>OY997266.1:130615167-131824230 GCA_963921465.1 Triticum timopheevii
GACTTGACGAGAGATGCGCCGGACAAAAGAGGATGGACAACTCACGAAACTAACCACGTGATCCTAAAGAAAAATTTGAACGGGAAGAGGAGTAATTCAAAACACCTACGTCAAGATTCCTCACCAGAGCGACGAAGGGGCTGAGGAGTAAAAAGAATTCCTACTTTCCGATATAACTAGACTCCGAAAACAATTTTCTTCTAGACTCGACAATGGCCAAACTATACGATCAAACAAGGGGGCTCCTATGGTCGGCCGAGGCTCTGATACCAACTTGTCACGTCCAATATGCGACCCTATCCAAGAGGAACTCGAAGGTCCCACCAAGGATAGACCCGTATATTGAAACGCTTTTGCAAGGTGGATATCATTACATCAACATTACATAAATAGATGGGGATACATACAAAAAAGCATACAATGCCACACGAATACAACATCATCTTACATAAGAGCACCATCCGACTATGGATGAAACACAAACAGAAACTCAAACGACATCCACCCTGCTAGCCCAGGCTGCCGACCTGGAACCTATCGCCTGATCAAAGGAGAAGCAGAAGAAGAACTCCAAAACAAGTAACATCGCTCTTGCGTCAAGATCATCGCATAACCTGTACCTGCAACTGTTGTTGTAGTAATCTATGAGCCACGAGGACTCAGCAATCCCATTACCATGGGTATCAAGACTAGCAAAGCTTAATGGGAAAGGAAGGGGTAAAGTGGTGAGGTTGCAGCAGCGACTAAGCATAATATGGTGGCTAACATACACAAATAAGAGCGAGAAGAGAAGCAAAGGAACGGTCGTCAACTAGTAATGATCAAGAGGTGATCCAGAACTCCTACTTACGTCAAACATAACCCAAAACCGTGTTCACTTCCCAAACTCCGCCGAAAAGAGACCATCACGACTACACACACGGTTGATGCATTTTAATTCGGATAAGGTGTCAAGTTATCTACAACCGGACATTAACAAATTCCCATCTGCCACATAACCACGGGCACGGCTTTCGAAAGATAATACCCTGCAGGGGTGTCCCAACTTAGCCCATGATAAGCTCTCGCGATCAACGAAGGATATTCCTTCTCCCAGGAAGACCCGATCAGTCTCGAAATCCCGGTTTACAAGACATTTCGACAATGGTAAAACAAGACCAGCAAAGCCGCCTGATGTGTCGACAATCCCGATAGGAGTCGCACGTATCTCGTTCTCAGGACACACCGGATAAGCGAAGCGTACAGGTACCGACGTAACCCAAGTTGCCATGGGACGGTCCCGCACAGTGCTCTAGTTTGAACCAACACTTAGACAAGCATTGGCCCGGGGGGGCTAAAATAAAGATGACCCTCGAGAGAGCGACTCCCAAGGGAAAAGTAGGTGGTGGTGAGGCAAATGGTAAAACCAAGGTTGGGCCTTGCTGGAGGAGTTTTATTCAAAGCGAACTATCAAGGGGGTCCCATCAATCACCCAACCGTGTAAGGAACGCAAAATCCCGGGAACATAACACCGGTATGATGGAAACTAGGGTGGCAAGAGTGGAACAAAACACTAGGCATAAGGCCGAGCCTTCCACCCTTTACCAAGTATATAGATGCATTAATTAAATAAGAGATATTGTGATATCCCAACACAATCCTGTCCACCATGGAGCAATCTTCACCTTCACCTGCAACTAACAACGCTATAAGAGGTGCTGAGCAAAGCGGTAACATAGCCAAGCAACGGTTTGCTAGGAAGGGTGACAAGGTTAGAGGCTGACATGGCAAATTGGGAGGCTTGAAGAGCAAATGATAGGTAGCGCAGCAAAGCGATAGAACAAAGCAACTAGCATAGCAATGATAGTAGTGAGATCCAGGGTAGCGGTCATCTTGCCTGAAATCCCGCAAAGAAGAAGAACGAGTCCATGAAGAAGATGAAACCACGAAGACGAACCAAGCATAGACGAACGAATCCTCATGATCGCAACGAAACAGGAACAATCGAGAAGAAGCACACAACATGGTAAACACACCACACATATACATGACATGATGCACAACCAAGCATGATGCATGACGAAACTAGATGAGGCTACTCATGGCAAGAGATGATGCAAACAAGAACAACAAATCAAGGCAAGTTTAAATGAGTCCGGAAATAACATATAACAACTTTCGGTAAGTCCTCATATGCAAATTTAGAAAATGGTCCAGAACTGAACAAACATTAAGTTGAAGTTGTCAAACAGCAAGTTAAAGAGCACCAAGAGGATCTACACGAAATTCTAGTCAAGTTACATATAAAGTTCATTTAGTTCGGAGCTACGGCCTAGAAGATATGAGCAAAACAAGTTAAACATGGCATTGATGCTCAATGCATCCAAACATCAAGAAAACACTCTCAAAACATGGATGCAACATGATAATATGAAACTTCATGCAAAATCAAGCAAGTTTCATATAGAGCACACTCAAAATGGAGCAACGGATCAACACATACACTCTATACAAGTTTAAAGGACAAGCTGTCCAAAATAGCAACTAGGCATCTTGCAAGCATCAAAACATTATGCTACAACACCTCAAAATAAGAACAAAAGGCATGGGCATGAATTACAGGTAAAGCATGACAAAACATGAACATTGGGCTATCTCCAGAAATCACTAGAACATGCTCAAAAGGACATGGCAAGATTGCAAATAATAACAGTTTCAGACTCAGCAGAAATAACATCAGGTTGCAATGTTTAGAGCTATCAAACAACATGTTACAGGAAGCTATCATGGAAAACAAAGGCACGGAATGAATCTACTAATTGCATATAACAAAAGTCCCTTACTGACCATGAGCCAAAAGGGCACAGAAAATATGATGGCACCCATGTAAACATAGCAATTGATATGACAGATTCATACATGTCAGGAACAACAATAAGTAGGCATGTTGGTGAGCTTGAACCACTCACCAAAAAGCAATACATGGCATGGCAAGGCAACCAACAGTAAGAAGACATGTTTCTTAAGCTAAGCATGGCAAGAGAAAGTTCATAGGGTGCATGGATCACTAGCAACAATCATGGCAACATTGAACTTAATGTTAACAGACTGACAGCAACATTATTTATCAAGTTTGGAGCAAGATAACAACAAGCTACAGCAGGCTACAAATGCAACCAGGGGCATGGATGGATAGAGCATGACATGTATAACAAAACATCCTTAGTGAACATCTCCAGATTATGCATAGAATGACTTGTAGCAGCAGGTTAACATAACATCATGATATAGCAGATTCAGACTAGCAAAACAGCAACAGCAAGTACCCTACTTCACGAGCTCGATGCACTCACTACAAGACTCACAAAAATACATGGATTGCACCAAAGTAAATATGGTATGATGTATCACAAAACCCATGTAGAGCTCATGCTCATAGGATGTACACACAAAATGCAACGAAAAAGACCAAACAACAAGTTATAACAGTTTCAGCAGGTTAACATCATATAGCACTCTTGCAACGATGATTAGGGCATCAAGATGGACTCTAATGAACATGACCCAATGGAACAAAGTGAAGAGCATCTCATGATGAACATTCTGATATATCATACATGCAAATGGAGCTATGAACAGAAAGTTACGGCATCACTAACATGCACACATAATGTCAAATTTCAGGGACTTGGGCGAAATTACAGAAAAATTGGGAGAGCGTCAAATAGCTACGAGGCGCCTAGAGCGGGGATTAGGGGGCTGCTCACCCTGGGCTCGGCCCATGACGAGGAAGCAGGCCGGGGCGTTGGGCTGGGCCTTGGAGGTCGGCGGCTGGGCTGCGGGGGCCGCAAGGCAACGGCCCCGTGCGCTCACACGCACGCGCAAGAGAGGGAGGCCGCGCCGGCAGTGCTTCCGGCAAGCGGCGGCGAGCCTTGGACGGCGAGGTAGGCGAGAAACGGCGCGGGGCGGCGGGAATGGACCGGTCCGGGCAGCGCGGAGCCGGATCCGGCCGCGGGAGGAAGTCGGAGGGGCTCCGGCGACGAGATCCGAGCGGCGGCGGCGAGCTCGGAGCTCCGGCAGCGGCGGCAACCTGCGGAAGAGAGAGAGGCAGTGAGGAAGGAGGAGAGCAGGATGGGAGACGATGAAGGTGGTGACCTGGGACAGCGAAGACGGCGGCTCCGGCGACGACAGCAGGCAGGCGGACTCGCCGGTGCTGCCCTGGCGGCTGCGGGCGAGGGGCTCGGGCTCCCTCCCGATCCAGATCGGATCAAGGAGGAGCAGCCATGGCGGCTGCGGGCGAGGGGCTCGGGCCCGGGCGGGCCTCGGCGGGCCCCAGATGGGCCCAACAGGGCCGCGGCGGCGGGGAGGAGGCTGAGGGCGACGTGGCGACGCCCGGTTGGCCGGGGCGTCGGCGCTGGCGGCGGTTGGCGAACGGCGACGCGCCAAGTGGCGGAAAGGGGCTCGCCCGACGCGGAATTCGAGGAAGATGCGGCGGCTGGAGGTGGGAGGCGGCTAGGGTTAGACTAGGGCGCTCAAAATGGCAAGGGGAGGGGTTTTAAATAGGAAAGGGGCTAGGGTTAGGGGATTTGCTCCGTTTTCGGACCGTTCGATCGCCATCGGATGGCTCCGGAGCGGAGAGGGTCTAGGTGAGTGGATAGTGGGCTGTGAAGAGGAGTTGGGCTGCCAGAGAGAAGAGAGAGAGAGGCCCGGCAACAGTTCCGGAGACCGAAACGCCCGACGAAAATACCGGCAACGGTGCTGCTATATATTTAAGGGTTGGGCTATCAAACGAGCTCCGAATGCGACAAGACTTGACAGGCGCTCTGTCTACACTATAATAAGACCGCACGCCAAGTTTCAACCCATTTTGAGAACATTTTTATGCCACTTATAAAATAATATTTCAGAGGTGTCGCGGGCGCGTGCGAGTGTGTCTGGACTCCGAACGGACAACGGAGATAACCGGGAGGACCCGAACGGATGCAAGTTTTGAAAAACATGTAGATGAAATGCAGATGATGACATGGCAAGATGCAACACGCAAGCAAATGACATGGCAACGACGGCGAATAACTGGAAGACACCTGGTGCATCGAATCCGGGGCGTTACATCTATCTCAATAGATTTTGATGCTCAATATGTAAGTAGCTTTACTGAGGTCTTTCTTTTAAAGAACTCCTTTCAAATACTCCTTTATGCTTTCCAGAAAAATTCTACATCATTTCTGATCAACAATATGTTGCTCACATATATTTATCAGAAAGGCGGTAGTGCTCCCACTCACTTTATTGTAAATAAAGGCTTCACCGCAAGTCTGTATAAAACTATATGCTTTGATCAACTTATCAAAGCATATATTCCAACTCTGAGATGCTTGCACCAATCCATAGATGGATCGCTGGAGCTTGCACATTTTGTTAGCACCTTTAGGATTGACAAAACCTTCTGGTTGCATCATATACAACTCTTCTTTAAGAAAACCATTAAGGAATGCAGTTTTGACATCCATTTGCCAGATTTCATAAAATGTGGCAATTGCTAACATGATTCGGACAGACTTAAGCATCGCTACAGTTGAGAAAATCTCATTGTAGTCAACACCTTGAACTTGTCAAAAACCTTTTTGTGACAAGTCGAGCTTTGTAGATAGTAACACTACTATCAGCATCTGTCTTCCTCTTGAAGATCCATTTATACAATTTGGCTTGCCGATCATCGGGCAACTCCACCAAAGTCCACACTTTGTTCTCATACATGGATCCCATCTCAGATTTCATGGCCTCAGGCCATTTCGCGGAATCTGGGCTCATCATCGCTTCCTCATAGTTCGTAGGTTCATCATGGTCTAGTAACATGACTTCCAGAACACGATTACCGTACTACTCTGGTGCGGACTGTACTTTGGAAGACCTATGAGGTTTTGTAGTAACTTAATCTGAAGTTTCATGATCATCATCATTAGCTTCCTCACTAATTGGTGTAGGAATCACTGGAACTGATTTCTGTGATGAACTACTTTCCAATTCGGGAGAAGGTACAAATTACCTTATCAAGCTCTACTTTCCTCCCACTCACTTCTTTCAAAAGAAACTCCTTATCTAGAAAGGATCCATTCTTAGCAATGAATGTTTTGCCTTCAGATCTGTGATAGAAGGTGTACCCAGCAGTTTCCTTTGGGTATTCTATGAAGACGCACTTCTCCTATTTGGGTTCGAGCTTATCAGGTTGAAAACCTTTTCCATATAAGCATCGCAACTCAAAACTTTAAGAAACGACAGCTTAGGTTTACTGCTAAACCATAGTTCATACGGTGTCGTCCCAACGGATTTAGATGGTGCCTTATTAAACGTGAATGCAGCTGTCTCTAATGCATAACCCCAAAACGATAGTGGTAAATCGATAAGAGACATCATAGATCGCACCATATCTATTAAAGTACGATTACGACGTTCGGACACACCATTACATTGTGGTGTTCTAGGTGGCGTGAGTTGCGAAACTATTTCACATTGTTTCAAATGAAGACCAAACTCGTAACTCAAATATTCGTCTCCATGATCAGATTGTAGAAACTTTATTTTTCTTGTCACGATGATTTTCCACTTCACTCTGAAATTCTTTGAACTTTTCAAATGTTTCAGACTTATGTTTCATCAAGTAGATATACCCATATCTGCTCAAATCATCTGTGATGGTCAGGAAATAACGATACCTGCCGTGAGCCTTAACACTCATCGGATCGCATACATCGGTATGTATTATTTCCAATAAGTCAGTAGCTCGTTCCATTGTTTTGGGGAACGGAGTTTTAGTCATCTTGCCCAAAAGGCACGGTTCGCAAGCATCAAATGATTCATAACCAAGTGATTCCGAAAATCCATCTTTATGTAGTTTCTTCATGCGCTTTACACCGATATGACCCAAATGGCAGTGCCACAAATAAGTTGCACTATCATTATTAACTTTGCATCTTTTGGCATCAATATTATGAATATGTGTATCACTACAATCGAGATCCAACAAACTATTTTCATTGGGTGTATGACCATTTGAAGGTTTTATTCATGTAAACAGAACAACAATTATTCTCTAACTTTAAATGAATAACCGTATTGCAATAAACATGATCAAATCATATTCATGCTCAACGCAAACGCCAAATAACATTTATTTAGGTTTAACACTAATCCCGAAAGTATAGGGAGTGTGCGATGATGATCATATCAATCTTGGAACCACTTCCAACACACATCATTACTTCACCCTCAACTAGTCTCTGTTTATTCTGTAACTCCTGTTTCGAGTTACTAATTTTTAGCAACCGAACAAGTATCAAATACTCAGGGGCTACTATAAACACTAGTAAGGTACACATCAATAACCTGTATATCAAATATACCCTTGTTCACTTTGCCATCCTTCTTATCTACCAAATATTCAGGGCATTTCCGCTTCCAGTGACCATTTCCTTTGCAGTGTAAGCATTCAGTTTTAGGCTTTGGTCCAGCTTTGGGCTTCTTCACGAAAGTGACAACTTGCTTGTCATTCTACTTGAAGTTCCCTTTCTTTCCCTTTGCCCATTTCTTGAAACTAGTGATCTTGTTAACCATCAACAGTTGATGCTCTTTCTTGATTTCTACCTTCGTCGATTTCAACATCACGAAGAGCTCAGGAATCGTTTTCGTCATCCCTTGCATACTATAGTTCATCACAAAGTTCTACTAACTTGGTGATGGTGACTAGATAACTATGTCGATCACTATCTTATCTGGAAGATTAACTCCCACTTGATTCAAGCAATTGTAGTACCCAGACAATCTGAGCACATGCTCACTAGTTGAGCGATTCTCCTGCATCTTTTAGCCATAGAACTTGTTGGAGACTTCATGTCTCTCAACTCGGGTATTTGCTTGAAATATTAACTTCAATTCCTGGAACATATCATATGGTCCATGACGTTCAAAACGTCTTTGAAGTCTCGATTCTAAGCCGTTAAGAATGGTGCACTAAACTATCAAGTAGTCATCATTTTGAGCTAGCCAAACGTTCATAATGTCTGCATCTGCTCCTGCAATAGGTCTGTCACCTAGCGGTGCATTAAGGACATAATTCTTCTGTGCAACAATGAGGATAAACCTCTGATCACGGATCCAATCCGCATCATTGCTACTAACATTTTTCAACACAATTTTCTCTAGGAACATATCAACATAAACATATGAAAGCAACAACGCGAGCTATTGATCTACACCATAATTTGCAAAATACTACCAGGACTAAGTTCATGACAAATTTAAGTTCAATTAATCATATTACTTAAGAACTCCCACTTAGACAGACATCTCTCTAGTCATCTAAGTGATCACGTGATCCAAATCAACTAAACCATGTCCGATCATCACGTGAGATGGAGTAGTTTTCAATGGTGAACATCACTATGTTGATCATATCTACTATATGATTCAGGTTCGACCTTTCGGTCTCCGTGTTCCGAGGCCATATCTGTATATGCTAGGCTCGTCAAGTTTAACCTGAGTATTCTGCGTGTGCAACTGTTTTGCACCCGTTGTATTTGAACGTAGAGCCTATCACAGCCGATCATCACGTGGTGTCTCAGCACGAAGAACTTTCGCAACGGTGCATACTCAGGGAGAACACTTCTTGATTATTAGTGAGAGATCATCTTAAAATGCTACCGTCAATCAAAGCAAGATAAGATGCATAAAGGATAAATATCACATGCAATCAATATAAGTGATATGATATGGCCATCATCATCTTTTGCTTGTGATCTCCATCTTCGAAGCATCGTCGTGATCACCATCGTCACCGGCGCGACACCTTGATCTCCATCGTAGCAGCGTTCTCGTTACACCATCTATTGCTTCTACGACTATCGCTACCGCTTAGTGATAAAGTAAAGCAATTATAGGGCGTTTGCATTTCATACAATAAAGCGACAACCATATGGCTCCTGCCAGTTGCCGATAACTCGGTTACAAAACATGATCATCTCATACAATAAAATATAGCATCACATCTTGACCATATCACATCACAACATGCCCTGCAAAAAAAGTTAGACGTCCTCTACTTTGTTGTTGCAAATTTTACGTGGCTGCTACGGGCTTAGCAAGAACAGTTCTTACCTGTGCATCAAAACCACAACGATAGTTTGTCAAGTTGATGCTGTTTTAACCTTCGCAAGGACCGGGCGTAGCCACACTCAGTTCAACTAAAGTGAGAGAGACAGACACCCGCCGGTCACCTTTAAGCAACGAGTGCTCGTAGCGGTGAAACCAGTCTCGCGTAAGCGTACGCGTAATGTCGGTCCGGGCCGCTTAATCTCACAATGCCGCTGAACCAAAGTATGACATGTTGGTAAGCAGTATGACTTATATCGCCCACAACTCACTTGTGTTCTACTCGTGCATATGACATCTACGCATAAAACCAGGCTCGGATGCCACTATTGGGGAACGTAGTAATTTCAAAAAAATTCCTACACACACGCAAGATCATGGTGATGCATAGCAACGAGAGGGGGAGTGTATCTTCATACCCTTGAAGATCGCTAAGCCAAAGCGTTTATCAACGCGGTTGATGTAGTCGTACGTCTTCACGATCCGACCGATCCAAGTACCGAATGCACGACACCTCCGAGTTCTAGCACACGTTCAGCTCGATGACATCCTCGCCTTCTCGATCCAGCAAGACGGGCGAAGTAGTAGATGAGTTCCGACAGCACGACGGCGTGGTGACGGTGTTGGTGAAGAACAATCTCCGCAGGGCTTCGCCTAAGCACTATGGAAACTATGACGGACGATAAACTAGAGGAGACGGGGTTGCCGGCAGATGGCTTGGTGTTTCTTGATGTGTCTTTGGTGCTAGCCCCGCCCCTCTATTTATATGTTGAGCCTTGGGGTCGAAACTTGGAGTAAAAGCCTCCACAAAGTCGGTTTCACCCGAAAGGCAAGAGTCCTTCTCGGACTCCAGGGCCAGACGCCAGGGTTCCCGGCGTCTGGACCCAGACGCCAAGGACCCTGGCATCTGGCCCCTAGACTCCGCAAAACTTCCTTTTGCGCTTTTCAAAAACCTTGTGGGCTTTCCCCTTTGGCCCAAATAACGTGTTCTTGTACCCAAACATTTCGGGAAACATCCGGAACCCCTTCCGGTGAATTCTGGAACCCTTCCGGAGATCAAACACTATTATCCCATATATCAAACTTTATCTCCGGACCATTTCGGAGTTCCTCGTCATGTCCATGATCTCATCCGGGACTCCGAACAACATTCGGTTACCAACATACATAACTCATATAATACTATATCGTCAACGACACGTTAAGCGTGCGGACCCTACGAGTTCGAGAACTATGTAGACATGACCGAGACACGTTTCCGGTCAATAACCAATAGCGTGACCTGGATGCCCATATTGGCTCCCACATATTCTACGAAGATCTTTATCGGTCAAACCGCATAACAACATACGTTGTTCCCTTTGTCATCGGTATGTTACTTGCCCGAGATTCGATCGTCGGTATCTCAATACCTAGTTCAATCTCGTTACCGGCAAGTCTCTTTACTCGTTACGTAATGCATCATTCCGTAACTAACTCTTTAGCTACATTGCTTGCAATGCTTATAGTGATGTGCATTACCGAGAGGGGCCAGAGATACCTCTCCGACAATCGGAGTGACAAAACCTAATCTCGAAATACGCCAACTCAACATGTACCTTTGGAGACACCTGTAGAGCTCCTTTATAATCACCCAGTTACGTTGTGACGTTTGGTAGCACACAAAGTGTTCCTCCGGTAAACGGGAGTTGCATAATCTCATAGTCATAGGAACATGTATAAGTCATGAAGAAAGCAATAGCAACATACTAAACGATCAAGTGCTAAGCTAACGAAATGGGTCAAGTCAATCACATCATTCTCCTAATGATGTGATCCTGTTAATCAAATGACAACTCATGTCTATGGTTAGGAAACTTAACCATCTTTGATTCAACGAGCTAGTCAAGTAGAGGCATACTAGTGACACTATGTTTGTCTATGTATTCACACTTGTACTAAGTTTCCGGTTAATACAATTCTAGCATGAATAATAAACATTTATCATGAAATAAGGAAATAAATAATAACTTTATTATTGCCTCTAGGGCATATTTCCTTCACTTACAGCGCCGTATAGGAAATACTGGAGCTCCTATAGGACGCTCTTTGCGTCAAATTGTCGTCCAGATGCACAGGGAGGCAGCCTGACTGGACCGGCCCATGGAGTTGTACTGTTGGAAGGAAAAGAAAGCAAAAAAAGTAAGGCAGGGGCGATGAAAGGAATCAAACCGACAACAACCTAGCACAACCGTCCAACTCGACCTGTCTACTGTATCGAACCGGAATTAGTTACTCTAGTGAAAATCTTCAAAAAATGCACATTTTTTCTGAAAATGTATATTTTGAAAACGTGTGAACATTTTTTAAATATCTGGAAACAAATCGTAGACAAGAACATTTTTTCGCACATGCGAACAAAAAAATTTGAAACTGCTGATTTTTTTTTTCGAAAAACGTGAATGACTTTAGAAGTTGTGATAAAATTATGAAATTCCAAACCAATTTTTAAACTGCAAATATTTTTTGAATTTTTGAACGAACATTTGATGAAATTACGGCAATAGGAAACAGCGAACATTTTTTGATTTTGTGAACAAACAGTGGAACTTCATGAAATATCTAACAAAAAAATTGAAACCACGAACATTTTTTGAAATTCCTGAACACCTTTTCAAACGCAATTTTTTGAATTTCGGATCAAATTTAAGCAACCATGATTTTTTTACATTTTCTAAATATGTGAACAAAAAAAATTCAAATACATGGACATTTTTTGAAATTATTATATATTTTTCCAATTTATGGACATATTTTATAAAGTGGAACATATTTTAAAATCTGAATTTTATTGAAAAAGGAGGAAGTCGAAAATAAAAGAAAAAAGAAATGAAAAAGAAAAAGTAAACAGCCAAAGGAAAATAAAAGAAAAAAGAAACAAGAAAAAAGAAAAATAAACAGAAACACTAAAAAGGAAAAGACCAAGAACCAAAAAGAAACGGGAAAACCGATTTAGGGAACCATCTAGAAGGTTCCCAAAACAAGAAAAACTGGCTGGGAAACTCTAGAAGGTTCCCAAAACAGGAAACGCTGCAACCGGTTAATGGACCGCCCAGGTCTAAGTCTGTGCGAAAGGTGGACACTTTGGCGCAACGGGCGTCCAATAGGGAATTCCTAGGAAACGCTATGTCTTCCTAGGAAATGCACTTTGACGTAAGGGCAGCGTGAGATGGCCCAGCCCAGTGGCGCTAGAGGCCACAACCTCATTTTTTTTCGTTATTTCATTTATTTTATTACTTTTGTTTACGCTTCCAAAAATTCCAAAGTATATTACAAAAAAGCATTATATAATTTTTGAAAAAATGTTTAATGTGTACATAAAAAATGTTGACAATCTATACGAAAAATGTATACAAAAAAGATACAATGTGTGTGACAAAAGTTGATCATATATTAAAAATACGCTAATCAAGCATTTTAAAAAATTCAAATATACCTATGAAAAATACTGACCAGGCATTAAAACATATTAATCTCGCATTTAAAAAAAGATTAAACTTGTACTTGAAGAAAATATTAATAAAGCATTTGAAAAAATATTAAATTTGTATAGAAAAAAGATTGATCATGTGTTAATTTTTTAAAATTTTGTCCTTGAAGAAAATGTTAATTAAGCATTTGAAAAAAAATTAAATGTGTCTTGAAAAAATGTTGACGTTATATTAAAAAAAGATAAACTTCTACTGAAAAGATGTTAAATGTGTATAGACAAATAGTTGCAAAAAATCCTAATCAGACATTTGAAAAAGAATTTTGAATATGTATTTGAATACTGTTAAAATTGTATTCAATAAATGTTAAAATTGTATTTGAAAAATGCCAAATGTGCATAGAAAAAATGTTGACCATGTATTTGAGATATCTTAAAGTATATAGAAAAAGTGTTAACAATGTACTAAAAATGTTATAATTGTATTTGAAATTTTTTTAATGTGTATAGAAAAATTGTTTACCTTGTATTTAATTTTTTAAGCATGTATTTGAAAAATGTTAAATGTATATAAAAATATTGACCATGTATTTTAAAAAACTAAACTTGTATTTGAAACATTAAATTTGTATAGAAAAAAGTAACGATGTATCAAAAAATAAACTTGTATTTGGAAAATGTTAGTCTAGCATTTGGATAATATTTTTAATGTTTATAGAGAAAAATATTGACAATGTATTGAAAAATATTAATCAAGCATTTAAAAAATGTTAAACATGTATTAAACACGTAATAGATATATACCAAAATGTGTATAAAAACCAGTGAGACCCGAGAGAAATCAAAGGAAATCGCTAAAAACGAGAAAAAAAATGAACCTAAGTAAAAACGGAAAATTGAGAAGAAAAATAAAAAAGCAACTAACAAATAAATAAAACCGAAGAAAACGAAGCAAAAATTAAAAAAATGGTAAGAGGTAAGAAAGAAACAAAGAAAACCGATGGAAAAAAAGACAAAATAAAAACGAAAACCCTGGAAAATCTAGTGGAAACCTGGCTCTATTAGCGTCAACTGCGGCGTGCCCTAGTATTTTCCTGAAAGCTGATCCTAGCTTAGTGCCTACCAGAATTGCCGTGCAGCCCGGAGACCCTGGGTCAGATCATGTTATTTTTTTAGAATCGAATCATGGTTGCGTTCCTCCTTTTCCTCTCCCTTTTGTTTTAAACGTGCGCTAACAGACCTTCCTAGTAGCTACAAGGCGGGGTATGTGCTTCAGTGAGACGGATCTAGCACTTGCGTGAAGCAAGTTATAGTCGCCGCGCATCATTTGGTTTCTTAGCACCAGTTATAGACATGCATGGCCGGCCCAGTTCGAGTTATCTCTTTACCTTTTTTCCGTTCCGTTCCGTTTGTTTTTAGATTTTTCATTTCTTCTCTTTTGTTTTTTTTGAAAGTGGGTTGTGTTTTTCAAATTAATCAGAATTTCATAAACAGTCCATCGAGTTTTATAAGAATATTCATCATATATAATAAAAAGGTTCAATATGTATTTTAAAAAGTTCATAATGTACTTATTACAAAAAAATCATCTTATGTATCCAATATGTATTTTGAAAAAAATTCACCATAATGAAAATTATTAACTTAGTATTTCTAGAATATTCACCATATATTAGAAAAATGTTCCCGTATACTGGAAAGAATGTTTTTCCGGAACTTTCAAGCAACGATTGGAAAATTCAAAATTTGTTTGAAATGATATCATTGCTAAGAAAAGTGCACATTTTAGTTTGTAAGGCTGACTAACGACGCTAGAAAAAAATAGATACCGCCGTAGATGTTCTAGCTACAGTACATATTCCTGTTGGGCCGGACCACAGTAGGAGCACTCCTCCACCATACGTCGGGCCAATTTGATTTTTTATTTATTTTCTCACCAGCATTTTTGAGCCAATCTGAAATGTATGCATCACATGTGAATGGACCGGCCAATATAACGGCCGGTTTTGCTTTTTCCCCTAAGCGTACCCACCCTGATATGTGAAGCTTCCGAGCTTTTTTTTGTTTTCCATCTGTTTTTTTCTTTTCGTTATTGCCATTTTATATGTTTATATGTTTTTTCTTCATTTCCTAAACTTTTTTTCAATTTTTGATTTTTTCTTCAAATTGATGAAATTTTTAAAATGCAATTTTTTTTATCAAATCCATGATTCGTTTTGAAATTCATATCCACGGAATTTTCCAAGGTCATGAAATTTTGCAAGGCCATGAACTTTTTCAAATTTGTGATCTTCTTCAAATGCATGAAGCTTTTTCAAATCCATGATTTGTTTTCAATTTTATGAGTATTTTTTCAATGTATGAACTTTTTAAAAATCCAAGATCTTTTTTCAAATTCCGCATTTTTTGAATATGTGCACTATTCATTGTGCATGAACTTTTTTGAATACACGATCTTTTTTGAAACCATTATGGTTTTTCGAATTTGTGAATTTTTTTGCTGAGCATTTGTTTTTATTCCTGATGTTTTAGAATTTTTTGCACTTTCCTAAAAAGTTAACGGTCAACTAGTCAGCGGTGAACCCTAAACCGCGACCAGTCAACTGCCAAACCGAACAACCAGAGAAATGGGAGAACCACGCGTCGAGGTAGAGGCCTCGCCTAGTTATTTGGCCGGCCGACGGAGTGGGGGCGTTGTGAAGGAGGTCTCTCTGCCGGGTGTGTCTATAGCTCAGCTAGTTGGCCCCGCCCAATTAGCCTCCTGTAGGTTAGTGTGTTTTCTTTTTTATTCATATTTTAGAAAAAAAATACACGTACTTCAAATTTGCACTTACTTAGAAACTAAAAAAAATGCATTTTCGAGAAATGTTAATGCAGTGTATAAAATTGTTAGCATAATTTTACAAAAATGTTGATAACACTCGAAAAAATGTTGGTGACAGTTAAAAATCTTCACGTGTTTCAATAAATGGAAATGGTATCTTTGTAGAAATCTTTATTCAATGTAAATGAAATATTTTGTGAAGTTTAAAACCAAAATTTTGTACGAATCGAAAAAATGTAAGTACATTTTAAAAAATGTTCACATATTTCAAAAAATTGTCTATGACATTTAGAAAATTGCTTACGAAATGAAAAGAAAATCTTCACATTTTTTAGAAAATCAACATCTAACTGGAAAATATTTAAAATCCTTTAATTGTTTTTAAAAATATGTGTATGAAAAAATGTTAATCATCTATTTGACAAATATATGTATAAGAAAATATGTGGTGCATATGATGAAACTAGACATAAAAATACAATTAAAAATCATAATTATGTATTTGAAAATTGTTACTGACGTATACAAAAAATGCACATCGTATAGTTGAAAAGTTTTCAATGTGCATAAAAAATGTTTAATGTGTACACTAAAAATGTAGATGTGTATGTAGAAAACATGTATTAATAAAAGAAAACTCGATAAACCGGTGAAGAAACAAAGAAAAAAATAATGCATCATAGTGAAAATCAGAGAAAAAAAAGAAGAAACCCGCTGAAACAGAAAAAAAACAAAAAAAAGAGAAGAAAACAACTAAAAAACACAAAATATCGACATAAATCCACATAGAAAAATAGCCTGACCCACACTGTAGCTACCCGAAAACCCTTCAAGCGAGAGGAGCTTCTATCTCACTATAAGCCGGATATAGCTTCGTGTCCTGTGCCTGCCTTCCGCAATCTTCATTGTTATGTTTCTTTAGCGTAGTAGCGACGTGAGCAACACCACAACCCCCCCCCCCCCCCCCCCCCGCGCGCGCGACCCCCCTGCAAGCAATGGCATGACGGTCGCGCTCAGCGTCCTCCGCCGCTGCTCGTATGACTCTCTAGATTTTCTCTTGCCGTCCTCGCTCCCCGGGCCTCTCTACAAGGTAAGGACACTCTAAACCTCTCACGTTGTTTCGTGATCGTCGCTGAAGGCCTAACCAGACCCTTCTCTGGCTCTTCAGCTCTCCACCACTATCGCTTCCAGCCTGTACGCGCGCTGCCCGCATTCGTCTCCGGCTCTGGCGCCCTCGGTTCTCCACCGCTACTCCCCCTCTAGGGTACCTGTTTAGGATAGTGTGTTTTGCGTGGCAAAGAGGTGTAGGGGAGAGAACATCCATCAATTTAATAATGTTGTTACATTTGTTGAAGTGTATATGTGGATTTCATAGCCCTTTTCATTAGTTCACACTTTTGGTTGTTAATGGCTAGTGCATGAAGCTTAACATGGGTATCAGAGTCTAAGGTCTTGAGTTCAAATCGCAACTTTCGCAATATATCAAAAAATTGGTGTTGCTCCCTCATGTCCACGTATAGGCCTCTTGAACCATACATCTGAGTCTATTCACATGTTTACTTCTTGCGTCACATGTGAGACAGAGTGTTGAAGTGTATATGTGGATTGCATAGCCCTATCCATCAGTTTGGACGTTTGCTTGTGTTAGCTAGTATATAAAGCTTAATAACACTGAATTTGGCTAATCCAGATGAGTGACAAGTTTGTTATGTCCAATTCACCACGGATGCCTGAAAAGTGACACACTATAATAACAACAAAAATGGGCCTCGTTCCTTACAGAGAGGTTTGTGGAGTAAATGCTAAATACCATTGTTCGGGAAATCAGTAACTGGTAGTTGCTCGATCAGCTTACGAGTAGTGATTAATTAGTGAATCAGCCTATTAACTAGATTAATTGGTCGACCATTAATCAGTAAATTAAATAGCAACTTGCCTACATATATCTAGGTTTTATGTATTATACCATATTCTAATGCTCTCACCTATGCAATATACCAAAATATGCTACTATTTAGTTGAAACCTAACTATTGAGGAGCGAGAGGGGGATGGGAGGGGTTACGGGGCGAAATGTTGGGCTTTGTGTGCCCACAAGGTAATGGGTCAGTAGCGATTAATTGGCCTAACAACTGATTAATCGGTCTAACTCACTAATTAATCAGCATGACAAGTGCTACTTCTTGAGCTTGCGTTGGTTTTTCCATTGAAGAGGAAAGGGTGATGCACCAAAGTATAGATAAGTAGTTCCCTCAGTTAGAGAACCAAGGTATCAATCCAGTAGGAGGTACAAGCAAGTTCCCAATCTATGCACCTGCACAAACAATCAAACACTTGCACCCAACGCGATAAAGGGGTTGCCAATCCCTTCATGGTCAATTGCAAAGGTGAGATCTGATAGAGATAGGTAAAACTAAAAGGTAACTAAATATTTTTGGGTTTTTTGGTTTATAGATCTGAAAATAGAAGATTGCAAAATAGTAGATCGGAAAGCAAATATGATGTAAAATAGACCAGGGGCCATAGGTTTCACTAGAGGCTTCTCTCATGAAGGCAAATAATACGGTGGGTGAACAAGTTACTGTCGAGCAATTGATAGAAAAGCGCAAAGTTATGACGATACCCAAGGCAATTATTATGCATATAGGCATCACGTCCGTGTCAAGTAGACCGAAATGATTTTGCATCTACTACTATTACTCAACACATCGACCGCTATCCAGCATGCATCTAGAGTATTAAGTTCACAAAGAACGAAGTAACACCTTAAGTAAGATGACATGATGTAGAGGGATAAACTCAAGCGATATGATGAAAACCACATCTTTTTATCCTCAATGGCAACAATAC
Source organism: Triticum timopheevii (assembly GCA_963921465.1). NCBI lineage: Eukaryota > Viridiplantae > Streptophyta > Magnoliopsida > Poales > Poaceae > Triticum > Triticum timopheevii. The sequence continues at coordinate 130,633,433 of OY997266.1, forward strand.
AATGCGTGCCTCGCTACCCCTACTTTGTCACTCGGTGAGGACACCGCAAGATTGAACCCAAAACTAAGCACCTCTCCCGTCGCAAGAAATACTAATCTAGTTGCCCAAACCAAACCGATAAGTTTAAGACAAATACAAAGATATGAAATCATGCATATAAGAATTCAGAGAAGATTCAATAAATATTCATAGATAATTTGATCATAAATCCGCAATTCATCGGATCTTGACAAACACACCGCAAACGAAGATTACATTGGATAGATCTCCAAGAACATCGAGGAGAACATGGTATATATTCAGAATCAAAGAGAGAGAAGAAGCCATCTAGCTACTAGCTATGGACCCGTAGGTCTAAGGTAAACTACTCACGCTTCATCGAAAGGGCAATAGGGTTGACGTAGAAGCCCTCCGTGATCGAATCCCCCTCCGGTAGAGTACCGAAAAAGGCCTCCAGATGGGATCTCACAAGGTCAGAGACCTGCGGAGGTGGAAAAGTATTTTCGTGGCTTCCCCTGAGGGGTTTGGAATACATGTAAATTTATAGGCCAAGGAAGGAGGCCAGGAGGTCTCGGGGGGCGCCCCCTGGCTTGCCCTCGAGGGTCTTCTGACTTGGACACCAAGTCTCGTAGGTATCTTCTGGTCCAAGAAAGATCATCACGAAAGTTTTATTCCGTTTGATATTCCTTTTCTGCGAAACTCGAAAATAAGGAAAAAAACAGAAACTGACACTGGGCTCTAGCTTAATAGGTTAGTCCCAAAAATAATATAAAATAGCATATTAATGCATATAAAACATCCAAAACATACAATATAATAGTATGGAACAATAAAAAATTATAGATACGTTGGAGACGTGTCAAGCATCCCCAAGCTTAATTCCTGCTCGTCCTCGAGTAGGTAAAGGATGAAAACGGAATTTTTTGATGTGGAATGCTACCTAACATATTTATCCATGTAATTTTCTTTATTGTGGCATAAATATTCAGATCGATAAGATTCAAAACAAAAGTTTAATATTGACATAAAAACAATAATACTACAAGCATACTAATAAAGAAATCATGTCTTCTCAAAATAACATGGCCAAAGAAAGTTATCCCTACAAAATCATATAGTATGGCTATGCTCCATCTTCATCACACAAAGTATTAAATCATGCACAACCTCGGTTTTAGCCAAGCAATTGTTTCATACTTTAGTATTCTCAATCTTTTTTTCAACTTTCACGTAATACATGAGCGTGAGCCATGGATATAACACTATAGGTGGAATAGAATATGGTGGTTGTGGAGAAGACAAAAGAAGGAGATAGTCTCACATCAACTAGGCGTACCAACGGGCTATGGAGATGCCCATCAACAAATATCAATGCGAGTGAGTAGGGATTGCCATGCAACGGATGCACTAGAGCTATAAGTGTATGAAAGCTCAAAAAGAAACTAAGTGGGTGTGCATCCAACTCGCTTGCTCACGAAGACCTAGGGAAATTTGAGGAAGCCCATCGTTGGAATATACAAGACAAGTTCTATAATGAAAAATTCCCAATAGTATATGAAAGTGACAATATAGGAGACTCTCTATCATGAATATCATGGTACTACTTTGAAGCACAAGTGTGGAAAAAGGATAGTAGCATTGCCCCTTCTCTCTTTTCTCTCATTTTTTCTTTTTAGTGGGCTTCTTTGGCCTCTTTTTTTTATTTGGGCTTCTTTGGCCACTTTTATTTTTCATAAAGTTCGGAGACTCCTCCCAACTTGGGAGGGAATCATAGCTTCCATCATCCTTTCCTCACATGGGACAATGCTCTAATAATGATGATCATCACACTTTTATTTACTTACAATTCCAAAATTACAACTTGAAACTTAGAACAAAACGAAACAGTGGAAGTTGCATGGCAATATATCTTGAAGTGGCTATGGAAATGCCATAATAGGTAGGTATGGTAGCTGTTTTGAGGAACGTATATGGTGGGTGTCTTGCACCGGCGAAAGTTGCACGGTATTAGAGAGGCTAGCAAAGGTGGAAGGGTGAGAGTGCGTATAATCCATGAACTCAATATTAGTCATAAAGAACTCACATACTTATTGCAAAAGTCTATTAGCTATCAAAACAAAGTACTACAGGCATGCTCCTAGGGGAAGGGTTGGTAGGAGTTAACCATCGCGCGATCCCGACCTCCACACAAAGGAAGACAACCAATAAATAAACCATGCCCTGACTTCATCACATAACGGTTCACCATACATGCATGCTACGGGAATCACAAACTTTAACACAAGTATTTCTACCAATCCACAATTACTCACTAGCATGACTCTAATATCACCATCTTTATATCTCAAAACAATCATAAGGAATCAAAGTTCTCATAGTATTCAATGCACTTTGTATGAAAGTTTTTATTATATCTCCTTTGGATGCCTATCATATTAGGACTAAATTCATAACCTAAGAAAATTACCATGCTGTTAAGACTCTCAAAATAATATAAGTGAAGCAAGAGAGTTCAACAATTTCTATAAAATAAAGCTACCGTCGTGCTCTAAAAAGATATAAGTGAAGCACTAGAGCAAAATTGCCTAGCTCAAAAGATATAAGTGAAGCACATAGAGTATTCTAATAAATCACGATTTATGTGTGTCCCTCTCAAAAGGTGTGTACAGCAAGGATGATTGTGGAAAACTAAAAAGCAAATACTCATATCACACAAGACGCTCCAAGCAAAACATATATCATGTGGTGAATAAAAATATAGCCTCAATTACATTTACCAATAGACGAAGACGAAAGAGGGGATGCCATCCGGGGCATCTCAGCTTAGGCTCTTGGTTTTCCTTGAATATTACCTTGGGGTGCTTTGGGAATCCCCAAGCTTAGGCTCTTGCCACTCCTTATTCCATAGTCCATCAAATCTTTACCCAAAACTTGAATATTTCACAACACAAAACTCAACAGAAAACTCATGAGATCGGTTAGTATAAGAAAATAAATCATCACTTTTGGTACTGTTGTGAACTCATCCTTTATTTATATTGGTGTAATATCTACTGTATTCCAACTTCTCCATGGTTCATACCCCCCTGATACTACCCATAGATTCATCAAAATAAGCAAACAACACAAGAAAAACAGAACACTCTGTAGTAATCAGGAAACTTTGTATACTTCTGTAACCCCAAAATTTATGAAAAATTAGGACAACCTTGGAAATTTGTATATCAATCTTGTGTAAAAAATTCTTATCAAAAGCTCGCTTATGTTAATTATGAAAATTATTTTACTGGGCATAAAAGTTTCTGTTTTTCAGCAAGATCAAATCAACTATCACTGTAAGCCATCCCAAAGGTCTTACTTGGCACAAACACTAATTAAAACATAAAAATACATCTAACCAGAGGCTATATGATAAATTTATTAAAAAAAATGAAACAAAAAAAAAAGAACAAAAATAAATTGGGTTGCCTCCCAACAAGCGCTATTGTTTAACACCACTAGCTAGGCATATTGCAATAGATCTAGGTATTGTCATCTTTGGTATGCAATCCATAAGTAGCTCTCATAATAGATTCATATGGCAACTTAATTTTCTTTCTAGGGAAGTGTTCCATGCCCTTCCTTAACATAAATTGAAATCTAATGTTTCCTTCTTTCATATCAATAATTGCACCAAACGTTCTAAGGAAAGGTCTACCAAGAATAATAGGGCATGTAGGTTTGCAATCTATATCAAGAACAATGAAATCTACAGGCACATAATTCCTATTTGCAACAATAAGAACATCATTAATACTTCCCATAGGTTTCTTTATAGTGGAATCCGCAAGATGCAAATTTAAAGAACAATCATCAAATTCACGGAAACCTAACACATCACATAAACTTTTCGGAATCGTGGAAACACTAGCACCCAAATCAAACAAAGCATGGCACTCATAATCTTTAATTTTAATCTTAATGGTAGGCTCCCACTCATCATAAAGCTTTCTAGGGATAGAAACTTCCAACTCAGGTTTTTCTTCAAAATATTTCATCATGGCATCAACAATATGTTTAGTAAAAGCTTTATTTTGATTATAAGCATGAGGACAATTCAACATGGATTGCAAAAAGGAAATAACATCTATCAAAGAACAATTATCATAATTAAAATCCTTGAAATCCAACATAGTGGGTTCATTGCTACTTAAAGTTTTGACCTCTCTAATCCCACTTTTATCAATTTTTGCATTAAGATCTATAAATTCCGAACCATTGGGACGCCTTCTAGCTAAAGTTGACTCATCTCCAGTCCCATATTTATCAAGATTATATTAGAAAACAAAGATTCAATAGGAGTCACATCAATCACTTTAAGATCTTCATCATTACTTTCACGAGAAATTGAAGAACACGTTTTTACAAACCAATCTCGCTTAGCACGCATCCTAGCGGTTCTTTCTTTACATTCATCCATAGAAATTCTCATAGCTTTTAGAGACTCATTAATATCATGCTTGGGTGGAATAGATCTAATTCTCAAAGAATCAATCTCAAGAGAAATTATATCCACGTTCCTAGCCAAATCATCAATCTTAAGCAATTTTTCTTCAACCATAGCATTGAAATTCTTTTGAGTACTAATAAATTCTTTAATATTGTTCTCAAGATCATAGGGCATCTTATTATAATTTCCATAATAATTTTGTAGGAATTACTATAATTTTTAGAGGAATTACTAGGAAATGACCTAGGGTTGAAATTACCTCTATACGCATTGTTACCAAAATTGTTCCTACCAACAAAATTCACATCCATAGATTCATTATTATTCTCAGTAAAAGTAGACAAAGGCAAATCAATAGGAGCACTCTTACTAGCAAACAATTTCATAAGCTCATCCATCTTTCCACTCAAAATATTAATCTGTTCAATCGCATGCACTTTTTTTACTAGTAGAGGATCTTTCGGTGTGCCATTGAGAATAATTAGCCATGATATTATCTAGGAGTTTAGGAGCTTCTCCTAATGTGATTTCCACAAAAGTGCCTCCCGCGGCCAAATGTAAAAGATTTCTAGAAGCAAAATTCAATCCGACATAAATTTTTTGTATGATCATCCATAAACTCAAACCATGCGTAGGACAATTTCTTATCATCAATTTCATTCTCTCCCAAGATTGTGCAACATGTTCATGATCAAGTTGCTTAAAATTCATAATATCGTTCCTAAGGGAAATGATCTTAACAGGAGGAAAATACTTGGAAATAAAAGCATCTTTACACTTGTTCCATGAATCAATACTATCTTTAGGCAAACATGAAAACAAAGTTTTAGCACGATCTCGAAGTGAACGGAAATAGCTTCAATTTAACAATATCTTTGTCCACATCTATCTTCTTTTGCATATCACACAATTCAATGAAAGTGTTTAGATGGGATGCGGCATCTTCACTAGGAAGGCCGGGAAATTGTTCTTTCATAACAAGATTCAACAAAGCAGCATTAATTTCATAAGATTCCGCACAACTGGCGAGAGCAATCAGAGTACTAATAAAATCATTGTTATTGGTATTGGAAAAGTAACACAACTTGGTATTCTCTTGAGTCATCGTGACAAAGCAAGCAATCTAATACACGAGCAAACAAAAAGTAAACGAAAAGACGAACGAAAGAAGGACGAATAAAAAGGCAAATCTTTTTTATTTTTTGGAAAATTGTTTTAGAAGTGGAGGAGAGGAAAACGAGAGGCAAATGACAAATAATGTAATGCAATAGATGAGAGTTTATGGTGGGTACTTCGTAGGCTTGATGTAGACCACCCCTGCAATGGCGCTAGAAATTCTTCCTGCTACTTCTTGAGCTTGCGTTGTTTTTTCCCCTAAAGAGGAAAGGGTGATGCAGCAAAGTAGAGATTAGTATTTCCCTCAGTTAGAGAACCAAGGTATCAATCCAGTGGGAGGTACAAGCAAGTCCCCAATCTATGCACCTGCACAAACAATCAAACACTTGCACCCAACATGATAAAGGGGTTGTCAATCCCTTCACGGTCAATTGCAAAGGTGAGATCTGATAGAGATAGGTAAAACTAAAAGGTAACTAAATATTTTTTGGTTTTTTGGTTTATAGATCTGAAAATAAAATATTGCAAAATAGTAGATCAGAAAGAAAATATGATGGAAAATAGACCCGCAGGCCATATGTTTCACTAGAGACTTCTCTCATGAAGGTAAATAATACGATGGCTGAACAAATTACTGTCGATCAATTGATAGAAAAGTGCAAAGTTATCACGATATCCAAGGCAATGATTATGCATGTAGGCATCACATCCGTGTCAAGTAGACCGAAACGATTCTGCATCTACTACTATTACTCCACACATCAACCGCTATCCAGCATGCATCTAGAGTATTATGTTCATAAAGAACGGAGTAATGCCTTAAGTAAGATGACATGATGTAGAGGGATAAACTCAAGCAATATGATGAAAACCCCATCTTTTAGACTTGATGGCAACAATACAATACATGCCTCGCTACCCCTACTTTGTCATTGGGTGAGGACACCGCAAGATTGAACCCAAAACTAAGCACCTCTCCCATTGCAAGAAATACCAATCTAGATGGCCAAACCAAATCGATAAGTCGAAGAGAAATACAAAGATATGAAATCATGCATATAAGAATTCAAAGAAGATTCAAATATTCATAGATAATCTGATCATAAATCCACAATTCATCGGATCTCAACTAACACACCGCAAAAGAAGATTACATCGGAGGAGAACATGGTATATATTGAGAATCAAAGAGAGAGAAGAAGCCATCTAGCTACTAGCTATGGACCCGTAGGTCTGAGGTAAACTACCCATGCTTCATCAGAAGGGCGATAGGGTTGATGTAGAAGCTCTCCGTGATCGAATCCCCCTCTGGCAGAGTATCAGAAAAGGCCTCCAGATGGGATCTCACGAGGTCAGAGACCTGCGGCGGTGGAAAAGTATTTTCGTGGCTTCCCCTGAGGGTTTTGTAATATATGTGAATTTATAGGCCAAGGAAGGAGGTCAGGAGGCCTCCGAGGGGGACACAAGCCCTAGCCCCCCCGGGGTGCGCCCCCATGGCTTGCCGTCTCCTCGAGGGTCTTCTGAGTTGAACTCCAAGTCTCGTAGGTGTCTTCTGGTCCAAGAAAAATCATCGCAAAAGTTTTATTCCGTTTGGACTATGTTTGATATTCCTTTTCTGCAAAACTCAAAAACAAGGAAAAAAACAGAAACTGGCACTGGGCTCTAGGTTAATAGGTTAGTCCCAAAAATAATATAAAATAGCATATTAATGCATATGAAACATCCAAAACAAACAATATGGTGCTGAAATGCTCAGTGATGTCAAGTGCCTTCGAATTCTGCCGGATTTTGCCTTGACTAAATTAAGAAACCGATCCAATTTGGGATCCTTGACTTGTTGATGTCCATATGCAAGTGTCAGATGTTCTAAGCATTTTGGGGTGTTAAGTTGCATCATCTCTATTGCTGAACTATTTGTTGCTGGGTGCCTCTGTGTTTAGTTCTTTTGCTGATTGTTAGATACATGCTTGTTATGAAGTGGATGGCTTAGTTGTAAGGCTAAGCGGCTAAGCAAACCATTTTTTGCGAATCTTATCTGATCAGTTGGATGCTGCCACATGTGTTCACAGATCACCAGTATCGTCTTCAACATAACAGTAATGTGTGTGATCATCCAATGATACAAATCAATTATAGAATATTTTAGACTTTCAGACACAATGAAGATCGGGTTTGAACTCCTCTAAAACACACAAAAGGTGGCAGGTTACAACTCTGAGATGGAGAACCTTGAACTTGGAGTTCAAGATTTGAACTTCCAACCCCACGGAATCCAGGCTTTGACCTTCATTTCAAAACAGGGGCAAGCATTTGCGTCCATTGATGCACACATGCTTCATTTTATTATTGCATTGCTTATAATATCCAAATAACTCAAATAGAGATACAAAAGGGCCACATGAGATCAACAAGAAATATGAAATCTCATGTGTCACATATTATACTACCAAGCCGCACCTCAGACCGGCCACATAAACCTTGATTGACCGTCTCTCATAGGTTGCACCCATACACCAAGGACATCCAACCTTCCTCCTGGTGAAGGTAGGATCAAATATGGATCCAGTTGATAGCCTTGAAAATGTCCAACAAAAAAATGGTACCTTTTTCCTAGAAAAAGCACAATCATTACAACTATTCCATATAGCTCAAAGTAAAGCACAAACTCCCACAAGAATTTGAGCCTTCAACTTAGGATGACCCTCTCGGTTAACAAATTGCCTAACATATTTGTACTACTCATGGGTGGTGATAGATTAAAGGCGACATGGACAATGTATCACAAAAACTTTGCCAGTGGTTGTGTAGGAACAAGTGTCGAATAGATGCCCCGTTGCCATAAAATTTTGTGCAACCTTACTATGTGCGCCTTTTCAAGTTGTCCTTGGTTAATATCGCCCTCCTACTAAGCACCACATGGAAAAAAATAATGTTTTCCAATGGTACTTTAATTCCCAAATAAATTGATGGAAAGGCATGCCATCATTGATGAGGTATGTATATATGGATTTAGCAAAGAAAACGATGGAGGTGTGAAGCTTTGGACAAAATGTGTATGTTTCCTGTGAGCTAGCCACCATCGACATGTTAGTCAAGTGCAACCAACCCGTCCATTTATTACCATCGATATCCTAGACGGTATCTAATATTCAGCGGGACATGCCCCAGCACCAAAGCAATGAAAACTTCTTTCCGTTGAACATCATTATGAAGGCTTGAGTGTTGCATGGCTAGGGGCAATGTCCCCAGGCCAAGTGTTGTCCCAAAATCTTGTGCCCAACACAAAAACACCTCTGTGGAGAAAATTACTCTTATAAAGCCTTTTCAAAAAAGCGAGTTGGTCGGCTTGGAAATTACTTTGGGACAAGATTTTAAAGCCAAGATACTTATTTCTAAGAATCTTGGCATACACATCCTTGATGACGGTGTACTAGATTAGGGGGTGCTAGCCACGTTGGTCCCCAATCATGGGCTGGTCCGAGACCCCCCAGACAACCGACAAAGTGGACCACGATTGCATGCCCCACAGCGTACCCAACACTGAATCCTCCGAAGACTTGGCGTATACTCCAAGACATGTTTGAATCAATGATATGTTTATCCCTTGATGTAACTGACCTACATGTAACCCTAGATACCCCTGGTGCCTATATAAGCCGAGGGGTTTAGACCATAGGGTTAGGTTCATTCACATACAATATTGACGTGGCTTGAATCTACGTTGGTATGTCCCCAAAGAGGAAGGGATGATCAGCACATCTACGGCAAGTATTTCCCTCAGTTATGAAACCAAGGTAATCGAACCAGTAGGAGAACCAAGCAACACTATGTAAACGGTACCTGCACACAAAGAACAATCCTCACAACCCAACGTGTAAGAGGGGTTGTCAATCCCTCCTTGGTAAAAAAGATAGATTAATTTTTATGGGTTTGGATAAATAGATCTCACAAAAACACAAAATAAAATATGCAAATAAAAAGTGCAGCAATGTATTTTTGGGTTTTTGGAATAATAGATCTGAAAGCAAAATGATAAAAGATAGATCTGAAAGCAATATGATAAAAGATAGACCCAGGGGGCGTAGATTTCACTAGTGGCTTCTCTCAAGAAAATAGCATACGGTGGGTAAACAAATTACTGTTGGGCAATCGATAGAAGATCAAATAATCATGACAATATCCAAGGCAATGATCATGTATATATGCATCACGTACAAGATTAGTAAACAAAAATGATTATGCATCTACTACTATTACTCCACACATCAACCGCTATCCAACATGCATCTAGTGTATTAAGTTCATGGAGAAACGGAGTAATGCAATAAGAACGATGACATGATGTTGACAAGATCTATTCATGTAGGAATAGACCCCATCCTTTTATCCTTAATAGCAATGATACATGCGGGCCTTGCTACCCCTTCTGTCACTGGGTGAGGACACCACAAGATCGAACCCATCACAAAGCACCTCCTCCTGTTGCAAGAAAAATCAATCTAGTTGGCCTAACTAAACCAAATATTTGGAGAAGAAATACGAGGCTATAAAAATCATGCATATAAGAGACCAAAGCAACACAAACAATATTCATGGATAGAACTGATCATAAACTCAAACTTCATCGGATCCCAACAAACACACTGCAAAAAGTGATTACATCAAATACATCTTTGAGAACATCGAGGAGACATTGTATTGAGAATCTAAAAGAGAGAAGAAGCCATCTAGCTACTGCCTACAGACCCGTAGGTCCATGGTGAACTACTCATGCATCATCGGAGGAGCACCAATGAGGATGATGAACCCCTCCGTGATCGTGTTCCCCTCCGACGGAGTGCCAAAATAGGGTTGTAGATTGGATCTCGTGGTTCTGGAACTTGCAGCGGATGGAATTGTGTTTCGTCGACTCCCCTAGGGTTTCTGGAATATTTGGGTATTTATAGAACTGAGAGGCGGTGGAGGAGATCCTCGTGGGCCCCACAACTGACCAGGGCGCGCCCTGGTGTCTCGTGGGCCCCAAGGACCTCACCTGGTGCACTTCCTTGGCTCTGGTCCAAACAAAAATCTCCAAAAAGTTTTGCTGCGTTTGGACTTCGTTTGATGGGGATATTCTGCGAAGTAAAAAACAAGCAAAAAACAGCAATTGGCACTGGGCACTATGTCAATAGGTTAGTCCCAAAAAATGATATAAAGTTGCTATAAAATGATTGTAAAACATCCAAGAATGATGATATAACATCATGGAACAATAAAAAATTATAGATACGTTGGAGATGTATCAGCATCCCCAAGCTTAATTCCCGCTCGTTCTCGAGTAGGTAAATGACAAAACAGATTTTTTGACGTGGAATGTTGCCTAACGGGTGCATTCCATACCAGCACTTTCCAAGGAATTTATTATTTGACAACACAAAGTAAATTTATTTTTCATTTTGGGACCGGGCATCCCTATGACCGCCACACTCTCGTGCAATCACAAGTGAATAAACACTCATCTTGAGAATAACACATCTAGCATGGAAAAATATTGGCCACCCCCTGCCACTTCATGAGCGGTACGGGCACACAAAAAGGAAATTAGTTTTGAAAATTAGAGTTGGCACATACAAATTTACTTAGAACGACACAGAAATACCGCATATAGGTAGTCATGGTGGACTCATATGGCAAAACTGGGTTTAAGGATTTTGGATGCACAAGTGGTATTTCTACTTAGTACAAGTGGAGGCTAGCAAATAGATTGAGAAGCAACCAACCAAGAAATGAAAATTCTCATAAACGAGCATTAAGCATAACTAGCACCAAATAATGCACCACAAGTAGGATGTAATTTCATTGCATGACTGTTGACTTTCGTGCTTGCATAGGGAATCACAAACCTTAACACCATTATTCTCACTAAAACATAATTACTCACCAACATGACTCGCATATTATTATCATCACATCTCAAAACTATTACAAAGAATCAATTTTAATTTGTCCAATGATCTTCATGAAAGTTTTTATTATATCCCTCTTGAATATCTATCACTTTGGGACTAGTTTCATGTATTGCAATTGCTTTTGAGAAGCTCAAACAAATTTAAGTGAAGAACATGGGCATAAAAATTTTCATCTCTCAAAACAATATAAGTGAAGCATGAGAGAATTTCTTCAAAAAAATTACTAACTCTCAAATAAATCTAAGTGAAGCACGAGAGTATTTCTTCAAAAATTAAAGCACATCGTGCTCAAAAAGATATAAGTGAAGAACTAGAGCAATTCCATGGCTCAAAAAATTTAAGCGAAGCACGTAGAGCAATTCTAACAAATCATGGCATAATTTTGGCTCTCTCAAATAGGTGTGTACAACAAGGATACTTGTGACAAACTAAAAAGCAAAAAATAAATAAATCAAAGACTCATATAATACAAGGTGCTCCAAGCAAAACTCATGATATGTGACGAGTAAAAATATAGCTCTAAGAAGAAAGAGGGGATGCCTTTCGTGGCATCCCCAAGCTTAGTTGCTTGGCTATCCTTGAATATTAATTTGGGGTGCCATGGGGCATCCCCAAGCTTAGTGTCTTGACACTCCTTATTCCTTCATCCATCATGATCCCACCCAAAACTTGAAAACTTCAATCACACAAAACTTAACAAAACCTTCGTGGGATCCGTTAGTATAATAAAGCAAATCACCACTTTAAGTACTGTTGCAAACCCATTCATATATTATAATTGCATTATATCTATTGTATTCCAACTTTACCATGGCTTATACTCCCCGATACAATCCATAGAATCATCAAAATAAGCACACAATGCAACAAAAACAAAATCTGTCAAAAAGCTGAACAGTCTGTAGTAATCTGAAAAATTACCATACTTCTGTAACTTAAACAATTCTGAAAAATTAGGACAACGTAGAAAATTCTTAAACAATTCAGAGCAAAATCACGTTTTTGTTATTTTCTAAAATTCAGCTACTGGGTGCAAAAGTTTTTGTTTTCCCACAAGATCAAATCAACTATCACCCAACATGATCCCAAAGGCTTTACTTGGAACAAACACTAATTAAAACATAAAAACACAATCATAAAAGTAGCATAATTGTGCAAACACTCAAGAATAGAAAGAAAAAGGCAAAAATAAATTTTATTCATTGGGTTGCCTCCCAACAAGCGCTATCGTTTTATGCCCCTAGCTAGGCAACAACCAATAGATTCAAGTATTATCATCTTTGGTTTTAGCTCCATAGGTTGCCCTCATGATTGATTCATATGGTGGCTTAATTCTTGTTCTAGGGAAGTGTTGCATACCCTTTCTTAGTGGAAACTGAAATTTCATATTCCCTTCTTTCATATCAATCACGGCACCTATAGTTCGCAAAAATGGTCTACCAAGTATGATGGGACAAGACAGACTGCAATCAATGTCAAGAACAACAAAAAATATGGGCACATAGTTCCTATTTGCAACAATAAGAACATCATTAATCATTGCCAAAGGCTTTTTAATAGTAGAATCCGCCAAGTGCAAATTAAGAGAACATTCTTCAATATTGGTAAGACCAAGCACATCGCATAGAGATTTTAGAATTGTGGAAACACTAGCACCCAAATCACATAAAGCAAAGCACTCATAATTTTTTATCTTGACTTTAATGTTAGGTTCCCACTCATCATGTAATTTTCTAGGAATTGAAACCTCTAATTCCAGTTTTTCTTCTAAAGCTTTCATCATGGCATCAACAATATGTTTAGTAAAAGCTTTATTTTGTTCATAAGCATGGGGTGAATTTATCATGGATTGCAACAAAGAAATACATTAAATCAAAGAGCACCTATCATAATTAAAATCTTTGTAATCCAAAAGAATGGGCACATCACTAGTTAAAGTTTTGACCTCTCCAAACCACTTTTATCAAAAAAAAATCATCCAGATTTTCACCCTCCGAATCATGGGGATTCCTTCTAGCTAAAGTTGACTCTTCTTCAGTCCCTTTATCATCAATTTTAATCTTACTAAACAAGGAATCAATAGAAGAAACACCAATAATTTTAAGATCTTCATCATCTAAAAATTCTCTTCTAGCTCTAAGCATAGCGGTTCTTTTCTTACTTTCATCCATAGAAACATATAAAGCTTTAATTGATTCATTGACATCAACCTTGGGTGGATATTTTTTAATCTTGAGATTTTGCACATCATGGGAAATTCTATCAATGCTTCTAGACATATCATCAATCTTATTCAACTTTCTTCTATCGTCGTATTAAAAACTTCTTGAGCATTGACAAATTCTTTAACATTATTCTCAATATTAGAGGGGTTACTATTATTATTGTAAGAAGGATTGTCATAGGAATTGCCATAATTATTAGAGGAATTTCCAGGAAAAGGCCTAGGATTAAAATTACCTCGTTGTTATTAAAATTGTGACGCGAGACAAAATTCACATCTACGGGATCACTATTTTGCTCAATCAAAGTAGACAAAGGCACATCATTAAGATCAATAGGAGCACTTTTACTAGCAACCAATTTCATAAGAGCATCAACCTTTTCACTCAAAGTACTAATTCTTCAACCGAATTAACTTTTTTACTAGTAGGTGTCCTTTCGGTATGCCATTGTGAATATTTTGCCATGATATTATTAGCAATTTAGTAGCTTCACCCAAAGTAATATCCATAAAAGTATCACCTATGGAGGAGTCTAAAAGTTTCTAGAAACAAAATTTAATCCCGCATAAGAAATTTGTATGATCATCCAAAGATTTAAACCATGAGTAGGATAATTTCTTAGCATAAACTTAATTCTTTCCCAAGATTGTGCAACATGTTCATGCTCAAGTTGCTTAAAATTCATGATTTGAGTTCTAAGGGAAATAATTTCGCGGGCGGGAAATACTTAGTAATACAAGCATCCTTGCAATTATCCAAGAATTGCTACTATTGCGGGGCAAAGATGAAAACCAATTTTTTGCACGATCCCTCAAAGAGAAAGGAAATAATTTCAACTTCACAATATCATTGTACACATCTTTTTTTCTTTTGCATATCACACAATTCTAGGAATGTGTTTAGATGGGACGCAGCATCCTCATTAGGAGTACTGGAAAATTGCTCTTTCATAACAAGATTCAACAAAGCGACATTAATATCACAAGACTCCACACTAGTGGCGGGAGGAAAAATCAGAGTACTAATAAAATCATTATTATTAGTATTGGAAAAATCACACAACTTGGTGTTTTCTTGAGACATCATGATTACACAAACAAGATTGCAAGCAAACAAGAGATCTGACAAGAAAAAGGCGATCGAAAAAGAAGGCACATAAAAAAGGCAAATATTTTTGCTCTTTTCGCAAAAACGATTTAGAAGTGGGGCAGATGAAAACGAGAGGCAAAATGGCAAATAATGTAAATTGCAAGGTGAAGATATTTCTGATTAGGAACCCGATAGATGTTGATGATGTCTCCATGGCAATAGCGCCAGAAATTTCCTTTGACGTGGCTTCAATCTGCGTTGGTATATCCCCAAAGAGGAAGGGATGATGCAGCACAGCTACGGCAAGTATTTCCCTCAGTTATGAAACCGAGGTTATCGAACCAGTAGGAGAACCAAGCAACACTATCTAAACGGTACCTGCACACAAAGAACAAATCCTCGCAACCCAACATGTAAGAGGGGTTGTCAATCCCTCCTCGGTAAAAAGATAGATTAAATTGTAGAGTTTGGATAAATAGATCGCACAAGAACACAAAATAAAAGATGCAAAAAGTGCAGTATTGTATTTTTGGGTTTTTGGAATAATAGATCTGAAAGCAAAATGATAAAAGATAGATCTAAAAGCAATATGATAAAAGATAGACCCGGGGGGCGTAGATTTCACTAGTGGCTTCTCTCGAGAAAATAACATACGGTGGGTAAACAAATTACTGTAGGGCAATTGATAGAAGATCAAATAAGCATGATGATATTTGATAACCCACAAGTATAGGGGATCGCAACAGTTTTCGAGGGTAGAGTATTCAACCCAAATTTATTGATTCGACACAAGGGGGGCCAAAGAATATTCTCAAGTATTAGTAGCTGAGTTGTCAATTCAACCACACCTGAAAGACTTAATATCTGCAGCAAAGTATTTAGTAACAAAGTAGTATGGAAGTAATGGTAACAGTGGCAAAGGTAATAGTAGCAGTTTTGTAGCAATTGTAACAATGGCAACGGAGAAGTAACTTAGCAAAGATTAATGTGAAATGAACTCATAGGCAATGGATCAATGATGGGTAATTATGTCGGATGGCATTCATCATGCAACGGTTATAACATAGGGTGACACAAACTAGCTCCAATTCATCAATATAATGTAAGCATGTACTCCGATTATAGTCATACGTGCTTATGGAAAAGAACTTGCATGACATCTTTTGTCCTACCCTCCCGTGGCAGCAGGGTCCTATTGGAAACTAAGGGATATTAAGGCCTCCTTTTAATAGAGAACCGGGCCAAAGCATTAGCACTTAGTGAATACATGAAGTCCTCAAGCTACGCTCATCATCGGGAGTGGTCCTGATTATTGTCACTTCGGGGTTGCCGGATCATAACACATAGTAGGTGGCTATAACTTGCAAGATAGGATCAAGAGCACTCATATATTCATGAAAACATAATAGGTCCAGATCTGAAATCATGGCACTCGGTCCCTAGTGACAAGCATTAAGCATGGGAAAGTCATAGCAACATCAATCTTAGAACATAATGGATACTAGGGATCAAACCCTAACAAAACTAACAAGATTACATGGTAAATCTCATCCAACCCAACACTGTCCAGCAAGCCTACGATGGGATTATTCATGCACGGCGGTGAGCATCATGAAATTGGTTGTCGGAGTAATGGGCCATGGGTAGGCTCACCCATGTCCCAAGATTTATCAAGACTTTGGGCCAGCTCCGCCTAGCTGGGCCCCAAGCCGAAACCCCGCCCTCTGGGGCCGGCTGACTCAGCGGCCGGCTGCCAGAGGGTGGGTAACACAAGACTACGGCACTCCGAGCGGCCGGCTCCCGCCGGCCGCCTTCCAGAGAGGGCGGCAACGGGCAGGCGGCCACCTCACACTACAGCATGTCCGAGCCCCCCTTCAAAAGTACGAGATAGAGCATGGCTATAGTAAGGCGCGTTGCCTCCAACGCTCAGGACGGGCATGGCTACAGTGCTCCGTACAGACGGAGATCTCCGCATGGCGGGGCACTGTGCCATGTCTCCCCTGACGTTGCTCCGGGCAGACGGAATCCTGTTCCCCACGACGGTCTGTCGGTATGGCCTGCCAGAGGCGGGCCCTATCGGGCAGTGACCCCAAGGAAGATGGCGGGAGCTCAACCAGGCGGATTCAAGAGGAGCCGACCCCCAGCAGGCGGCCGTCCCTTATCCCGAGGCAAGCACGCCATTAAGATGATAAGACCAGGTGTGGCTACAGTAGCCTCCCACCATGCGGCGGGACTGAGCCACGCAAAGATGACCAAGCTCCCGTCACCAACGACACGGCTACAGTAAGCAGCCACCAACCAGTCGGCGGGGCCCACCAGGTGGCGGGCCCCAGCGGTCGGCAGAGAAGCCGGAGGTTGGAGACACTGACAGCCGGGCCTAGCACCCGGCCAGATTACCATTGTACCCCTGGGGGGTAGGCCTATATAAACCCCCAGGCCACCCATGCAAAGGGTTCGACCCCATTAGAACTAGCCACCCCCTAGAGCAGGAAGAGAGCTAAGTCCTGCCTCCTTCTGCCTCTAGCATACAGCTCGAGGAGCACCATTGTATCACTTGTGCCTTAGTGATCATGCGGAGACCCCGCAGAGCAGGACTAGGGGTGTTATCTCCTAGGAGAGCCCCGAACCTGGGTAAAGTACGCCGACGTTCGTGTCTACGCCTTATCCCGCTTCCAGGCACCGGCGACGTTCTACTCGCTCCCACCATGATAAGCCATCCGTTGGCATATGTCGCACCCAACCCCCGACATTTGGCGCCCACCGTGGGGCGAGGTGCACCGTCTCCCGGAGATCTGCTCTGGACGGGAACCCTGTTCCTTCCTGGCGAGCGAAGCAAGCCCAGCACGCCCGACGGTGTCAGCCTCGACGCGCTGCATGGCGCGGAGATCGCCTGCGGGGCGAGTTGCCTCACTGACCTCGTCGGCGAGATCGACCTCTCTGACGAGCCGGCCTCTGACACGGGCACAAGCCGCCTTGAGAGCCGCCTCGTCAGCCTCCTCGACCAGCTCCATGTCACCAGCGAGCCTACTGTGGACCTGGAGTCCGTCGGCTCGATCGGTCCGATGATCGTCGAGTCCGACACGGCGTCGCTCGACGCGTTTCCCACCAACGTGGTGGTCTACGATGAGCCATCACAGAGGTGCTCGTCATCAACAGCGAGGAGCACTCGGACGGGCGTGCTCAAGATCCCCTCGAGGCCATCCTACGCGACTTTACGGCGCCCATTCCCGAGGGCGCGGATGCTGAGGTGCTGGAGGCATGCCGCCTTCAGCTTATCGAGAGTGCTGGCTGCCTGGCCAGCATGCGTCGGCTGTCGGACGCCTATCGGCGCGAGATGGACCGGGCCGTAGGCGGCATGCCAGCTCCTGGGGGGCCTAGCCGCCTCGGCACAGTTCGGCAGCATGGCGCGACCGTCGCCACCATGTTCGCGGTGGAGCGCCCCGTCTACGCCACGCCTGCAGAGAACATCCCGGCCGCCCAGGCGGTAACGGGTGAGCTGAACAAGTACGACGGCGACGAACTCCGCCACATGACGAAGCGAGTCCAACAGCTCCTGGACGCGGCTGCCGCGCAGCACGAGGCCGCCTGCCGCGCCGAAGACCCAGCCGGACGAAACAATGAGCCGCCCCCACGCTGAGACCATGGGGCGACCTCTCGGACGCCGACTAGTGGCGCCCGCAGAGGAAAGGGCAACGAGCCGACTGCTAGCCGCAGTCGGACACGCATCTCCATCGAGCGGGACGAGGAAGGCCGCCCTCATGCAGTAGAGCGGCGAGGCGATTTGCCGCCTCCCCCGCCTCGTGGAGCGAGATACCCCACCCCGCTTCCTATCACGCACCCGACACTCGGCGGCCGCCTTGGACGCTGAGAAGGAGTCGGAGAGAACGATGCTCGCTACCGGATCGATCGTCTCAACCGATCCCTGGCGCTTGAAGAAGAAGATGCACTGGGCCTGCCCTGCTTCGGCCCCCGAATCCGTGATGAGCCCTTCCCCAAGGGGTTCACCCTCCCATGAGACACACCCAAATACACCGGATCCGTGAAGCCGGAGGACTGGCTGATCAACTACTCCATGGCTGTCAGCATAGCAAACGGCACCAAGCGCGTTGCCGTGAAGTACATCCCGCTCATGCTTCAAGGCACTGCCCGAACGTGGCTCAACAACCTGAAGCCCCGCAACATCAACAGCTGGGTTGATTTCACCGAGGTCTTCATCCGCAACTTCACCAGCACTTACAAGCGGGCCCCCAAGCCCCGACAACTTTCTTTATGCGTCCAAGGGCCCACATGGTCAACTCGCGACTACCTCACGCGCTGGACCGAGCTGCGCAATTCCTGCGAGGGCGTGCACGAGGTGCAGGCAATCGAGTACTTTACTGCCGGGTGCAGAGAGGGCACCCTCCTCAAGCATCGACTCCTCTGCGACGAGCCCGAGACCCTCGATGAGCTGCTGGTCATCGCCGACAAGCACACCACGGCCGACTCCTCCATGAAGGCGGAAATCCTGGTTGACGCGTCCGGCAGAGTGGCACCTCAGGCGCCTCTGACTCCAGCTAGTGACACCAGTCGGCGACAGCAGCTAGGTGAAAATAAGTGGAAGGCCACCCAGCCGGCTTCCACTAGCCGGCAGGTGGCGACTGTCGAGGATCAGCAGCCAGAAGGGCAGCCAGCCCCCAAGCGGCAGAAGGGCGGCAAGTCCAATTGGTTGCCCACCTTCTCTTACGAGCAAACCTTAGATGCACCCTGCAAGTTCCATAGCGGCGCGAAGCCCTCCAACCACACCACTCGGAAGTGTCACTGGCTCACTAGAATTGCTAATGGAGATGGACTCCTGCCTCCTCCGCCTGCTGGACCGCCGCCTCATCAGCCCCAACAGCCGGCGGTCCGACCAGTCGGCGCCTTACAAGACGAGTACCCAGAGGAACATGGAGCTTATGTTGTGTTCACCAGCGTGGCCGATGACAGACGCAGCAGACGGCAACAACAACAAGAAGTGCAAGCAGTGGCCTCCAACACTCCAGAGTTCATGCATTGGTCCGAGAAGCCTATCAGTTGGAGCAGGGCCGACCACCCGGAAGTGATGCCTTCCCCTGGTTCGTACGCCCTGGTCCTAGAAGTGACCCTTGCAACGGAGAGGCGAGCAACCTGTTTCTCCAGAGTCTTGATAGATGGCGGTAGCAGCATCAACATCCTGTACCGCGATACGATGGAGAAGTTGGGAATCAAGCAGAAGCAACTCGTTCCCAGTCGAACTGTATTCCATGGCATAGTCCCTGGCCTTTCCTGCTCACCAATCGGCAAGACCCAGATTGATGTCCTCTTCGGAGACAAGAATCACTTTCGCCGAAAGCCAGTTTGGTTTGAAGTGGTGGACCTTCAGAGCCCCTACCATGCACTGCTAGGCCGGCCTGCTCTGGCCAAATTCATGGCAGTCCCCCACTACGCCTACCTCAAGATGAAGATGTCGAGTACCAAGGGGATCCTGGCAGTAGTCGGAGACTACAAGAAGTCGATCGCTTGCGCCGCAGATAGCAGCCGGCTGGCCGAGTCCCTCGTGATTGCAGCCGAGAAGCGGCTCCTCGACCGGGTGGTGGCGTTGGCAGGCAAGAAGCCGGAAATGTCTCCCACACCCCAAGAGTCGGAGGCTGAGGGCTCGTTCAAGCCGGCCAAGGAAACAAAGAAAATACCCTTGGACCCAGAGCACTCGGAGAGGCACGCTATCATAGGCACAGGCCTTGACAGCAAATAGGAAGGCGAGCTCGTTGATTTCCTCCGTGAGAATTGGGACATCTTCGCATGGTCCCCCAAAGACATGCCGGGTGTTCCGATGGATTTTGCCGAGCACAAGCTACATGTCCGACCTGACGCCAAGCCGGTCAGGAAGCCCTTGCGCCGCCTGTCAGAAGAAAAGAGAAGAGTTGTCAGAGAAGAGATAGCCCGACTCCTAGCAGCCGGATTCATCATGGAAGTATTCTTCCCAGAGTGGCTGGCCAACCCAGTCTTAGTATTGAAGAAGAACAAGCAATGGCGCATGTGCATTGACTACACCAGCCTCAACAAAGCCTGCCCCAAAGATTCCTTTACTCTGCCGAGGATTGATCAAGTGATAGACTCCACAGCCGGATGCGAGCTGTTGAGTTTCTTGGATGCATACTCAGGTTATCACCAGATAAAGCTGAACCCGGCCGACGGGCTGAAGACCGCCTTCATCATGCCGTTTGGAGCCTTCTGCTACCTGACCATGACGTTCAGCTTGAGAAATGCCGACGCCACGTTTCAGCGTTGCATGCAAAAGTGCCTCCTCAAGCAACTCGGCAGAAATGCCCATGTATATGTGGATGATGTGGTGGTGAAGACGGAGAAGCGTGGCACTCTGCTAGAGGACCTCAAGGAGACCTTTGAGAACCTGCGCCGATTCCAGATTAAGCTCAACCCGGAGAAATGTGTCTTTGGAGTACCAGCCGGCCAGCTTCTTGGATTCCTGGTTTCAGAGCGCGGCATAGAGTGCAATCCTGTGAAGATCAAGGCAATTGAGATGATGAAGGTGCCCACCCGACTGCTGGACGTGCAGAAATTCACCGGCTGCCTAGCGTCAGTCAGCCGTTTCATCAGCCGGCTGGGCGAGAAGGCTCTTCCCCTGTACCAACTCATGAAGAAGACCACTTTTTTCGAGTGGAACGACAAGGCGGACGAAGCATTTCTCCAACTCAAGAAGATATTGGCAACCCCGCCTGTCCTGGCAGCTCCGACTGAGAAAGAGCCCATGCTCCTCTACATTGCAGCCACCAGTCGGGTTGTCAGCATAGTCATGGTAGTAGAGTGCAAGGAGAAGGACAAAGCATTGCCGGTCCGGAGACCGGTGTATTACTTGAGCGAAGTATTGTCCGCCTCCAAGCAAAACTACCCCCACTACCAGAAGATGTGTTACGGCATGCATTTTGCTGCCAAGAAGCTGAAGCCTTACTTCCAAGAGCACCCCATAACTGCCGTCTGCACAGCCCCGCTTGCTGAGATCATTGGAAGCTGGGACGCCTTAGGCCGAGTGGCTAAATGGGCTATTGATCTGGCCCCTTACACCATCTACTACCAGCCTTGCACTGCCATCAAATCACAAGAGTTGGCCGACTTCCTCGTCGATTGGGCCGAGACCCAATATTTGCCGCCTGCACCAGACTCCACTCATTGGCGGATGCATTTTGATGGTTCAAAAATGCGCACTGGTCTGGGAGCCGACGTCGTCCTCACCTCTCCCAAGGGTGACAAGCTCAAATACATATTGCAAGTCCACTTCGCCGCCTCCAACAATGTAGCAGAATATGAGGCACTCATACACGGGCTCCGGCTTGCCAAGGAACTCGGCATTCGCCGGATCCTGTGCTATGGTGACTCCGACTTGGTGGTCCAGCAATCGTCAGGCGACTGGGACGCCAAGGATGCAAACATGGCAAGCTACCGCTTCCTCGTACAGCAACTCAGCGGATACTTTGACGGGTGCGAGTTCCTTCACGTGCCAAGGAATGACAACGAGCAAGCAGATGCCTTGGTACGGATTGGCTCCACCTGACAAGCAATACCAGCCGGCGTCGCCCTACACCGCCTTCTGAAGCCGTCTGTCAAGCCGTCTCCTGATTTAGACTCCATCTTTGTGCCGCCCCCCACCCCGAAGCAGTCGGATCCGACCTGGTGACTCCAGAGGCCAGCACGGGGATTTTGACAGGCGGCCCGGGGACTGCTACAGCCGTGACCGACCTGGGGACTTCAGAACCCGGCCCGGGGACTTCGGAGCTCGGCCCGGGGACTTCACCAGTCGGCCCGGGGACTTCTTCAGCACAGCAGGCGGAAGCTGCCGCCAACCCACCGCCTCCCGGCCCAACCACCCTCGTACAGGTTGCAGTGGTCGCAGCCAAAGAAATTGCGGCGCCCTCTTGGGCTCAGCCGATCCTCAAGTTCTTGGTGAGTAAGGAGCTGCCAACCGATGAAATCTTAGCCCGACAAGTGCAGAGGCGGGCTACAGCTTACACCATAGTCAACAAAGAGCTGGTGCGACGAAGCGTCACAAGAGTTTATCAGCGGTGTGTGGAGTCGAACCAAGGCCAAGCAATACTCAGAGATATCCACCAGGGCGAGTGCGGCCACCACGCGGCTTCGAGAGCACTTGTGGCCAAGGCCTTCCGCCACGGGTTCTTCTGGCCAACTACCCTGGAAGAGGCCAAAGAACTAGTTCAGAAGTGTCAAGGGTGCCAGAGGTTCCGCTCCAAGCCACACTTGCCGGCTTCTGCACTCAAGACCATTCCCATAGCCTGGCCCTTTGCCGTGTGGGGATTGGATATGGTGGGACCCTTCAAGACGGCCCGTGGTGGCATGACTCACTTGCTGGTTGTCGTGGACAAGTTTACCAAGTGGATAGAGGCAAAACCATTCAAGAAGCTGAATGGGCCGACTGCCGTGACCTTCATCGTCGACATCACCACGCGGTACGGCATCCCACATAGCATCATCACTGACAACGACACCAACTTCGCCAAGGGAGCCTTGGCTCGTTTCTGTGCAACACAGGGCATCCGCCTGGACTTAGCATCCGTTGCCCACCCACAGTCGAACGGCCAGGTGGAACGCGCAAACGACCTCATTTTGTCCGGCCTCAAGCCCCGACTGGTCGAGCCTCACTTAAGCATTCCAATGCGTGGTAGTAGCTGTTCATGGATCACAAACACAGAACTCAGTTCCTGAGGACGGCTTCAATGAGACAACCCACCATGTACTCCTACATGGCCTCTCACCGTTACCTTTACCAAATCGTGTTCACACACTTAGCTCACACATAGTAGGACATGTTCACCACTTTCCAATTCATTCCCGATGAATCAGACCTGACTCAACTCTAGGCAGTAGCAGGCATGACAAACAAGCATGAATGAGTAGGCACATCAGGGCTCAAACAACTCCTACTCATGCTAGTGGGTTTCATCTATTTACTGTGGCAATGACAGGTCATGCAAAGGAAAGGGGTTCAACTACCGCAACATGTAACACATGTATCGTGGTTGTCCTAATGCAGTAAAAGAGAGCAGAAGCGAGAGAGTGGGATTGTATCAGAATGAACAAGGGGGTTTTGCTTGCCTGAAACTTCCGAAGATAGCATATCACTTCATCGGTGTCAATGAACTCATCGTCGGTATGTTGTCTACTGAGAGGGGACAAACAAGGAAGAACACAATCAATGCAATGCACAATATGATGCATGATCATGACATGGCAATATGCTGTGTTTTGAGCTAATGCAACTAGCACAGGTTAAATGAAGTTGGTTTGAATCAAAGATTCAAATTCAAACTCCATATGTGATGGTTTAAATGCCCTTAATATGATTTGTCCTAAACAGTAGTCCTAAGTTGTTCTAACATGCATGAAAATGGTACAGATGGATAGATTGGATTTTTCTGATAATTTTTCATATATAAATTATTTCAATCTGAGGTACGGTTGAATTACTATGAATTTTTAAAGTTACTATCAATTTCTGGAATTTCCTATATAAAAATAAATCCATAAAAGGATTTACTGCGTCAGCACTACGTCAGCATGACGTAAGCGAGTCAACGGGCAGCCCAGGTCAAACAGATCAGTGGGTCCCGCATGTCAGTAGCTAAACTAGGTTTAGTTAACCCTAATCTCGGTTAGTTAGCGGGGCGACCCCACTTGTCATTGAGCCAGGAGAGGTCAAACCCCTGGTCAACTGGGGCTAACACGCCGGCGGCTCGACGCCGGCGATTACAGGTGCGGCGGATGGGCTCGGGTTCTCTCCTCCGGCGCCCAAATCGACGACGGAGAGCATCTACGAGCTGCTGGTGATCCCGCGCATCCAACGGTGCAAACGGGGTGAGCTGGGGTGGCCGGAAAAGTGGCCGGCGACGAGGTTTAGCGGCGGCAGCAGCTCGGGCATTCTCGGGGTGGCGCTACAGAGCTCGGAAGGAGGCGTTGCGGGTGGCTACGGGCTCATGAGAACGTGCCGAGCACGGTGGTGTGCTCGGACACAAAGTGCGGTGGCTGTGGCCACGGCGGCGACTTGGCCGGCGGAACCGAGCTCACGGCTCCGGTGGGATCGATGGCTACATGGTGAAAATAATGCGGGGAAGAGAGGGGTTAGTGGCAGGAGCTCACAGAGGTTTGAACGGGGCGGACGACGAACTCGGGGAGGCGTCAGGGAGGGCACACGGTCGCTGGCGATCTCGGCGGCCGAAGCTTGAAGAAGAGGTCGGGGAAGCCACTGCAGGGCGCGTCCGCTCATGTGGCTTGGCGGGGACGGTGTATAGGTCAGTGGCGGAGCTTCTTGGCGCGTCAGAGAGGCGTGTGGAGGCGGGTAGCCGTGGTGGTGCTCGTCGGCGGCGGCGGGTGTGTTCTGTGGTGCCACACGGAGAGCAGAGGAGGGGAAGGGGTCCAGGGGAGAGAGGGGAGAGGTGCAACGTGGTGCTAGGCGTCTTCGTGGCGCTCGAATGGGTCCGGGGAAGGAGGAAGCAGGCAGGGAGCTGGCCACGGCGATCGCGCGCGCGTCGACACGCCTCTGCCTACTGGCAGAGGTTGAAGACAGCCGCTTTGCCTGATGGGCTGGGCCGCCAGCTGGAGTTGGGCCAGGTAGGTCCAGGTAAGTGGCCCAGTGGCCTTCCCTCTTTTATTTGTTTCTGTTTTCTATTTTTCTGCTGCTGTTTTGGCTTTAGTAAAAATACTAAAGAATTTTGTAAAATGCTGCAATAATTTGTGGACACTCTATGGGTTATTCCAGTGTCCCACATTTAAATTCAGCATTATTTGAGCAATTAAATTATTTATAGTGTTTAAATGCCCAAATTCAAATATGATATGATTTAATTCTCAAATCCATGAATGACCTTGAAACATGTGCATCATTTTTGTCAGAGGTTTTAACCTTTTCTAAAAATGATGAACATTTTTAAAGGCATTTTGGGTTTATTGAAAAGACTTATGGTTGACCCTATTTGATTTAATTTTTGGTGCTAGGGTTTGTCATCCCCATTTCAACTTTCTGTAAAAAATAAACATGATGACATGAATGCCTTAATGCAACTAATAACAAGCAAATTCTAGGGCTGTGACAGCGGGCTCCGGTGGGGGGGGCGGCCTCGTAGGCCGGCAGGTTGAGGAAGTCGGCAGCAGGGTCCACGTTCTCGACGTAGAAATAGGACTGCTGCCACATCTTCGCCGACTGCGCCAGCTTGATGATGGGGAAGGCGTTTCGCTGCGCCGGCCGGCGCACGGCGACGAAGCCTACACACTCGGCCGCCGTCTCCTTGGCGGAGGTGCCGAGCTTCCCGTAGAAGAGTGCTCCCCACAACTCGTGGTGGGGAGGATGCCGAGGTAGCCCTCGCACGCCGTGATGAAGGCAGAGCAAGGTCACGGTGTTGGGCGTGAGGTGGTGAGGTTGAAGGTTGTAGAAGTCGAGGAAGGTGTGGAAGAAGTTGCTCGCCGGGAGGCCGAAGCCCCGCAGGAAATGCGAGCGGAAGACGACCCGCTCGCCTTCCTGCGGTGCCGGCGAGATATCCGTCTCCGGTGGCACCCGCGCCTTGACGAAGGCCGCGCTCGGCATTCGGCACGTGTCACGGAGGAAGGTGATGTGATCCTCGATCACGGTCGATCCATCCCAGTCGCCCATTGCTCCGGCTGGCGGCACGGAGAAGGGAGACGCGTTAGCGACGAGCAACGCGGCAGCGCTATGGCAGCAGCAGCAGAGGCTGAGAGGAGAAGAAGAAGAGTGGGAGGGGGCGCAGGAGCTTTGCCGCACCTCTCCCCCCTCCCTACTTATAGCGCCCAGGCTATGCAGCCGAGGGGGCGGGACGTGGGGTCGTGGGATTAATTGCGCCCACGTCCCCACGAGCCCCCGTCTCCTGCGCGCATTTACCTCGTCGTGAATAGTCGCGGGATGGCAACCGCCCCCTCCGGCGCAGTGAATCCGCCCGGTTGCCGAGGCGTGGTAGTGGCGGGCCCGGCCCGGTGTCATGTCCCATCCAGAGCGTGGGGTGGCAGGCTTGCCAGGCTGACGTGCGCCGCGTGGCGCGTCCATGGCGGGCGGCTGTCTGTGAAGCTTAACAGGCACGCCACCCGTTTCCCGCCTTGGAGTTCAAAATCAACCACATGGCTCCGCCTGGGAGAGGCCGGCTTGAGCAGTCGGCCAGCCGCAGGACGGATCGACATTCTCCCAGATCTCGGTGAGGGGGGAAGCCGCTGAGACCTCGCGGCCCTCGACCATGACGCATCACCGGCTTCGGGGACTACTGTCGGAGTAATGGGCCATGGGAAGGCTCACCCGTGTCCCAAGATTTATCAAGACTTTGGGCCAGCTCCACCTAGCTAGGCCCCAAGCCGAAACCCCGCCCTCTGGGGCCGGCTGACTCAGCGGCCGGCTGCCAGAGGGCGGGTAACACAAGACTACGGCGCTCCGAGCGGCCGGCTCCCGCCGACCGCCTTTCAGAGAGGGCGACAATGGGCAGGCGGCCACCTCACACTACAGCATGTCCGAGCCCCCCTTCGAAAGTACGAGATAGAGCATGGCTACAGTAAGGCGCGTCGCCTCCAACGCTCAGGACGGGCATGGGTACAGTGCTCCGTACAGACGGAGATCTCCGCACGGCGGGGCACTGTGCCATGTCTCCCCTGACGTCGCTCCGGGCAGGCGGAATCCTGTTCCCCACGACGGTCTGTCGGCACGGCCTGCCAGAGGCGGGCCCTATCAGGCAGTGACCCCAAGGAAGACGGCTGGAGCTCGACTAGGCGGATTCAAGAGGAGCTGGCCCCCAGCAGGCAGCCGTCCCTTATCCCGAGGCAAGCACGCCATTATGATGATAAGACCAGGTGTGGCTACAGTGGCCTCCCACCAGGTGGCGGGACTGTAGCCACGCAAAGATGACCAAGCTCCCATCACCAGCGACACGGCTACAGTAAGCAGCCACGAACCAGTTGGTGGGGCCCACCAGGCGGCGGGCCCCAGCGGTCGGCGGAGAAGCCGGAGGCTGGAGAAACTGACAGCCGGGCCCAGCACCCGGCCAGATTACCATTGTATCCCTGGGGGGTAGGCCTATATAAACCCCCCAGGCCACCCATGCAAAGCGTTCGACCCCATTAGAACTAGCCACCCCCTAGAGCAGGAAGAGAGCTAAGTCCTGCCTCCTTCTACCTCTAGCATACAGCTCGAGGAGCACCATTGTATCACTTGTGCCTTAGTGATCATGCGGAGACCCCGCAGAGCAGGACTAGGGGTGTTATCTCCTAGGAGAGCCCCGAACCTGGGTAAAGTACGTCGGTGTTCGTGTCTACCCCTTATCCCGCTTCCAGGCACCGGCGACATTCTACTCGCTCCCACCATGATAAGCCATCTGTTGGCATATGTCGCACCCAACCCCCGACATTGGTGATGGAGGATGGTTGATCATGACGATGGCAACGGATTCCCCTCTCCAGAGCCCTGAACGGACTCCAGATCAGCCCTCCCAACAAAGAACAGGGCTTGGCGGCGGCTCCATATCATAAAACGCGATGAATCATTCTCTCTGATTTTTTTCTCCCCGAACGTGAATATATGGAGTTGGAGTTGAGGTCAGGGGAGCTCAAGGGGGCCCACGAGGCAAGGGGCGCGCCCTCCACCCTCATGGCCAGGGTGTGGGCCCCCTTATGTTGATTCTTATGCCAGTATTTTTTATTAATTCCAAAACGTGACTCCATGAAGTTTTAGGTCATTTTGAGAACTTTTATTTCTACACAAAAATAACACCATGGCAATTCTGCTGAAAACAGCGTCAGTCTGGGTTAGTTCCATTCAAATCATGCAAATTAGAGTCCAAAACAAGTGCAAAAGGGTTAAAAGTAGATACATTGGAGACGTATCAACTCCCCCAAGCTTAAACCTTTGCTTGTCCTCAAGCAATTCAGTTGACAAACTGAAAGTGATAAAGAAAAACTTTTACAAACTCTGTTTGACCTTGTTGTTGCAAATATGTAAATCCAACATTCAAGTTTTCAGCAAAGATCATGAATTAACCATATTCACAATAATATTTAGGTCTCACGTTTACTCATATCAATGGCATAATCAACTAGCGAGTAATAATAATAAATCTCGGATGACAACACTTCCTCAAAACAATCATGATACGATATAACAAGATGGCATCTCGCTGTCCCTTTCTGAGACTACAAAACATAAATGCAGAGCACCCCTGAAGATCAAGGACTGACTAGACATTGTAATTCATGGTGAAAGAGATCCATGAACAATCATACTCAATATCAATTAATAACAATGCATACAAATGACGGTGGTGCTCTCTAACTGGTGCTTTTTATAAGAGGATGATGACTCAACATAAAAGTAAATAGATAGGCCCTTTGTAGAGGGAGGCAGGGATTTGCAGAGGTGCCGGACCTCGAGTTTTGAAACAGAGATAAATAATATTTTGAGTGGTATAATTTCATTGTCAACATAACAACCAAGAGATCTCGATATCTTCCATGCTACATACATTATAGGCGGTTTCCAAACAGAATGGTAAAGTTTATACTCCCCCACCACCAACAAGCACATTCCACGGCTGGTCCGAAACAATGGGTAACGTCCAACCAACAACAATCCTGGGGGAGTTTTGTTTTCAATTATTTTGATTTGATTTGAGCATGGGACTGGGCATCCCGGTTACCGGCCATTTTCTCGTGAATGATGAGTGGAGTCCACTCATCATGAGAATAACCCACCTAGCATGGAAGATATAGACAACGCTAGTTGATACATGAGCTATTCGAGCATACAAAACATAATTTCATTTGAAGGTTTAGAGTTTGGCACATGAAAATTTACTTGGAACGGCAGGTAAATACCGCATATAGGTAGGTATGGTGGACTCATATGGAATAACTTTGGAGTTTATGGAAGTGGATGCACAAGCAGTATTCCCGCTTAGTACAAGTGAAGGCTAGAAAGAGACTCGGAAGCGACCAACTAGAGAGCGACACAGTCATAAACATGCATTAAGATTAACAAACAATGAGTGCAAGCATGAGTAGGATATAAATTACCATGAACATAAATATCGTGGAGGCTATGTTGATTTTGTTTCAACTACATGCGTGAACATGTGCCAAGTCAAGCCACTCGAATCATTCAAAGGAGGATACCATCCTATCATACTACATCACAACCATTTTAATAGCATGTTAGCATGCAAGGTAAACCATTATAAACTCCTAGCTAATTGAGCATGGCGTGAGTAACTATAATCTCTAATTGTCATTGCAAACATGTTTCATTCATAATAGGCTGAATCCAGAATGATGAACTAATCATATTTACAAAAACAAGA
Organism: Triticum timopheevii; assembly: GCA_963921465.1. Lineage (NCBI taxonomy): Eukaryota > Viridiplantae > Streptophyta > Magnoliopsida > Poales > Poaceae > Triticum > Triticum timopheevii. The sequence continues at coordinate 130,663,662 of OY997266.1, forward strand.
TAGGTCGAGTTCATACCAGCTTTTCCTCATCTCAATCATTTCATCGTATATCATCATTATTGCCTTTCACTTGCACGACCGAACAGTGTGGATAATAATAGTGCACGTGCATTGGACTAAGCTAGAATCTGTAAACATTTAATTCAAAGGAAAATAAAAAGTAATATGGGCTCTTTGTTAGATCAACAATAATGCATATGAGAGCCACTCATCATTTTCCTCGTGGTCTTCCCCCTTTCGCCCCCCCAAAGAAAAGAAAAGAATTTCAAAGAAACAAAAAACTATTTACACGGGAAAGCTCCAACAAGCAAAAGAAGAATGAGAAATCTTTTTGGGTTTCCTTTTAATACTACTACTACAAGCATGGAAGGTAAACTAGCTAGAAGATACAACTAATTTTTTTGTTTTTTCTCAAAGTTTTTCAAAAACACAAGAAGAAAGCAGGAAAAGAAAATAAACTAGCAAAGATAATACAATGAAAAAGTATGAACATCGATAGCTAGAATAAGTGTGTGAACATGAATGTAATGTCGGTGAGAAATACGTACTCCCCCAAGCTTAGGCTTTTGCCTAAGTTGGTCTATGCCCACGGATCAAAGTGGTCCTCTCCGGTGTACTGAGGAGGATCATCAGGGTGCCACTGGTTAGCAAGCTCCTGCGGATCCCACTGATAAATAGACTCATGATAGGGATTAGGAGATGGCTCAGGCTCAGGCTCTGGGGATTGTGTTCGCTCCGAGTAAGTGTAAATGTAATTGTGGGAGTCCTAGACTAGGGGTCCTCGGGCGTCCGGTCTATTGGATATGGGCCGGACTGATGGGCCTTCAAGATACAAGAGAGAAGATCACCTCTTGTGTCCGGTAGGGACTCCCGTATGCGTGGATGGCAAGTTTAGGTGTCTGGATATGTTATTTCCTTTCTGTTAAACTGACTTTGTACAACCCTAAGCCCCTCCAGTGTCTATATAAACTGGATGGTTAGATCGGAGGCAGGAACACAACATTGCTAAGCTAGCCAAACTAGGGTAGCCAATACGGTCTCGTGGTAGATCAACTCTTCTAACCCCTATACCCTTTGAATATAATCAAGAAGGAGTAGGGTTTTACCTCCATTAAGAGGGCCCGAACCTGGGTAAGCACTGTGTCCTCTCTCCATTGTTACCATCAGTCCTCAGACATATAGCTTGGGCCCCCCTACCCCAAGATCTGCCGGTTTTGACACTGACATTGGTGCTTTCATTAAGAGCTCCACTGTATCGTCGACAAAAGGGTTGATGGCTCGCCTCTTCGTCAACAATGATGTTGCGTCCAGGGAAACCTTTCTTCCCAGACAGGTCTTTGTGTTCGGTGGCTTCGTGCTTTGTGCCAACTCGATCGGCCGCCTCGAGCAGGTCGACAGTTACGCCCCCGGCCACCAGATCAGGTTCAGAAACCTGAACTACGTCACTGGTATCCGAGGAGATCTAATCTTCAAGGGGTTCACGGCCTTGGCTGCCGCTCCGTGCCCCATAAAGAAGTCTTTTCGGATCCCCTATTAGATCCCGCTCAAGGGTCAACCCTCATACCTGCCCCGGCCTTAGATCCGGGGCGGATCGCATTATCCGAAGACAGGAGCGTTAGCCCCACCAGACTCCATCCTCTCATGGAGCTCTCGACCGAAGACCCAGATGCAATCTTGCACTTGCCCATGGACAATCACTCCGAACCGTCGCGGTCTGCGCTCATTGGGTTTGATCAGGTGTCCCACACTGGACTCAGCCCTGCAGATCCACAGTTTTTGGTCCAACTTTCGCTCCTAGATGAAGCATTAGCATTAATACAGTCTCTCGCCATCACGGAGGCTCTGCCTCTAAACTGTACCTAGCTCGGGCTGGGGGCTGAGAGCGGGGAATTTTATGCCCCACCCACCACCCATTTGATAGCCACTATCGAGGATTTAACTGACATGCTAGACTATGTGTCCGAAGACATCGAAGGCATGGACGACGATGCCGGCGCAGAACCAAGCCAGGTCCCACCCGTCATAGGGCATTGGACGGCCACTTCAACCTATGACGTATACATCATGGACACTCCCGATAAAAAGGAGGACGAGGATAATCCGAGCCCCGATGAGGACAAACTCGTCGAAAAATCACCAAAGCATCGACGTCAGCGGTGCCGCTCACGATCGCGTCGGGCGAAGGATAGTAATACCGGCACCGGAGACAATGAGACTCCGGACGATGCTGAAGATCCCGAATACCCCATCAAGCCCACATCCGAACAGGATGAAAGGGAAGAGGGTCAGTATAGCCCCGAACACGCTGATCATGAAGATTCGGAAGACAACAACTATATGCCAGAATCTGAAGAGGAAGTTAGCCTCGGTGACGAAGATTTTATCATCCCAAAGGAACCCCTCGAACAAGAACGCTTCAAGCGACAACTCATCGCCACAACACAGAGCCTGAAAAAGAAACAGCAGCAGCTTAAAGCTGAACAAGATACGCTTAAGAAAGGTGGACTAAGGTCCTGGCCGTTGAGGAATACGGCCATGAGCAACCTGTCAAAAGTTACCCTAAGCGCCAGCTGCTACCATAATTCAACGACAAAGCCCTTGAGCCAATACCGTCGAAGCACAATTAGGCAGATCAACCAGACCGACCACCATGTGGACGGGATAAAGCGGCCAACACCAACCCGCACCCCCTTGCCGAAGAGGCAAGAAGACAACTGTCGTGGGATACACATATGACTTGCACGTGACCTGGCTAATAAAGTTGGCCAGACTAGATCAATCTACGAATCAAGAGGTCGTGCCCCGATGCGAGACACCGACTATGAAGCCCGGCGTGACGACCATTACTATACTCGAGATCAGAACCGAACTCAGATGTCGGCCGACCTCCGCCGCGATATTGCACAATATAGAGGGGCCGCACACCCTTTATGCTTCACCGATAAGGTAATGCAGGACCAATTTCCGAAAGGGTTTAAGCCCGTAAACATCGAACATTATGATGGAACAACAGATCTGGACGTCTGGATAGAAGATTTCCTTCTCCACATCTACATGGCTCGTGGAGATAACCTCCATGCCATCAAATACATTCCTCTAAAGTTGAAAGGACCAGCACGACACTGGCTGAACAACCTCCCAGAAAACTCCATTGGAACCTGGGAAGATTTGGAAGATGCTTTTCGGGCCAACTTTCAGGGCACTTATGTCCGGCCACCGGATGCTGACGACTTGAGTCACATAATCCAGCAACCAGGCAAATCGGCTCGCAAGCTTTGGAATCGGTTCCTTATAAAAAAGAACCAGATCGTGGACTGTCCGGACACCAAAGCCTTAGTGGCCTTCAAACATAGTGTCCGGGACGAATGGCTCGCCGGACACCTCGGGCAGGAAAAGCCGAAGACTATGGCAGCCTTAACTGCACTAATGACCCGCTTCTATGCGGGCGAGGATAGCTGGTTGGCTCGTAGAAGCAACAGCACGAGCGACCCCGACACTTCTGAGGCCAGTTATGGCAATGGTAAACCTCGCCACAATAAAAACAAACGTTGGAACAACATCAATGATGCAGACGATATGACAGTCAATGCCAGATTCAGCGGCTCTAAATCCGGTCAGCGAAAGAAACCTTTCAAAGGCAACATGGACGGTCCATCCAACTTGGATAAAATCCTTGAGAGGCCTTTCCAGATTCATGGCACATCCGATAAGCCTGCTAACCATACCAACAGGAATTGTTGGGTTTTCAAACAGACCGGTAAGATAAATACCGAAAACAAGGGAAATGGACCTCCAAGTGAAGACGATGATGAGCCCCGTCAGCTGAACACTGGGGTTCAGAAACAGTTTCCCCTCGAGGTAAAAACAATGAACATGATCTATGTCACTCACATCCCCAAAAGGGAGCGCAAGCGTGCACTAAGGGACGTCTACACTGTAGAGACTGTCGCCCCCAAAGTTCAACCCATGGTCAGCCTGTCCGATCACTTTTGATCGCAGGGATCATCCAACCAGTATCCGTCACGGGGGTTTGGCCGCCCTGGTACTTGATCCAATTATTGACGGATACCATCTCAGTAGAGTCCTTATGGACGGGGGCAGCAGTCTCAACTTGATCTATCAAGACACTGACTGTAAGATGGGCATTGACCCATCAAGAATCAAGCCTAGTAACACTACCTTTAAAGGTGTGATACCGGGAGTGGAGGCCCGTTGCATGGGCTCACTGGCACTGGAGGTAGTATTCGGCTCCCCAGACAACTTTCGCAGTGAAGAGTTAATCTTCGACATTGTCCCTTTCCGTAGTGGCTATCATGCACTGCTTGGACGAACTGCTTTCGCCCGCTTTAATGCAGTCCCGCACTACGCTTACTTGAAGCTTAAGATGCCCGGACCTCGTGGCGTTATTAAAGTCAATGGCAATATGGAGCGCTCTCTCCGTACTAAAGAGCACACCGCGGCCCTCGCAGCCGAGGTGTATGGCGGCCTTATCAAGCCGAACAGTTCATTGACCAATAAAGCCAATGATGTATCTAAACGAGTTTGGTCCACACATAATTGCGATAAATCAACAGATCCGGACATTGATTAGCAGTTCGGCCTCCGCTAACTGCCCCATCAGGTTGCGGCTTGCGTACCACGCGTACATACCTACGCACTAAAAATACCCTAGGCGGCACCGGAGGCACACTACGAAAAAGGTCCATAATACGACTTTACCCCATCTAGACCGCAAATACCTTTTTTTGTCACTATAGGTTCATCAAGAGCCCTACTTGCTATATGGTTGTTTCAGGAGATCCCTTTTAAGGCTAGCGTTTCCCAACCATCAAATATTCCTATTAAAGGACTTATGACTAAGGAGACATGGCGCAGACATGTGACACGACATCATTGCAGTTTTTGAACTATTATTTTTAGGCCCTGTGTTAGACTTTCCCTTATGTAAAACTTTTTCTTTTTTCTCTTTAGGCATGTAACATGATCTTAATATTGAATGGCATTGTCTGTCGAAACATGCCTCGACGTATCAATCAGGATATAAAGGAAGCAGATGAGCATCACCTTCTTGGTTGGATTCTAGTATTATCTTGTCATCTGTGTCCCCCCTACGTTCGCCTGACATACATGGCTCGACACGGCCTTCATACCAGGGGCTGTGTTCGGCCCTACAAACTCTTAAGTCCGAACACCTATAGGGAACTCTTCGGCGTCCCGGATATTGCATTATATGCATCGGCTCCGAATCATGTCTTTGGTCTATAGTTGGGTTGCCCGGCTCCTGTGTTTGCCACCTTAGGTTCCGCAAGTTCGGCTAAGGTAGTAAAGGGAGAACTACTGCGATTGTATTTCTGGTTCATCTGGTTAAGTACCTCAGTAGAGAAAGCCGAAAACTTCAGGTCATGATATGCGAGAGCGGGTCAAGATCCGGTGACATAGTGTTATACTACAAATCGTTCACGATTTATGCCGTGTTATACGAGGGGCTGGGCTTCGACCAGCCGTGTTGCAAAGACGTTGCACTCCGGATTGCCGTTCATGCAACAAGCGGCTAGTACTTGCGCCACCAATGGACTCTTATGGCTAAGTGAAAGCACTAAAGCCGCATAGTCTGATTGTGTTGGGGAACGTAGTAATTTCAAAAAATTTCCTACGCACACGCAAGATCATGGTGATGTATAGCAACGAGAAGGGGAGTGTATCTTCATACCCTTGAAGATCGCTAAGCGGAAGCGTTTATCAACGCGGATGATGTAGTCGTACGTCTTGACGATCCGACCGATCCAAGTACCGAACGCACGGCACCTCCGAGTTCTGCACACGTTCAGTTCGATGACGTCCTCGCCTTCTCGATCCAGCAAGACGGGCGAAGTAGTAGATGAGTTCCGGCAGCACGACGGCGTGGTGACGGTGTTGGTGAAGAACAATCTCCGCAGGGCTTCGTCTAAGCACTACGGAAACTATGACGGAGGATAAACTAGAGGGGACGGGGTTGCCGGCACACGGCTTGGTGTTTCTTGATGTGTCTTTGGTGCAAGCCCTGCCCCTCTATTTATATGTTGAGCCTTGGGGTCGAAACTTGGAGTAAAAGCCTCCACAAAGTCGGTTTCACCCGAAAGGCAAGAGTCCTTCTCGGACTCCAGGGCCAGACGCCAGGGTTCCCGGCGTCTGGACCCAGACGCCAGGGACCCTGGCGTTCTGCCCCTGGACTCCGCAAAACTTCCTTTTGCGCTTTCCAAAAACCTTGTGGGCTTTCCCCTTTGGCCCAAATAACGTGTTCTCATACCCAAACATTTTGGGAAACATCCGGAACCCCTTCTGGTGAATTCCGGAACCCTTCCGGAGATCAAACACTATTATCCCATATATCAAACTTTATCTCCGGACCATTCCGGAGTTCCTTGTCATGTCCATGATCTCATCCGGGACTCCGAACAACATTCGGTTACCAACATGCATAACTCATATAATACTATATCGTCAATGAAACGTTAAGCGTGCGGAGCCTACGGGTTCGAGAACTATGTAGACATGACCGAGACACGTTTCCGGTCAATAACCAATAGCGGGACCTGGATGCCCATATTGGCTCCCACATATTCTACGAAGATCTTTATCGGTCAAACCGCATAACAACATACGTTGTTCCCTTTGTCATCGGTATGTTACTTTCCCGAGATTCGATCATCGGTATCCAATACCTAGTTCAATCTCGTTACCAGCAAGTCTCTTTACTCGTTACGTAATGCATCATCCTGTAACCAACTCATTGGTCACATTGCTTGCAAGGCTTATAGTGATGTGCATTACCGAGAGGGCCCAGAGATACCTCTCCGACAATCGGAGTGACAAAACCTAATCTCGAAATATGCCAACTCAACATGTACCTTTGGAGACACCTGGAGTACTCCTTTATAATCACCCAGTTACGTTGTGACGTTTGGTAGTACCCAAAGTGTTCCTCCGGTAAACGGGAGTTGCATAATCTCATAGTTTACAGGAACATGTATAAGTCATGAAGAAAGCAATAGCAATATACTAAACGATCAAGTGCTAGGCTAACGGAATGGGTCATGTCAATCACATCATTCTCTTAATGATGTGATCCCATTAATCAAATGACAACACATGTCTATGGTTAGGAAACACAACCATCTTTGATTAATGAGCTAGTCAAGTAGAGGCATACTAGTGACTATATGTTTGTCTATGTATTCACACATGTATCATGTTTCCGGTTAATACAATTCTAGCAGGAATAATAAACATTTATCATGATATGAGGAAATAAATAATAACTTTATTATTGCCTCTAGGGCATATTTCCTTCAGTCTCCCACTTGCACTAGAGTCAATAATCTAGATTACATAGTAATGATTCTAACACCCATGGAGTCTTGGTGTTGATCATGTTTTGCTCGTAAGAGAGGCTTAGTCAATGGGTCTGCAACATTCAGATCCGTATGTATCTTGCAAATTTCTATGTCTCCCACTTGGACTTGGTCCCGGATGGAATTGAAGCGTCTCTTGATGTGCTTGGTCCTCTTGTGAAATCTGGATTCCTTTGCCAAGGCAATTGCACCAGTATTGTCACAGAAGATCTTCATTGGTCCCGATGCACTAGGTATGACACCTAGATCGGAAATGAACTCCTTCATCCAGACTCCTTCATTTGCTGCTTCCGAAGCAGCTATGTACTCCGCTTCACATGTAGATCCCGCCACGATGCCTTGATTAGAACTGCACCAACTTACAGCTCCACCGTTTAATAAAAATACGTATCCAGTTTGCGATTTAGAATCGTCCGAATCAGTGTCAAAGCTTGCATCAACGTAACCATTTACGACTAGCTCTTTGTCACCTCCATATACGAGAAACATATCCTTAGTCCTTTTCAGGTATTTCAGGATGTTCTTGACCACTGTCCAGTGATCCACTCCTGGATTACTTTGGTACCTTCCTGCCAAGCTTATTGCTAAGCATACGTCAGGTCTGGTACACGGCATTGCATACATGATAGAGCCTATGGCTGAAGCATAGGGAACATCTTTCATTTTCTCTCTATCTTCTGCAGTGGTCGGGCATTGAGTCTGACTCAACTTCACACCTTGAAGCACGAGCAAGAACCCTTTCTTTGCCTGATCCATTTTGAACTTTTTCAAAATTTTATCAAGGTATGTGCTTTGTGAAAGTCCTATTAAGCGTCTTGATCTATCTCTATAAATCTTGATGCCCAATATGTAAGCAGCTTCACCGAGGTCTTTCATTGAAAAACTTTTATTCAAGTATCCCTTTATGCTATCCAGAAATTCTATATCATTTCCAATCAATAATATGTCATCTACATATAATATCAGAAATGCTATAAAGCTCCCACTCACTTTCTTGTAAATACAGGCTTCTCCAAAAGTCTGTATAAAACCATATGCTTTGATCACACTATCAAAACATTTATTCCAACTCCGAGATGCTTGCACCAGTCCATAAATGGATCGCTGGAGCTTGCACACTTTGTTAGCACCTTTTGGATCAACAAAACCTTCTGGTTGCATCATATACAACTCTTCTTCCAGAAATCCATTCAGAAATGCAGTTTTGACATCCATTTGCCAGATTTCATAATCATGAAATGCAGCAATAGCTAACATGATTCGGACAGACTTAAGCATCGCTACGGGTGAGAAAGTCTCATCGTAGTCAACCCCTTGAAGTTGTCGAAAACCTTTCACAACAAGTCGAGCTTTATAGACAGTTACATTACCATCAGCGTCAGTCTTCTTCTTAAAGATCCATTTATTCTCAATGGCTTGCCGATCATCGGGCAAGTCAACCAAAGTCCATACTTTGTTCTCATACATGGATCCCATCTCAGATTTCATGGCCTCTAGCCATTTTGCGGAATCTGGGCTCATCATCGCTTCCTCATAGTTCGTAGGTTCATCATGGTCAAGTAACATGACTTCTAGAATAGGATTACCGTACCACTCTGGTGCAGATCTTACTCTAGTAGACCTACGAGGTTCAGTAGAAACTTGATCTGAAGTTTCATAATCAATATCATTAGCTTCCTCACTAATTGGTGTAGTTGTCACACGAACCGGTTCTTGCGATGAACTACTTTCCAACAAGGGAGCAGATACAGTTATCTCATCAAGTTCTACTTTCCTCCCACTCACTTCTTTCGAGAGAAACTCCTTCTCTAGAAAGGATCTGATTTTAGCAACGAAAATCTTGCCCTCAGATCTGTGATAGAAGGTGTACCCAATGGTCTCTTTTGGGTATCCTATGAAGACACATTTCTCGGATTTGGGTTCGAGCTTATCTGGTTGAAGTTTCTTCACACAAGCATCGCAGCCCCAAACTTTATGAAACGACAACTTTGGTTTCTTGCCAAACCACAGTTCATAAGGCGTCGTCTCAACGGATTTTGATGGTGCCCTATTTAACGTGAATGCGGCCGTCTCTAAAGCATAACCCCAAAACGATAGCGGTAAATCAGTAAGAGACATCATAGATCACACCATATCTAGTAAAGTACGATTACGACGTTCCGACACACCATTTCGTTGTGGTGTTCCGGGTGGCGTGAGTTGCGAAACTATTCCGCATTGTTTCAAATGTAGACCAAACTCGTAACTCAAATATTCTCCTCCACGATCAGATCGTAGAAACTTTATTTTCTTGTTACGATGATTTTCCACTTCACTCTGAAATTCTTTGAACTTTTCAAATGTTTCAGACTTGTGTTTCATCAAGTAGATATACCCATATCTGCTCAAGTCATCTGTGAAGGTGAGAAAATAACGATACCCGCCGCGAGCCTCAACATTCATTGGACCACAAACATCAGTATGTATGATTTCCAACAAATCAGTTGCTCGCTCCATAGTTCCGGAGAACGGTGTTTTAGTCATCTTGCCCATATGGCACGGTTCGCAAGTACCAAGTGATTCATAATCAAGTGATTCCAAAAGCCCATCAGTATGGAGTTTCTTCATGCGTTTTACACCGATATGACCTAAACAGCAGTGCCACAAATAAGTTGCACTATCATTATCAAATCTGCATCTTTTGGTTTCAACACTATGAATATGTGTATCACTACTATCGAGATTTAATACAAATAGACCACTCTTCAAGGGTGCATGACCATAAAAAATATTACTCATATAAATAGAACAACCATTATTCTCTGATTTAAAAGAATAACCGTCTCGCATCAAACAAGATCCAGATATAATGTTCATGCTTAACGCTGGCACCAAATAACAATTATTTAGGTCTAAAACTAATCCCGATGGTAGATGTAGAGGTAGCGTGCCGACCGCGATCACATCGACTTTGGAACCATTTCCCACGTGCATCGTCACCTCGTCCTTAGCCAATCTTCGCTTAATCCGTAGTCCCTCTTTCGAGTTGCAAATATTAGCAACAGAACCAGTATCAAATACCCAGGTGCTACTGCGAGCATTAGTAAGGTACACATCAATAACATGTATATCACATATACCTTTGTTCACTTTGCCATCCTTCTTATCCGCCAAATACTTGGGGCAGTTCCGCTTCCAGTGTCCAGTCTACTTGCAGTAGAAGCACTCAGTTTCAGGCTTAGGTCCAGACTTGGGTTTCTTCTCTTGAGCAGCAACTTGTTTGCTGTTTTTTTGAAGTTCCCCTTCTTCTTCCCTTTGGCCCTTTTCTTGAAACTGGTGGTCTTGTTGACCATCAACACTTGATGCTCCTTTTTGATTTCTACCTCCGCGGCTTTCAGCATCGCGAAGAGCTCGGGAATAGTCTTGTTCATCCCTTGCATATTATAGTTCATCACAAAGCTCTTGTAGCTTGGTGGCAGTGATTGGAGAATTCTGTCAATGACACTATCATCAGGAAGATTAACTCCCAGTTGAATCAAGTGATTATTATACCCAGACATTTTGAGTATGTGTTCACTGACAGAACTATTCTCCTCCATCTTGCAGCTATAGAACTTATTGGAGACTTTATATCTCTCAATCCGGGCATTTGCTTGAAATATTAACTTCAACTCCAGGAACATCTCATATGCTCCATGACGTTCAAAACGTCGTTGAAGACCCGGTTCTAAGCCGTAAAGCATGGCACACTGAACTACCAAGTAGTCATCAGCTTTGCTCTGCCAGACGTTCTTAACGTCGTCAGTTGCATCAGCAGCAGGCCTGGCACCCAGCGGTGCTTCCAGGACGTAACTTTTCTGTGCAGCAATGAGGATAATCCTCAGGTTACGGACCCGGTCCGTGTAATTGCTACCATCATCTTTCAACTTTCTCAAGGAACGCATTAAAATTCAACGGAACAACAGCACGAGCCATCTATCTACAAACAAACATAGACAAGCAAAATACTATCAGGTACTAAGTTCATGATAAATTTAAGTTCAATTAATCATATTACTTAAGAACTCCCACTTAGACGGACATCTCTCTAGTCATCTAAGTGATCACGTGATCCAAATCAACTAAACCATGTCCGATCATCACATGAGATGGAGTAATTTCAATGGTGAACATCACTATGTTGATCATATCTACTATATGATTCACGTTCGACCTTTCGGTCTCCGTGTTCCGAGGCCATATCTGTATATGCTAGGCTCGTCAAGTATGACCTGAGTATTCCGCGTGTGCAACTGTTTTGCACCCGTTGTATTTGAACGTAGAGCCCATCACACCCGATCATCACGTGGTGTCTCAGCACAAAGAACTTTCGCAACGGTGCATACTCAGGGAGAACACTTCTTGATTATTAGTGAGAGATCATCTTAAAATGCTACCATCAATCAAAGCAAGATAAGATGCATAAAGGATAAACATCACATGCAATCAATATAAGTGATATGATATGGCCATCATCATCTTGTGCTTGTGATCTCCATCTTCAAAGCACCATCGTGATCACCATCGTTACCGGCGCGACACCTTGATCTCCATCGTAGCATCGTTGTCGTTACGCCATCTATTGCTTCTACGACTATTGCTACCGCTTAGTGATAAAGTAAAGCAATTACAGGGCATTTGCATTTCATACAATAAAGCGACAACCATATGGCTCCTGCCAGTTGCCGATAACTTCGGTTACAAAACATGATCATCTCATACAATAAAATATAGCATCACGTCTTGACCATATCACATCACAACATGCCCTGCAAAAACAAGTTAGACGTCCTCTACTTTGTTGTTGCAAATTTTACGTGGCTGCTACGGGCTTAGCAAGAATCGTTCTTACCTACGCATCAAAACCACAACGATAGTTCGTCAAGTTAGTGCTGTTTTAATCTTCGCAAGGACCGGGTGTAGCCACACTCGATTCAGCTAAAGTGAGAGAGACAGACACCCGCCAGCCACCTTTAAGCACGAGTGCTCGTAATGGTGAAACCAGTCTCGCGTAAGCGTACGCGTAAAGTCGGTCCGGGCCGCTTCATCTCACAATACCGCCGAACCAAAGTATGACATGCTGGTAAGCAGTATGACTTGTATCGCCCACAACTCACTTGTGTTCTACTCGTGCATATGACATCTACGCATAAAACCTAGGCTCGGATGCCACTGTTGGGGAACATAGTAATTTCAAAAAAAATCCTACGCACACGCAAGATCATGGTGATGTATAGCAACGAGAAGGGGAGTGTATCTTCATACCCTTGAAGACCGCTAAGCGGAAGCATTTATCAACGCGGTTGATGTAGTCGTACGTCTTCACGATCCGACCGATACAAGTACCGAACGCACGGCACCTCCGAGTTCTGCACACGCTCAGCTCGATGACGTCCTCGCCTTCTCGATCCAGCAAGACGGGCGAAGTAGTAGATGAGTTCCGGCAGCACGACGGCGTGGTGACGGTGTTGGTGAAGAACAATCTCCGCAGGGCTTCGCCTAAGCACTACGGAAACTATGACGGAGGATAAACTAGAGGGGACGGGGTTGCCGGCACACGGCTTGGTGTTTCTTGATGTGTCTTTGGTGCTAGCCCTGCCCCTCTATTTATATGTTGAGCCTTGGGGTCGAAACTTGGAGTAAAAGCCTCCACAAAGTCGGTTTCACCCGAAAGGCAAGATTCCTTCTGGGACTCCAGGGCCAGATGCCAGGGTTCCCGGCGTCTGGACCCAGACGCCAGGGACCTTGGCGTCTGGCCCCTGGACTCTGCAAAACTTCCTTTTGCGCTTTCCAAAAACCTTGTAGGCTTTCCCCTTTGGCCCAAATAACGTGTTCTCGTACCCAAACATTTCGGGAAACATCCGGAACCCCTTCCGGTGAATTCCGGAACCGTTCCGGAGATCAAACACTATTATCCCATATATCAAACTTTATCTCCGGACCATTCCGGAGTTCCTCGCCATGTCCATGATCTCATCCGGGACTCCGAACAACATTCGGTTACCAACATGCATAACTCATATGATACTATATCGTCAACGAAACGTTAAGCGTGCGGACCCTACGGGTTCGAGAACTATGTAGACATGACCGAGACACGTTTTCGGTCAATAACCAATAGTGGGACCTGGATGCCCATATTGGCTCCCACATATTCTACGAAGATCTTTATCGGTCAAACCGCATAACAACATACGTTGTTCCCTTTGTCGTCGGTATGTTACTTGCCCGAGATTCGATCGTCAGTATCCAATACCTAGTTCAATCTCGTTACCGGCGAGTCTCTTTACTCGTTACGTAATGCATCATCCCGTAACCAACTCATTGGTCACATTGCTTGCAAGGCTTATAGTGATGTGCATTACCGAGAGGGCCCAGAGATACCTCTCCGACAATCGAAGTGACAAAACTTAATCTCGAAATACGCCAACTCAACATGTACCTTTGGAGACACCTGTAGTACTCCTTTATAATCACCCAGCTACATTGTGACGTTTGGTAGTACCCAAAGTGTTCCTCCGGTAAAAGGGAGTTGCATAATCTCATAGTTTACAGGAACATGTATAAGTCATGAAGAAAGCAATAGCAATATACTAAACGATCAAGTGCTAGGCTAACGGAATGGGTCATGTCAATCACATCATTCTCCTAATGATGTGATCCCATTAATCAAATGACAACACATGTCCATGGTTAGGAAGCACAACCATCTTTGATTAATGAGCTAGTCAAGTAGAGGCATACTAGTGACTATATGTTTGTCTATGTATTCACACATGTATCGTGTTTCCGGTTAATACAATTCTAGCATGAATAATAAACATTTATCATGATATGAGGAAATAAATAATAACTTTACTATTGCCTCTAGGGCATATTTCCTTCAGATTGCCTAGTTCACCTTGCAAGACGCCCCCCTACATCGGACCAAGACGTTTGATAAAGTGCGGTCATGCGTTCCCGAACACCCCTGTAATATTTATGTGGGGGAAGAAGCCGACGAATGGTAAACTTTCAGACTTATAAACAGCCAAACAGGAGGATAAACTAATTATAAAGCGCAAGCATAACTATTTTACACCACAAGTTCAGTACATGACTCTTACAAACCGGACTCTACTAATCAAATATGATGTCCTTTGAGCACTGGCCCTCTACAATGCGAGCTCCCTCGAGGACCTCGCCGAAGTACTTCTCCGGCCGCCGGTGATCCTTGCCTTCAGGTGGCTCCACGGTGGCAATCTCGGTGGACTTCATATTCGCCCATTGTACCTTGACTCGGGCAAAGGCCATCCGGGCACCTTCTATGTAGGTCGACCGCTTGATGGCGTCCACCCGAGGACATGCCTCGACCAGCCTCTTGACAAGTCCGAAGTAGCTGCTGGGTATCGGCTCGGCTGGCCAAAGACGGACTATTACGTCCCTCATGGCTAGTCCGGCCACTCGGTGCAGCTCTGTCAGCTGCTTCAGCTGATCGCTGAGGGGCGCCGGATACTCTGGCGCAAGGTATTGCAACCAGAATAGCTTCTCCGTGGAGCTCCCCTCTTCGCTGCGGAAGAACTCGGCGGCGTCAGCAATGCTCCTCGGCAGGTCCACAAATGCGCCTGGAGAACTCCAAACCCAGGTCAGCAAAATATATCTCTTCCTTGTAAATTTACTCTGCATGAGAAAGGCCTTACCAACCGCTATTTGTCTCGCCTGTTGGATCTCTTGGCGAGCGCCCTGGGCCTCAACCCGGGCTTCTTTCACGCTTTCCAGTGCTTTGGTGAGCTCGGAGGCTTGTTCCAAACTCTTCTGCTCCAAGGACTCGCACTTGGCGATGGCATCCTTGAGCTCCTATTCGACCTCCCCCACCCGCGCCTCATGTCTTCGGCGGGTGGTTTGCTCCACCTCTAACTCCTTGGCCACTTTGTCAGCTACCGCCTTGCTCACCTCTGTCTCCTTCTTGGCTTGGGCGAGGGTGCTCTTGAGGGACTCGACCTCGGCTGCACCAGCTGTGAGTATATTTATAACATTTTAGTCAGTTTAAACGATTAACACACATATCACTTTCAGGTATGTAGTAGTGCCGCATACCTTGGGTTTCCTTAAACCGCTTGTTGATGCAGTCAAGTTCCTCATCGGATAGCCGAAGCTTCCGATTGAGCTCGGCAACCTCTGCGGCCTGGGCAGTAGCCGCCAGCATAGAAGCCTGTCCAACAACATATATGATGCATTGTCAATTTGTTTTTGATCCTCTATCCGGAATGTTCTAATATGGATAGAGTCTTAGGGGCTACTGTCTATACATGGGTTCCGCCTCATATATATATATATATATATATATATATATATATATATATATATATATATATATACGAAAATACTTGTAAAGAGTATTACATCACATACCTCAAAGCCTATCAGTAGGTTGTTGAAGGCTTCGGTCAGTCCGCTCTTCGCGGACCGAACCTCTTCCATAACCGCACCCATCAGGGTGCGGTGCTCCTCCACGATGGACGCACATTGCCGTGCTTCATGCAGAGTGTTAGCAGCCTCCGGATTGACAGAGGCCGCCGATGGAGCTGCTGCTCCTCCCCCCTCTTTCGAGGGGGGTGTTGGTCCGAACCCGAAGTCGTATTGGTCTCCGGGACGGTGTTCGGCGAGGGCCCGGACTGTTGAGGCCCCCCACACTTGGTGGTCATGGGGGTCGCCGTGCTCCGCTGTACAGCATCCGCGGTGTTGTCCTCGGGCGCCTTCTGAATGGCCTTGTCCGCTCCTCCTCGGCCAGGAGATGCCCTTTGGGACGACACCTCAGCGTCCTCCATGGCAGGGGGAGAAGGCGTGCGATGGTCCGTCACTCTCCGCCTCTCCAGGTGCTAGAGAGTTCTCCTCCAAAGAGGAGGGAATCGAGATCTCGCGCAGAGGGCTGAAAAGCAGAGAAAAGATTTGATATGATAGAGGCAGATTAAGCGATAACTGAACAAGTAAGTTTTCGATACTTACATTTCGGCCATGGGCTTCTCCCTTTGGATCCTCTTCGGGCTGTGTTCGGACTCTGAGTCCGAACTATCCGAAAGGATTACCCTCCCCTTCTTCGGCATCACTCCCTCTAGGTTCTCGGAGGCAATCCTCTTCCCCCTCCTCGTCTTGAGTGGGGAGTCGCTCTCCACTTCCTCCTCCTCTTCGTCCTTGTCTTCCTCGTGAGAGGAGACGGCCTTGGTCTCTCCGGATGCTGTGTCCAAAGGACCCTTGCAGCGGGGCCCGTCCTTGGGCCCCTTGCCCTTCTTCTTGATCTTCCTCTCCGGTGCCTGATAGGGCGTCGGGACCGGCATCTCCTCTAGCTGAGGAGTGACTGGGTCTTCGGGCAACGGAGCCGGACTCTTAATCTGCTCCGACTTCTTGGTCCAGCCCTGTAAAAAGGTGGACTGATGATTTTGGTGTTGATTTGATACATAAACTAGGTATGTCTTTGGAAAGTTAAACACTTACCAGAGTGGCCGGATTCTTGGCGTTGAGGCCGATATCTTCGGTCTGCATGGGCTAGCTCTTCTGCGCCTTGAAGAGAAGCTTCCACATTCCCTCGTACGTTGTGCCGAGGAAATGCTGTAGAGTCCGCGGCTCCTCCGGATTAAACTCCCACATGGGGGAAGCCCAGCGCTGGCAGGGGAGGATGCGGCGGAATAGCATAATTTGCACCACGTTGGTTAGACCAACATTTTTGCTCAGCACGTTGGTGATACGCAATTGCAGCGTCTGCACCTCCATCTGAGACCCCCAGTCGTGGCCCTTCGCGGTCCAGGAGACGAGCCTCATGGGGGGTCTGGATCTGAATTCCGGAATTGCCGCCCACTTAGTGTGGCTCAGCTCAGTGATATAAAACCACTCCTGTTGCCAGATCTTGACGGTCTCCACGAAGGCCCCCTTGGGCCATGTGGCGTTGGGCAGCTTGCTGATCATAGCTCCGCTGCAGTTCGTGTGCTTCCTATCGACCACCTTCGGCTTCACATTGAAGACCTTGAGCCACAGGCCGAAGTGTGGGTGGATGCGAAGGAGAGCCTCACACACGACGATGAACGCCAATATGTGGAGTAAAGAGTTCAGGGCTAGATCATGGAAATCTAGCCCGTAGTAGAACATAATTCCATGGACGAATGGGTGGAGTGGAAAACCTAACCCTCTAAGGAAATGAGGAAGGAAGATGACCCGTTCGCCGGGCTCTGGAGTGGGAATGATTTGACCCTTGGGGGGGGAGCCTGTGCGCGATGTTGGCGGTGAGGTATCCCACACTTCGGAGATCCTTTATCTCCTTCTCCGTAACGGAGGAGGCCTCCCACTTGCCTTTGGAACCGGATCCGGCCATGGTCGGAGGAGGTGGTGGTGGTGGCAAGAAAGACAGAAGCTCTTCGGGCGCTGAGAGCTTGGAAGATTGGAAGGCAGAGGAGATTGGAAGGCATGGGGAAGAAAAGAGAAATCTATTGCCCTCTTATAGGCGGTAAAATTGCCAACCGTCCCCCCACTCGCGCCTTGAAGCTCGCCTATTCCCAATGAAAGCGTGCGCCGTAAATGGTTGGATTACCCATGATGAGCAATCCTGTATTAAGTGGGCACGATATCTGTTTTGACGGGATGGGCCAATGGGGCTTGGCCTCGAAACACGGAACGCGGGGTTTGAAAACGTTTCAAAACGTCAAGTCCAACGCTTCGCCAAAAAAAGTTGTCAGTAAAAGACACTATTCTTATTTTTTATATAGCCTGCCTTCGCGGCTAAGGGTTGTGTTCATTATGTAAAACCGGAACAATTCTTTTACATAGGAAAGCCGATGTGTACTATTCAAGGAACCCACCTTACAATACTGAAGACAATCTGCACGCCGAACACGTCATCATTGAAGACTGGTTCAGGGGCTACTGTGGGAGTCCTAGACTACGGGGTCCTTGGGTGTCAGGTCTATTGGATATGGGTCAGACTGATGTGCCATCAAGATACAAGACAGAAGATCACCTCTCGTGTCCGGTAGGGACTCCCGTATGCATGGATGGTAAGTTTAGGAGGATATGTTATTTCCTTTCTGTTCAACCGACTTTGTACAACCCTAAGCCCCTCCGGTGTCTATATAGACTAGAGGGTTAGATCGGAGGTAGGAACACAACATTGCTAAGCTAGCCAAACTAGGGTTAGCCAATATGGTCTCGTGGTAGATCAACTCTTGTAACCCCTATACCCTTCGAATATAATCAAGCAGGAGTAGGGTTTTACCTCCATTAAGAGGGCCCGAATGTGGGTAAACACTGTGTCCTCTGTCCATTGTTACCATTGGTCCTCAGACATATAGCTTGGGCCCCCCCTACCCGAGGTCTGTCGGTTTGGACATCGACAGTCATCGGGCAGGATGAGGTATGTGCCTGAATGAATGTTAAACAAATAAGGTGCAGGCAAGGTAATAATCTGACAAGTAGTTTCACTAAATACCAAGTTATAAATGAGTCTTTTCTCCTTATCTTTGCAAATGAAATCATGTGCTACCATGCTTTTATAGTCTAAGAAAATAGTGGGAAGCACCTTTTCCTCTTTCTCATAATGCCTAATAGGTATCTCAAAATATTTAGCAAGACACGAAGCAAAGATACCTGCAAAAATGGGGCCCTTTGTACGGTTTAGACTCAACCGTTTAGCAACCATAGCGCCTAAACTGAAAGTTCTATCACGAAGTAAAGCATGGTGCAAAATGGCAAGGTCACACTACTAGGGAAAAGGCGAGCAGCAGCGCGGGTTTTCAGGCTAGCAGCAGCGCGGGTGGCCGCGCTACTAATAAGGCGCTACAGCTAACTCATAGTAGTAGCGCGGCCCCAACCAGCGCTACTACTGTTGAACGATATCAGCAGCGCTTTTTAGGAACGCGCTACTATTAACTAGCTGTAGCGATTTCTTCAGCCCACGCTACTGCTATATCTTTCATCATTTTCCCTTTCAGTTCTCCTTTCAGATGCTAGATACTAGGTACTACTAGTACATATCAAATTCATAAACCATTACTAGGTACGGTAGTACTCCCTTCGTTCCAAATTACTCATCGTGGTTTTAGTTCAAACCACGACGAGTAATTTGGAACGAAGGGACTAAGATAACAATTTCATGCATAGCCAACATGCATCCTCAAGCAGTACATGGTCATATCAACGGCCATCATCATATGTAGTTCTAGATGATATCGACGACGATCATCATTTGTAGTTCTAGATGATATAGCCACACACACATATGTAGTTCTAGCTAGATGATATAGCCACACACACATATGTAGTTCTAGATGATATAGCCACACACACATACGTAGTTCTAGATGATATCGAAGACAATCATCATCCTCAACCCTGGGCGGTTGGTGTTCCTGATAGTAATTAGGATGGCCTGTCCAACACGAAGATTCTTGCCATCGAGGAATTTCTTCCACCCAACCGAGCTTAAGTGTGTGCGACCGTCCGTGTCCACGCGGTAAGTACAGGTTGTGACGGAGCCCCTTGCAGTAAGGCGTAGTCCAGCTGAGCCTTCTTCATCAGGCTCGATACCATAACTCACAGATATGCTCTTTGCCAATTTCTGAATAAGAAAAACATATCAATTAATAAGCATGTGATCGAACTCTACACTAAAACATATATATCATCGACTAGATTCCACACAACATACCATATCATTGGACTGTACACTAAGTAATTCACACTATTAATTTGCATTTGTAAGTATAACATACCATATCATGTCGATCAACCATGGTATTTGTCAAGCGGGTCACGAATGGCACCCCGACAAAGTCAGCACGTGGCGGAATTATGTCCCACAGGTTGGACACCTCCTCCTCACTCAGCCTTGTTCTTTGAGCTACGATGGCTTCATGAAGTGGGTCCTCATCATCTCCATCGAGTGGGTCCTCATTATCTTCATCATCTTCATCATCTTCGTCATCTTCATCATCTTCCACCAGGTTGAGATAAATGATAGCTAGCTTGGGTCTTTCTGCTCGGAAGTTGAAGCTGATCAACTCACCACCAGTAAGATGCATGCGAGCGACGAAACGGGCCCATCCATCTCCTCCAATCTGCGACATATTGCGTCCTTTCTCGACCTCCATAGTGTACGCCCCCCAGGAGCCTCAAATGTCACAGTGTCTCCTGTCAGCTTGTTGAATTTCAACCTCACATTGCATGGGACGATCTGTGTAAACTAAGCAAAATGACACAATGCAGTAATGCTAACACTAAAAATAAAATAGTTATTACATTTCATCTAATTTCTTACCGCCGCATGACGAAAACTCGGCTGGAAGTAGATGCCGAACAGCTTGCCAGTTGCAAGGCTGCTAGCGCATCTTGACTTGCACAGTTGACATAGTGGTGGTGGTGGTCGCGCCATTCTTCCTAAAGCAATATGAGCAAAGGATTACTAAATCAACTAAATCAAAATGTTCCTAAGTCAACTAAATCAACTAGCCTACTAAATCAACTAAATCAAAATGTTCTAAGTCAACTAAATCAACTAACCTACTAAGTCAACTAAATCAAAATATTCTAAGGCAACTAAATCAACTAGCCTACTAAATCAACTAAATCAAAATGTTCTAAGTCAACTAAATTAACTAAATGAATTAGCCTACTAAATCAACTAAATCAAAATGTTCTAAGTCAACTAAATCAACTAACCTACTAAGTCAACTAAATCAAAATATTCTAAGGCAACTAAATCAACTAGCCTACTAAATCAACTAAATCAAAATGTTCTAAGTCAACTAAATTAACTAAATGAACTAGCCTACTAAATCAACTAAATCAAAATTTTCTAAGTCAACTAAATCAACTAGCCTACTAAATCAACTAAATCAAAATGTTCTAAGTCAACTAAATCAACTAGCCTACTAAGTCAACTAAATTATGAGCAGGAGGGAGAAGGAGGGCGACTCGAGGAGGGAGAAGAGAGTAGGATGGAGGAGGAAGGCGGAGCGCGGAGGGGCCGGCCGGCGCGGCCAGTTGAGGGAGGACGGAGGAGGAAGGCGGAGCGAGGAGGGGCCGGCCAACGGCGAGTGGAGAGGGAGGACGGAGGAGGAGGCCGGTACCGAGTCCAGCAAGGAGGAGGAGGTGACGGCGCGCGGCGCAGACGGAGGAGAGGCGACGGGGGCGCGCGGCGCAGACGCGCGGAGGAGAGGGGCGATGGGGGCGCGCGGCGCAGAATTTGAGTGGCTGTGTGTGAGTGGATCCAAAGGGAGGAGATCAGGGAGATGGATGGCTTAGCAGTAGCGCTCTTCACCAAAACGCGCTACTGCTAATCTATCTAGCAGCAACGCTTTTCACGATAAAGCGCTACTGCTATATGTCAGCATGAAAAAATACACATTGATCATCAACGATCTTTTTGTGTACAATCTGATTCGACAATATGAGTCCTCATCGGTTTAGGAACAGGTGAAGACTCATATTGCAGCCACAAATTCTACACATAGAGTTCAATGAAGATCAAGTGCTTGTCAAAGTGTGAGAAGTAACATATTTAAGGTGGTAGAAACTCTCTCCACGGAGCGAGGTGGGACTAAATTTTTGTAGGAAACTTAGCAGTAGCGCTTGTCGGTGAAATGCGCTACTACTATGCTACGTAGCAGTAGCGCACGTCGTATTAACGCGTTGCTGCTATAACTAGCCTCGCGGCGGCCTCGTAGGAATTATAGCAGCAGCGCGTCTTTGGCTGGACGCGCTACTGCTATATTTGTCTCAGCAGCGAGTTTCAGTTATCCGCGCTACTACTAGTTAGCAGCAGCGAGTTATTTTGAGGCGCGCTGCTGATAAGATTCTGTGTATAGGCTTTTCCCTAGTAGTGTCAGGAGCACTGAGGCCGCCATTGTTCCCGCGAGCAAATAAACATCTACTAGAAAATATTGCATAGTAACATAGAACAGGAAAATGTATACTAGTGGTTCTTGCATCTGACACTTTTCTTGATTCCCCTACAGTAATTTTATCAGTAAATTCTGCCATATCACTAGGTTGTGGTTCCTCGACGCTGCCCTCAAAGGGCAACTTGCAAACCACACAAAAATCATAAAGTGACATCTCCTTGAACTCATCATATAAATAAAAATCTACCGAAGGTGGTGATCTCCTAGCATGGAAATGAGAGTTTTGCATGAAAATATTAGTGAGTAGGAGGTATTGATCACACTTATGATGGATGAATTCAGTGATGCCTGCATTCTTGGCCAAGTAATAAAAGACTTCGTGAATTCCGGCGGCCCTCAAGAATGCATCACAAGGCCATTCACACGGCCGAACCTCCATGGTGCGGGGAAGGTTGTACTTGGGCTTTTCATTCTCTTCGTTCTACTTTTCCTTCAAACCTCGGCTCGAGGAGCCTCTCAACAATATCTCCAACATTTTCTTCCTCTGAAAATTTCTAAAACTTTTAGTGACTCAAAATAAAAGTGAACCAAACTCAACAAGATTGATAGCAACTACTCCCACAAGTAACTAGAGACTACATCATGCATTAAAACTACTTTTGACCATATAAATTTGGCATGCAAGCTCAAGAACAGGGTCACCTCAGCAGCAAAAAATTGCAATAAATAAAGCACTAGAACAAAAACTAATCGGACCATTGGAGGAGTCAGATACCAAAGAACAATCCCCCAAAGCAGTTTTGTGAATGAAGCTTTGAGCAAGGAGATAAAAAATGGCAGCAAAACGAGAAGAACACGAGTTTGAGCTACAGGATGATTTTTTCTGGAGGAAGATGAAGTGCGTGGGTGCTGGAATAAGTGGAGGGGGCCACATGGGGCCCACGAGGCGGGAGGGCGCGCCCAGGGGGTAGGGCACGCCCTCCACCCTCGTGGCTAACTGGTGGGTCCCCCTAGTGTGTTCTAAGTGCCAGAAATTCTCAAATATTCTACAAAAAATCATACTAAATTTTCAGAGCATTTGGAGAACTTTTATTTTGGGGGTATTTTTTATTGCAAGGATAATTGAGAAAACAGACATAAAATACTATTTTTGCTTTATTTAAACTAAATAACAAAGAGTAAAAAGGAGGGTACTGAAAGTTGTGTTTTCTAACTTCATCCATCTCATGCTCATCAAAAGGAATCCACTAACAAGGTTGATCAAGTCTTGTTAACAAACCTCTTTCGGATAACATGAAACCGGAGAATTTTCAAATAACACTAGGCTACCACAACGGGAATATGCATGCCCCCACAATAAGAATATCATATTTATTTTTGACAGTAGGAAGAGGGAATTCAAAACCTCCAATAGTAATAGTTGAAAATTTTCCAATAGAATTGATACTATGAACTTGAGGTTGTTTCTTCGGAAAGTGTACTGTATGCTTATTACCATTAACATGAAAAGTGGCATTGCCTTTGTCGGGGATATACCCCGCGGTATGACCCGACTGGGACTTGGTGGTTCATCGGTAACCCGCCTGGAGACTGACGATTCCCCAGTCTGGCGACTCACTAATGACCCTGATGGTGGGTCAAATAGATGACAAGGTCCAAGGCCCAAAAGGCCGGCTCATGCTATGGCGGGCCGGCTTAAGAGGAAAGGCATAAGGATTTTTCCCTTACAAAGGAAGCAAGACTAGGATTCCACCTTGAATAGAGTAGTCCTAGTCCTACTAGGACTCCACATGTAACCCACCACTCCAACTTATATAAGGAGGGGCAGGGCACCAGAAGAGGGACAAGTTCCACAAGTTGAGACAGACAAGTCAATAGCTCTCGAGATAGAGGTAGCCAAAGAGCACCCTTGTAATCGTGAGCACCATGATCAATATCAATGAAGCAGGAGTAGGCTTTTACCTCCACCGTGAGGGGCCGAACCTGGGTAAAAAACCTTGCATCTCTCATTCCACTCAACCCCTCTCAAGCTACCACATAGATGCGTTGGCCTCGCGACTAAGTCCTGACACCAAGGACATCTGCCATAACAAATCCACGACAATTGGCGCCCACCATAGGGCCACTCGCACTGTGGTGTTGAGTTTTTGGAGGGATCTCTCTTCAGGGATCGAGAAAATCATGGTTTATCGGATGAAGAAAAGCGGGCACGAAACGATATCCCGGCACAAAGACAACCATGGGTTGGAATCGGTCCGCCGCCCTCGTACGACAATCTGTTGAAACCAATAGGAAATTTATTCACGTACGACCGTGCAATGGAGGGGACACGGTCAATTTTTCTTGGTGGGTTGTGCGCAACATCTAGCAATCCATCAAGCTATCGAATCACTACGTCACTAAGACCATCAATTTTTGTTGGAATCTGATTGAACGCCTTACAAGTTCCAAAGCATAAACTCGTAGCTACTGGTATTTTTCCTTCAAGGTACAACAATCCAAAGCCAGAACGATGTTTGGAACACCGCCTGCAAGAGGCCAAAACCGACAGGAATTCCGTACGCGTACAAGTCACCGAGACCGACTGGTTTTTGTTGCCGATTCAACTCGTACAATAGGATAAGGATAACTGCTTGACCTAGCACACGTGAAGTCTTCAGACCAATCTAGTGCATGCATCCGAATCAAGTGTTCATAGTGCCAGAACGATGGAAAAGTCAAAACCTGATGGATTCCCATGCCTCCTCCACGTGAGGCGGCTCAAGTGTTCACGTGAAAAGCCCTGAACCTCAACTAAGCACTTTTTGCTAGAAAAAATCCAAGGAAGTACAGCCGGTGTACACGAATGGAGAAAGTACAACCACAGTACCTACGGACTGCTTCGCCTGTGAGTCGCCCCGCGAGGACCTCGCGTTGATCCGCCGCTCCAAGTCGCCGGCCCTACACCTTGCCTCTAAGCGGCCACTACCACATCTGCTCTGAGCCTGCGAGTCACCCTGGCCGCTGAGTGGTCACCGCTGCGGTCGAGGCATCCCTGCTTTAAGCAGCCAGTGGCCATGGCTGAATCTCTTGCCTCGGTTTGGTTCACGTCCATCGAACCACTCTCATCATCGCGCTTCACCAAGTCGCTGTTGCCACTCCTTGTTGTTATCGGTACCAACTCAGCGTCCACATCAGGCCGACCCCAAGCCGATGTTCTTCGCCTTTGCCTTCACCAGCTACTGCTTCTGTGGTTGACACCCGCAGCCTCATCTCGAGCCGTCGGTGTTGTTGCTGTCGGTGTCAAAACCGGCGGATCACGGGTAGGGGGTCCCGAACTATGCGTCTATGGCTAATGGTAACAGGAGGCGGGGGACACGATGTTTACCCAGGTTCGGGCCCTCTCGATGGAGGTAATACCCTACTTCCCTGCTTGATTGATCTTGATGATATGAGTATTACAAGAGTTGATCTACCACGAGATCGTAGAGGCTAAACCCTAGAAGCTAGCCTATGATTATGATTAGGGCTGGAAAAAAAGCTCGAAGCTCACGAGCTAAACGAGTAGCTCGTGGCTCGGCTCGAATCGACTCGAACTCGAAGAATAACGAGTCGAGCCAAGCTTTAATTTAAGATCGTTTATAGACCAAGTTAAACGAGCCAATCTTATGAGTACTCGTGTAACTCGTTAGGCTCGGTAGTCGGTACAAAAGATCAACCACTCCAATACAAAAAAGATAAGCCACTCAGCACCCTACGTTCTAGGCGCACAACACAAGGCCCAGCTGCCTAGAAGACTCATGCGTTACAAGGAAATTACAATTGTTTAGTGATATATATGTTTAATATATACATAATCATTTTTATCATTTTGAGGGTTTTATGTTCATATCTTTAACGAGCTTAACAAGCTAAATGAGCCAGCTTGCGAGTTATACAAGTCGAGCCAATCTTGGTTTTAAGCTCGTTATAGTAATGAGTCGAGTCGAGCTAGCTCGCTAACGAAACGAGCTCTAGCGAGTCGAGCCGAGCTGGCTCGACTTGGCTTGAATTCCAGCCCTAATTATGATTGTTGTTGTCCTACGGACTAAAACCCTCTGATTTATATAGACACCAGAGGGGGCTAGGGTTAAATAGAGTTGGTTACAGAGAAGGAGATCTACATATCCGAATTGCCAGCTTGCCTTCCACGCAAAGGAGAGTCCCACTCGGACACGGGACGAAGTCTTCAATCTTGTATCTTCATAGTCCAACAGTCCGGCCAAAGTATATAGTCCGGCTGTTCGAGGACCCCTTAATCTAGGACTCCCTCAATAGCCCCTGGACCAGGCTTCAATGACGATGAGTCTGGTGCGCAGATTGTCTTCGGCATTGCAAGGCGGGTTCCTTCTCCTAATACTCCATAGAAGATTTTGAACACAAGGATCGTGTCCGGCTTTGCAAAACAAATTCCACATACCACCGTAGGGAGCACAATATTCCAAAAATCTAATCTGCTGACAACTTTTCATAGCGTGACATCGCGCCATGGCCCGGTCATTATTCGAACCGTTTTTCTCCACCAGCCACTACACGTGTTGCGAGGCGGTTTTATTGGCACGTCTTGTCAAAGCAGAGATTGTGTTCCCCTTATCACAGGATTCTCATCAATACAGGTGTGGGTAACCCAACCGCACTTGTTTAATATGACTCCTTGATTTTAGGCAAGTTCCAAACGGCCATGCGAGGGACGCTTGATATTCGTCCTCTTTATAAGGGGACCAAGGCCTGTCCTTTTCTTCCCATGCTCGATCCTTCCCTTCCCCCACCTCGAGTTTCAACACCCAAGGCTCAAGCTAAGCGCTTCAGACCTTCAACCATGTCCGGATCCAACCTTCAAGGCCAGTGGATGGCCTCTTCTGTCATAGAGGAGGACATCAAGAAGCTTAGGGAGGCCAGGTATCTCACCGCCGAAATCCCGCACAGGCTGCCTGCTCAAGGGCATGTCATCCCCACTCCCGAACCCAGTGAGAGTGTAGTATTTATTTCCCACTTCCTCCGAGGGCTAGGTTTTAGTCTTCATCCCTTTGTGAGAGGGCTCATGTTCTATTACGGGCTAGATTTCCATGATCTAGCTCCGGATTCCATCCTTCACATCTCATCGTTTATCGTCCTGTGTGAAGCCTTCCTCCGCATCACCCCCCACTTCGGCCTATGGCTCAAGACCTTCAAGATGAGGCCGAAGACCTATGGGGGTATATCCATCGTCCCTGGCTCAGGTTTATCTGAGCTGTTACAACAGGTGGTGCGCCAAACTCGTCTAACCGCGTCCGTGGTCTTGACGACCGATCATTTATTCTGGTTGGAGAGGTCGTTTAGTGTGCGGCTGCTAGGTCCACCACATATTCTTCTGCATGTAAAGAACGCTCTGTATTTCCGCTAACTGTGATGACGCCACATGGACCAGGCATCTTAAGTTTGAGATAAGCGTAGTGCGGTAATGCATTGAAACGAGCGAAGACCGTTCTTCCAAGTAGTGCGTGATAGCCACTTCGAAATGGAGCGATGTCAAAGATTAATTCTTCGCTTCTGAAGTTGTCAGGAGAATCGAATACATCCTCTAGTACTAGAGAGCCTGTGCAGCTTGCCTCTACGCCTGGTATTACTCCTTTAAAGGTAGTATTACTTTGGCTGATTCTTGACAGGTCTATCCCCATTTTGCGGACAGTGTCCTGATATATCAGATTAAGACTAATGCCGCCATCCATGAGAACTTGGGTGAGATGGTATCCGTCAATTATTGGGTCGAGCTCCAAGGCAGCCGATCCTCCATGCCGGATACTAGTCGGATGATCCCTGCGATCAAAAGTGATTGGGCAGGCCGACCAGGGATTGAACTTGGAGGCAACGGGCTCTACAGCGTATACGTCTCAGAGTGCACGTTTGCGCCTTCTCTTTGGTATGTGAGTTGCGTAAACCATATTCACTGTTTTGACTTCTGGTGGGAATTTTTTCTATCCCCCAGTGTTCGGCTGGTGAGGCTCATCCTCGTCTTTGCTTGGCGTCTCCCTTCCTTTGTGTTCGGCGTTTAGCTTGCCGACCTGCTTGAAAACCCAGCACTCTCTTTGGGTGTGATTTGCAGGTTTTTCGGAGGTGCCGTGAATCTGACATAATCTATCTAGAATCTTATTTAGGCTGGACAGTCCATCTTTGCTGCCTTTAAATGGCTTTTTCCGTTGATCGGGTCGAGAGCCCCTGAATCAGGCGTTAACCACTGTGTTATCTGGTGTGTCTTCATTGTTTTGGCGCTTGTTTTTATTGCGTCGCGGCTTCCCGTTGCCATCCCTGACTTCAGATGTGCCTGGGTCGCTGGTACCGCTACGGGCCAGCCAACTGTCCTCGCCCGCGCAAAAGTGGGTCATAAGTCTTGTTAGGGCTGCCATTGTCCTTGGCTTTTCCTGGCCGAGGTGTCTGCCAAGCCATTCATCCCGGGACGCTGTGCTTGAAAGCCGCTAAGGCTTCGGCATCCGGACAGTCGACGATTTGATTCTTCTTCGTGAGAAATCCATTCCAAAGCTTATGGGCTGACTCTCCGGGTTGTTGGATTATGTGACTTAAATCGTCTGCATCTAGAGGTCGGACATAGGTCCCTTGTAAATTGGCACTGAAAGCATCCTCAAGTTCCTCCCAACTTCCAATTGAGTTTTCGGGGAGGCTTTTCAACCAGTGTCGAGCTGGTCCTTTCAACTTGAGGGCAGGTATTTTATGGCGTGGAGATCATCTCCGCAAGCCATGTGGATGTGAAGGATAAAGTCCTCAATCCAAACCCCAGGGTCTGTCGTTCCATTGTATGCCTCTATGTTCATGGGTTTAAATCCTTCTAGAAATTCATGATCCAGCACCTCATCGGTGAAGCACAGGGGATGCGCGGCACCCCTGTATTTGGATGTGTCATGGCATGCTATCGACGGTTGTTGTGTTCGGTATTGATTCCAAGCTGGTATTTGATCAATATGATCGCTTTGGTGGCTGTGATCCTGCGCCGGAGCACGCTTCCTAGATCCATAGATGGACCTGGCCATACCAGCTTTTTTGTCCAGGAGCTCACGTAAATCGTGTGCTGACTTGTGTGCGGCATCATTAGCCGCCCTGTCGCGGCCATGCGGTGGTCGGTCCGGCTGATCAGCCGTTTTATTTTTCGGCTGTATGGGCTCTATAGCCTCGTTGTCGAATTCGAGCAGCAGCTTGCGCTTTGGATAGCTCTTTGTGTGGCTATTACCACCATGTTTTTCTTCAGTGTCGAGCACTTTGTTCCATTTATGCTTGAGCATATCCTGCGCGGCCTTCAGCCTTTGCTTCTTCTTCAAGCTCCTCGCGGTGGCAAGAAGCCTTCTTTGGAGGTTCTCTTGTTCCAAGTGTTTTTCTGGGATGATGAGTGCATCGTCGTCCGGACTGTTCTCCTCTCCGGAGACATGTTGATGAATTTTACTCTTGGGATCGGCGTCATCGGATGTCGGCTCCAGACTATGTTCACCGTTCCCTGGCTCATCCTGCTCCATCGCTGGGTCCATGGGGTCATCGTTTCCTTTGGAGTCGACCGGGGTATTATGCTTTCTTGCGCTGTTATCGCTGTTTTTACTGTCGCGGGATTTAGAGCGGCGCCTACGTCGTTGCTTTGGTGGCTTCTCGAATGGATTATCCTTCGTTGCATCCTCGCCGTTATTTTCCTTGGGTGTATCCACCATCTATATATCATATGACGAGGTGGCTGTCCAGTGCCCTTTAGGCGGTGGTTCCTGTTCTTCTCCTGCATCATCATCCATATCATCGATGTCTTCGGAGTCGAAGTCAAGCGTGTCGGTTAAGTTGTCGACAGTGGCTATCAAGTGGGTGGTGGGCGGGGAACGAATTTCTTCGACGTCTGTTTCTCACTCAAGCCGGACATAGTTCGGCCGAGAGTATCCTGACAAAGAGAGAGACCTCAATGAATTTAGCACGTCGCCTAAGGGCGAATGTTGAAAGATATCTGCGGAGGTAAACTCCATGATCGGTGCCCAATCAGATTTGATGGGCACGGACGTACGCGGTTCGGAGCCTGTGGCCGGAGACGAGTCTGAGGGTCCGATGACATAGATTTCTTCGGATGTGAAGTCTACGTTCGGCTCTAGCGCCGATGAGTGTGTGGCCTCTGTGGTGGGGTCCATCCACTTTTCATCGGATGGCACAATCCGCTCCGGATTAATGACCGGGGTCGCCGCAGGCGTGATCTCCCGAACTCTGTCCGATGGCAGATCTAAGTCATGCTCGCCGTGATTGTTTGGCACACCTGACAAGGGCTCGAATCCGTCGAAGATCAAGTCTCTGCGGATGATGGCAGTATAGTTCAAGCTTCCAAACCTGACCTGATGGCCAGGGCTGTCACATCCCTACCTTCTGGCATTGCACTAGGCTAACTTCATGTGTGCATCATGTTTAAACTTTGAAAGAAACTTGAAATGGGGATGTTAAAACCCTAGCATTAAATCAACTCAACTAGGGTGGATTAAAATCTTTTTCAATAAACCCAAAAAAGTTCCTAAGAAAAGTTCATGATTTATGGTTAAGGTGGAAACCTCTGCCAAAATGATGAATATATTCTTAGATCATTTTTGGATTTTTGAATTAAATCATATTGTATTTGACTTTGGGCATTTAAACACTATAAATAATTTAAATGCTCAAATAATGTTGGAATTATTTGTGGGACACTGAAATAATTCAGAAAGTGCTCATGAATATTTTCAGGATTTATAAAATTGATTTGGTTTTTTAAAACTAGATCAAAACAAACTACAAAAATAGAAAACAGAAACAAAAAAAAGGAAAGAGCAGAGACTCACCTGGAGCTTACCTGGCGCCCACCAAAGCCCACTTGGCCGGTCCAGTTGGCCAGCCCAGCCCACCAGGGGCAAGGGTTGTCTTCAACCCAGCGCCAGTAGGACGCCGAGCGTGTGCTCACCGCACGTGCGCCCTCCGAGTGCCACCTCCTCCCTGCCTGCCTGCCTGGTTCCTCCTGGATGGCTCTAGACGAGCGGCACGCAGCCCCTCGACCCTCTCTCACTCTCCCTGGATCCCTCCTCCTCCCCTGGCCGTTTCCCCTCTCCCTCCTCGTTGTTCGCCGAACAGAGAGCCCCGCCGGCCACCGCTGCCGCTCGTGTGGCCAGCGCCAACGTTTTCGCCGTGCTAGCATCCACGCCGAGCTCCACAGCTTCTCCGAGACGACGCCCGCGTCCCCGAGTACCCTGCAACACCATCACCATCGTCGTCTTTTTCCTCGGATGCCTGAGATCGCTGTCGTCGATTTTGCCGCGTCTAGCGCCTCCCCGAGCCCTCTGAGACGGTCATCGACCCCGCTGTGAGCTCCTCTTGTTTTCCCCCTCTCCCCGCTCTCATTTGCTCGCTGTAGCTGCAACCCTCAGCGCGGCCGAAGCTCACCGCCGCTGTCCATGGTGCCACCATAGTAACCGCAGCCACAAATCGCACTTGAGCACAGTCGCGAGCTCAGCGGGTCCCCACAAACCCAACGCCGCCGCTCTAAGCTCCTTACTTGCACCACAGCACCCCATCCCGCTCGGGGCCGAACTCCGGCGCTGCCACGAGCTCCATTCCGGTAAGCTCCGGCCACCCTAGCTCGGTTGTTGCCACCCCTAGATGAGCGAGAAGCCCAGTAACCCATAGCCACAAACCACGTCCAAAACCATCCCCCGTAGCGCTTTCCCGTCGCGTTTCCGTCGTCAGATTTGGTCACCGCCGGCGAAACTCCGACGGGCTAACGTGGCAACATCTTTAGCAGCTAACACACTAATTAACCCCACTTCCTGGACAATGACAGTGGGCCCTGCTGCCTAATTAAACCGCTATTAGATTTAAGTTAGTTTAGTTAACAAAACCAGCGGACCCACGCGTCAGGGTTGACTGGCTGACGTGGTAGTTGACCGGACCCACCTGTCTGTGGGACTAGCCAGCCTGAGTCACTGACATGTAGGACCCACGCGTCAGGTTTGACCTGGACCGGTTCTGTTGACCTGCTGAGGTCAGCATGACGCAATGCTGATGCAGTAAATGATTTTCTGGATAAAATAAATTAGAAAATCCAGAAAATATCCAAAACTTCAAAAATTCATATAAATTCAACCGTAACTCAGAATGAAATAATTTATATATGAAAAATGATAAGAAAAATCCAATCTTTCCATCTGTACGGGTTTCATGCATGTTTAAACAACTTAACCTTGCTGTTTAGTGCAAAACATGATAAGGCACTATTTAAATTCATAGTTTGAGTTTGAAGATGAACCTTTGGTTCAAAATGACTCAAACCACCCTATTTGTAGTTGCATTAGCTCAAACACGCTCATTTTGCCATGTCATGATCATGCATCATATTGTGCATTGCATTGATTGTGTTCCCTCTCGTTTGCCGGTGATTGTCCCCCTCTGAGTAGACGATGTTCAACGATGTGATCGATGACACCGATGAAGAGCTATGCTATCTTCAGAAGTGCCAGGCAAGCAAAACCCCCTTTGTTCATTCCAATACAATCCCACTCTCTCGCTCCTGCTCTCTTTTACTGCATTAGGACAACAACGATTCATTTGTTACTTGCTGAGGTAGCTGAACCCCTTTATCCTCTGCATGACCTGTCATTGCCACAGTAAATAGATGAAACCCACTAGCATGAGTAGGAGTTGTTTGAGCCCTGATGTGCCTACTCATTCATGCTTGTTTGTCATGCCTGCTACTTCTTAGAGTTGAGTCAGGTCTGATTCATCAGGGATGAATTGGAGGTGTGTGAACATGTCCTACTATGTGAGAGCTAAGTGTGTGAACACGATTTGGTAAAGGTAGCGGTGAGAGGCCATGTAGGAGTACATGGTGGGTTGTCTCATTGCAGCCGTCCTCAGGAACTGAGTTCTGTGTTTGTGATCCATGAACAGCTACTACCACTCATTGGGATCCTTAATTGACCATCTCGGCTTCTTAATCACCCTTGTTCTCTGTCCAGGAGTTGCAACTAGTTTCTGGTGTTTGTAGGTAGTGCTAGTAGTCTACCAAGTGGCACCCGGTACAGATGGGCTTGGGACAGACTAGGTGCAGTGGCACGGTGTACCAAGTGGCACCCGGATGGTGGGCTTGGGAACCCTGCTCACATTGTTTAGGGCCATGAGCGACACCCCGGCCGGATCTCCTTGCGGAAGGAACCCGAATAGGCGATAAACCTGGACGAGAGACTTGAGTGTTTAGGTAGGCCATGGCCGACTCCCTCGCCAGGCTTCCGCTTGAAGGTTGCCGAGATACACGAGGTGTACATGGCGGTAAGTGGCGAGAGCGTGTGTGAAGAAGTACACCCCTGCAGGGTTAATATGATCTATTCGAATAGCCATGTCCGCGGTAAAGGACTTCTGGGTTGCCTGTACAGTTCATAGACAAGTGAAAGTGGATACTCTAAAACTCGCAAGATAAGCGTGAGTGCTATGGATGGCTGAGGGAGTCCTGGACTAGGGGGTGTCCGGACAGCCGGACTATCATTGTCTGCC
Organism: Triticum timopheevii; assembly: GCA_963921465.1. Taxonomy (NCBI): domain Eukaryota; kingdom Viridiplantae; phylum Streptophyta; class Magnoliopsida; order Poales; family Poaceae; genus Triticum; species Triticum timopheevii. The sequence goes on from OY997266.1 coordinate 130,697,470, forward strand.
GGACTATCAATATCCGCCGGACACCCAGACTACGAAGATAGAAGATTGAAGACTCCGGCTCGTGTCCGGATGGTACTTTCCTTGGCGTGGAAGGCAAGCTTGGCGATACAGATATGTAGATCTCCTACCATTGTAACCGACTCTGTGTAACCCTAGCCCTCTCCGGTGTCTATATAAACGGAGGGCCTTAGTTCGTAGGACAGACATACATCTCAACAATCATACCATAGGCTAGCTTCTAGGGTTTAGCCTCCTTGATCTCGTGGTAGATCTACTCTTGTACTACCCATATCATCAATATTAATCAAGCAGGATGTAGGGTTTTACCTCCATCGAGAGGGCCCGAACCTGGGTAAAAACACTGTGTCCCTCGTCTCTTGTTACCATCCGCCTAGTCGCACAGTTCGGGACCCCCTACCCGAGATCCGCCGGTTTTGACACGGACATTGGTGCTTTAATTGAGAGTTCCTCCGTGTCGTCACCGATAGGCTTGATGGCATCTTCAACCAGCAATGCTGTCTAGGGTGAGACTTTTCTCCCCGGACAGATCTTCGTATTTGGCGGCTTTGCACTGCGGGCCAATTCACTTGGCCATCTGGAGCAGATCGAAAGCTACGCCCCTGGCTGTCAGGTCAGATTTGGAAGCTTAAACTTCACGGCCGATGACCGCGGAGACTTGATCTTCGACGGACTCGAGCCACAGCCGAGCGCGCCGCACTGTGACGATGGGCACCATCTAGCTCTGCCGCCGGACAGTGCCTTGGCGGCCGCACTCGGATCCGCTTCGGCCATTAGCCCGGAGCCGATCGCCCAGATCGAGGGTTGGTGGATTGACGCCGCCCCGGGGGCTTCAACATCCACGGCGATGGAGCCGAACACTGACCTTGTCCCCTGCGAGACTCGTGATTCCGAGGCGCCGGACTCCTCGCCGGACTCCGAACCTCCCGCGCCCCTACCAATTGGTCCGAATTGGGCGCCGGTTATGGAATTCACCGCCGCGGACATATTCCAACACTCGCCTTTCGGCGATATCCTAAACTCATTAAAACATCTCTCGTTATCGGGAGAGTCCTGGCCGGATTATGGCCAGGATGGTTGGAGTACGGACGACGAAGAAATTCAGAGCCCACCCACCACCCACTTTGTAGCCATTGTCGAGGATTTAACCGACATGACTCCGAAGACATCGACGCTATGGATGACGATGCTGGAGACGAACAGGAACCAGCGCCTACAGGGCACTGGAAGGCCACCTCGTCATATGACGTATACATGGTGGATACCCCAAAAGAAGGGAATGGCGAAGAAGCAGCGGAGGCAGACTCTTTAAAGAAGCAGCCCAAACGCCGGCGTCAGCGGCGCCGCTCTAAATCCCGCCACAGCAAGAATGGAGATTCCGGCACAGGAGACAATAACACTCCAGAGAGCGCCGAAGACAATCCCCTCCAGCAAGACTCAGCGCAGGAGGATGCAGAAGCAAGCCCCCACGAGAGGGCGGCAGACGAAGGGGTTGAGGATGATAACTATATGCCTCCCTCCGAAGACGAAGCAAGCCTCAACGATGACGAATTCGTCGTACCTGAGGACCCCGTCGAACAAGAGCGCTTCAAGCGCAGGCTTATCGCCACAGCAAACAGCCTAAAGAAAAAGCAGCAGCAGCTTCAAGCTGATCAGGACCTGCTGTCCGATCGATGGACCGAGGTCCTCGCGGCCGAAGAGTATAAACTCGAACGTCCCTCCAAAAGTTACCCAAGACGCAAGCTGCTCCCCCGATTAGAGGAGGAAGCATACATACCTTCATCACCAGCGCACGACATGGCTGACCGACCACCCCGTGGTCGTGACAGAGAGGCATCCAGGCCCCCAGCCAAGACCGTATCCCGGCATCGCTCCAAGAGTACGAAGCCAAGAGGGAACGCGTCGGACTTGCGAGACATATTGGAGGACAAAGCAAGACAATCTAGATCCATCTATGGATCACGTGGGTGCCCTACGACCCACGACGAACACCGTCGTGCTGGATACAATAACCCCGGCCGGGCCGAACACGGCAGACAGTGCTCTCTCGAGCTGCGTCGCGATATCGCTCAATACAGGGGCACCGCACACCCGTTATGCTTCACTGATGAAGTAATGGATCATCAGATCCCCGAAGGGTTTAAACCCGTAAACATCGAATCTTACGATGGCACAACAGACCCCGCGGTGTGGATCGATGACTACCTTCTCCACATCCATATGGCCCGCGGCGACGATCTCCACGCCATCAAATATCTCCCACTCAAGCTTAAAGGACCAGCTCGGCATTGGCTTAACAGCTTGCCCGCAAAGTCAATTGGGTGTTGGGAAGACCTGGAGGCCGCGTTCCTTGATAACTTCCAAGGCACATATGTGCGACCACCAGACGCCGATGACCTAAGCCACATTATTCAGCAGCCAGACGAATCGGCCAGACAATTCTGGACACGGTTCTTGACGAAGAAAAATCAAATCGTCGACTGTCCGGATGCGGAGGCCCTTGCAGCCTTCAAACATAACATCCGGGACGAATGGCTAGCCCGGCACCTGGGGCAGGAAAAGCCGAAATCCATGGCAGCCCTCACATCGTTAATGACCCGCTTTTGTGCGGGAGAGGACAGCTGGCTAGCCCGCAGCAACAATCTCCGCAAAAAATCTGGCAGTCCAGACACTAAGGACAACAACGGCAGGTCACGTCGAATCAAAAATAAGCGCCGCATTAACGGCGACGATAAGGAGGATACGGCAGTCAATGCCGGATTCCGAGGCCCTAAACCAGGTCAGCGGAAGAATCCATTTAAAAGAACCACTCCGGGTCCGTCCAATCTGGACCGAATACTCGACCGCTCATGCCAGATACATGGCACCTCTAAAAAGCCAGCTAATCACACCAATAGAGATTGTTGGGTGTTCAAGCAGGCCGGCAAGTTAATTGCCGAAAACAATGACAAGGGGTTAAATAGCGACGACGAGGAAGAGACCCGGCCGCCGAACAATAGAGGACAGAAGGGTTTTCCCCCACAAGTGCGGACGGTGAATATGATATACGCGACCCATATACCCAAGAGGGAGAGGAAGCGCGCACTACGGGACGTCTATGCGATGGAGCCAGTCGCCCCAAAGTTCAACCCATGGTCCTCTTGCCCGATCACCTTCGATCGAAGAGACCATCCGACCAGCATACGCCATGACGGATTCGCCGCATTGGTTTTAGACCCAATCGTCGATGGATTCCACCTCACGAGAGTCCTGATGGACGGCGGCAGCAGCCTGAACCTGCTTTATCAGGATACAGTGCGCAAAATGGGCATAGACCCATCAAGGATTAAACCTACAAAGACAACCTTTAAAGGTGTCATCCCAGGAGTGGAAGCCAACTGTACAGGCTCAGTCACACTGGAAGTGGTCTTCGGATCCCCGGATAATTTCCGAAGCGAAGAGTTAATCTTCGACATAGTCCCGTTTCGCAGTGGCTATCACGCTCTGCTCGGACGAACCGCGTTCGCAAAATTCAACGCGGTGCCGCATTATGCATACCTAAAGCTCAAGATGCCAGGCCCTCGTGGAGTCATCACGGTCAATGCGAATACGGAACGCTCCCTCCGAACGGAGGAACATACAGCGGCTCTCGCGGCAGAAGTACAGAGTAGCCTTCTAAGGCAATTCTCAAGTCCGACAGCTAAAAAGCCGGATACATCAAAGCGCGCCCGGAGCAATGCCAACTAAGACCACCTGGCGCGATCAGAGCACGCGTAGCAATGCGGCCCCAACCCTCGCCCGTGCATGATCGCAAGAATAACACTCCGCGTACATCATTACGCTTTGAGATACCATGGGCGCATGGGAATGGGCACGATCACAAGAGACCAAGAGTGCGGCTCGACCACACCAGGGGCTCATTCGAGCGCCCCCCTTGTCTTTATTTTATCTTTTCTTCTTTTATGTATACAGGACTCCGTTAACCAGAAGCCCTGTTCGATGGCGAACTTGCCGAACTCATGATGCAAACAGTCAGGGACTAAAGGAGGCCGCGGCGAATATTCAGGTGGTCTCAATTACGAGCATTAAATTCAATTACATACACCAAGTCTGCAGCTCATCCCTGGAGGGGTACATGTTTATTTAGTCCAAATTCCTTGCTTATCGCACTATTTGTATCAGTCCGCTCTACTAGCAGACTTTCTTTCATAAATAATGCAGCACCTTTTTATTGCAATTGCGTTATCTTTTATATATGTTCATTATATGACATCTTGCACCCGTATACTTTGGTACGGCCGAATACGCCAGGGGCTTCTGTTCCCCAGATTATGGTGTGATTAAGTCCGAACACTTTCACAAGTGCGGCACCCCGAACTTATAGCATTATATGAATCAGCTCCGAATCATGTCTTGGGTCAATAGTTGGGTTTGCCAGGCTCCCATGTTTTGGTGCCTTACGTTCTGTTCCGTCAGCTAAGGTAGCACTGGGAGAACCACTGCGATTGCGCCCCGGTTGAGCCGGGTTAACGCCTCAGTGGAGAAAGCTAAAACTGACTGGCATGATAAGGCGAGAGACTGGTCGCTATTTGAGAGGTTCTTTCGGGTCCTTAAAGACTCATGCCGCTTCAAGCGAAGTTCCGGATGATGTCCGAAGAAGGCGTGGATAGCGCCCCGGATTCGGTCTTCCGAATACCAGGGGCTTCGCCGAAATTTAAAATTATAGAATTCTATGGCTAAGTGAGAGTGTTCAAGCATTATAAGTCCGGTTGCCTTGTTCGTCGTGTTGAGCGCCTCCCTAGATGGACCCAAAAATGGGAACAAGAGTGCTCAAGTTTATCACCGAACACCCCAGCACTTGTGGCTTGGGGGCTGAAGCCAACGACTTGCCATCTCTTAGATTTAACAAACGGCCGCACAGAAGGTAATATTTTAAATTAAACAAGTGTTGCTCATGGCGCATATGAACGAAGTTTTCAGCGCACAGGATAAATACACAGCGAGTTCACTCAAAGATTACATCTCGGGAGCACTCATCTGCAATATCGCAGGCTCCCTTCAGGACAACTTTATAATAATGCTCCGGCGTGCGATGCTCCTTGCCCGGCGGCGGCGGATCCGTGAGAAGCCTCTCCGCATCCAGTTTGCCCCATTGCACCTTTATGCGGGCAAGGGCCCGACGAGCGCCTTCAATACAGGCGGAGCGCTTGACTACATCCAGCCTGGGGCACACATCCACCAGCCGCCGCACGAGGCCAAAGTAGCTCCCAGGCATGGCCTGTCCAGGCCATAGCCGGACTATGAGGCCCTTCATGGCCTCCTCAGCTACCTTGTGGAGTTCGACCAGCTGCTTCAGCTGGTCGCTTGGGGGCACCGGATGGCCGGCCTCAGAGTACTGAGACCAGAAGACCTTCTCCGTCGAGCTCCCCTCCTCGCCACGATAGAATGCGGCGGCATCAGACGCACTACACGGCAGATCTGCAAATGCCCCTGGAAGGCTCCGAATTCGGTAAGTATCCGGTAATTTACATTAACATGCCTGCTTTGCATGAAAAACGCCTTACCCCGCAGCTATCTTCTTTATGTCCTCAACCTCCTGAAGGGCCTTTTGGGCCTCGGCCTTGGCGGACTTGGCACTTTCAAGAGCCGAGGCAAACTCGGACTCTCGAGTCTTGGAGTCACGCTCCAACCTCTCATGCTTTTCCATGAGAGCCTGGAGCTCTTGCCGAACTTCCGCCACCAGTACCTCTTGCTTTTCTCGCTCAGCCCGCTCCGTGGCCGCATTGCGTTCGGCCGCGGACACGGCATCCTTCAGAGCTGCCACCTCGTTAGTGGCCCCTGCAATACACATATTATCCTTGTTAATTTTATTTGCAACCAAAACCCTTTTCTGTAAGGTACTTATTTAAAGTTGTGTTACTCACCTTCTTTTTCCTTGAGCTGCCTCTTGGCATGGCCGAGCTCTTGCTCGGACCGCTCAAGGTCTTTCTTCAGCACCTCGACCTCCGCCGTTAATGCGGCAGAGGTCAGCAGCGCAGCCTGCAAACCCATATCGACATATTTTTAGCAACCCTGCGTATATCTTGTTAGATCCTTAGTCCGGCTTTTCCTTCCGAACACCAAACTAAGCATCAGAGGCTACTGTCTATGCGGTATTACATTAAATAATTTTAACTTCTTACCTCAAAGCCTGTTAGAAGGCTGCTGCAGGCTTTGGTCAGCCCGCTCTTGGCGAGCTGGACCTTCTCAATCACCGCACTCATGAGAGCGCGGTATTCTTCCTCGATGGAAGCGCCTTTAAGCGCCTCCAGCAGGTTATCCGGCGCCTCCGGTTGGACGGAGGCCGCCGGCGTCACAGTCCTGCCCTTCTTTCGAAGGGGCCGCTTGCCAGACTCTGGAACCACTACGGGTTCCGATGTAGGGTCCGGTGCAAGGTCCGGGAGGTCGCCTGACGGCGCCTCCGGAGCCTCCTCCTGATGGGTCCCCTCTTGGAATCCCACCTCGGCGTCCTCGTCGGCGCGGGGGTAGAGGCGGTCAGGACAGAATTTACGTCCGACAAAGCCAACGACCCGCTCATTGAGTCGGGGAGGTCGTCATCGACCGGACTACGGACAGAATGCGGCGTTAGAAGGACACTACGTGACAGGAAAGGTACAGCATATAAATGATCCGAATACTTACGATCCGGCCGGACGCCTGGCCCTTGGAGGCACTCATCCTCGCCAACGCTGATGTTGGCAAAACTATCCGGGGGGATAGTTCTCCCCCTCTTGGACCCTTCGGCCGCCCCGATTGGGGAGGCCTTCCTCTTCTTCTCTCCCTCCTTCGGGAGAGAGTACTCCTCCTCCTCATCTTCAGGGGAGGAGTCCTCGTCGTCGTCAGACGCCTGATTACGGGAACTCTTTCGAGTCCCCGTGGCCGCCTTCTTGGCCTTCTTCTCCGGCACCACGTGCGGTGCCGGAACCAGCAGCCCTGCTAAGCGGGCGTCAACTGGTTCTTCTGGCATGGGACCCGGGCTGATGAGCAGCTTGGCCTTCTCCATCCATTCCTGTCAAAGGAAGAGGCAGATTAAAACCTCACTAGAATCAATCTAACAACCACAAGTATCCCATAATGGGGTTGAATCACTTACCTCGTCAGTCGGAGATTGCGAGCTGAATCCGCGGTCTTCGGTCACGGATGCGGGGGCTTCGGCGCCCTTGAACAGCACCCTCCAGGCGCCTTCGTGTGTTGTATCGAAGAGCCCGTTTAGTGTCTGGTGCTGTTCCGGATTGAACTCCCACAAATTGAATGCCCGTTCTTGGCATGGGAGAATCCGCCGGAGGAGCATGACTTGGACCACGTCGACGAGCCGGAGCCTATTGCTCACCATCTTCTTGATGCAGGCCCGGAGTCCCGTCACCTCCACCGGACTGCCCCACTGCAAGCCCTTCTCTTTCCAGGAGGTGAGCTGCGTGGGGGTTCCAGATCTAAACTCGGGGGCCGCCGCCCATGTTGGCTTGCGCGGCTCGGTGATGTAGAACCACCCCGATTGCCACCCCTTGACGGAGTCCACGAAGGTCCCTTCTAGCCAAGGGACGTTGGGCAGTTTGCCCAACATAGCGCCGCCGCATTCCGCTTGCGTGCCCTTCACAACCTTCGGCTTGACGTTGAAGGTCTTGAGCCACAGGCCGAAGTGGGGCTGGATGCAGAGAAAGGCCTCGCACACGACGATAAACGCCGAGATGTTGAGGATGAAGTTCGGCGCCAGATCGTGGAAATCCAGGCCGTAGTAAAACATGAGCCCCCGGACAAATGGATGGAGCGGAAAGCCCAGTCCACGGAGGAAGTGGGGGAGGAAGACGACCCTCTCATGAGGCCCTGGGGTAGGGATGAGCTGCCCCTCGTCGGGCAGCCGATGCGCAATATCGCTGGAAAGGTATCCGGCGTCGCGCAGCTTGGTGATATCCTCCTCCTTAGCGGTGGAGGCTAACCATTTACCTCCCGCTCCGGACATATTCGGAGAAGTTCGAGGAGAAATGCGCGAGCTCGGGCGTTGGAGCTTGGGTTCGCAGGGGAGGATAAGAAAAGGAGGAAGAAGGCGTAGGTGAGAAGGTGAATCCTTATCCCTTATATATAGGCGGACAAAACTATGCGTCCCCCACCAGCCTGATAAAACTCGCTTATCTCCCAAGCGCCACCATCAATGGCGCGGTTGGGTTACCCACGCACGTATTGATGAGAATCCCGGAATAAGGGGAACACGATCTCTGCTTCGACAAAACGTGCCAAGGAAACCGCTTCGCTAGACATGCTGAGGTGGTATAGTAAAAAAACGATTCAAACAAAGGCTTGGCTGCGGTGTGATGTCACGCCGCATAATGCGTCAGCAGATTGAGTTAAGTGTGTATTTTATTCTCTCTATGGTGGAATGTGGAATTTATTTTGCAGAGCCGGACACTATCCTGGTGTTCATTATCTTCTCTGGATTATTCAAGGGAGGAACCCGCCTTGCAATGCCGAACATTATGCACGCCGGACTTATCGTCATTGAAGACTGGTTCAGGGGCTACTGAGGGAGTCCTGGACTAGGGGGTGTCCGGACAGCCGGACTATCATTGTCTGCCGGACTATCAATATCCGCCGGACACCCAGACTATGAAGATAGAAGATTGAAGACTCCGGCTCGTGTCCGGATGGTACTTTCCTTGGCGTGGAAGGCAAGCTTGGCGATACGGATATGTAGATCTCCTACCATTGTAACCGACTCTGTGTAACCCTAGCCCTCTCTGGTGTCTATATAAACCGGAGGGCCTTAGTCCGTAGGACGGACATACATCTCAACAATCATACCATAGGCTAGCTTCTAGGGTTTAGCCTCCTTGATCTCGTGGTAGATCTACTCTTGTACTACCCATATCATCAATATTAATCAAGCAGGACGTAGGGTTTTACCTCCATCGAGAGGGCCCGAACCTGGGTAAAAACACTGTGTCCCTCGTCTCTTGTTACCATCCGCCTAGACGCACAGTTCGGGACCCCCTACCCGAGATCCACCGGTTTTGACACCGACAATGGCCTTCCCGTAGGGAGACGGGAGCGGATCCATAGTGGTGTATTGATATGGTGAATATGTGGACTCGTGTGCGCCACCTCAAAAGAGTTACTTGCAATCATAGTTCAGGATAGCCACCGAGTCAAAGCTGGCTTGCTGTAGTTAAACCCCACCATCCCCTTTGTTGATAATGATGCATATGTAGTTAGTTCTGATGTAAGTCTTGCTGGGTACATTTGTACTCACGTTTGCCTATTTTATGTTTTTGCAGAGAGACTTCGGTCTCGCTAATAGTTCTGCGTGGCTTCGACGTTTAGCTTGTTACCTCAGGTACGATCTTGTGCCCTCGGCAGGATCTGGTAGATAGTCAGGCTTCTCAGCCTTTTTCATTTGTAGATGTCTGTACTCATACATGTCTAGCTTCCGCTTGTGCTTTGACTTGTATGCTCTGAATGTTGGGTCATGAGACCCATGTGTGTAATATCTCGCTCCTCGGAGCCTATTGAATAAAATACTTGAGTTGTAGAGTCATGTTGTGATGCCATGTTGTATTTGCACATATCGAGCATATTGTGTGTATGATATTGAAATGCTTGGTATGTGTGGGATCTGACTATCTAGTTGTTTATCCTTGGTAGCCTCTCTTACCGGGAAATGTCTCCTAGTGCTTCCACTGAGCCTTGGTAGCTTGCTACTGCTCCGGAACACTTAGGCTGACCGGCATGTGTCCTTCTTCGTTCATGTGTCTGTTCCTTCGGGGAAATGTCATGCGGTGTATACCGGAGTCCTGTTAGCCCGCTACAGCCCGGTTTACCGGAGTCCTGCTAGCCTAGCTGCTACAGCCCGGATTCACTCGCTGATGACCGACACGTTCGTTGCTGGGTCATGTATGCCTGTCCCTATAAGTTAGTGCCACTTTGGGTTTATGACTAGTCATGTCAGCCCGGGTTCTTTGTCATATGGATGCTAGCGACACTATCATATACGTGAGCCAAAAGGCGCAAACGGTCCCGGGCCTGGTAAGGCGACACCCGTGGGAATACCGTGCGTGAGGCTGCAAAGTGATATGAGGTGTTACATGCTAGATCGGTGTGCCATAGGATTGGGGTCCTGACAGTTTTGGTATCAGAGCCTGACTGCCTGTAGGATTACGAAGCCAAACTGGTCGAAGTTGAGTCTAGAAATTCTTTAGTTATATAAGGGAATTGATTGTGGAATGGAATGTAAGTCTCTTTTTACTCCTTATACCTTATGGCCTTCTGATCTTAGTCATCCTATCTTTCCTACGGGGTTAAAGAACTAGGCTTCTCATCTTTCTATCAGGATCACGTGTTACTAATCCGTAGACTTATAGGATTGATAGATTTAAGCCTCAGTTCGGTTCCTACCACCTCCGTATGTTAACTGTTGATCTCAAAACCTTGATATTGTGATGCTAAGTGGTTATGCCACTATTTTACATGATGTCTCAAATCTTTTTTGAGCATTTACAGCCGTTATGTTGTCTGAGTCGTTCTAGGTCTCTAAATAGTCTGATGCATTTGCAAATCCCTTCTTTTCCATTCCCGATGTTCCTTTGGCCAGATTAACCACACTAGCTAGTGTGTTGAGGTACTTCATTGCCTCGGTATATAGGTTGGAGCTGTTATTATGACCCTAGGTGTCTAGAGTATCACCTAGTAATCTAGTCATGTTTTGTGTTCCCAGTGTGATGATTCTGGCCATCATTCTCGAAAGCATCCCGTGATGCCATTTAGATAGTAGGTATTATATTCCTGGGTTCTTGAACCCGAGATTCACCCTACTTACCTCATGTTGATAATGTTGCTAGTTCCTTTAGGATATTAGTAACCTTTGCATTAGTCCTCGAGGTTCGTGGTATTTCCTTCTTCCAAATACTATGAACCGTTTATGGCAGAAGTTCTTTGAACCAAAAGATCACAACCAGTGTGCTCTTGACGAGTTCTCGATGTTAAGCCGTCACTCTGCCAGTTCTACCTTCTCTGCATGGGTTATCTAGAAGAAATGTTGAGCTTTGCTCGACATACTAATCCATGCGTCCACAACTCAGAAAATCATATGTTCTTTTGAGTTTTCCTATTTTAGTTGTCTTCCGACCCTCGTCTATCAATTGATAGTCAATAGTATGCATGCATTCGTTCGTCGATGCCTATTACTCTTGTGGTCCGTCAAGCCATTCTAATCTGGAATGACCAGGAGAATCAAACTCCAGTATCTCATCCATTTCTTGGATTGGGTCAAAGTAGTTGTATTCCGCAGATCAAAATGCCAAACCAGCTTTTGTTCTGTTCTACCTTGGAGTATCACCCTCTTTCATAACAAGAGTATCGTGAGAATTGCACACCCTCTTATGAACTCTTGATACAGTGATACTTCTCGCCCTCATTATTCATTTCTCGGCTCCCTTGTTGTTGCAAACGGAATGCCAACAAGTGAATCCTGGTGTGTGAAATCAATACTCCTAGCAACTCTGTTGCTTGGTAGTTAAAGGACAAAAATTTCATTCTTAGCGTGTTGGTTATTGAATCATCATTCTAAGACTGATTGTGCTACCTAGTCCTTATTCCCGGTGCACTCTTCGATCGATGAGTTAGGATTATTTCAAATCTTCGCTCTATTGATCATATCGTCTTGCCTCAAAAAGCAAGATTGTTCTCGAGCTTAGTAACATATCGGTGGTTCGTGATTTTCCGGATATCTTCACGGAAGTATCACCAGGTTGTCGCCTGACCGCTATGTTGAGTTCGTGATCAAGTTGGTTTCTTGTAAACTAGCCATTCTCCAAGAATCTGTGTTGCATACCCCTGAGTTGGTTGGTCAAGCTAAACAACAACTTGGAGAGTTGGAAGATGGAAGCTTGTCCGATTTAGTTTATTTAAAGGGATATCTTGTATGTGTGTTGAAGAAAGATGATATCTTCATTGATTGATCCTTGTGACCAGTTGCTGGACCTATTGTCTTGCCAAAACTTTGATTTGAGTGTGGGCTATCCTCAAATCAACTCAGAATCAACGATGTTCTTAATGTTGTCTTACTCGTGGATTTTCCTCGAGCATACACCGTTATATCTTTTGTTCTGACCAATGCTATCACTTGTTCACATGATTGTGGAATTCCATCTATATGGAAATCCCGATGACTTCTTGTTGAGCCCATCAGCAACATTTCGTCTCATCCATGATTCGTGTTGAACATCCAGCTAGTGTTGGAAACTTGTATAAGCATTATCTTCATGTACCGTGCATGAAGCATATGTTCGGATGAAAGAAGTGACCTCCTCTAATTCATGTGCATTTGATGCAAGTTACCGCCGTGAATTCGAGAAAGTCAATATTGCCTCCTCTGGAATCATCCCAAGTCAGTCATGCATGTGCGAAGTATGTTATGGTTTGACAGGCTCGCTACCTCCATTCCACATGTATCTCCTAGTACACCAAGCCACTGGCTGCTTTGTTCAAGGACAAGAAGTTACTTCATAAGAGCTAATCATGACTTATGTTAGGACTTCGTTATCCTCGATGATAGTTCCCAACCTAAACTCGGTAGTGTTTTATTATAAGACTACTATGTGGTCATGCTTGTCTAGGACAGCGTGTTCACATGTATGTAGCAGAAACAGCTCATGTTTTGGAGCTTGCTATCGTAGTTCATTTCCCGAGAATCTCGCAACGTCATCTCGTCGGTTTGTGTTCCAAACTTTCATTTCTCTTTCTAGACTTGATGAGTCTGGAATATCATGTTACCAACCAGATCTGAATCTCAGGCAGATATGATGGTTGGAACCTTTCCAAGATCTATGATGTAGGTCCCGACAAGGTTGATGTTCTGGCCGACACACCTAGCCAGAAGATCTATCATTGCGGTCTCTTGATTGACCAAGTCGACTATCTTCTCGATGAGGATTTCGATTGACTTATTATAGAAGTTGCTCCTTATGGATCCTTTGTATTCCGAAGTCTGACCTTTACTTGATGGCCATGTTGATGCTTTTAAGCATGATCATGGTACCTAGAACGTCAAGGAGAACATTAGAAGCGGAGTGCTAAATGTCTCTCGGTCGATCCTCCAGATTTTGTTTCCTTTGCGTCGTCAAGGTAAAATCTGAGAAAATGTTGTCCTTCTCTGTACCTGCATCCTCCGTCGTTATTCATCATGGTAGTATGATGTGTTGCCAGGATCCTCGACACGGATGTTGGTAATACCTTGATGGGTATGGAAATGCTCAAACTCTTGAGAGCATGCTCAAACACTAGTTTATATCCTTAGTATCAATCTGAATGTGCCCTCCTTTTGCCGAGTTGTTCGATAACCGTAATTTCCGTTCCAAACTAGGTATGACATTCTTTCGAATTTCTTCCAGTGATCAATTTTGAATTGCCTGAAGCTGGTATGGAGAGTTTCAATGCTCTCTGAATCAAAAGTAATTCTTTTTGCCACTTAAATTAATGGTTCCACGAGTCACCTTCTCTGAGGTGTCTCGCTATGGTATCATTACAACTCAAATTCTTGCTACGTTGACAACCGTTCACCACCCTCTTAGGTGTGCAATTGTTGTCTACCTAGTGGACCCTCGTCATCTGTTCCACTCCATTCCTTTAGATGTGTGCTTCGTGTCTCAGCTCGAGAGATGTTTTTACGTCTCGTTCCGTAAATTGATCTTGTGATCATTAAGATAATCCATCATTGTAAAGTTGTCTCTGTCCTCGTGTTTGATGAAGGTCTCGAAAGCAAAGACATCAAGATCAATTGGAGAAATGAATCAACATCTTCGAGAAGGGAAATTGGATCATGAAGATCTTGTTAGCTTTGTGTCCCCTCTGTCTACTTACCTCATGTCTGAATCTCGGGACGAGATTCTTGTTTAGTAGGGGTGAGTTGTCACATCCCTAGCTTTTGGCATTGCACTAGGCTAACTTCATGTGTGCATCATGTTTAAACTTTGAAAGAAACTTGAAATGGGGATGTTCAAACCCTAGCATTAAATCAACTCAACTAGGGTGGATTAAAATCTTTTTCAATAAACCCAAAAAAGTTCCTAAGAAAAGTTCATGATTTCTGGTTAAGGTGGAAACCTCTGCCAAAAATGATGAATATATTCTTAGATCATTTTTGGATTTTTGAATTAAATCGTATTGTATTTGACTTTGGGCATTTAAACACTATAAATAATTTAAATGCTCAAATAATGTTGGAATTATTTGTGGGACACTAAAATAATTCAGAAAGTTCTCATGAATATTTTCAGGATTTATAAAATTGATTTGGTTTTTTAAAACTAGATCAAAAACAAACTACAAAAATAGAAAACAGAAACAAAAAAAGGAAAGAGCAGACACTCACCTGGAGCTTACCTGGCGCCCACCAAAGCCCACCTGGCCAGCCCAGTTGGCCAGCCCAGCCCACCAGGGGCAAGGTTGTCTTCAACCCAGCGCCAGTAGGACGCCGAGCGTGTGCTCGCCGCACGCGCGCCCTCCGAGTGCCACCTCCTCCCTCCATGCCTGCCTGGTTCCTCCTGGACGGCTCTAGACGAGCGCCACGCAGCCCCTCGACCCTCTCTCACTCTCCATGGATCCCTCCTCCTCCCCTGGCCATTTTCCCCTCTCCCCCCTCGTTCTTCGCCGAACAGAGAGCCCCACCGGCCACCGCTGCCGCTCGTGTGGCCAGCGCCAACGTTTTCGCCGTGCTAGCATCCACGCCGAGCTCCGCAGCTTCTCCCAGAAGACGCCCGCGTCCCCGAGTGCCCTGCAACACCATCACCATCGTCATCTTCTTCCTCGGATTCCTGAGATCGCCGCCGTCGATTTTGCCGCATCCAGCGCCTCCCCGAGCCCTCTAAGACGGTCATCGACCCTGCTGTGAGCTCCTCTTATTTTCCCCCCTCTCCCCGCTCTCATTTGCTCGCTGTAGCTGCTACCCTCAGCGCGGCCGACGCTCACCACCGCCGTCCGTGGCGCCACCATGGTAACCGCGGCCACAACTCGCACTTGAGCACTGCCGCGAGCTCAGCAGGTCCCCACGAACCCAACGTCGCCGCTCTAATCTCCTTACTTGCACCACAACACCCCGTGCCGCTCGGGGCCGAACTCCGGCGTCGCCGCGAGCTCCATTCCGGTAAGCTCCGGCCACCCCAGCTCGAGATGTTGCCACCCCTGGATGCGCGAGAAGCCCAGCAACCCATAGCCGCAAACCACGCCCGAAACCATCCCCTGTAGCGCTTTCCCGTGGCATTTCTGTCGACGGATTTGGTCACCGCCGGCGAAACTCCGGCGGGCTGACGTGGCAACGTCTTTAGCAGCTAAACACGCTAATTAACCCCACTTCCTGGACACTGACAGTGGGCCCTGCTGCCTAATTAAACCGCTATTAGTTTTAAGTTAGTTTAGTTAACAAAACCAGCGGACCCACGCGTCAGGGTTGACTGGCTGACGTGGCAGTTGACCGGACCCACCTGTTTGTGGGACTAACCAGCCTGAGTCACTGACATGCAGGACCCACGCATCAGGTTTGACCTGGACCGGTTCTGTTGACCTGCTGAGGTCAGCATGATGCAATGCTGATGTAGTAAATGATTTTCTGGATTTAAAATAAATCAGAGAATCCAGAAAATATCCAAAACTTCAAAAATTCATATAAATTCAACCGTAACTCAGAATGAAATAATTTATATATGAAAAATGATAAGAAAAATCCAATCTTTCCATCTGTACTGGTTTCATGCATGTTTAAACAACTTAACCTTGATGTTTAGTGCAAAACATGATAAGGCACTATTTAAATTCATAGTTTGAGTTTGAAGATGAACCTTTGGTTCAAAATGACTCAAACCACCCTATTTGTAGTTGCATTAGCTCAAACACACTCATTTTGCCATGTCATGATCATGCATCATATTGTGTATTGCATTGATTGTGTTCCCTCTCGTTTGCCGGTGATTGTCCCCCTCTGAGTAGACGATGTTCGACGATGTGATCGATGACACCGATGAAGAGCTATACTATCTTCAGAAGTGCCAGGCAAGCAAAACCCCCTTGTTCATTCCAATACAATCCCACTCTCTCGCTCCTGCTCTCTTTTACTGCATTAGGACAACAACGATTCATTTGTTACTTGCTGAGGTAGCTGAACCCCTTTATCCTCTGCATGACCTCTCATTGCCACAGTAAATAGATGACACCCACTAGCATGAGTAGGAGTTGTTTGAGCCCTGATGTGCCTACTCATTCATGCTTGTTTGTCATGCCTGCTACTGCTTAGAGTTGAGTCAGGTCTGATTCATCGGGGATGAATTGGAGGTGTGTGAACATGTCCTACTGTGTGAGAGCTAAGTGTGTTAACACGATTTGGTAAAGGTAGCAGTGAGAGGCCATGTAGGAGTACATGGTGGGTTGTCTCATTGCAGCTGTCCTCAGGAACTGAGTTCTGTGTTTGTGATCCATGAATAGATACTACCACTCATTGGGATCCTTAATTGACCCTCTTGGCTTCTTAATCACCCTTGTTCTCTGTCCAGGAGTTGCAATTAGTTCCTGGTGTTTGTAGGTAGTGCTAGTAGTCTACCAAGTGGCACTCGGTACAGGTGGGCTTGGGACAGACTAGGTGCAGTGGCACGGTGTACCAAGTGGCACCCGGATGGTGGGCTTGGGAACCCTGCTCACATTGTTTGGGGCCGTGAGCAATAGCCCGGCCGGATCTCCTTGCGGATGGAACCCGAATAGGTGATAAACCTGAACGAGAGACTTGAGTGTTTAGGTAGGCCGTGGCCGACTCCCTCGCCAGGCTTCCGCTTGAAGGTTGCTGAGATACACGAGGTGTACATGGCGGTAAGTGGCGAGAGCGTGTGTGAAGAAGTACACCCCTGCAGGGTTAATATGATCTATTCGAATAGCCGTGTCCGCGGTAAAGGATTTCTGGGTTGCCTGTACAGTTCATAGACAAGTGAAAGTGGATACTCTAAAACTCGCAAGATAAGCGTGCGTGCTATGGATGGCCTTCCCGTAGGGAGACGGGAGCGGATCCATAGTGGTGTATTGATATGGTGAATATGTGGACTCGTGTGCGCCACCTCAAAAGAGTTACTTGCAATCATAGTTCAGGATAGCCACCGAGTCAAAGCTGGCTTGCTGCAGTTAAACCCCACCACCCCCTTTGTTGATAATGATGCATATGTAGTTAGTTCTGATGTAAGTCTTGCTGGGTACATTTGTACTCACGTTTGCCTATTTTATGTTTTTGCAGAGAGAATTTGGTCTCGCTAATAGTTCTGAGTGGCTTCGATGTTTAGCTTGTTACCTCAACTACGATCTTGTGCCCTCGGCAGGATCTGGTAGATAGTCAGGCTTCTCAGCCTTTTTCATTTGTGGATGTCTGTACTCAGACATGTCTAGCTTCCGCTTGTGCTTTGACTTGTATGCTCTGAATGTTGGGTCATGAGACCCATGTGTGTAATATCTCGCTCCTCGGAGCCTATTGAATAAAATACTTGAGTTGTAGAGTCATGTTGTGATGCCATGTTGTATTTGCACATATCGAGCATATTGTGTGTATGATATTGAAATGCTTGGTATGTGTGGGATCTGACTATCTAGTTGTTTATCCTCGGTAGGCTCTCTTACCGGGAAATGTCTCCTAGTGCTTCCACTGAGCCTTGGTAGCTTGCTACTGCTCCGGAACACTTAGGCTGACCGGCATGTGTCCTTCTTCGTTACTGTGTCTGTCCCTTCGGGGAAATGTCAGGCAGTGTATACCGGAGTCCTGTTAGCCCGCTACAGCCCGGTTTATCGGAGTCCTGCTAGCCCAGCTGCTACAGCCCGGATTCACTCACTGATGACCGACACGTTCGTTGCTGGGTCATGTATGCATGTCCCTGTAAGTTAGTGCCACTTTGGGTTTACGACTAGTCATGTCAGCCGGGGTTCTTTGTCATATGGATGCTAGCGACACTATCATATACATGAGCCAAAAGGCGCAAACGGTCCCGGGCCTGGTAAGGCGACACCCGTGGGAATATTGTGCGTGAGGCCACAAAGTGATATGAGGTGTTACATGCTAGATCGGTGTGGCATAGGATCGGGGTCCTGACAGGGGCGTAGCTATCGATCTACTCCAGATGGCCAAGCGAGTTGCCCCGCAGTACAAAGCCGCCGAATACGAAGATCTATCTGGGGAGGAAAACCTCCACCTTGACCGCATCGTTGAAGATGATTGAAGGAGCCATCAAGCCTTATCGTGACGACACAGTGGAACTCTCAATGAAAGCACCAATGTCAGTGTCAAAACCGGCGGATCTCGGGTAGGGGTCCCTGAATTGTGCGTCTAAGGCTAATGGTAACAGGAGGCGGGGGACACGATGTTTACCCAGGTTCGTGCCCTCTCGATGGAGGTAATACCCTACTTCCTGCTTGATTGATCTTGATGATATGAGTATTACAAGAGTTGATCTACCACGAGATCGTAGAGGCTAAACCCTAGAAGCTAGCCTATGATTATGATTGTTGTTTTCCTACGGACTAAAACCCTCTGAATTATATAGACACCAGAGCGGGCTAGGGTTAAACAGAGTCGGTTACCGAGAAGGAGATCTACATATCCGAATTGCCAAGCTTGCCTTCCACTCAAAGGAGAGTCCCACCAGGACACGGGACAAAGTCTTCAATCTTGTATCTTCATAGTCCAACAGTCCGGCCAAAGTATATAGTCTGACTGTCCGAGGACCCCTTAATCGAGGACTCCCTCAGTAGCCCCTGAACCAGGCTTCAATGACGATGAGTCCGGCGTGCAGATTGTCTTCGGCATTGCAAGGCGGGTTCCTTCTCTGAATTCTCCATAGAAGATTTTGAACACAAGGATCATGTCCGGCTCTGCAAAACAATTCCACATACCACCGTAGAGAGCACAATATTACAAAAATCTAATCTCCTGACAACTTTTCATAGCGTGACATCACGCCACGGCCCGGTCATTATTCGAACCGTTTTTCTCAACCAGCCACTACACGTGTTGCGAGGCGGTTTTATCGGCATGTCTTGTCGAAGCAGAGATTGTGTTCCCCTTATCACAGGATTCTCATCAATACAGGTGTGGGTAACCCAACCATGCTTGTTTAATATGACTCCTCAATATTAGGCAAGTTCCAAACGGCCACGCGGGGGACGCTTGATATTCGTCCTCTTTGTAAGAGAGCCAAGGCCTGTCCTTTTCTTCCCACGCTCGATCCTTCCCTTCCCCCACCTCAAGTTCCAACACTCAAGGCTCAAGCTAAGCGCTTCGGACCTTCAACCATGTCCGGATCCAACCTTCAAGGTCGGTGGATGGCCTCCTCTGTCACAGAGGAGGACATCAAGAAGCTTAGGAAGGCCAGGTATCTCACCGACAAAATCCCGCACAGGCTGCCTGCTCAAGGGCAGGTCATCCCCACTCCTGAACCCAATGAGAGTGTCGTATTTATTTCCCACTTCCTCCGAGGGCTAAGTTTTACTCTTGATCCCTTTGTGAGAGGGCTCATGTTCTATTATGAGCTAGATTTCCATGATCTAGCTCTGGATTCCATCCTTCACATCTTGTCATTTATCATCGTTTGTGAAGCCTTCCTCCACATCACCCCCCACTTCAGCCTATGGCTCAAGACCTTCAATATGAGGCCGAAGATGATTGACGGGCGTCACGCGGAGTGCGGAGGCGATATGATAAGCAAAGGCACCGACGCCCCATGGCCAAAGGGTTCCTTCACGGAGGTTTCCGACTTATGGCAACGGGAGTGGTTTTACATCACAGCTCCCCGAGGCACAAAGCGGGCGGCCACTCCAGCATTCCGCTCGGGCCCTCCGCCTCAACCGGCGTCATGGGTCAACAAGGGGCTGGACTGGGGGCCAGTTAACGACGTGCTGACACTGCAAAGCCGCATCCAAGACTTCCTTAAGAAGGATGTCAGTCTTGTCAAGGTAATGCAAGTAATGCTGGTTCGTCGGGTCCTGCCATGCCAACGTCGATCTCTCCGTATGTGGGAGTTCAACCCGGAAGGACCGCGAACTATTCAACAATTCTTCGGCGTGACGCTCAAAGAGATGTATGGATTGTTCTTCGGATCATGAATAAAGTGTTCGGACACCACCGAGGATGTGGGTCTCAACTGCAACCGTCCAGATACTCAAGTAAGTAATTTCGCGACCGAACATGCTGTTTTTATATTTGACACAACATCATCCTGAAAAATTGCTCTCGGCCAGGACTGGATAAGAAAGGTGGAGAGGATCAGGTGTTCGGCCCCCTCCCCGAAGGCTCGCCGGATCCTTTATTAACCAGGATGCTTGAGCGCGCACCATATATATCAGGTGCCATCAGGAGAAGACGAGGGGAGGAATAGAGAAGCCATAGGCGGGCTTCATACTTTACACATCCAAACCGGGGGAGTAAGTGCCTCCGCGAAGGAGGATAATCGGGGAGGTGAATCTAAAATCCCATCTCCTCACGGAAAGAAAAGGTCCGCCTCTGAAGACTTGGAAATGGAGGTTTCCAAACGAGGGAAGAAACCCTTGCCAGGGGCCCCTGCCCCAGAGGGCGTCCTTACCGCACAGCTCCCGCAAGGGGGCCAGCCCTCAACCGACCTATAAGTAAAAAGTACTCTGGTAAATATATCTTGTTTTATCTCTGAGAATAATAACCGAGACATATATCTTGTAGTCCAGCTTGTAGCCCTTCTCCACAGAGTTCGTCTTCGAGGGATCTTCTTCCGGAGATGACGGAGAGCGAAACGCCTCCTTCTTCCTCCCCGCCACATGGGGCGGACGACCCTGAGGTGTCGTCACAGAGGATTTCTCCTGATCCGCCAAGGCCAGAAGTTAACACTTCGGCTGCCCGAAGTCCGGAGTATTCGGCTCCCAAGGAGAGCGACAAAAAGAGTCCGGGATTGTCCGGCACAGAACCAGACACATTGATGGGTCTTCTGGAGCAGGCAGCTATTTCAGAGGCGCATCGTACCTTAATGGTACGGTGATTGAGAGGCTTTCATCCGCAAAAAGCGGGTTGAATGAAGCTTTTATGAGCCTGCTAAGAGGCTTTGAGGTACGCAAAGTGATATATATGTATTTTTGGTGGTACCACACATGCTAGTTGTGCTCTGTATAGATAGTAGCCCCTGAGACTTTGCTTGCCATCCAGAGGTGGCAAACAGAGGATCATAGTCCCAGGTAATGATCACGCTGTTTCCATGTGCAGGCGGCTGAGGGTCCAGCGGCTGGCCGGACTGCTGATTTTGCCGAGCTAAAGCGGCATCTTGACGTGGCAGATGCCGACATCATGCTTGTGAACAAGCGTCTTGACGAGGCACATGGTATGTATTTTCGGTTAGTCAGCAAATATTAAGAGGAGCATTATGCTAGTATCTATAATATGCTATGACTGCAGATGGAGCCGCTGCCGTGGAGACCCTTCAGGGGGAACTCGCTCGAGCCAAGGAACAAGCCAGGATAAGTGATGCGGCCGCCCTGAAGGCGGCTGAAGAGTTAAGAGCCGAATAGGGTGCTCATCGCCATAGCGAAAAAAAAATAACCAAGATGGCTGTTGAGCTGCAAGATGCCGCCGGCCGATATGAGCTCCTTGAAAAGGAAAGCCAAGCGAAAGCGGCTGACCTGAAGAAGGCCTTGGAAGCAGCCAAGGAAACTAGCTCTGAAATTAGAGGGATAAGAGAGGAGCTTCGTGAAGCCGGAGATATCACGGCTGGGAGGCCCTTTTTGTTGCGGATGAAGTTCGGAGATCCGAAGTATGCCCCTCTGGACCAGTTATGGAGTGCTAGAGACGCGTATGCGGACTTGGCAAAGAGTGCTGCTGATGCGACTGAGTTTTACAAAGATCGGAAAGATCATGAGGTAGAAAGGTTGTTCTGGTCGCAGTTCAGTGCCCCGACGCGTCCGCTGTCGTTGAATGGAAAAATGGCCACATGGGCCGAGCTCCATAGGTTGTCCGTGCTTGCTACGAGGTCTGTCGTGGATCATCTTTGGCCGAAAGGACCAAGGCCGGACAGTTATTTTAGTTTGGTGCAACAATTCCTTGGTGCTGTGTCACATATCGACGCTGTGAAGAGGTCGGTGTGCATAGAGGGTGCGCGGATGGCTCTTGCCCATGTTAAGACATACTGGGCAGGGATGGAGGCCACCGCTATTGCAACCTGGGGTCCAGCGGGAGGCCAGGACCCGGCCGGGCACTATTTTGAAGAAGTCCTAGAAGGTGCATGTTTAATAGAGGCTCAGTGCTTGAAGAGTACCATGTTCGAGTGACATGTATCTGAATTGTAAAAATAATGTTGTTTTTGTTATAAGGGTTGTTGAGGGAGTCCTAGACTAGGGGGTGTCCGGACAGCCGGACTATCATCGTCCGCCGGACTCCAAGACTACGAAGATACAAGATTGAAGACTCCGTCCCATGTCCGGATGGGACTTTCCTTGGCGTGGAAGGCAAGCTTGGCAATACGGATATGTAGATCTCCTACCATTGTAACCGACTCTGTGTAACCCTAGCCTCCTCCGGTGTCTATATAAACCGGAGGGCTTTAGTCCGTAGGACACAACATACATCACAACAATCATACCATAGGCTAGCTTTAGGGTTTAGCCTCCTTGATCTCATGGTAGATCCACTCTTGTACTACCCATATCATCAATATTAATCAAGCAGGACGTAGGGTTTTACCTCCATCAAGAGGGCCCGAACCTGGGTAAAACATCATGTCCCTTGTCTCCTGTTACCATCCGCCTAGACGCACAGTTCGGGACCCCCTACCCGAGATCCGCCGGTTTTGACACCGACAGTTGTGTTTATACTTTTGCCCAAAAGTATTATAGTGCCTCCTGTGCGGCCGTTTATGTATGTATGTATATAACCTGAAAGTTTGCAATCGTCGGCTTCAGCCCCCACGCATATAATGCGGGGGTGTTCGGAAAAGCGCGTAATCACACTTGATCCAACGTCTTGGTCCATTAAGGAGGTGATAGCGCGGTGAACCAGGCAATCAGACTAGATAACTTTAACACTTTGACTTAACAATAGGAGTTTGACAGTGGGGCTACTATATAGCCCCCGGTACTTCCGCGTTCATCCGAATACGGTGCGCGTACGTACATGACCGGGAAACCGGTCCTTCGTTAATGCGGAGGAATCACGAAGATTCCGCTGAGTCATCAAGTGGTTGACCAGTCTCGCGCTATATCATGACAGTCAGTTTTCGGCTTTCTCTACTGAGGTGCTCATCCAGATGAACCAGGGCACAATCGCAGTAGTTCTCCCGGTGCCACCTTAGCCGATAGAGCGGAACGTAAGGTAGTAAAACACGGGAGCTGGGCAAACCCAACTATTGACCAAAGACATGATTCGGAGTTGATGCATATAAGGCCAAACTCGTGACGTCGAACACTTCCTAAGGTATTCGTACTTTACAACATCTACTGGGCTGAGTAATGCCCTTGATAATGAGCCCTGAGTTTCCAGGTACATGCATTGGTCTGGCGTGACGAAATGCCAATAATGCCAGTATCCCTCTCGGTTGTGTTAACTGTCCGGAGGGGAAGAAGTAACAAGAGACATTAAAAAAGGTTTATGCAGGGTCTTAATCTAAAAAGAAACCTTTGAGCGGGGCCCTGCTGCACGTCTGCGCTTTTATCTCTGTTGTGCCGTATCCTGGAAGGCTGTAGCATGATGATCATCTGAAAAAAGGAAAAAACCCAGGTGGAAGACTTCGTGCGAGAAGTTGGTTATTCTGAACGGATCATGAAAATGCAATCTGTTATTGTATTAATAGGATCAAGCCAAACTATGGGCTTTTTTACATGCGTGCACCCCTAGCGCCACCTATGGGGGTATAACCATCATCCCCGGCTCAGGTTTATCTGAGCTGTTACAACAGGTGGTGTGCCAAACTCGTCTAACCGTGTCCGTGGTCTTGACGACCGATCATTTATTCTGGTTGGAGAGGCCGTTCAGTGTGTGGCTGCTAGGGCCGCCACATATTATTCCGCACGTAAAGAACGCTCTGTATTTCCGCTAATTGTGATGACGCCACGTGGACCGGGCATCTTAAGTTTGAGATAAGCATAGTGCGGTAATGTATTGAAACGAGTGAAGGCCGTTCTTCCAAGTAGTGCGTGATAGACACTTCGGAATGGAGCAATGTCGAAGATTAATTCTTTGCTTCTGAAGTTGTCGGGAGAACCGAATACAACCTCTAGTACTAGAGAGCCTATGCAGCGGGCCTCTATGCCTGGTATTACTCCTTTAAAGGTAGTATTACTTTGGCTGATTCTTGATGGGTCTATCCCCATTTTGCGGACAGTGTCCTGATATATCAGATTAAGACTGCCGCCGTCCATGAGGACTCGGGTGAGATGGTATCCGTCAATTATTGGGTCGAGCACCAAGGCAGCCGATCCTCCATGCCGGATACTAGTCGGATGATACCTGCGATCAAAAGTGATCGGGCAGGCCAACCAGGGATTGAACTTGGGGGCGACGGGCTCTACAGCGTATACATCTCGGAGTGCGCGTTTGCGCCTTCTCTTTGGTATGTGAGTTGCGTAAATCATATTCACTGTTTTGACTTCTGGTGGGAATTTTTTCTGTCCCCCAGTGTTCTGCTGGCGAGGCTCATCCTCATCGTCACTTGGCGTTTCCCTTCCTTTGTGTTCGGCGTTTAGCTTGCCGGCCTGCTTGAAAACCCAGCACTCTCTATGGGTGCGATTTGCAGGTTTTTTGGAGGTGCCGTGAATCTGACATAATCTGTCTAGAATCTTATTTAGGCTGGACGGTCCTTCTTTGCTGCCTTTAAATGGCTTTTTCTGTTGACCGGGTTGAGAGCCCCTGAATCCGGCGTTGACCGCTGTGTTATCTGGGCTGTCTTCATTGTATCGACGCTTGTTTTTATTGCGTCACGGCTTCCCGTTGCCATCCCTGACTTCGGATGTGCCTGGGTCGCTGGTGCCGCAACGGGCCAGCCAACTGTCCTCGCCCGCGCAAAAGCGGGTCATAAGGCTTGTTAGGGCTGCCATTGTCCTCGGCTTTTCCTGGCCGAGTTGTCTGGCAAGCCATTCGTCCCGCACGCTGTGCTTGAAAGCCGCTAAGGCTTCGGCATCCAGACAGTCGACGATTTGATTCTTCTTAGTGAGAAATTTGTTCCAAAGCTTACGGGCCGACTCTCCGGGTTGTTGGATTATGTGACTTAAATCGTCTGCATCCAGAGGTCGGACATAGGTCCCTTGAAAATTGGCCCTGAAAGCATCCTCAAGTTCCTCCCAACTTCCAGTTGATTTTTCGGGGAGGCTTTTCAACCAGTGCCGAGCTGGTCCTTTCAACTTGAGGGGCAGGTATTTTATGGCATGGAGATCATCTCCGCGAGCCATGTGGATGTGAAGGATAAAGTCCTCAATCCAGACACCAGGGTCTGTCATTCCGTCGTATGCCTCTATATTCACGGGTTTAAATCCTTCTGGAAATTCATGATCCAGAACCTCATCGGTGAAGCACAGGGGGTGTGCGGCACCCCTGTATTTGGATGTGTCATGGCATGCTGTCAACGGTTGTTGTGTTCGGTATTGATTCCGAGCCGGTATTCGATCAATATGATCGTTTTGGTGGCTGTGATCCTGCGCCAGAGCATGCTTCCTAGATCCATAGATGGACCTGTCCATACCGGCTTTTTTGTCCAGGAGCTCACATAAATCGTGTGCTGACTTGTGTGCGGCATCATTAGCCGCCATGTCGCGGCCACGCGGTGGTCGGTCTGGCTGATCAGCCGTTTTATTTTTCGACTGGATGGGCTCTATAGCCTCGTCGTCGAATTCGAGCAGCAGCTTGCGTTTTGGATAATTCTTTGTGTGGCGATTACCACCATGTTTTTCTTCAGTGTCGAGCACTTTGTTCCATCTACGGTTGAGCATATCCTGCGCGGCCTTAAGCCTTTGCTTCTGCTTCTTCAAACTCCTCGCGGTGGCAAGAATCCTTCTTTGGAGGTTCTCTTGTTCCAAGTGTTTTTCCAGGATGATGAGTGCATCGTCGTCCGGACTGTTCTCCTCTCCGGAGACATGTTGATGAATTTTACTGGGGTTCGGCGTCATCGGACGTCGGCTCCGGACCATGTTCACCATCCCCTGTCTTATCCTGCTCCATCACTGGGTCCATGGGGTCGTCGTTTCCTTTGGAGTCGACCGTGGTATTATGCTTTCTTGCGCTGTTATCGCTGTTTTTACTGTGGCGGGATTTAGAACGGCGCCTACGTCGTTGCTTTGGTGGCTTCTCGAGAGGATTATTCTTCGTTGCATCCTCACCATTATTTTCCTTGGGTGTATCCACCATGTATATATCATATGACGAGGTGGTTGTCCAGTGCCCTTTAGGCGGTGGTTCCTGTTCTTTTCCTGCATCGTCGTCCATATCATCGATGTCTTCGGAGTCGAAGTCAAGCGTGCCGGTTAAGTTGTCGACAGTGGCTATCAAGTGGGTGGTGGGCGGGGAACGAATTTCTTTGTCGTCCGTTTCCCACTCAAGCCGGACATAGTTCGGCCGAGAGTCTCCTGACAAAGAGAGAGACCTCAATGAATTTAGCACGTCGCCAAAGGGCGAGTGTCGTGGAATTGTCACGGCAGATGTCCTTAGTGTGAGGACTTAGTCATGAGGCCAACGCATCTATGCGGTAGCTTGAGAGGGGTTGAGTGGAATCGAGAGACACAACACAAGACAAGGATTTAGACAGCTTCGGGCCCCGGGAAACATCATCCGGTAACAACCCTACATGTTGTTTGAGGCTAGGTCTCATTATCATCACGAGTGAGTCGCCGGTAAACCGGCTCTTTGTGTCTAGCCCTAGAGATTGTTTCTTCTTGCTTGTCCTCTTTGGGGAGCCCTGCCCTCCTTATATATGTTGAAGGGGCGGTTTACATGACTACTCCTAGTTGGATTAGGATTACTCTATTACAAGTGGAGTCCTAGTCTTGCTTCCTTTATAGGAAAATATTCCTTGTGCTTTCCTCATAAACTGGCCCATCATAACATGATCCGGCCTTCCATAAACCGCCTTCTGGGCCACCGGGTCTTGTCGTTCCTCTGACCCACTCGCCGGGTCACCCATGAGACTCTAGGCTCGGGCGGGTCACTTAGTGAGTCGTCCAGTCCGGCCGGATTATACTTCCGGCCGGGTTACACCGCGGGGTATATCCTCGACATTAGCCCCCCAGTTTAATTTGGATTTATCAATGTTAAACTGATTTGCAACATAAACACAAGAACAAACTTGGCAGCTTGTGCTCCGGGTTAAAGATTCTTATAAGCGGCACTTGATCATCCTTAAATCCTTGTCATTTCTTCCTTCTAAATAATCCGAGTCAATAGACCAGCTTCATAATCAATTTGCTTGCAGAAGATATTTTGTAAATAAAGAATCCATTTGAATTGGCCTTCAATGCTCTGATTAGACAAAAATATTGATCTTCAAATATTCAACTGATATTCAGCCGGTTTGAAAATGTAGAACTTGCCGATCTATGATTTCCAAAATCACCGGGTTATAAAGACTGAAAATTCTGGGTCGTGATTATTTCCAATACCGGTTCATGATTGTTGCCAACACCGGTTCATGATTGTTGCAGACACCAGGTCATAATGATTGGTGATGTCGGGTCATACTGAAAATCGGAAGATATTTCTCCCTTATATCCGTCTTACCTGTAGCCCCCAAGTCTTGAACAGAACAAAGTGATGATTTGAACTTGTTTCCATATAATTACTGCCACTTTGAAGAAATCCATGTTGTTCATCTCAATCACTAGAAAAAAACTGAATACTCCATATATGTAGCCCCCAAGTGTCGGGTTGTCATGCTTGCAGCAACCTGGGACTTGAAATTGCCTTATGCTCATAAAAACTTCAACCAGTGTAGCCCCCAAGGGCCGGGTCATTATGCAATAATGAGCAGGTACTTTGTAAATATAATCATGTAGATTTGGGCAGTGATGTGTAGCCCCCAAGGGTCGGCTCAGTAAGATGATATTGAGCTGGGACTTGATATACACTTCAATGAAAATAACATCATATGATGTAACCCCCATCATGGGGCTTGAATCCACGTCCACAAGGTTAAGAGCCTTGTGCTTTACCAACTTAGCAGTGGACCCTTCAATATAATGGATTAAAAGCTTTGTACCTTGAATTGTTGACAAGAGCAATTGTAGCCCCCAAGGGCCGGCTCATTATAATATGATGAGTCGGGTCTTCAATAAGATGAGCAAAAAATGACTTTGCATTAACCCCCAAGTATCATGGTGCATGGTTGCAGCGACATGAGACTTGTATATTTGATGTAATCTCAACTAGAATAATGTAGCCCCCAAGTGCCGGGTCATAAGCCTGCAGCAACTCGGGACTATTCCTTCAATTGTAGAATAAATCATATCCATTGATAATATGATAGCCATTGCGCTAAAGCGACTTTGAAAACCCAATGATTTATAAGCGCATAATTCCAATGGTGCAATCCAAATATATACTGGCGACCTATTTTCCAAAGCCAGGCCGGGTTAATAAACGCCGGTGATTTATAATTATGCTTTATTCAACCTGTTTCTGCATACAACAAGTTTAAAGTGCCCTGGCGGTTTATCGCCGGACGGGTCATAATGCCCAACATATAACCCGGATTTATAACCAAGGCTGCAAGGATAATAAAATATGAAATATATCATAACTGTGATATTGAATCACATCGTTGGTTTACCAACTTTCTTGTAGTAAGGGTGATAACCCAAATCTGGAGTACTGATAACTCCCACCATGCTTTGCTGGTAATTCCCACCATGCTTTGCTGGTTTATAATGAAGCCATGCCGGGTTATAATAAACACCGGATGATCATCCTGGCGACTTATAGTCAAAGCCAGGCCGGGTTAACAAACACCGGATTATATTGGTTGTGTACTAACAACTTATATTTGAAAGTCAAGCCGGGTTAACAAACACCGGATTATATTGATGACTTATAGTCAGGCCGGGTTAAGAGACGCCGGTTTATCATAAACCTTATCAAAAGGGAAAAACTTTGACAAATAAAAGCAAATAAAAAACTTGTTGGTGAGGCTTTTAAAGGGCTGCCAAGCCCAAATTTGGGGCTTTTCATGGGCTACCAGGCCGTTGAGTTAAACCATTTTGCAAAGCCTTTTAAGATGGACCTCACATTAACCAATCGTCGTTTTAACTTTGACAAGTTCAGGGTCTATATTAGATTGACTTGTCAAACGTTCGGCGGGTCATACCAGGATTACCTCGACGGAGTGGCTTACTTGATGAAGGCAGGTTAACCCGGGGTTTTAGGTGAATACACCTGGCTTCCAAGCTTGGCTCGATAGCCTATTACAAGGGTCCTTTCAAACTCTTTGTTGCTTTGCAAAAAGAGCCCCCAAGTAACTTTGTGAGCTATGCTCAGTGGGTGCCTATGTTTGAGTTGTGCTTTTGCAACACTCTCTTTGGCCCCTAAGTGATTTCCTGTTGGCCTTACGCCGATCAAGAGGTGTAGCTATGGTTCGAATACGACCAAGCCCCCAAGTGATTTCCCTGGTGGCCTTACGTCGATCAAGAGGTGTAGCTATGGTTCGAATACGACCAAGCCCCCAAGTGATATATTTCTGAGCTGAGCTCGTCGGGTGCCTATGTTTGAGTTGTGTTGTGCGACAAACTCTCTTTGGCCCCTTATGATAATATTGGCTTGATAGCCGGATTACTGAAGTAACCAGAGCTGTGCTCTTATGATAATATTGGCTTGATAGCCTCATCAAGAGGGTAGTAACGCCATGTTCTCTTTGGTGAATACACCTATGTTTGAATAGGAAGCCCCCAAGTGATCATATAAAGATGAGCCCATAAGGTAGGATACCCATGTTTGAACCGCGCGTCAGGGCAGCTGGTCCTCTTCGGCAACTTTTAACTTATTGCATCAGATAAATTCTTCTTGAACCGGTATTTTGAACCGGATATCGAGAGCTTCAAAGCTTTGTGGGAGATAGCTTTCCCTTGAGCCGGATTTTAAACCGGAATCCTTCTTTTTAGCCTGGAAATTTTCTGACGGCCTTTAAATTTGCATCAGTCTTGATATGTCAGGCCAGTTAATATCCACCGCGGGGTTGATGATCACCATGGTGAAGCCGAAATCAATCATGGCTGAGCCGGCTGCGGTGTTATAAGCCAACATGGACAAGAGAATCGGCCGCGGCATTGTTGATGTAATCCGGACTGCGGGGGCGGTGGTTTGTGTTCCGGTTCATCAGTGTGATATACGCAGATGCTGGTGTAGAACAGCTAGCGCGCGCCATCCGCGGTAGGGCATCACTTTTATAGTGAGCACTTGTCCTGTATAAAAAGATATAGGCCAAAGTAATTGTTTCTTTGACGAAAATAATATTGTGCTAATAAAATAGATTTAGACGGATATCACCTGATTTTTTTTATGATAGATCATTTGTCCGTAGATAATTTTTTCAGTATTGTTACTAAATTCCCTTTGATCCATATATGTATCCAAAGCATATTTGTGTTGATGCTGCCGATCTTCTTTTTCATTTGATCTCCGCGTGGGTCGTAGTAGTACTTTGTAATACTAACTGATTTTGCTTCCATGCATGTGCTTGGGAGTCAAAGAAGTAGTTTGACCCTCTCTCTTGAAAACAACGTAGTCACTTTTCCTTCCAATGGTGTAAAACTATGTTTGAAGCTGGACAAACGGATTCAGACTGCAGGCGTCTGGAGTTGGGGTCATATTTGGTGTGAACTCTCTTCATGGAACGCGTGCAACATTTTCTTTTAAAGTATCCCCCGTTTTGCACTGTTTAAAATCTGCACCTCCTTAGTCTCATCAACAGGTTAGGAGAAACAATGCCTCCAGAATTGTCCTCGGTGCAACCTCCTTTGCGTACTTTACTTCTCTTTAGCACTGTCCATGTACTAGCAATAGCTAGCCAACATGGGCGAGGGCGTGCAGGCCACGGAAACGAGGTCGGCCAGAATTTGCCCATGGCTGTAGAACTTGGCGCTGGCGATTTGATCCGGCCACCGGCGGCTCACACTGAAGTCTAGGCCGGCCCGCAATGGAGGGTTGAAGTCATCCGGCTGGGGGCTTGCAACAGCTTCTATCTCCCCGGCTCACCATACTTATGGGAAACATCCAAGGCAGGCACTCGTGAGAGACGACTCTCAGGCCGATGGCGACTTAGAACGGTGACTCGGAAACCATGCCGAAGTGACGGTGGTCTGCAATGAAGATCGCGGCGACCGGCGGCTCAGAAGCCACGCGTAGGCAGAAGTGAGCGGCGGGTTGAAACAGGCGACTCGGGCGGCACCAGTGCGGTAGTTGCTGAACATTCGGCTTGATGACGGACCGTGGTGCCGGAGGCGACTGCTCTGGGCGGCTCTTAGCGGAGGAGGCAGGCCATGCGGGACGCTTGGCGGCGAGACGAACCACGGCGAGGTCGGCAGCTCGATACGATGGGGTCACAAGGCAGCTCGATAAGGACGGCGAAGCAACTTGGATCCGGGGTGGAGGAGACGCTGACACCCACACCTCTCTGCTCAACCTGCCATTGCATATGTATCTACTGACGAATTTGTAATAGGGGCAGAGGTGTGCGCTGGCCCGACAGCGAAGATGGCTGACGACTCAGGCCCGCAGCGGCAGGGGCTGGTGGCCCGGTGCAGCCGGCTTTGACGCGCAGAGATGGCTTGTCGGAGCTGGCGCAGGTGCGGGTAGGCCGCATGATGCCGACGAGTAGTGGGGGCAGCTCAACACGGCGAGGTGAGGGCGGCTTACTAGCTGCGGCAGCGGAGTCCCTCCCTGCTTCCGGTCGATTTGGAGAGGAGACGTGGCCAGAGGCGAGTGATGAAGCTACGTACCTAGGGTAGGGTCATGGACCTATCCAAGATACCCTCCCCAAGGACATCTCTAGAAGAAACCACCTTTCAGTTGACCCGGAAGTGTTCCACTCGACGGGCTCGAAGACACTCGACCATGAAGCCAACCACTCGACTGCCAGGAGACATAAAGTCACTTTGCAAACGGTCTGTCATTAAGTAGCTTTTGTGGTCATCATAACACTTTATTTGTGGCATTACCAGTAATGCCCGATCTTAATGTACCTTAAACCCTGCATAACTGAGGGCCGGAGGGGTCTGGCGAACTCTATATAAGCCACCCCCCTCCTTAGTGTAAAGGGTTCGCACCCCTGTAACTCATACGCACATAATCCAGTCGACCGCCTCCGGGCTCCGAGACGTAGGGCTGTTACTTCCTCCGAGAAGGGCCTGAACTCGTAAACTTCTTGCATATACAACTACTCCATAGCTAGGATCTTGCCTCTCCATTCCTACCCCCCTACATTACTGTCAGACTTAGAACCACGACAGCGAGCGACACAGTGGTCCGACTGAGGTGAGCCGGAGAAGACATGGCGGTAAAAACCGGCTCGTGGCATTTTCTCCGGTAGTGACTAGGTCACGAGGGTGAGGCCGGGAAATCCTGGTAGCGGTTTGACCCAGAGTCCCTGCCATGACCTGCCCGGATACAGAGAGCCACTTCTTCCCTGATCTTCACATGCTAACCCTGCGTAGCACCTTTTTCCTTTCTTTAATTCTTGAGTTAACTTCCGGGAAGATTCCTTGTATGCATAAGCAACCAAATTTGACAAAAGACAAACCGATCCGGCTTCAGGGAATCGTCTCGGCAACTCCTGTATGTGACAGCGGCGACTCGGCGAATCAGACGGAAATAACAGTATTTTGGTGATCTTGATCTGTACCGATGAAACCTCCTTTGCACTTGGCTTTTTGCGGCGATGCAACGGAAAGTGATCCGGCCATGAAGGATTGCTTGGCTGCGTTTGACGGTGCACATTGACACAATCCGGCCCTTCTCATCTGAAAATTACGAACTTCTCGATCCCTAGAAAGATCCCTGCAAGAACTCAACATCACCGTGCACGGGCCCCATGATGGGCGCCAACTGTCGTGGAATTGTCACGTCAGATGTCCTTAGTGTGAGGACTTAGTCGTGAGGCCAACGCATCTATGCGGTAGCTTGAGAGGGGTTGAGTGGAATCGAGAGACGCAAGACAAGACAAGGATTTAGACAGCTTCGGGCCCCGGGAAACATCATTCGGTAACAACCCTACATGTTGTTTGATGCTAGGTCTCATTATCATCACGAGGGAGTCACCGGTAAACCAACTCTTTGTGTCTAGCCCTACAGATTGTTTCTTCTTGATTGTCCTCTTTGGGAAGCCCTGCCCCTCCTTATATATGTTGAAGGGCTGGTTTACATGACTAGTATTAGTTGGATTAGGATTACTCTATTACAAGTGGAGTCCTAGTCTTGCTTCCTTTATAGGAAAATATTTCTTGTGCTTTCCTCATAAACCGGCCCATCATAACATGATCCGGCCTTCCACAAACCGCCTTCTGGGCCACCGGGTCTTGTCGTTCCTCTGACCCACTCGCCGGGTCACCCATCAGACTCCAGGCTCGGGCGGGTCACTTAGTGAGTCGTCCAGTCCGGACGGGTTATACTTCCGGCCGGGTTACACCGCGAGCTATATCCTCGACATTAGCCCCCAGTTTAATTTGGATTTATCCATGTTAAACTGATCTGCAACATAAACACAAGAACAAACTTGGCGGCTTGTGCTCCGGGTTAAAGATTCTTATAAACCGGCACTTGATCATCCTTAAATCCTTGTCATTTCTTCCTTCTAAATAATCCGAGCCAATAGACCAGCTTCATAATCAATTTTCTTGCAGAAGATATTTTGTAAATAAAGAATCCATTTGAATCAGCCTTCAATGCTCTGATTAGACACAAATATTGATCTTCAAATATTCAACTGATATTCAGCTGGTTTGAAAATGTATAACTTGTCGATCTATGATTTCCAAAATCGCCGAGTTATAAAGACTGATATTTCCGGGTCATGATTGTTTCCAATACCGGTTCATGATTGTTGCCAACGCCAGTTCATGATTGTTGCAGACACCAGGTCATAATGATTGGTGATGCCGAGTCATATTGAAAATCGGAAGATATTTCTCCCTTATATCCGTCTTACCTGTAGCCCCCAAGTCTTGAACAGAACAAAGTGATGATTTGAACTTGTTTCCATATAATTACTGCCACTTTGAAGAAATCCATGTTGTTCATCTCAATCACTAGAAAAAAACTGAATACTCCATATATGTAGCCCCCAAGTGTCGGGTTGTCATGCTTGCAGCAACCTGGGACTTGAAATTGCCTTATGCTCATAAAAACTTCAACCAGTGTAGCCCCCAAGGGCCGGGTCATTATGCAATAATGAGCAGGTACTTTGTAAATATAATCATGTAGATTTGGGCAGTGATGTGTAGCCCCCAAGGGTCGGCTCAGTAAGATGATATTGAGCTGGGACTTGATATACACTTCAATGAAAATAACATCATATGATGTAACCCCCATCATGGGGCTTGAATCCACGTCCACAAGGTTAAGAGCCTTGTGCTTTACCAACTTAGCAGTGGACCCTTCAATATAATGGATTAAAAGCTTTGTACCTTGAATTGTTGACAAGAGCAATTGTAGCCCCCAAGGGCCGGCTCATTATAATATGATGAGTCGGGTCTTCAATAAGATGAGCAAAAAATGACTTTGCATTAACCCCCAAGTATCATGGTGCATGGTTGCAGCGACATGAGACTTGTATATTTGATGTAATCTCAACTAGAATAATGTAGCCCCCAAGTGCCGGGTCATAAGCCTGCAGCAACTCGGGACTATTCCTTCAATTGTAGAATAAATCATATCCATTGATAATATGATAGCCATTGCGCTAAAGCGACTTTGAAAACCCAATGATTTATAAGCGCATAATTCCAATGGTGCAATCCAAATATATACTGGCGACCTATTTTCCAAAGCCAGGCCGGGTTAATAAACGCTGGTGATTTATAATTATGCTTTATTCAACCTGTTTCTGCATACAACAAGTTTAAAGTGCCCTGGCGGTTTATCGCCGGACGGGTCATAATGCCCAACATATAACCCGGATTTATAACCAAGGCTGCAAGGATAATAAAATATGAAATATATCATAACTGTGATATTGAATCACATCGTTGGTTTACCAACTTTCTTGTAGTAAGGGTGATAACCCAAATCTAGAGTACTGATAACTCCCACCATGCTTTGCTGGTAATTCCCACCATGCTTTGCTGGTTTATAATGAAGCCATGCCGGGTTATAATAAACACCGGATGATCATCCTGGCGACTTATAGTCAAAGCCAGGCCGGGTTAACAAACACCGGATTATATTGGTTGTGTACTAACAACTTATATTTGAAAGTCAAGCCGGGTTGACAAACACCGGATTATATTGATGACTTATAGTCAGGCCGGGTCAATTGACGCCGGTTTATCATAAACCTTATCAAAAGGGAATAACTTTCACTAATAAAAGCAAATAAAAAAAATTGTAGTCAAGGCTTTTCAAGGGCTGCCAAGCCCAAATTTGAGGCTTTTCATGGGTTGCCAGGCCGTTGAGTTAAACCATTTCTCAAAGCCTTTTAAGATGGAGCTCACATTAACCAATCGTCATTTTAACTTTGACAAGTTCAGGGTCTATATTAGATTGACTTGTCGAACGTTCGGTGGGTCATACCAGGATTACCTGGACGGAGTGGCTTACTTGATGAAGGCAGGTTAACCCGGGGTTTTAGGTGAATACTGTTGGGGAACGTAGTAATTTCAAAAAAAATCCTACGCACACGCAAGATCATGGTGATGCATAGCAACGAGAGGGGAGAGTATTGTCCATGTACCCTCGTAGACTGTAAGCGGAAGCGTTATGACAACGTGGTTGATGTAGTCGTACGTTTTCACGATCCGACCGATCCAAGTACCGAACGTATGGCACCTCCGAGTTTAGCACACGTTCAGCTCGATGACGATCCCCGGACTCCGATCCAGCAAAGTGTCGAGGATGAGTTCCGTCAGCACGATGGCGTGGTGACGATGATGATGTTCTACCGGCGCAGGGCTTCGCCTAAACTCCGCGACGATATGACCGAGGTGG
The DNA here is from genome assembly GCA_963921465.1 of Triticum timopheevii. NCBI lineage: Eukaryota > Viridiplantae > Streptophyta > Magnoliopsida > Poales > Poaceae > Triticum > Triticum timopheevii. The sequence goes on from OY997266.1 coordinate 130,733,627, forward strand.
AATATGGTGGAGGGGGGCACCGCACACGGCTAAGGAACGATCTTGAAGATCAACTTGTGTGTTCTAGGGTGCCCCCCTGCCCCCGTATATAAAGGAGCAAGGGGGAGGCCGGCCGGCCCTAGGGGGCGCGCCAAGGAGGAGGAGTCCTCCTCCTAGTAGGAGTAGGACTCCCTCTTTCCTACTCCTACTAGGAGGGGGAAAGGAAGGGCGAGAGGGAGAGGGAAAGAGGGGGGCGCCCCCCCCCCCCCCCCTCTCATAGTCCAATTCGGACCAGAGGGGGAGGGGGCGCGCGGCCCATCCTGGCTGCCCCTCTCTCTCTCTCCACTAAAGCCCATAAGGCCCATTACTTCTCCCGGGGGGTTCCGGTAACCCTCCGGCACTCCGGTTTTCTCCAAAAACACCCAGAACACTTCCGGTGTCTGAATATAGTCGTCAATATATCAATCTTTATGTCTCGACCATTTCGAGACTCCTCGTCATGTCTGTGATCACATCCGGGACTCCGAACAATCTTCGGTACATCAAAACTTATAAACTCATAATAAAATTGTCATCGTAACGTTAAGCGTGCGGACCCTACGGGTTCGAGAACTATGTAGACATGACCTAGAACTATTCTCGGTCAATAACCAATAGCGGAACTTGGATGCTCACATTGGCTCCTACATATTCTACGAAGATCTTTATCGGTCAAACCGCATAACAACATACGTCGTTCCCTTTGCCATCGGTATGTAACTTGCCCGAGATTCGATCGTCGGTATTCAATACCTAGTTCAATCTCGTTACTGACAGGTCTGTTTACTCGTTATGTAATGCATCATTCCGTAACTAACTCATTAGCTACATTGCTTGCAAGGCTTATAGTGATGTGCATTACCGAGAGGGCCCAGAGATACCTCTCCGACAATCAGAGTGACAAAACCTAATCTCAAAATACGCCAACCCAACATGTACCTTTGGAGACACCTGTAGTGCTCCTTTATGATCACCCAGTTAAATTGTGACATTTGGTAGCACCCAAAGTGTTCCTCCTGTAAACGGGAGTTGCATAATCTCATAGTTACAGGAACATGTATAAGTCATGAAGAAAGCAATAGCAATATACTAAACGATCAAGTGCTAGGCTAACGGAATGGGTCATGTCAATCACATCATTCTCCTAATGATGTGATCCCGTTAATCAAATGACAACATATGTCTATAGTTAGGAAACATAACCATCTTTGATTGATGAGCTAGTCAAGTAGAGGCATACTAGTGATGTTATGTTGGTCTATGTATTCACACATGTTTCATGTTTCCGGTTAATACAATTCTAGCATGAATAATAAACATTTATCATGATATGAGGAAATAAATAATAACTTTATTATTGCCTCTAGGGCATATTTCCTTCTGTCCCCCACTTGCACTAGAGTCAATAATCTAGATTACACAGTAATGATTCTAACACCCATGGAGTCTTGGTGGTGATCATGTTTTGCTCGTGGAAGAGGCTTAGTCAATGGGTCTGCAACATTCAGATCCGTATGTATCTTGCAAATCTCTATGTCTCCCACCTGGACTTGGTCCCGGATGGAATTGAAGCGTCTCTTGATGTGCTTGGTCCTCTTGTGAAATCTGGATTCCTTTGCCAAGGCAATTGCACCAGTATTGTCATAGAAGATCTTCATTGGTCCCGATGCACTAGGTATGACACCTAGATTAGAAATGAACTCCTTCATCCAGACTCCTTCATTTGCTCTTCCGAAACAGCTATGTACTCCGCTTCACATGTAGATCCCGCCACGACGCTTTGTTTAGAACTGCACCAACTTACAGCTCCACCGTTTAATAAAAACATGTATCCGGCTTGCGATTTAGAATCATCCGGATCAGTGTAAAAGTTTGCATCGACATAACCATTTACGACTAGCTCTTTGTCACCTCCATATACGAGAAACATATCCTTAGTCCTTTTCAGGTATTTCAGCATGTTCTTGACCGCTGTCCACTGATCTACTCCTGGATTACTTTGGTACCTTCCTGCCAAGCTTATTGCTAAGCACACGTCAGGTCTGGTACACAGCATTGCATACATGATAGAGCCTATGGCTGAAGCATAGGGAACATCTTTCATTTTCTCTCTATCTTCTGCTGTGGTCGGGCATTGAGTCTGACTCAACTTCACACCTTGTAGTACGGGCAAGAACCCTTTCTTTGCCTGATCCATTTTGAACCTTTTCAAAACTTTATCAAGGTATGTGCTTTGTGAAAGTCCTATTAAGCGTCTTGATCTATCTCTATAAATCTTGATGCCCAATATATAAGCAGCTTCACTGAGGTCTTTCATAGAAAAACTTTTATTCAAGTATCCCTTTATGCTATCCAGAAATTCTATATCATTTCCAATTAATAATATGTCATCTACATATAATATCAGAAATGCTACAGAGCTCCCACTCACTTTCTTGTAAATACAGGCTTCTCCAAAAGTCTGTATAAAACCATATGATTACACTATCAAAGCGTTTATTCCAACTCCGAGATGCTTGCACCAGTCCATAAATGGATCGCTGGAGCTTGCACAATTTGTTAGCACCTTTTGGATCAACAAAACCTTCTGGTTGCATCATATACAACTCTTCTTCCAGAAATCCATTCAAGAATGCAGTTTTGACATCAATTTGCCAAATTTCATAATCATAAAATGCGGCAATTGCTAACATGATCCGGACAGACTTAAGCATCGCTACGGGTGAGAAAGTCTCATCGTAGTCAACCCCTTGAACTTGTCGAAAACCTTTTGCAACAAGTCGAGCTTTATAGACAGTTACATTACCATCAGCGTCAGTCTTCTTCTTAAAGATCCATTTATTCTCAATGGCTTGCCGATCATCGGGCAAGTCAACCAAAGTCCATACTTTGTTCTCATACATGGATCCCATCTAAGATTTCATGGCCTCTAGCCATTTTGCGGAATCTGGGCTCATCATCGCTTCCTCATAGTTCGTAGGTTCATCATGGTCAAGTAACATGACTTCCAGAATAGGATTACCATACCACTCTGGTGCGGATCTTACTCTGGTAGACCTACGAGGTTCAGTAGAAACTTGATCTGAGGTTTCATGATCAATATCATTAGCTTCCTCACTAATTGGTGTAGTTGTCACAGGAACCGAATCTTGTGATGAACTACTCTCCAATAAGGGAGCAGGTACAGTTACCTCATCAAGTTCTACTGTCCTCCCACTCACTTCTTTCGAGATAAACTCCTTCTCTAGAAAGGATCCGAATTTAGCAACGAAAATCTTGCCCTCAGATCTGTGATAGAAGGTGTACCCAACAGTTTCTTTTGGGTATCCTATGAAGACACATTTCTCTGATTAGGGTTCGAGCTTATCTGGTTGAAGTTTCTTCACATAAGCATCGCAACCCCAAACTTCAAGAAACGACAACTTTGGTTTCTTGCCAAACCACAGTTCATGAGGCGTCGTCTCAACGGATTTTGATGTTGCCCTATTTAACGTGAATGCGGCCGTCTCTAAAGCATAACCCCAAAATGATAGCAGTAAATCAGTAAGAGACATCATAGATCGCACCATATCTAGTAAAGTACGATTACGGCGTTCGGACACACCATTTCGTTGTGGTGTTCCGGGTGGCGTGAGTTGCGAAACTATTCCGCATTGTTTCAAATGTAAACCAAACTCGTAACTCAAATATTCTCCTCCACGATCAGATCACAGAAATTTTATTTTCTTGTTACGATGATTTTCCACTTCACACTGAAATTCTTTGAACTTTTCAAATGTTTCAGACTTGTGTTTCATTAAGTAGATATACCCATATCTGCTCAAATCATCTGTGAAGGTGAGAAAATAACGATACACGCCGCGAGCTTCAACATTCATTGGACCACAAACATCAGTATGTATGATTTCTAACAAATCAGTTGCTTACTCCATAGTTCCGGAGAACGGCGTTTTAGTCATCTTGCCCATGAGGCACGGTTCGCAAGTACCAAGTGATTCACAATCAAGTGATTCCAAAAGCCCATCAGTATGGAGTTTCTTCATGCGCTTTACACTGATATGACCTAAACGGTAGTGCCACAAATAAGTTACACTATCATTATCAATTCTGCATCTTTTGGTTTCAACACTATGAATATGTCTATCACTACTATCGAGATTCAATAAAAATAGACCGCTCTTCAAGGGTGCATGACCATAAAAGATATTACTCATATAAATAGCACAACCATTATTCTCTGATTTAAATGAATAACCGTCTCGCATCAAACAAGATCCAGATATAATGTTCATGCTCAACGCTGGCACCAAATAACAATTATTTAGGTCTAAAACTAATCCCGATGGTAGATGTAGAGGTAGCGTGCCGACTGCGATCACATCGACTTTGGAACCATTTCCCACGCGCATCGTCACCTCGTCCTTAGCCAATCTTCGCTTAATTCGTAGTCCCTGTTTCGAGTTGCAAATATTAGCAACAGAACCAGTATCAAATACCCAGGTACTACTACGAGCATTAGTAAGGTACACATCAATAACATGTATATCACATATAACTTTGTTCACTTTGCCATCCTTCTTATCCGACAAATACTTGGGGCAGTTCCGCTTCCAGTGTCCAGTCTGCTTGCAGTAGAAGCACTTAGTCTCAGGCTTAGGTCCAGACTTGGGTTTCATCTCTTGAGCAGCACCTTGTTTGCTGTTCTTCTTGAAGTTCCCCTTCTTCTTCCCTTTGCCCTTTTTCTTGAAACTGGTGGTCTTGTTAACCATCAACACTTGATGCTCCTTCTTGATTTCTACCTCCGCGGCTTTTAGCATTGCAAAGAGCTCGGGAATAGTCTTGTCCATCCCTTGCATATTATAGTTCATCACGAAGCTCTTTTAGCTTGGTGGCAGTGATTGAAGAATTCTGTCAATGACACTATCATCAGGAAGATTAACTCCCAGTTGAATCAAGTGATTATTATACCCAGACATTTTGAGTATGTGTTCACTGACAGAACTATTCTCCTCCATCTTGCAGCTATAGAACTTATTGGAGACTTCATATCTCTCAATCCGGGCATTTGCTTGAAATATTAACTTCAACTCCTGGAACATCTCATATGCTCCATGACGTTCAAAACGTCGTTGAAGACCCGGTTCTAAGCCGTAAAGCATGGCACACTGAACTATCGAGTAGTCATCAGCTTTGCTCTGCCAGACGTTCTTAACATCGTCAGTTGCATCAGCAGGCCTGGCACCCAGCGGTGCTTCCAGGATGTAATTCTTCTGTGCAACAATGAGGATAATCCTCAGGTTACGGACCCGGTCGGTGTAATTGCTACCATCATCTTTCAACTTTGCCTTCTCAAGGAACGCATTAAAATTCAATGGAACAACAGCACGAGCCATCTATCTACAACAAACATAGACAAGCAAAATACTATCAGGTACTAAGTTCATGATAAATTTAAGTTCAATTAATCATATTACTTAAGAACTCCCACTTAGATAGACATCCCTCTAATCTTCTAAGTGATTACGTGATCCATATCAACTACACCATGTCCGATCGTCACGTGAGATGGAGTAGTTTCAATGGTGAACATCAATATGTTGATCATATCTACTATATGATTCACGCTCGACCTTTCGGTCTCCGTGTTCCGAGGCCATATCTGTTATATGCTAGGCTCGTCAAGTTTAACCTGAGTATTCCGCATGTGCAACTGTTTTGCACCCGTTGTATTTGAACGTAGAGCCTATCACACCCGATCATCACATGGTGTCTCAGCACGAAGAACTTTCGCAACGGTGCATACTCAGGGAGAACACTTCTTGATAATTTAGTGAGATATCATCTTAAAATGCTACCGTCAATCAAACCAAGATAAGATGCATAAAGGATAAACATCACATGCAATCAATATAAGTGATATGATATGGCCATCATCATCTTGTGCTTGTGATCTCCATCTTCGAAGCACCGTCGTGATCACCATCGTCACCGGCGCGACACCTTGATCTCCATCGTAGCATCGTTGTCGTTACGCCATCTATTGCTTCTACGACTATCGCTACCGCTTAGTGATAAAGTAAAGCAATTACAGGGCATTTGCATTTCATACAATAAAGCGACAACCATATGGCTCCTGCCAGTTGCCGATAACTTCGTTACAAAACATGATCATCTCATACAATAAAATATACCATCATGTCTTGACCACATCACATCACAACATGCCCTGCAAAAACAAGTTAGACGTCCTCTACTTTGTTGTTGCAAATTTTACGTGGCTGCTACGGGCTTAGCAAGAACCGTTCTTACCTACGCATCAAAACCACAACGATAGTTCGTCAAGTTAGTGTTGTTTTAACCTTCGCAAGGACCGGGCGTATCCACACTCGGTTCAACTAAAGTGAGAGAGACAGACACCCGCCAGCCACCTTTAAGCACGAGTGCTCGTAACGGTGAAACCAGTCTCGCGTAAGCGTACACGTAATGTCGGTCCGGGCCGCTTCATCTCACAATACCGCCGAACCAAAGTATGACATGCTGGTAAGCAGTATGACTTGTATCGCCCACAACTCACTTGTGTTCTACTCGTGCATATGACATCTACGCATAAAACCAGGCTCGGATGCCACTGTTCGGGAACATAGTAATTTCAAAAAAATTCCTACGCACACGCAAGATCATGGTGATGCATAGCAACGAGAGGGGAGAGTATTGTCCACGTACCCTCGTAGACCATAAGCGGAAGAGTTATGACAACGCGGTTGATGTAGCCGTATGTTTTCACGATCCGACCGATCCAAGTACCGAACGTACGGCACCTCCGAGTTCAGCACATGTTCAGCTCGATGACGATCCCCGGACTCCGATCCAGCAAAGTGTCGGGGATGAGTTCCGTCAGCACGACGGCGTGGTGACGATGATGATGTTCTACCGGCGCAGGGCTTCGCCTAAACTCCGCGACGATATGACCGAGGTGGAATAATGGTGGAGGGGAGCACCGCACACGGCTAAGGAACGATCTTGAAGATCAACTTGTGTGTTCTAGGGTGCCCCCTGCCCCCGTATATAAAGGAGCAAGGGGGGAGGCCGGCCGGTCCTAGGGGGCACGCCAAGGAGGAGGAGTCCTCCTCCTAGTAGGAGTAGGACTCCCTCTTTCCTACTCCTACTAGGAGGGGAAAGGAAGGGGGAGAGGGAGAGGGAAAGAGGGGGGCGCCGCCCCCCCTCTCATAGTCCAATTCGGACCAGAGGGGGAGGGCGCGCGAGGCCCATCCTGGCTGCCCCTCTCTCTCTCCACTAAAGCCCATAAGGCCCATTACTTCTCCCGGGGGGGTTCCAGTAACCCTCCGGCACTCCGGTTTTCTCCAAAAACAACCGGAACACTTTCGGTGTCCGAATATAGTCGTCCAATATATCAATCTTTATGTCTCGACCATTTCGAGACTCCTCGTCATGTCCGTGATCACATCCGGGACTCTGAACAATCTTCGGTACATCAAAACTTATAAACTCATAATAAAACTATCATCATAACGTTAAGCGTGCGGACCCTACGGGTTCGAGAACTATGTAGACATGACCTAGAACTATTCTCGGTCAATAACCAATAGCGGAACCTGGATGCTCATATTGGCTCCAACATATTCTACGAAGATCTTTATCGGTCAAACCGCATAACAACATACGTTGTTCCCTTTGTCATCGGTATGTTACTTGCCCGAGATTCGATCGTCGGTATTCAATACCTAGTTCAATCTCGTTATAGGCAGGTCTCTTTACTCGTTATGTAATGCATCATTCCGTAACTAACTCATTAGCTACATTGCTTGCAAGGCTTATAGTGATGTGCATTACCGAGAGGGCCCAGAGATACCTCTCCGACAATCGGAGTGACAAAACCTAATCTCGAAATACGCCAACCCAACATGTACCTTTGGAGACACCTGTAGTGCTCCTTTATGATCACCCAGTTACGTTGTGACGTTTGGTAGCACCCAAAGTGTTCCTCCGGTAAACGGGAGTTGCATAATCTCATAGTTACAGGAACATGTATAAGTCATGAAGAAAGCAATAGCAATATACTAAACGATCAAGTGCTAGGCTAACGGAATGGGTCATGCCAATCACATCATTCTCCTAATGATGTGATCCCGTTAATCAAATGACAACACATGTCTATGGTTAGGAAACATAACCATCTTTGATTAATGAGCTAGTCAAGTAGAGGCATACTAGTGACGTTATGTTGGTCTATGTATTCACACATGTATCATGTTTCCGGCTAATACAATTCTAGCATGAATAATAAACATTTATCATGATATGAGGAAATAAATAATAACTTCATTATTGCCTCTAGGGCATATTTCCTTCAAATACACCTGGCTTCCAAGCCTGGCTCGATAGCCTATTACAAGGGTCCTTTCAAACTCTTTGTTGCTTTGCAAAAAGAGCCCCCAAGTAACTTTGTGAGTTGTGCTCAGTGGGTGCCTATGTTTGAGTTGTGCTTTTGCGACACTCTCTTTGGCCCCTAAGTGATTTCCTATTGGCCTTACGTCGATCAAGAGGTGTAGCTATGGTTCGAATACGACCAAGCCCCCAAGTGATTTCCCTGGTGGCCTTACGCCGATCAAGAGGTGTAGCTATGGTTCGAATACGACTAAGCCCCCAAGTGATATATTTCTGAGTTGTGCTCGTCGGGTGCCTATGTTTGAGTTGTGCTGTGCGACAAACTCTCTTTGGCCCCTTATGATAATATTGGCTTGATAGCCGGATTACCAAAGTAACCAGAGTTGTGCTCTTATGATAATATTAGCTAGATAGCTGCATCACCAAGAGGGTAGTAACGCCATGTTCTCTTTGGTGAATACACCTATGTTTGAACAGGAAGCCCCCAAGTGATCATATAAAGATGAGCCCATAAGGTAGGATACCCATGTTTGAACCGCGCGTCAGGGCAGCTGGTCCTCTTCGGCAACCATTAACTTATTGCATCAGATAAATTCTTCTTGAACCGGTATATTGAACCGGATATCGAGAGCTTCAAAGCTTTGTGGGAGATGGCTTTCCCTTGAGCCGGATTTTAAACCGAAATCCTTCTTTTTAACCTGGAAATTTTCTGACGGCCTTTAAATTTGCATCAATATGGCGGTTTAGGGTCCTGATATGTCAGGCCAGTTAATATCCACCGTGGGGTTGATGATCACCATGGTGAAGCCGAAATCAATCATGGTTGAGCCGGCTGTGGTGTTATAAGCCAGCACGGACAAGAGAATCGGCCGCGGCATTGTTGATGTAATCCGGACTGCGGGGGTGGCGGTTTGTGTTCCGGTTCATCAGTGTGATATACGCAGATGCCGGTGTACAACAGCTAGCACAAGCCGTCCGCGGTAGGGCATCACTTTTATAGTGAGCACTTGTCCTGTATAAAAATATATAGGCCAAAGTAATTGTTTCTTTGAAGAAAATAATATTGTGGTAATAAAATAGATTTAGACAGATATCACCTGATTTTTTTACGACAGATCATCTGTCCGTAGATAATTTTTTCAGTATTGTTACTGAATTCCCTTTGATCCATATATGTATCCAAAGCATATTTGTGTTGATGTTGTCGATCTTCTTTTTAATTTGATCTCCGTGTGGGTTGTAGTAGACAGCAGCGACTCGGCGAATCAGACAGAAATAACAGTATTTTGGTGATCTTGATCCGTACTGATGAAACCTCCTTTGCACTTGGCTTTTTGCGGCGATGCAGCGGAAAGTGATCCGGCCAGGACGGATTGCCTGGCTGCGTTTGACGGTGCACATAGGCGCAATCTGGCTCTTCTCATCTGAAAATTACGAACTTCTCGATCTCTAGAAAGATCCCTGCATGAACTCAACACCACTGTGCACGGGCCCCATGATGGGCGCCAACTGTCATGGAATTGTCACGGCAGATGTCCTTAGTGTGAGGACTTAGTCGTGAGGCCAGCGCATCTATGTGGTAGCTTGAGAGGGGTTGAGTGGAATCGAGAGACGCAACACAAGACAAGGATTTAGATAGCTTCGGGCCCCGGGAAACATCATCCGGTAACAACCCTACATGTTGTTTGAGGCTAGGTCTCATTATCATCACGAGGGAGTCGCTGGTAAAACGGCTCTTTGTGTCTAGCCCTAGAGATTGTTTCTTCTTGCTTGTCCTCTTTGGGAGCCCTGCCCCTCCTTATATATGTTGAACGGGCGGTTTACATGACTAGTCCTAGTTGGATTAGGATTACTCTATTACAAGTGGAGTCCTAGTCTTGCTTCCTTTATAGGAAAATATTCCTTGTGCTTTCCTCATAAACTGGCCCACCATAACATGATCCGGCCTTCCATAAACCACCTTCTCAGCCACCCGGTCTTGTCGTTCCTCTGACCCACTCGCCGGGTCACCCATGAGACTCCAGGCTCGGGCGGGTCACTTAGTGAGTCGTCCAGTCCGGCTGGGTTATACTTCCGGCCGGGTTACACCGCGGGGTATATCCCCGACAGCGAGTGTTGAAAGATATCCGCGGAGGTAAACTCCATGATCGGTGCCCAATCAGATTTGATAGGCACGGACGTACGCGGTTCGGAGCATATGGCCGGAGACGAGTCCGAGGGTCCGATGACACAGATTCTTCGGATGTGAAGTCTGCGTTCGGCTCTAGCGCCGATGAGTGTGCGGCCTCCGTGGCGGGGTCCATCCACCCGTCCTCGGATGGCATGATCCGCTCTGGATTAATGGCCATGGTCGCCGCAGGCGTGATCTCCCGAACTCTGTCCGATGGCATATCTTAGTCATGCTCACCGTGATTGTTCGGCGCACCTGACATGGGCTCGAATCCATCGAAGATCAAGTCTCCGCCGATGTCGGCAGTATAGTTCAAGCTTCCAAACCTGACCTGATGGCCAGGGGTGTAGCTATCGATCTGCTCCAGATGGCCAAGCGAGTTGGCCCGTAGTACGTAGCCGCCGAATATGAGATCTGTCCAGGGAGGAAAACCTCCCCCTGGATCGCGTCGTTGAAGATGATTGAAGGATCCATCAAGCCTTATCGTGATGACACAGTGGAACTCTCAATGAAAGCTCCAATGTCGGTGTCAAAACCGGCGGATCTCGGCTAGGGGGTCCCGAATTGTGCGTCTAAGGCTAATGGTAACAGGAGGCGGGGGACACGATGTTTACCCAGGTTCGGGCCCTCTCGATGGAGGTAATACCCTACTTCCTGCTTGATTGATCTTGATGATATGAGTATTACAAGAGTTGATCTACCATGAGATCGTAGAGGCTAAACCCTAGAAGCTAGCCTACGATTATGATTGTTGTTGTCCTACGGACTAAAACCCTCCGATTTATATAGACACCGGAGGGGGGCTAGGGTTAAACAGAGTCGGTTACAGAGAAGGAGATCTACATATCCGAATTGCCAAGCTTGCCTTCCACGCAAAGGAGAGTCCCACCCGGACACGGGACGAAGTCTTCAATCTTGTATCTTCATAGTCCAACAGTCCGGCCAAAGTATATAGTCCGGCTGTTCGAGGACCCCTTAATCCAGGACTCCCTCAGTTGCCGTGAGCCACTCGAGCAGTGTCGCCCTGCTTTTTCACCCGCATGTCAAGAGCGTCGTGGCCGTGACCCGCCCCTTCTTCCAAGCTGGTGCTGACTCGCTGCTGCTTTACCGCTGGTCTCTAGCAATGAGTCGTCGTTGTTGACCCGCCGGTGAGGCCCTGAGCCGCCCCACGCCATGGTGAGAGCTGCCGGCCTCCGGCTACTCGTGCATCATTGGCCTCGCCCTCACTGTGAGCCGCCCACGCTACGCCGGCCTCATCTCCACCTCGAGCCGCCTGCTTCTGCCATCGCCAAGCTGGTCTGCACACTTGCGTTATGGAGTTCTTGCCCGGTCTGGATCAACTTGCTCTTTTGGACTTGAGCTGCTCGATATAAGCCTATTGTGTTGCATCCACGAGACATTCTGGAGGACATACGCACAGGTCATCTTTGTCCAAGTAAAACAGGACAAGGGCTCACTGTTTATGGAGACACAATGAGATCATCTCTCCTTCAAAATCATCAAGGTGATATCCGCCCGGTTTGTTTTCATAGCGCATATTAATTTTTGTGTGAATAATTACTTTGGCATGTGATATTTTCGACGTAGGACAATTTTTCACTGTAAGAGCGATGGTCGTGTCTAGCTCGCATCACCGTAGTTGTCATGCGCTAGCGTCTGACCGTGTCATAATGCTCAATGAACGCATGTGCAAGCCGCGGCCTCTATGGCCCAGTCTACATTGACATGGCGCGGCTGACTCGCCTGTCTGCACGGCTGACCGCACCCGCAATTGATTCGCCGTCCGCGCGGCTTACCACGCCTGCGATTGACTCCCCCGTCCGCACCGGTTTACAATGCCGCGGCCGGCTCATCTGTCTGCTCCCGCGGCCGACTCGCCCGTGATTAACTTCAACTTCACCATAGTGATCATCAACTCCACGGCGGTTAATTTCTGATATCAGGTGAAATCCATCTAGTATATTTCTATATTACGTATTACTCAGGCTTGCAAATTCCTTAATGCAGGACAAACGGTTTACTAGAAAAGTGACCTTCATGCCACGGAGTTTGTTGAATGACTCATACCAGAAGTATACAACACGTATTGCAAGGATCATCAACTCGCTTCAAGCTTCTGGTTTACATAAATTTCAGTGTTCTGTTGTTTAATTTCTATGTCGGTTTATATCACGGCCATGTATGGAGAATCTTGAAGTCAACTCCTCGAGCCATCTTAAGACTCGGGGGCTACAATGACATGACTCAACAAATCTCGTCAGCTTAAGCAGATTCAAGAACCCCGGGTCATTGGAGGGAAGATAACCCGGTCCCAGAGGCTACTGCCATATTGATGAAAATTTAAAGGCTATCAGAAAATTTCCGTCTTAAAATGAAGGATTCCGGTGTAAAATCCGGCTCATGGAAAATCTGTCTCTCACAAAGTTTGAAGCTCTTAATGTCCGGTTTAAAATTCCGGTTCAAAAAGAATCCATCTCTCGCAAGTTCGAGTTCTCAGGAAAAATTTAAAGTTGCCAAAGAGAACTTGCTTCCATGATACGCGGTTCAAACATGGGTATCCTGCCTTATTGGCTTATCACATTATTGGTCACTTGGGGACTTCCTCCTCACTGAGCATAGCTATGACTACCCTCTTGATCCGGCTGTTGACGCTGGAACGCGTCACACGAACACGTCGATGTGTACCCGCGGCGCCGAGGGAGATGCTCCGCAACTCACACCGCGGGAGGCCGACTTCCAGCGCGATACGCAAGACAGCAAGCCGGCGTTTTTGGCACCAGACGCCCCGCTCGCCCGGGAGGGACCCCGTCAGGGCTCGCGGCGACGATTGGCTGCTCGAGGTCGGTCTTACCGCCCCTAGAGCCTCGTGGATTTGCAGCCTCCAATCTTGAAGAACGACGAAGAACGAGAAGAAAGATACAAGGGGAGAGATAAAAGTAGATGAACACGGAAAAGTAGTAGATTGATTGATCGATTGTGTGTTGTTCAATCGGCCATCACCCCTCAGGTATATAAGAGGCGGCTGGACTTTACGTGCAAGGAAAAGGCTTGGATTCACGTCCAAAACCCTAGTCAAATTTGGATTGGTTTTGTCCGAACTTTCCAAAACTGTTCGGTTTAAACTGGCTGCACCTTGCGGGTAACTTTTGAGGTGGTAAACGACTTCGGATGGAAACGAGCCCAAAAGCAATCTTGACCGTTTCGACGAGACGAACAACTTTTATGTTGAACGTTTTTTGGTTAGAGTTCAACTTGAGGGTCAAATCGCTCGTGCAACACAGACTGTTATTCGCGCTACCCATCAGACAGGGTGTCTGGTGGGGCGCGCCACTTTTGGCTCGTGATTGTGCTGTATTCGGATGGCTCTAACTTTTGTATACAAACTCGTATTGGAACGATTCTTATATCAAAATCGATCGCTTCGACGAGACGAAGACAATCCATGTAGTTCATTTTTCCATACGAGGCAGTCTTGGGGGCGTAATGTGCCGAATAGTGTTCTGAATACAAAATCTCAGTATTTCGAACACAACTTCGGCCTTCGAGATGAGATCAGATGGCAATGGCCCAAACTTCAAAGATGTTCGTATCAACAATACTAAATTTTTTCATGTAGAATACTTCTCCATTTGAGGCCATTTTAAATAAGTTCTTGACTGTGCCAAAATCTGGTGTCAACACATGCCCCCCTGTTTTTCGGCAAAGCCTGTGTGCCGAAAAATAACTTGCACATAGCTTGCTCTAAGGACGATGTCAACACTCCATCGGCCATTTTGGCATATTCTTAGGATGATAAGTTTATATCGGCCATTGCTTGTGTGAATATTTTGATGCAAGCTTGGGTGAAACCTTCTCAACTTCCTTAACAATCCGATGATAAAGTCCCATAGATATGTATCTCAAGGTCATCCTCAGAACCATATTATTCACCCTTTTGCTAGGATTTGCTGATAATCAATAATAAACTTTCTCCAATCCTTACTTTTTGCCTGCATAAAAAAATCATTAGTGGCCGAAGCGATGGACTTCGATTCAGCCTTACCTATGTTGACGAGACTAAGCATCGGCTATTGAATGAAATACAATACACCATGATTAACATAGTAGCCTGATGCTTGCTGTGCCAACTCTTTTGAATTGTCATGCCTAGAAATATGAACAGTTTTAAAGCAACCAAGGTAAATTTTGCGTCTAGGCATACCTCAAGATAAACTACAAGTGATTCGTCAAAACACTCATAACCCTTGGATATTTGTTGCACTACTCATAACGAATCACCAAAAGCCTCAATATGTTTAGCACATATGGCAGAAGTTCCAAACCAAATAACATTGCATATTCGGCTTTGATTATTGTGCAATAAATATTTTAAGAGGCATGAGGCTTCACATAACAGCACCATATGGAGATATATAAACAACACCAACACCATGGCCATTGTTATGAATTCAACCATAGAAACATAATCTCCATAGCACTAGAGAGACAAGGTTAATATCACTTAACATGTACCTTGTCTCGGTTCCAATTGAACTAAGGACGATGTTAGAATTTCACACCGGCCATGATCGGATAGTTTCTTAGGACGATAGTTAATTATCGGCCATTATCATGAGATCCATGTAGAATTCATCCATTAAAGAATGTATAGCCGAAATAAACAAATAAAATAGCAATAAAATATTTCGGCCCCTTTGTCTTAGCAACAAAAATGTAACTAACCAAATGTATAGTGATTTGGTAATACTCTGTCATGATATGGAAAAGTATGTTGCATCCATAGATCAAAATAAGTCCATGGAGGGTAACTGATCATACCTGTGGATGAATTCCATGGCAAACGCATCAATGGCATTGTTGAAGAAAATGGATGATGTGCTAATAGAAGATTTTGATGTTGTGATGCGCACCTTCGACTTAATTGTTTGTGGCTTTCATTATTTTCCTTCTTCATTTTTATTGTACTTGTTGCAACAGAAGCATGCACATCATTTTTGTCTTGATTGATCTTCTTGGGAAACCATGCCATGTTCTTCTTTTTCAGCTCTTGTGCACTAAGATTTTGTAATTTCTTCTTTTGCCAATATGATAAGCCGAGTGGGCATCTCGGCTATGATTCTGTTTTGACCAATGGCAATTCTTTTTTTGCTTTGTGCACTCTCAACTTATTTTCTTCAGATTTGACACTCTGAGTCTTAACAATTGATTGCTTCATCTCATTGTCTGTAGTAGCCAATGTCAACACTTTCATTGACTCTTTTTCATTTGAGATCAAATCTGAAGCAGCACACTTACGACCATCTCTTTTCACGCGGTAAACTTGCTTTACCACCTCTTTATTCTTCCTTGATCTCTGGACCGTTTCCTTATGATTGAAACGGTCTTTGACGCGTGATTGTTCAAATGTTGATCTCCTTGGAGCTGCATAGTATTGGTGAGATGGTCTAGAGTAAGATGGAGAATGTGCCCTTGTATCATACATGTTCCATGATGAATATGTATCTATATGAGCATAGGGAGGCATCCACGGCATTGGCATTGGCGGCCCAAAATAAGGATATGAATATGTTGCATTAAAATTATCACTTTGCCAATACCAATCCTCATATTTGTGCCTTGGGGGAGATCTTGGTTTCTTTGCATGATTTGGCCGATAAGCATTCTTCTCTTCACTCTTCCTTTGATATTTATCCAATAGTTCAGCAAAGGTGATTTTTGATCTCTTACACTTGCGCTTATTCTGGCCTTTGTTTTCTTTTGGTTTGCTTTCATCGATCATTAGATTTGCTTGCTGCCCCCCAGTCCTTGGCGTCTCCATTGTAGCTTCGATGGAATTCTTGCCCTCAAGATTATGTTCAATATGCTCTTCAACAACTTCTTTACTTGAAAGCTTGATCCCATCACCTGTAGTTTTTACCTTCTTTTCAAATGGATCGGCTTGAATCAGCCGATGCAAAAACTTTCTACCATCGGGACCAATCAGAATAGACTGGTCATCTCTTGGTGTCTCAACAAATTTCAATCGTCCTTTACCAATGGCCGATTTAAATATTTGACGAAACATGTTGCAATCCTCAAAATTATGCTTGGACGAATCATGCAACTTACAATACATTCGTCCCTGGATAGATGGTTCAACATGGTGATCAAGAATTCTAATATAATTATTTTGCAACAACAAATCAAATATTTGATCACACATGCTTGAATTGAAGGTAAACTTTTCATTCTCTAGTTGATCTTGTTGTGAGAACGGCTTTGGAGTTAAGCAAACGAATGGTTCAGATTTTGCATCACACCATTCGGCTATGCATTGTGTTTTGCACTCTATCTCTGATGTCTTTGGGTAAGATATTATACTAGCATCAGTTTTCTCAACAGAATTTAACCTTGGCTTTAAATTTCTAAAATAAAAATAGTTAGAACATACATGTCTCAATTGAGACCAAGTGCAAGCCAAGTATGAAATAAGCAAAGCTACCCAAATAGATATGAACTTTAGATAAAGCAACTGGGAAAGCTTTGGCTGCAATAATAAGTCATTATCGGTCTTTATAAATGGCACAATTGGTTGACCGATATGTTCTAAAACAATTTTATTGCTAACAAGTAAATTACCCTTCTTCATTGGTCTTTCAAAATTACCTATGAGGATTTTTCTAATAGATGCATCAACAATAAAGTTATGACCAAATCTAAAAATAGGTAAATTACCCGCTATGCATATCTCTTCAAATATGTTGGGAGAGCATGATGGTGGTGCCACTTGAAGAACATCTTGCTTCGTCTTTGGATGGCTCCTCAACACCTTGTCATTATCTTTTTCTTGACTCTGTGCATCATTGCTTTGAAGATCCACGTCAGCCGAACTTTGTTCGGCTACTTGTTCTTGTCCTTGAGGCTTGTCAATTTCTACGGCACGGAACTCATAGGGCAGGAAGTAGGTTCCATTAACTTAAGAAAAATCAAGCACCGTTGTTTTCCTATGCTTGCCATGCCCTTTCTCAATAATGCTTGCCTCGTTGGATTTGACGGATTCAGAATATATACTACTTGATTCGGATTTTTCGACCGAAGCACTTTCATGTTCCGAATCATCCTTCTTTTTATTGATACTACCAATTGGCAATGCTTCTTTTATCTGAGCCAATTCTTTTTTTATTTGTTTCTGACGGCGAGCAGCAAAATTAGCTTTAAGCTTTTTCTCAATTTCATCCCACTCCGGATATGATTGCCCCCCAATGCTTTTAGATTCTTTCGGCAATGACACACGGGTGTTGCCGAAATTTTGCAATTATGTAGGGGGTGTATAATATGATATAGTACTAGGTGAAGGCATATGCATTGTTGTAAGACCATCCTTTTGCTTGCCAATTTTATCAATTGGCAAAGATTCATCTTCTTGCAAAACTCTAGCTTTTACTGCGGCATAATCAGGAAATAGCCCCTTTTCATGTTGTTCAAGGCAAAGAGCACTAATTCTCTTATTTTGGGCTAAACTCTTCAATGCAGCCACCACTACCTCATCCTCTACAATGTTGGGCACAACCGCTCCTGTAAAATTTACATTCATTCGGCTATAACCAGGAAGGTGTGAAGCCAAATTATGAGCATCTACAGTTGTGTATGGTGCCGAAGAATTAGTAACATGAGGTGTAGCATATGATGGTTGAGAGTAACTGGCCGAATACCCACTAGTAGCATGGCCAATTCTCTCATTCATCGGCATGGTTGGATTACTATATTGCACATTAGCTGCCGATGAATAAAAGGGTGAAACACTTTCTCGTATGGCATTAGAAATTCTAACTTGGGGTGTTTCAAATTGATTAATCGAACTCATCATGTTGCTCATCGGCATATGAATTTGTGGGGTTGCCGATGCATGGGAGTTGGGATACATATGCTGCATGTTGCTAAATTTATAAGAATTTAAAACATGAAGATTGTTTTGCATCAGCCCTTGCACATAATTAGATGCATGATTGATAAAACTAGGGCTAGCCGATACATTATGCTCAATAGGTGATCCAGCAACAATATATGGATTATTTGCATCTACAAAGGGGAATTGGGTATTCATATTACCTTTGTAGATTGCAGCAACTTGATGACGATCTCTTCGTAGCAAGAACGGGCTGGAGCCCATTCAAAGCTTCGTACCCAGTGGAGTCGCCAAAAAGTGTGTTGATGCTGGAATGCGTCACACGAACACGTCGATGTGTACCCGCAGCACCGAGGGAGATGCTCCGCAACTCACACCGCGGGAGGCCGACTTCCAGCGCGATACACAAGACAGCAAGCCGACACTTTTGGGACCAGACGCCCCGCTCGCCCGGGAGGGACCCCGTCAGGGCTCACGGCGATGATTGGCTGCTCGAGGTCGGTCTTACCGCCCCTAGAGCCTCATGGATTCGCAGCCTCCAATCTTGAAGAACGACGAAGAACGAGAAGAAAGATACAAGGGGAGAGATAAAAGTAGATGAACACGGAAAAGTAGTAGATTGATTGATCGATTGTGCGTTGTTCAATCGGCCATCACCCCTCAGGTATATAAGAGGCAGCTGGACTTTCCGTGCAAGGAAAAGTCTTGGATTCACGTCCAAAACCCTAGTCAAATTCGGATTGGTTTTGTCCGAACTTTCCAAAACTGTTCGGTTTAAACTGGCTGCACCTTGCGGGTAACTTTTGAGGTGGTAAACAACCTCGGATTGAAACGAGCCCAAAAGCAATCTTGACCGCTTCAACGAGACGAACAACTTTTATGTTGAACGTTTTTTGGTTAGAGTTTATCTTGAGGGTCAAATCACTCGTGCAACACAGACTGTTATTCGCGCTACCCATCAGACAGGGTGTCTGGTGGGGCGCGCCACTTTTGGCTCGTGATAGTGCTGTATTCGGATGGCTCTAACTTTTGCATACGAACTCGGATTGGAATGACTCTTATATCAAAATCGATCGTTTCGACGAGACGAAGACAATCCATGTAGATCATTTTTCCATACGAGGCAGTGTTGGGGGCGTAATGTGCCGAATAGTGTTCTGAATACAAAATCTCAGTATTTCGAACACAACTTCGTCCTTCGAGATGAGATCAGATGGCGATGGTCCAAACTTCAAAGATGTTTGTATCGACAATACGAAACTTTTTCATGTAGAACACTTCTCCATTTGAGGCCATTTTAAATAAGTTCTTGACTGTGCCAAAATCTGGTGTCAACACCGGCTTGCATGCCTTGTTACAAATAACATGGGGGCTTCCTGCTCACTGAGCATAGCTATGACTATCCTATTGATCCGGCTTACACGCGTTGTTACAAATAACATGGGGGCTTCCTGCTCACTGAGCATAGCTATGACTACCCTATTGATCCGGCTTACACGCCTTGTTACAAATAACATGGGGGCTTCTTGCTCGCTGAGCATAGCTATGACTACCCTATTGATCCGGCTTATACGCCATGTTGTAAAACACTTGGGGGCTTATTGCCCAAGGTTACCAAAGAGAACTTGTTGCAACGCACTGTTCAAACATAGGTATACTGCCTTGAGGGCTCATTATATATCACTTGGGGGCTTCCTGTTCAATGAGCATAGCTTTATTTACCCTTTTCATTGACTTGGACGCCAGGTGTATTCACCAAAAATCTAGGTTATCCTGCCTTTTTATGTCTGCCACTCCGCCTAGGTAATCCTGGAATGACCCACTGTACTTTTGACAGTCAATCTTATAAAGACCCTGAACTTGTCAAAGTTAAAACGGCGATTGGTCATGTGAGGCCCGACTTACAGGTTTGAATAAAGGATTAACTCAGTGGCTGTGTGGCCCTTGAACAACACTTGATATTGAGGCTTGGCGGCCTAGGAAAGCCTTGTTTTTCTGCTTTTTTATTTTCTATGAACATTGTTTTGGTTCATATCCTTGTACCATATTGACATATGGTTTAAAATGATTCAGACCATGTAGCCTTAATCTTTATGACTCATATTTGAGCATATTTAGGGTTTTTTTATGAACCCATCCTGGATTTGGACGATAATTCGCCAGTATTTTTTGATTGTGCACTTGATGTTGTGCACCTACACTGCGTATGGCGATGCAAGCCGGCAATTTGAGCCAATTTTTCCAGGCCATGTAGCCTTGATTCTATGACTCATCTTTGAGAGCTTTGGGTTAATAACCCGCCCTGATAGTAGACTTTAAGTCACCAGGATATTTTGCCTTGAGCAATCGAAATGATGATATTTCATGACTCCGCGTTGATATTGGCTCCGTATTAAAATTATCAAGGCATCACCATGGTATTAATCTACAGGTATGCCTTTCAATAATTGTATGAATATTTGGGGTTTTTGATAACCCGCCCTGGCTTTGGACGATAAGTCGCCAGTATACTTTGGATTGCGCCATTGGAGTCATGTACTTATTAATCTTTGGATTATCACCATCACTACATATGGTGATGTAAGCCAGCAGTATGAGCCAATTCTACAGGTATGATTTTCCTGGTTATATAAATATGCGAGGTTTGATAACCTGCCCTAGCTTTTGACTTTAAGTCGCCAGTATGTTTAGGCTTGAATGGCCTTAATTCTAGTATTTTCCATGATTGCATAAGACTATATTATGTTTGGGTTGTTACCCGCCCTGGCTTTTGACGATAAGTCGCCAGGGCATATGTTGTTTAAACTTTGTGCAGAACATGCAGAGCTGTGGCTTACATAAATGATTAAGTTCAAGCCCATCATCAAAATTGGTGTTTCAAAACGGTTTTCAGTTCTTGATTTTTACAAAGGCTATAAGCCGCCGGGTTACAAAAATCCCGGATTACCATGGATGCATATTAAGTCGCCATCGGCCAAAAGTCGCCGGGTATTTAACTCCGGATTTACTTGTCAACAGATAAAGTATTCAAATCTTTAATCGCCAAGCTTGGCTGGATTTACATTATGATATTGAATGATTGAGGTTTTCATACCGGATTATATTATTCAAATCTGGAATAGCCAACACCGCTGGATTTTTATTATGGTTATCAATAACCAGTACTATGATTGAGGTTTTCAAAGTCGCTTCAGCGCAATGGCTATTGTTTTCTTTCAATGGATATGATTAATTCTACAATGGAAGGAATAGTCCCGAGTCACTGCAGGCATATGACCCGGCACTTGGGAGCTACATTATTCAAATCATGATTATATCAAACATGGAAGTCCCATGTCGCTGCAAGCACGCACCATGACAGTTGGGGGCTAATGCAAGGTCATTTTTAACTTGCCTTATGAAGACCCGACCCGTCACATTGTGATGAGCCGGCCCTTGGGGGATACTAATTTCTCCTATCAAAGGTAACCTGAAACTTGGGAATTACATCATATGGTGTTATTTTCTGAAGTACATATAAAGTCCCATCTCAGTATTGTCTTGCTCAGCCGGCCCTTGGAGGCTACACATTGCTGCTTAAATCTATATGATCATGTCTACAAAGTCTCTGCTCATTATTGCATAATGACCCGGCACTTGGGGGCTACACATGGGAAGTACAAAGTTTCCAGTTTATGATTGGTGACTTACATGAACAACCTGAATTTTTCCAAAGTTACGGCATTTATATTAAAGCAAGTCTTAATCTATCACTACGTTCTCCTCTTAAGACTTGGGGGCTACAGGTGATATACATATAAGGAGGAACAACTTCAAATTCTCAGTTTTGAGAAAACCAGGTATTATATTATTATTGGAGATATCTGCAGAGTTTATGATCCGCCGTAACTATAAGATTAACCCGGCGTCTACAACAATCATGACCCGGTGTCAGCAACAATTATGACCCGGTGTCAGCAAAATTATGAACCGGCATCAGCAACAATCATGACCCGGCATCATCTTTTTTATAACCCAACAATTTTGGCAATTATTTACATCTTCAAGCCCGCTGAAAATCAGGAGACCAATGTCAGCAAATTGACTATAAAGCTGGCCTGTTGACATGGATTTTTTAGAAGGAGTATCTGGATATTTTGCATTGGCAAAGTTTGAACATATCCACTAAAGGAGATTTGCTATCACGTCATGGACACGTATCAAGAAGGAAATGACAAGGACTTAAGGATGAGCAGGTGCCGGTTAATTTTAACCTGGAGCACAACTTCTCAAATTTGTTCTTGTGTTTATTTTGCAGGATCAGCTTAACATGGATAAATCCAAATTAAATTGGGGGCTAATGTCGGGGATATACCCCGCGGTATGACCCAGCCGGATATATGACCAGGGCGGGACTTGGCGGTTCGTCGGTAACCCGCCTAAAGACTGGCGACTCACTGGTTTGGCGATTCATCGGTCTGGCGACTCACTAATGACCCTGACGACGGGTCAAATAGATGACAAGGTCCAAGGCCCAGAAGGCCGGCTCATGCTATGGTGGACTGGCTTAAGAGGAAAGGCATAAGGAGTTTTCCCTTACAAAGGAAGCAAGACTAGGATTCCACCTTGAATAGAGTAGTCCTAGTCCTACTAGGACTCCACATGTAACCCACCCCTCCAACTTATATAAGGAGGGGCAGGGCACCCCAAGAGGGACAAGTTCCACAAGTTGAGATAGACAAGTCAATAGCTCTTGAGATAGAGGTAGCCAAAGAGAACCCTTGTAATCGTGAGCACCATGATCAATATCAATGAAGCAGGAGTAGGCTTTTACCTCCACCATGAGGGGCCGAACCTGGGTAAAAACCCTCGCGTCTCTCGTTCCACTCAACCCTCTCAAGCTACCACATAGATGTGTTGGCCTCGCCACTAAGTCATGACACCAAGGACATCTGCCATGACAAATCCACGACAGCCTTTGTTGCAATCAATAACGGCCCCTGCAGTATTCAAAAAGGGTCTACCAAGGATGATCAACATACTGTCGTCTGAAGAATATCAAGAATAACAAAGTCTGTTAAAATAGTAACGTTTGCAACCACAACATGCACATCCTCACAAATACCGATGGGTATAGCAGTTGATTTATCAGCCATTTGCAAAGAGATTTCAGTAGGCGTCAACTTATTCAAATCAAGTCTACGGTATAAAGATAAAGGCATAACACTAACACCGGCTCCAAGATCACATAAAGTAGTTTTAACATAGTTTCTTTTAATGGAGCATGGTATAGTTGGTACTCCTAGATCTCCTAGTTTCTTTGGTACTCCACCCTTAAAAGTATAATTGGCAAGCATGGTGGAAATTTCAGCTTCCGGTATCTTTATTTTATTTGTAACAATATCGTTCATATACTTAGCATAGGGATTCATTTTAAGCATATCAGTCAAACACATACGCAAAAAGATGGGTCTAATCATTTCAGCAAAGTGCTCCAAATCCTCATCATCCTTTTTCTTGGATGGCTTAGGAGGAAAAGGCATGGGTTTCTGAACCCATGGTTCTTTTTCTTTCCCGTGCTTCCTAGCAACGAAGTCTCTCTTATCATAACGTTGATTCTTTGATTGTGGGTTATCAAGATCAACAACAGGTTCAATCTCTACATCATTATTATCACTAGGTTGAGCATCAACATGAACCTCATTATTAACATTATCACTAGGTTCATGCTCATCACCAGATTGTGTTTCAGCATCAGAAATAGAAATATCATTGGGATTCTTAGGTGTGTCAATAACAGGTTCACTAGAAGCATGCAAAGTCCTATCCTTATTCTTTTTCTTTTTATTAGAAGGACTAGGTGTATCAGTATTAATCCTCTGAGAATCCTTCTCAACTCTCTTAGGGTGGCCCTCAGGATACAAAGGTTCCTGGGTCATTTTACCACCTCTAGTCATAACTCTAACAGCATTATCATTATTCTTATTTTTTAACTCATTGAGCAAATCATCTTATGCCTTAAGCACTTATTCTACTTGCGTGGTAACCATGGAAGCATGTTTACTAATAAGTTTAAGATCACTTTTAACTCTAGACATACAATCACTCAAGTGTTCAACCATATAAACATTGAATTTCAATTGTCTACCAAAATAAGCATTGAAGTCTTCTTGTTTAACAATAAAATTATCAAACTCATCCAAGCATTGACTAGCAAACTTAGTAGATGGGATTTCACCCTTATCAAATCTATAGAGAGAATTTACCTTTACTACCTGCGTCGGGTTATCAAGACCATGTATCTCTTCAATAGGTGGTAAATTCTTAACATCTTCAGCTTTAGTACCTTTTTCTTTCATAGATTTCTTTGCCTCTTGCATATCTTCAGGACTGAGAAATAGAATACCCCTTTTCTTCGGAGTTGGCTTAGGAGTTGGTTCGGGAAGTGTCCAATCATTATCATTACTCAATATATTATTCAATAGCAATTCAGCTTGCTCAACAGTTCTTTCCCTGAAAACACAACCAGCACAACTATCCAGGTGGTCTCTGGAAGCATCGGTTAGTCCATTATAAAAGATATCAAGTATTTCATTTTTCTTGAGAGGGTGATCAGGCAAAGCATTAAGTAATCGGAGAAGCCTCCCCCAAGCTTGTGGGAGACTCTCTTCTTGGATTTGCACAAAGTTAAATATTTCCCTTAAGGCAGCTTGTTTCTTATGAGCGGGAAAATATTTTGTAGAGAAGTAATAGATCATATCCTGGGGACTACGCACACAACCAGAAGCAAGAGAATTAAACCATATCTTAGCATCACCCTTTAACGAGACAGGAAACAATTTAATAATATAGTAATAGCGATTTTTTTCCTCATTAGTAAATAGGGTGGCTATATCATTCAATTTAGTAAGATGTGCCACAACAGTTTCAGATTCATAGGCATAAAAAGGATCAGATTCAACCAAAGTAATTAACACAGGATCGACAGAGAATTCATAATCCTTATCAGTAACACAAATAGGTGAAGTAGCAAAAGCAGGGTCAGCTTAGCTAACAGTTTCTTAAGATCATATCTATCATTGCAAGCAAAGAAGTCTCTAGCAGTTTCTTCATCCATAACATATCCCTCAGGTACAACAGGCAATTCATATCTAGGGGGAGAATATTTGTCATCACTATCATTAATATCATTAGTTTCATTAATTTCATTCTCTCTAACCCTAGCAAGTTGTTCATCAAGAAATTCACCTAGTGGCACATTATCATCAAGCAGAGAAGTAGTATCATCATAAGCATCATTCATAGCGGAAGTGGCATCATCAATAACATGCGACATATCAGAATCAATAGCAGGTGTAGGTGTTGCAAGTTAACTCAAAACAGAAGTTTAATCAAGTGCGGAGCTAGATGGCAGTTCCTTACCTCCCCTCGTAGTTGAAGGGAAAATGGTTCTTTGATCTTTCAAATTCCTCATAGTGATAAACAGATATAAATCCCAAGTGACTCAGAGAATAGAGCTATGCTCCCTGGCAACGGTGCCAGAGAAAGTTAGGGGATCGCAACAATTTTCGAGGGTAGGGTATTCAACCCAAATTTATTGATTCGACACAAGGGGAGCCAAAGAATATTCTCAAGTATTAGCAGCTGAGTTGTCAATTCAACCACACCTAAAAGACTTAATATCTGCAGCAAAGTATTTAGTAGCAAAGTAGTATGGAAGTAACGGTAACAGTGACAAAAGTAACAGTAGCAGTTTTGTAGCAATCGTAACAGTGGCAACGGAGAAGTAACTTAGCAAAGATCAATATGAAATGAACTCGTAGGCAATGGATCAATGACGGGTAATTATGTCGGATGGCATTCATCATGCAACGTTTATAACATAGGGTGACACAGAACTAGCTCCAATTCATCAGTATAATGTAAGCATGTACTCCGAATATAGTCATACGTGCTTATGGAAAAGAACTTGCATGACAAATTTTGTCCTACCCTCCCGTGGCAGCAGGGTCCTGTTGGAAACTAAGGGATATTAAGGACTCCTTTTAATAGAGTACCGGACCAAAGCATTAGCACTTAGTGAATACATGAACTCCTGAAACTACGATCATCACCGGGAAGTGTCCCGACTATTGTCACTCCGGGGTTTGCCAGATCATAACACGTAGTAGGTGACTATAACTTGCAAGATAGGATTAAGAACACTCATATATTCATGAAAACATAATAGGTTCAGATCTGAAATCATGGCACTCAGGACCTAATGACAAGCATTAAGCATATCAAAGTCATAGCAACATCTATCTTAGAACATAATGGATACTAGAGATCAAACCCTAACAAAACCAACTCGATTACATGGTAAATCTCATCCAACCCATCACCGTCCAGCAAGCCTATGATGGGATTACTCACGCACGGTGGTGAGCATAATGAAATTGGCGATGGAGGATGGTTGACGATGACGATGGCAACGGATTCCCCTCTCCGGAGACCCGAACGGACTCCAGATCAGCCCTCCCGAGGAAGAACAGGGCTTGGCAGTGGCCTCGTATCGTAAAACCTGATGAATCCTTCTCTCTGATTTTTTTTCTCCCCGAACGTGAATATATGGAGTTGGAGTTGAGGTCAGTGGAGCTCCAGGGGGCCCACGAGGCAGGGGGTGTGCCCCAGGGGGGCGCCCTCCACCCTTGTGGCTAGGGTGTGGGCCCCCTTCTGTTGATTCTTTCGCCAGTATTTTGTTTTAATTCCAAAACGTGACTCTGTGAAGTTTCAGGTCATTCTGAGAACTTTTATTTCTGCACAAAAATAAAACCATGGCAATTCTGCTGAAAACAACGTCAGTCCGGGTTAGTTCCATTCAAATCATGCAAATTAGAGTCCAAAACAAGGGCAAAAGGGTTTGGAAAAGTAGATACGTTGGAGACGTATCTATATCCAAGGCAATGATCATGTATATAGGCATCACGTCCAAGATTAGTAGACCGAAACGATTCTGCATCTACTACTATTACTCCACACATCGACCGCTATCCAGCATGCATCTAGTGTATTAAATTCATGGAGAAACGGATTTATGCAATAAGAACGATGACATGATGTTGACAAGATCTGTTCATGTAGGAATAGACACCCATCCTTTTATCCTTAATAGCAACGACACATGCGTGCCTCGCTACCCCTTCTGTCACTGGGTGAGGACACCGCAAGATCGAACCCATCACAAAGCACCTCTTCCCATTGCAAGAAAAATCAATCTAGTTAGCCTAACTAAACCAAAGATTCGGAGAAGAAATACGAGGCTATAACAATCATGCATATAAGAGCTCAAAGAAACTCAAATAATATTCATGGATAGAACTGATCATAAACTCAAACTTCATCGGATCCCAACAAATACACCGCAAAAAGAGATTTGCAAGAACATCGAGGAGAACATTGTATTGAGAATCTAAAAGAGAGAAGAAGCCATCTAGCTACTACCTATGGACCTGTAGGTCTATGGTGAACTACTCACGCGTCATCGGAGGAGCACCAATGAGGATGATGAACCCCTTCGTGATCGTGTTCCCCTTCGGCGAAGTGCCGGAATAGGGCTCTAGATTGGATCTCGTGGTTTTGGAACTTGGGGCAGTTGGAATTGTGTTTCGTTGATGCCCCTAGGGTTTCTGGAGTATTTGGATTTATAGAGCTGAGAGGCGGTGGAGGAGACCCCCCGTGGGCCCCACAACCCATCAAGGCACGCCAGGGGCCTTTGGCGCGGCCTTCTGTCTCGTGGGCCCCATGGGCCTCCCCTAGTGCATTTCCTTCACTTCCAAGTTGTCTTATGGTCCAAAAAAATCTCCAAAAAGTTTTGCTGCGTTTGGACTCCGTTTGATAGGGATATTCTGCGAAGTAAAAAACAAGCAAAAACAGCAACTGGAACTGGGCACTATGTCAATAGGTTAGTCCCAAAAAATGATATAAATTTGCTATAAAATGATTGTAAAACATCCAAGAATGATAATATAACAACATGGAACAATGAAAAATTATAGATACGTTGTAGACGTATCAGATATCGAGGTAGATCATCTTGTACTTTGTACTCCATCCACAATCAACACAACAGAAGCATGACGTAGCGTTTTACCTCTTCGAGAGGGCCTAAACCTGGGTAAAACATCGTGCCCCTCTTTGAACTGTTCCATTAAGCCAAGATCACCGGCTCGGGACCCCCTATCCAAGATCCGCTAGATTCAACTCCGACATTGGTGGTGAAGGAAATATGCCCTAGAGGCAATAATAAAGTTATTATTTATTTCCTTATTTCATGATAAATATTTATTATTCATCCTAGAATTGTATTAACCGGAAACTTAGTACATGTGTGAATACATAGACAAAACATATAGTCCCTAACTACTAGGGAAAAGCCTATACACAGGATCTTACTAGCAGCGAGTTTTAAAATAAGGCGCTACTGCAATTTATCAGTAGCGCGCTCCACCAGAACTCGCTGCTGAAAGAAAAGTAGCAGTAGCGCGCCACCACTAAGCCATGCTACTTCTATAATTCCCACGACCCCACTGTGAAGCTAGTTATAGCAGCAATGTGTTAACTAGAAGGGCGCTACTTCTAGGTAGTTTAGCAGTAGCGCCTTTACGTACACCGCGCTACTGCTAAAAGTAGCTATCTCCCACCACCCACGCTCTCCTCTATCTGATCCACACTCACACTCACACTCACTCTATCTCCCCCTCAGCCCCCCCCCCCCCCCCGCGGGTCCTCCCCCACCATCGCCTATCCCTCCTCCCTCTGCGCCGCCATCACCTCCTCCTCCTCGCTGGACTCAGTACCGCCCTCCTCCTCCGTCCTCCCTCGACTTGCCGCTGGCCGGCCCCTCCTTGCTCCGCCCTTCCTCCTCCGTCCTACTCTCTCCTCCCTCCTCCAGTCGCCCCTCCTTCTCCGTCCTCCCTCCTCCATCCACAACCCCTCCTCCCTACTACATTTTAATTTAGTAGGCGAGTTTATATGCAACATTTTGATTTAGTTCATATGATTTAGTTGATTTAATAGGATAGTTGATTTAGAACATTTTGATTTTGTTGATTTAGTAGGCAAGTAGATCTAGCAGGATAGTTGATTTAGTTGATTTATAGAATATTTTGATTTAGTTGATTTAGTAGGCAAGTTGATTTAATAGGCTAGTTGATTTAGTTGATTTATAGAACATTTTGATTTAGTTGATTTAGTATGCTAGTTAATAGCTCTGAAGATTTGGCACCACCTAGCTAGATCTTAGGATTATAATTGTCCATCAAATTGCTTCTCACGGAAGAAGAATCAAATTGCTTCTCGCGGAAGATTTGGCATTTGGCTGTTGGTTCTATTCTAGAAGGTGTTAGTAAGCTATGAAAATATAAGTGAAGAAGAACCAAAAAAATCACATGCTACTGTTTTTCTTTCGTGTGAAGTGGATCATTAATCCTTTGCTCATATTACTTTAGGAAAAAGGCGCCACCACCACCACCACCATGTCAATTGTGCAAGTCAAGGTGCGCCAACAGCCTTGCAACTGGCAAGCTGTTCGGCATCTACCTCCAGCCGAGTTTTCAGCATGCGGCGGTAAGAAATTATATGAAATGTAACAACTATTTTATTTTTAGTGTTGGCATTACTACATTGTGTCATTTTGCTTTTTTTACACAGATCGTCCCATGCAATGTGAGGTTGAAATTCAACAAGCTGACAGGAGACACTGTGACATTTGAGGCTCCTGGGGGCCGTACACTATGGAGGTCGAGAAAGGACACAATATTTCGCAAATTGAAGGAGATGGATGGGCCCATTTCCTCGCCCGCATGCGTCTTACTGGTGGTGAGTTGATCAGCTTCTCCTTCAGAGCAAAAAGACCCAAGCTGGCTGTCATTTATATCAACCTGGTGGAAGATGATGAAGATGACGAAGATGATGAAGATAATGAGGACCCACTCGATGAAGATGATGAGGACCCACTTCATGAAGCCATCGTAGCTCAAAGAATGAGGCTGAGCGAGGAGGAGGTGTGCAACCTATGGGACATAATTCCGCCACGTGCTGACTTTGTCGGGGTGCCATTCTTGACCCGCCTGACAAGTACCATGGACGATCGACATGATATGGTATGTTATACTTACAAATGCAAATTATCCGATGATATGCTTAGTGTAGAGTCCAATGATATGTTGTGTGGAATCTAGTCAATGATATGCTTTAGTGTAGAGTTTGATCACATGCTTATTAGTGTAGAATCTAAGGAACTATTAATAGTGTAGATAATCCATATATACTTATTTGCAAGAGTATGTGCGAGGCTATTTATTAATTGATATGTTTTTTCTTTTTCAGAAACTAGCAAAGAGCCTATCTGTGAGTTATGGTATCAAGCCTGATGAAGAAGGCTCAGCTGGACTACGCCTTACTGCAAGGGGCTCCGTCACAACCTGTACTTACCGCGTGGACACGGACGGTCGCACACACCTAAACTCAGTTGGGTGGACGAGATTCCTCGATGGCAAGAATCTTCGTGTTGGACAGGCCATCCTAATTACTATCAGGAACACCAACCGCCCAGGCTTGAGGATGATGATCGTCTTCGATATCATCTAGAACTACATATGTGTGTGTGGCTAT
Source organism: Triticum timopheevii (assembly GCA_963921465.1). Lineage (NCBI taxonomy): Eukaryota > Viridiplantae > Streptophyta > Magnoliopsida > Poales > Poaceae > Triticum > Triticum timopheevii. The sequence continues at coordinate 130,764,739 of OY997266.1, forward strand.
ATGATCTAGAACTACATATGATGATCGCCGTTGATATCATCTAGAACTACATATGATGATCGTCGTCGATATCATCTAGAACAACATATGATGATCATGGTCGATATCACCTAGTACTGCTTGAGGATGCATCTTGACTATATATGAAATTGTTATCTAGTACTCCCTTCGTTCCAAATTACTCGTCGTGGTTAACCACGACGAGTAATTTGGAACGGAGGGAGTACTACCTAGTACCTATAATGCTTTATGAAATTGATATCTAGTAGTACCTAGTATCTAGACCGAAACGGGGTAGGAAGCTGGGAAAAATGATGAAAGATATAGCAGTAGCGAGGGGCTAGGAAACCTCTATAGCTAACTAATAGTAGCTCATTCCAGAAAAGCACTGCTGAAATAGTCAGCAGTAGTAGCGCGGTTACGGACCGCGCTACTACTAAGAGTTAGCTGTAGCACCGTAGTAGTAGCGCGGCTGCCCGTGCTGCTTCTAGCCTCAAAACCTGCGCTACTACTAGGGTTTTCCCTAGTAGTATGCCTCTACTTGACTAGCTCATTAATCAAAGATTGTTATGTTTACTAACCATAAACATGTGTTTTCATTTGATGAATGGGATCACATCATTAGGAGAATGATGTGATGGACATGACTTATACAAGTTCCTCAGACTATGATATTATGCAACTCCCGAATACCAGAGGAACACTTTGTGTGCTACCAAACATCACGACGTAAATGGGTGATTATAAAGGTGCTCTACAGGTGTCTCCGAAGGTATTTGTTGGGTTGGCATAGATTGAGAGTAGGATTTGTCACTCCGTGTTTCGGAGAGGTATCTCTAGGCCCTCTCGGTAATACTCATCACTATAAGCCTTGCAAGCATTGTGACTAATGAGTTAGTTGCGGGATGAAGTATTACGGAACGAGTAAAGAGACTTGCCGGTAACGAGATTGAACTAGGTATGTGATACATCTCCAATGTATCTATAATTTATGAAGCATTCATGCTATTTTATTATGTGTTTTGAATGTTTACGGGCTTTATTATACACTCTTATATTACTTTTGGGACTAACATATTAACCGGAGACCCAGCCCATATTGCTGTTTTATTGCCTGTTTCAGTATTTCGAGGAAAAGGAATATCAAACGGAGTCCAAACGGAATGAAACCTTTGGCAGCGTGATTTTTTGGAAGAATATGATCCTGGAGACTTGGAGTTCATGTCAGATGATCCTCGAGACAGCCACGAGATAGTAGGGCGCCCCCCCTGTATCGTGGGCCCCTCGAGCACCTCCTGACCGACTACTTTCGCCTATATAAGCCTACGTACCCTAAAACCATCGAATATCAAGATAGATCGGGAGTTCCGCCGCCGCAAGCCTCTGTAGCCACCAAAAACCTCTTAGGAGCCCGTTCTGGCACCCTGCTGGAGGGGGAATCCATCACCGGTGGACATCTTCATCATCCCGGCGCTATCCATGACGAGGAGGGAGTAGTTCACCCTCGGGGTTGAGGGTATGTACCAGTAGCTATGTGTTTGATCTCTCTCTCGTGTTCTCTCTATGGCACGATCTTGATGTATCGCGAGCTTTGTTATTATAGTTGGATCTTATGATGTTTCTCCCCCTCTACTCTCTTGTGATGAATTGAGTTTCCCTCTTGAAGTTATCTTATCAGATTGAGTCTTTATTTGAGAACACTTGATGTATGTCTTGCCGTGTTTATCTGTGGTGACAATGGGATATCACGTGCCACTTGATGTATGTTTTGGTGACCAACTTGCGGGTTCCGCTCATGAACCTATGCATAGGGGTATGCACACGTTTTCTTGACTCTCCGGTAGAATTTTTTGGGGCACTCTTTGAAGTACTTTCTGTTGGTTGGATGAATCTGAGATTGTGTGATGCATATCGTATAATCATGCCCACGGATACTTGAGGTGACAATGGAGTATCTAGGTGACATTAGGGTTTTGGTTGATTTGTGTCTTTAGGTGTTATTCTAGTACAAACTCTTGAATAGATTGATCCGAAAGAATAACTTTGAGGTGGTTTCGTACCCTACCATAATCTCTACGTTTGTTCTCCGCTATTAGTGGCTTTGGAGTGACTCTTTGTTGCATGGTGAGGGATTGTTATATGATCTATCTATGTTATTATTGTTGAGAGAAGTTGCACTAGTGAAAGTATGAACCCTAGGCATTGTTTCATATCATTGCAATACCGTTTACGCTCGCTTTTATCATTGGTTACCTTGCTGTTTTTATATTTTCATATTACAAAAACCTATATCTACTATCCATATTGCACTTGTATCACCATCTCTTCGACGAACTAGTGCACCTATACAATTTACCATTGTATTGGGTATGTTGGGGACACAAGAGACTCTTTGTTATTTGGTTGCAGGGTTGCTTGAGAGAGACCATCTTCATCCTACGCCTCCCACGGATTGATAAACCTTAGGTCATCCACTTGAGGGAAATTTGCTACTATACTACAAACCTGTGCACTTGCAGGCCCAACAACGTCTACAAGAAGAAGGTTGTGTAGTAGACATCAAGCTCTTTTCTGGCGCCATTGCCGGGGAGGCTAGGTAAGCGGCACTCACTCACACCCCGTCAACTAAACTCTTTTCTGGCGCCATTGCCGGGAGGTGAGTGCTTGAAGGTATATCTTTAGATCTTGCAATCGAATATTTTTGTTTCTTGTTTTATCACTAGTTTCGTCTATAAAATAAAACTACAAAAAAATGGAATTGAGTTTGTCTCATACGCTTCATCTTTTTAATATCTTTCATGAGTATGATGGAAAAGAAAATTGTGCTCAAGTGCTAGAAGAAGAATGCATTAAAATGCTTGGTACTAAATCTTTGAATGATGAGCATGATTGAAATGTTGTTAGTATGAATTCCTTGAATATCCATGATGCTAATGATATGCAAAGCCACAAGCTTGGGGAAGCTATGTTTGATGAATATGATATGTTTAGTCCCCCAAGTTTTGATGAGCAAATTTATTATGAGGATAGCATGCCTCCTACCTATGATGATTATATTGATGAAAGTGGGTTCGGAAGAGTGTCAACTTTAGGAAGTAATCATCCCACTATTTTGTAGGATGTTGAATCTTATTGTGATGAACATGAAAGTGGATTTGGAAGAGTGTCAACTTTATTTAGTGATGATTCCACTATTTTGGAAGAGGTTCCAATTGATTATGAGAACAAAGTTGCTATCTATGATGATTATTGTGATGACTTGTATGCTATTAGGAATAATGATAACCATGAAACTTGTCATCATGATTTTAGTTTTCAGTTGGATTATGCCTCACATGATAATTATTTTGTTGAGTTTGCTCCCACTACTATTAATGAGAAGAATTTTGCTTATGTGGAGAGCAGTAAATTTTCTATGCTTGTAGATCATGAAAAGAATGCTTTATGTGCTGGTTATATTGTTGAATTCATTCATGATGCTACTGAACATTATTATGAGGGAGGAATATATGCTTGTAGGAATTGCAATAATATCAAGTTTCCTCTCTATGTGTTGAAAATCTTGAAGCTATGCTTGTTTTATCTTCCAATGCTAGTTGATTATTGTTCCCATAAGTTGTTTGCTCACAAAATCCCTATGCATAGGAAGTGGGTTAGGCTTAAATTTGCTAGTCATATGCTTCATGATGCTCCCGTTATGTTTCAATTCTTATCTTTTATGTGAGCATCATTGTCATCACCATGCCTAGCTAGAAAGGCATTAAAGAAAAGTGCTAGTTGGGAGACAACCCAATATTTATCCTTACTGTTTTTATGTGTCCACATGATTATGCTACTGTAATAATCATGTTTTATAGCTTTTGTTTCAGTAAAGTGCCAAGTAAGACCGTTAGGACAGCTTACGGTGATAGTTGTGTTGATCCTGCTGAAAATCAGAAACTTTTGCACCCAGTAAATTAGTTTTGATAATTCACAGAAACGTGCTTTTGATCTGATTCTTTTTGCTCTGGATTGGTACACAAACTTCTCAGGTTTTCCTAATTTTGTAGAACTTGTGGAGTTATACAAGTAATCGAATGATACGGATTACTACAGACTGTTCTGTTTTTGACAGATTCTGTTTTCTATGTGTTGCTTGCTTATTTTGATGCATCTATGGCTAGTATTAAGTGGTATGAAGCATAGAAAAGTTAGAATACAGTAGATATTACACCAATATGAATTTAGAATGAGTTCATTACAGTACCTAAGTGGTGGTTTTATTTTCTTATACTAACGGAGCTTACGAGTTTTCTGTTGAGTTTTGTGTTGTGGAGTTTTCAAGTTTTGGGTAAAGATTCGATGGACTATGGAATAAGGAGTGGCAAGAGCCTAATATTGGGGATGCCCAAGGAACCCCAAGGTAATATTAAAGGACAACCAAGATCCTAAGCTTGGGGATGCCCCGGAAGGCATCCCCTCTTTCGTCTTCGTTCATCGGTAACTTTACTTGGAGCTATATTTTTATTCACCACATGATATGTGTTTTGCTTGGAGCGTCATTTTCTCTTGTTATTATTTGCTTACTGTTATTTATAATAATGTTTTGCATCTTTAGTTTCAATAAAAATGTCAAGGATATCCTTTGCCTTGCTTATTTTGCTTGTATACATGTTGCTGTTTGAAAACAGAAAGTTTGCCGCTGTTGAAAAAATTCCCTAGAAAATTCAAAGAATGATATAATGGTGAAACCTTTTGCATAATGAGATCTGATAAATTTAATACAGTGGGAATTTTATTTCATAATTTTTGGAGTTAGGGAAGTATTTATACTCTTGCATTCTTTACAGACTGTACTGTTTTGACAGATTGCTGTTATGTTTGCATTGTTTGCGTATGTTTGCTTGTTTAATGATTCTATTTGAGGATAGGAGTATTAAATATGCAGAGGCATTTAGTATGCAATGTTGAATAATAATTTTAGTGATTTGTTACAATAGAAATTTATAAGGTTTTGCATTGGTTTATACTAACATATCTCACGAGTTCTTGTTGAGTTTGGTGTGGATGAAGCTTTTGATAAAAAGAGAAACCTTGATATGAGAGGAATTAAGGAGACACAAAAGTTTAACCTTGGGAATGCCCAAGGCACCCCAAGATAATATTTCAAGAAGTCTCAAGCATCTAAGCTTGGGGATGCCCCGGTAGGCATCCCACCTTTCTTCTTCAACAACTATCGGTTAGTATCGGTTGAGCCTAAGTTTTTGCTTCTTCACATGAGTTATGCTATCCTTGCAATATCATTTTATTTTGCTTTGCTTGCTGTTTGAATACAATACCAAGATCTGAAATTCTTTAATGAGAGAGAGTCTTCGCATAGTTGCTTAATTATTTAGCTACTCATTGATCTGCACTTATATCTTTTTGGAGTAGTTTATCATTTACTCGTGTGCTTCACTTATATCCTATGAGTAAATTGATGAATGAGTTGATTGTCATAAATCTGAAATTATTTATGTCTCATTTGCTTATCCCATGGGGAGTTGTGACTTCACATCTAAGAAGTAGAGGTTGTAAATTTAGTGAAGGTTAGCAAGCGTTGTATTGGTCATTTGAACAATTCATGAAAGAATATTTAAGGAAGAGTGATTTCACATATAAATACACTATCCTAGACATCTTTTATAATTGGGAGTACTCATTAAGTATGACATGCTAAAGAGTTGATGTTGGACAAGGAAGACAACGTAATGGTTTATGTTTTCCGACATCTCAGTTAAAGTATATTGTCATGGATCATTCAAACATGTTGAGCTTGCCTTTCCCCCTCATGCTAGCCAAAATTCCTTGCACCAAGTAGAGATACTACTTGTGCTTCCAAATATCCTTAAACCCAGTTTTGCCATGAGAGTCCACCATACCTACCTATGGATTGAGTAAGATCCTTCAAGTAAGTTGTCATCGGTGCAAGCAATAAAAATTGCTCTCTAAATATGCATGACTTATTAGTGTGGAGAAAATAAGCTTTGTACGATCTTGTTATGGAAGCAATAAAAGCGACGGACTGCATAATAAAGGTCCATATACAAGGGGCAATATAAAGTGACGTTCTTTCGCATTAAGATTTTGTGTATCCAACCCTAAAAGCGCATGACAACCTCTGCTTCCCTCTGCGAAGGGCCTATCTTTTACTTTATGTCTTTTACTTTATGCAAGAGTCAAGGTGATCTTCATCTTTCCCTTTTTCATTTTATCCTTTGGCAAGCACTTTGTGTTGGGGTGATCCTGATTTATATATCCAATTGGATGTAAGTTAGCATGAACTATTATTGTTGACATCACCCAAAGGTGAATACGTTGGGAGGCAACACTATAAGCCCCTATCTTTCTCAGTGTTCGATTGAAACTCCATAACCATTAGTATTGCGTGAGTGTTAGCAATTGTAGAAGACTATATGATAGTTGAGTGTGTGGAGTTTGTTATTCTTGAAAATAAGATGAATTGCAATTGTTTGATGACTGAGAATGAAGTTTGCTAGTTTTCAAGAAAGTTTATGGTCTATGCTTTGACATGTGAATTGCTTGTTACTTTATCGTGAGAAGTTTTATGAGATGAACTACTGTTATGACATATTTTCATGCTAGAAAAGGTGATTGAAATTATCATTGATCAAACTTGTGCACCTTCTAGCATTCACACTTCATAAATTCTTTCTTTTATCATTTACCTACTCGAGGACGAGTAGGAATTAAGCTTGGGGATGCTGATACGTCTCCAACGTATCTATAATTTATGAAGCATTCATGCTATTTTATTATGTGTTTTGAATATTTACGGGCTTTATTATATACTTTTATATTACTTTTGGGACTAACCTATTAACCGGAGGCCCAGCCCATATTGCTGTTTTATTGCCTGTTTTAGTATTTCGAGGAAAAGGAATATCAAATGGAGTCCAAACGGAATGAAACCTTCGGCAGCGTGATTTTTTGGAAGAATATGATCCTGGAGACTTGGAGTTCACGTCAGAAGATCCTCGAGGCAGCCACGAGATAGGAGAGCGCCCCCCCCCCCCCTGTAGGGCGCGCCCCCTGTCTTGTGGGCCCCTCAAGCACCTCCCGACCGACTACTTTCGCCTATATACGCCTACGTACCCTAAAACCATCGAATATCAAGATAGATCGGGAGTTCCGCCGCCGCAAGCCTCTGTAGCCACCAAAAACCTCTTAGGAGCCCGTTCCGGGACCCTGCCGGAGGGGGAATCCATCACCGGTGGCCATCTTCATCATCCCGGCGCTATCCATGACGAGGAGGGAGTAGTTCACCCTCGAGGTTGAGGGTATGTACCAGTAGCTATGTGTTTGATCTCTCTCTCGTGTTCTCTCTATGGCACGATCTTGATGTATCGCGAGCTTTGTTATTATAGTTGGATCTTATGATGTTTCTCCCCCTCTACTCTCTTGTGATGAATTGAGTTTCCCTCTTGAAGTTATCTTATCGGATTGAGTCTTTATTTGAGAACACTTGATGTATGTCTTGCCGTGTTTATCTGTGGTGACAATGGGATATCACGTGCCACTTGATGTATGTTTTGGTGACCAACTTGCGGGTTTCGCTCATGAACCTATGCATAGGGGTTGGCACACGTTTTCTTGACTCTCCGGTAGAATTTTTCGGGGCACTCTTTGAAGTACTTTGTGTTGGTTGGATGAATCTAAGATTGTGTGATGCATATCGTATAATCATGCCCACGGATACTTGATGTGACAATGGAGTATCTAGGTGACATTACGGTTTTGGTTGATTTGTGTCCTTAGGTGTTATTCTAGTACAAACTCTTGAATAGATTGATCCGAAAGAATAACTTTGAGGTGGTTTTGTACCCTACCATAATATCTACGTTTGTTCTCCGCTATTAGTGGCTTTGGAGTGACTCTTTGTTGCATGTTGAGGGATTCTTATATGATCTATCTATGTTATTATTGTTGAGAGAACTTGCACTAGTGAAAGTATGAACCCTAGGCCTTGTTTCCTATCATTGCAATACCGTTTACGCTCTCTTTTATCATTAGTTACCTTGCTGTTTTTATATTTTCATATTACAAAAACCTATATCTACTATCCATATTGCACTTGTATCACCATCTCTTCGCCGAACTAGTGCACCTATACAATTTACTATTGTATTGGGTGTGTTGGGGACACAAGAGACTCTTTGTTATTTGGTTGCAGGGTTGCTTGAGAGAGACCATCTTCATCCTACGCCTCCCACGGCTTGATAAACCTTAGGTCATCCACTTGAGGGAAATTTTCTACTATCCTACAAACCTGTGCACTTGCAGGCCCAACAACGTCTACAAGAAGAAGGTTGTGCAGTAGACATCAGTATGATGATACCGACAATCGAATCTCGGGCAAGTAACATACCAATGACAAAGGGAACGACGTATGTTGTTATGCGGTTTGACCGATAAAGATCTTCATAGAATATGTAGGAACCAATATGAGCATCCAGGTTCCGCTATTGGTTACTGATCGGAGAAGTGTCTCGGTCATGTCTACATAGTTCTCGAACCCGTAGGGTCCGCACGCTTAACGTTCGATGACGATTGGTATTATGAGTTTATGTGATATGATGTACCAAAGGTTGTTCGGAGTCCCGGATGTGATCATGGACATGATGAGGAGTCTCGAAATGGTCGAGACATAAAGATTGATATATTGGACGGCTATGTTTGGACACCGGAAGTGTTCCGGAGAAGTTTTGGATAAAACCGGAGTGCCGGGGGGGTTACCAGAACCCCCCGGGGGGTTATTGGGCCTCATGGGCCAAGTGGTGGAAGAGAGGAGGCAGGCCAAGGTGGGGCGCATGCCCCCCCCCCCTAGCCCAAACCGAATTGGACTAGGGGGCGGCTCCCCCTTTCCTTCTCTTCTTCCCCTCCTTCCTTCCCCTCCTAGTTGGACCAGGAAAGGGGGAACCTACTCATACTTGGAGTAGGATTCCCCCCTTAGGGTGCCCCCCTTGAGGCTGGCTGGCCCCCTCCTCCACTCCTTTATATACGGGGGAGGGGGCACCCCATAGACACACAAGTTGATCAAGTTGATCTTTTAGCTGTGTGCGGTGCCCCCCTCCACAGATTTCCACCTCTGTCATATTGTCGTAGTGCTTAGGTGAAGCCCCACGCCGGTAACTTCATCATCACCGTCACCAGTCGTGCTGACGAAACTCTCCCTCGGCCTCAGCTGGATCTAGAGTTCGAGGGACGTCACCGAGCTGAACGTGTGCAGATCACGAAGGTTTCGGGCGTTCGGTACTTGATCGGTTGGATCGCGAAGACGTTCGACTACATTAACCGCGTTACATAACGCTTCTGTTTTCTGTCTATGAGGGCATGTGGACACACTCTCCCCCCGTTGCTATGCATCACCTAGATAGATCTTACGTGATCGTAGGAATTTTTTTGAAATTACTGCATTCCCCAATAGTGGTATCAGAGCCAGGTTTATGCGTAGATGTTATATGCACGAGTAGAACACAAAGAATTGTGGGCGACAATAGTCATACTCCTTACCAGCATGTCATACTTTGATTCAGCGGTATTGTTGGATGAGACGGCCTGGACCGACATTACATGACTGCGTTCATGAGATTGGTTCTACAGACGTGCTTATGCACATAGGTGGCTGGCGGGTGTATGTTTCTCCAACTTTAGTTGGATCGAGTGTCGCTACGCCCGGTCCTTCTTGAAGGTTAAAACAATACACTTGACGAAAAATCGTTGTGGTTTTGATGCGTAGGTAAGAACGGTTCTTAGAAGCCCGTAGCAGCCATGTAAAACTTGCAACAACAAAGTAGAGGATGTCTAACTTGTTTTTGCAGGGCTTGATGTGATGTGATATGGTCAAGGCATGATGTGATATAAATTGTTGTATGAGATGATCATGTTTTGTAACAAAGTTATCGTCAACTGGCAGGAGCCATATGGTTGTTGCTTTATTGTATGCAATGCAATCACCATGTAATTGTTTTACTATATCACTAAGCGGTAGCAATAGTCGTAGTAACAATAGTTGGCGAGATGACAATGATGCTACGATGGAGATCAAGGTGTCGCGCCGGTGACGATGGAGATCATGACGATGCTTCGGTGATGGAGATCATGAGCACAAGATGATGATGGCCATATCATGTCACATATTTTGATTGCATGTGATGTTTATCTTGTATGCATCTTATTTTGCTTAGTACGGCAGTAGCATTATAAGATGATCCCTTACTAAATTTTAAGGTACAAGTGTTCTCCCTGAGTATGCACTGTTGCTACAGTTCGTCGTGCCGAGATACCACGTGATGATCGGGTGTGAAAGCTCTACTTTCACATACAACAGGTGCAAGCCAGTTTTGCACATGCAGAATACTTGGGTTAAACTTGAAGAGCCTAGCATATGCAGATATGGCCTCAGAACACTAAGATCGAAAGGTCGAACGTGAATCATATAGTAGATATGATCAACATAGTGATGTTCACCATTGAAAACTACTCCATCTCACATGATGATCGGACATGGTTTAGTTGATTTGGATCACGTGATCACTCAGATGATTAGAGGGATGTCTATCTAAGTGGGAGTTCTTAAGTAATATGATTAATTGAACTTTAATTTATCATGAACTTAGTCCTAATAGTTATTTTGCATGTCTATGTTATTGTAGATCAAGCCCGTGCTACCATTCCTTTGAATTTTAATGTGTTCCTAGAGAAAGCTAAGTTGAAAGATGATGGCAGCAACTATACGGACTGGGTCTGTAACTTGAGGATTATCCTCATTGCTGCACAGAATAATTACGTCCTGGAAGCACCGTTAGGTGTACCACCCGTGCCAGCAACTGCAGACATTGTGAATGCCTGGCAGACGCATGTTGATGACTACTCGATAGTTCAGTGTGCCGTGCTCTACGGCTTAGAATCGGGACTTCAAAGACGTTTTGAACGTCATGGAGCATATGAGCTGTTCCAAGAATTGAAGTTAATATTTCAAGAAAATGCCCGAGTTGAGAGATATGAAGTCTCCAACAAGTTCTACAGCTGCAAAATGGAGGAGAATAGTTCTGTCAGTGAACACATACTCCGAATGTCTGGGTACCATAACCACTTGACTTAACTGGGAGTTAATTTTCTTGATGATAGTGTCATTGACAGAGTTCTTCAATCACTGCCACCAAGCTATAAAGGCTTCGTGATGAACTATAATATGCAAGGGATGAACAAGACTATTCCCGAGCTCTTCGCAATGCTAAAAGCTGCAGAGCTAGAAATCAAAAAGGAGCATCAAGTGTTGATTGTCAACAAGACCACTAGTTTCAAGAAAAAGGGTAAAGGGAAAAAGGGGAACTTCAAGAAGAACAGCAAAAAGGTTGCTGCTCAAGAGAAGAAATCCAAGTATGAAACTGAGTGCTTCTATTGCAAAGGGACTGGTCACTGGAAGCGGAACTGCCCCAAGTATTTGGCGGATAAGAAGGATGGCAAAGTGAAAGGTATATTTGATATACATGTTATTGATGTGACTTACTAATGCTCGTAGTAGCGCCTGGGTATTTGATACTGGTTTTGTTGCTCATATTTGCAACTCAAAACAGGGGCTATGGATTAAACGAAGATTGGCTAAGGACGAGGTGACGATGCGCGTGGGAAATGGTTCCAAGGTCGATGTGATCACCGTCGGCACGCTACCTCTACATCTACCATCGGGATTAGTTTTAGACCTGAATAATTGTTATTTGGTGCCAGCATTGAGCATGAACATTATATCTGGATATTGTTTGATGCGAGATGGTTATTCATTTAAATCAGAGAATAATGGTTGTTTTATTTATATGAGTAATATCTTTTATGGTCATGCACCCTTGCTGAGTGGTCTATTTTTGTTGAATCTTGATAGGGATGATACACATATTCATAGTATTGAAGCCAAAAGGTGCAAAGTTGATAATGATAGTGCAACTTATTTGTGGCACTGCCGTTTGGGTCATATCGGTGTAAAGCACATGAAGAAACTCCATGCTAATGGACTTTTGGAATCACTTGATTACGAATCACTTGGTGCTTGCGAACCGTGCCTTATGGGCAAGATGACTAAAACTCCGTTCTCCAGAACAATGGAACGAGCTACTGACTTGTTGGAAATAATACATACCGATGTATGCAGTCCAATGAGTGTTGAGGCTCGTGGTGGGTATCGTTATTTTCTTACCTTCACAGATGATTTAAGCAGATATGGTTATATCTACCTAATGAAAGATAAGTCTGAAACATTTGAAAAGTTCAAAGAATTTCAGAGTGAAGTGGAAAATCATCGTAACAAAAAAAATAAAGTTTCTACGATCTGATCGTGGAAGAGAATATTTGAGTTATGAGTTTGGTCTTCATTTGAAACAACATGGGATAGTTTCACAATTAACGCCACGTGGAACACCAAAGAGAAATGGTGTGTCCGAACGTCGTAACCGTACTTTATTAGATATGGTGCGATCTATGATGTCTCTTACTGATTTACTACTATCGTTTTGGGGTTATGCTTTAGAGACGGCTGCATTCACTTTAAATAGGGCACCATCAAAATCCGTCGAGGTGACGCCTTATGAATTGTGGTTTGGCAAGAAACCAAAGTTGTCATTTCTTAAAGTTTGTTGCTGCGATGCTTATGTGAAAAATCTTCAACCTGATAAGCTCGAACCCAAATCGGAGAAGTGTGTCTTCATAGGATACCCAAAGGAAACTGATGGTACACCTTCTATCACAGATCCGAATGCAAAATCTTTGTTGCTAAGAATGGATCCTTTTGTAGAGAAGGAGTTTCTCTTGATAGAAGTGAGTGGGAGGAAAGTAGAACTTGATGAGGTAATTGTACCTTATCCCTTATTCGAAAGTAGTTCATCACAGAAATCAGTTCCCGTGGTTCCTACACCAATTAGTGAGGAAGCTAATGATGATGATCATGAAGCTTCAGATCAAGTTATTACAGAACCTCGTAGGTCTTCCAGAGTAAGATCTGCACTAGAGTGGTACGGTAATCCTATTCTGGAAGTCATGTTACTAGACCATGATGAACCTACGAACTATGAGGAAGCGATGATGAGCCCAGATTCCGTGAAATGGCTTGAGGCCATGAAATCTGAGATGGGATCCATGTATGAGGACAAAGTGTGGACTTTGGTGGACTTGCCCGATGATCGGCAAGCCATAGAAAATAAATGGATCTTTAAGAAGAAGACCGACGCAGACGGTAATGTTGCTATTTACAAAGCTCGACTTATTGCGAAAGGTTTTCGACAAGTTCAAGGAGTTGACTACGATGAGACTTTCTCACCCGTATCGATGCTTAAGTCTGTCTGAATCATGTTAGCAATTGCTGCAATTTATGATTATGAAATTTGGCAATGAATGTCAAAACTGCATTCCTGGATGGATTTCTGGAAGAAGAGTTGTATATGATGCAACCAGAAGGTTTTGTCGATCCAAAGAGTGCTAACAAAGAGTGCAAGCTCCAATGATCCATTTATGGACTGGTGCAAGCCACTCGGAGTTGGAATAAACGTTTCGATAGTGTGATCAAAGCATATGGTTTTATACAGACTTTTGGAGAAGCCTATATTTACAGGAAAGTGAGTGGGAGCTCTGTAGAATTTCTGATATTATATGTAGATGACATATTGTTGATTGGAAATGATATAGAATTTCTGGATAGCATAAAGGGATACCTAAATAAGAGTTTCTATGAAAGACCTCAGAGAAGCTGCTTACATATTGGGCATCGAGATCTATAGAGATAGATCAAGACGCTTAATTGGACTTTCACAAAGCCCATACCTTGATAAAGTTTTGAAGAAGTTCAAAATGGATCAGCCAAAGAAAGGGTTCTTGCATGTATTACAAGGTGTGAAGTTGAGTCAGACTCAATGCCCGACCACTGCAGAAGATAGAGAGAAAATGAAAGTCATTCCCTATGCTTCAGCCATAGGTTCTATCATATATGCAATGCTGTGTACCAGACCTAATGTGTGCCTTACTATAAGCATAGCAGGGAGGTACCAAAGTAATCCCGGAGTGGAGCACTGGACATCGGTCAAGAACATCCTGAAATACCTGAAAAGGACTATATGTTTCTCGTTTATGGAGGTGAAAAAGAGCTTGTCGTAAACGGTTACGTCGATGCAAGCTTTGACACTGATCCGGATGGCTCTAAATCGCAAACCGGATACATATTTTTATTGAATGGAGGAGCTGTCACTTGGTGCAGTTCCAAGCAGAGCATAGTGGCGGGATCTACGTGTGAAGCGGAGTACATTGCTGCTTCGGAAGCAGCAAATGAAGGAGTTTGGATGAACGAGTTCATATCCGATCTAGGTGTCATACCTAGTGCATCGGGTCCAATGAAAATCTTTTGTGACAATACTGGTGCAATTGCCTTGGTAAAGGAATCCAGATTTCACAAGAGAACCAAGCACATCAAGAGACGCTTCAATTCCATCCGTCATTGCTACGTCTTGAGCTTGCGTTGGTTTTCCTTGAAGAGGAAAGGGTGATGCAGCAATAGTAGCGTAAGTATTTCCCTTAGTTTTTGAGAACCAAGGTATAAATCCAGTAGGAGGCTCTTCAAAAGTCCCGCGCACCTACACAAACAAACAAGAACTCGCAACCAACGCAATAAAGGGGTTGTCAATGCCTTTAAGGCCACTTGCGAAAGTGAGATCTGATAGAGATAATATGATAAGATAAATATATTTTTGGTATTTTATGATATAGATTGGAAAAGTAAAGATGCAAATAAAAGTAGATTGAAAGCTTATATGATAAGAGATAGACCCGGGGGCCATAGGATTCACTAGTGGCTTCTCTCAAGATAGCATAAGTATTACGGTGAGTGAACAAATTACTGTCGAGCAATTGATAGAAAACTGCATAGTTATGAGATTATCTAGGCATGATCATGTATATAGGCATCACGTCCGTGACAAGTAGACCGACTCCTGCCTACATCTACTACTATTACTCCACACATTGACCGCTATCCAGCATGCATCTAGAGTATTAAGTTCATAAAGAACAGAGTAACACATTAAGAAAGATGACATGATATAGAGGGATAAACTCATGCAATATGATATAAACCCCATCTTTTTATCCTCGATGGCAACAATACAATACGTGCCTTGCTGCCCCTACTGTAACTGGGAAAGGACACCGCAAGATTGAACCCAAAGCTAAGCATTTCTCCCATTGCAAGAAAGATAAATCTAGTAGGCCAAACCAAACTGATAATTTGAAGAGACTTGCAAAGATAACTTAATCACACATAAAAGAATTCAGAGGAGATTCAAATATTTCTCATAGATAAACTTGATCATAAACCCACAATTCATCGGATCTCGACAAACACACCGCAAAAAGAGTTACATCGAATAGATCTCCAAGAAGATCGAGGAGAACATTGTATTGAGATTCAAAGAGAGAGAAGAAGCCATCTAGATAATAACTATGGACCCGAAGGTCTATGGTAAACTACTCACAACTCATCGGAGAGGCCTTGGAGATGATATAGAGGCCCTCCGTGATCGATTCCCCCTCCGGCGGAGCGCCGGCGAAGGCTCCAAGATGGGATCTCGCGGATACATAAGGTTACGGCGGTGGAAATAGTTTTTCGTGGTAGCCTCTGATGTTTTTGGGGTACATGGGTATATATAGGATGAATAAGTAGTTCGGTGGATGCCCGAGGGGCCCACGAGGGTGGAGGGCGCGCCCAGCCATAGGGGGCGCGCCGGGCACCCTCGTGGCCGCCTCGCTTGTTTCTTGACTTCCACTCCAAGTCCTTTGGATCACGTTTGTTCCAAAAAGATCTCTCCTGAAGGTTTCATTCCGTTTGGACTCCGTTTGATATTCCTTTTCTTCGAAACACCGAAATAGGCAAAAAAAAACAGCAATTCGGGCTGGGCCTCCGGTTAGTAGGTTAGTCCCAAAAATGATATAAAAGTGTAAGGTAAAGCCCATAAACATCCAAAACGGGTAATATAATAGCATGGAACAATAAAAAATGATAGATACGTTGGAGACATATGAAGCATCCCCAAGCTTAATTCCTGCTCGTCCTCGAGTAGGTAAATGATAAAAACAGAATTTTTGATGTGGAATGCTACCTAGCATAATTCTCAATGTAATTTTCTTTATTGTTGCATGAATGTTCAGATCCAAATGATTCAAAATAAAAGTTCATATTGACATAAGAAATAGTAATACTTCAAGCATACTAATCAAAGCAATCATGTCTTCTCAAAATAACATGGTTAAAGAAAGTTATCCCTACAAAATCATATAGTCTAGCTGTTGCTCTATCTTCATCACACAAAGTATTTAATCATGCACAACCCCGATGACAAGCCAAGCAATTGTTTCAATACTTTAGTAATCTCAAACTTTTTCAACTTTCAGGCAATACATGAGCGTGAGCCATGGACATAGCACTATATGTGGAATAGAATGGTGGTTGTGGAGAAGACAAAAAAGGAGAAGATAGTCTCACATCAACTAGGCGTATCAACGGGCTATGGAGATACCCATTAATAGATATCAATGTGAGTGAGTAGGGATTGCCATGCAATGGATGCACTAGAGCTATAAATGTATGAAAGCTCAACAAAAGAAACTAAGTGGGTGTGCATCCAACTCGCTTGCTCACGAAGACCTAGGGCATTTTGAAGAGGCCCATCATTGGAATATACAAGCCAAGTTCTATAATGAAAATTCCCACTAGTATATGAAAGTGACAACATAGGAGACTCTCTATCATGAAGATCATGGTGCTACTTTGAAGCACAAGTGTGGTAAAAGGATAGTAGCATTGCCCCTTCTCTCTTTTTCTCTCATTTCATTTTTTTTCTCTTTTTTTTTCTTTCCCCCCTTTTTTTCTTTTTTCCCTTTTTCTTTTTGGGCCTTTTCCCTTTTTTATTTGGTCTTTCTTTTTTTTCTCTTTTTTTTCTATTTTTCTATAAAGTCCGAAGTCTCATCCTGACTTTTGGGGGAATCATAGTCTCCATCATCCTTTCCTCATTGGGACAATGCTCTAATAATGAAGATAATCACACTTTTATTTACTTACAACTCAATATTACAACTCAATACTTAAACAAGATATGACTCTATATGAATGCCTCCGGCGGTGTAGCGGGATATGCAATGAATCAAGAGCGACATGTATGAAAATTATGAAGGTGGCCTTGCCACAAATACGATGTCAACTACATGATCATGCAAAGAGCAATATGACAATGTGTTGGGTAACGCAGCAGAAAACAAAAAATTTCCAACCTACGCACCAGCCCAGGACCACTATGGAGACTGCATACATGGTTTGATCTTTTTCGTTACCGACTCGTAGCGCAGCGGGAAGTAGAGTCGATGACGATCGGTGGTGCAGATCCCCGCAGCTAGGATTTACAACCTCCCAACCGCGAGGATGTATACCCTCATCTGATCCTCAGACAGCCCTCTGGGAGGCGGTCGAACAGCCCCCCCGGACGGTGTCGCGGACAGCCCTTCGGGAGGACCTTCGAAACTCGAACGGTCACTCGGACAGCCCTTCGGGAGGACCTTCAAAACTCGGGCGGTCACACGGACAGCTCTTCGAGAGGCACTCACGAACTAAGACCGAAACTACGATCTCTCTACAGAGTTGCACACATACGGTGTCATCTATCCGGTAGGGCTTCGCCGTCCAGAACTAGTTCCTGCAAGAACCCAGACAGCCTTTCGGCTCTACGAAACTATTTCGCTGGGAGGGAGAGAAGAAGCCAGATCATTGCATGACACTTGTATGAGAGCAAAGGGATGAGGTTTTGGCAGCCCCCTCACCTCCTATTTATAGGGAAACCAAGGGGTAGGATGGGTATTCTGAAATACCAAAAGTGCCCCCACTTTATGTCACACACAAAGGGTATAAAAGGCATAAAGGGATGACAAGTGGAGCCCCATGGAGGAGCTGCACCCTCCAATGTACCACCTTCATGGGGGGCCCCCAAAGGGGGTTCCTTGATCCCCAAGTCCTTCTAGAAGCCTTTTGGGAAAAGCCCCAAAAGGTGGCTTTCCATAAATATCCCCAAAGTACTTTCACTATTCACGACGACATTTTTTAGTGTCCGTTCGAACTGAAAATATGTATATGGGCTTAGAACATTTCCAGTACCCACCAAAATGATTTTCAACACGTTCCGAAACAATTCTGGTTTAGTGATTTTCATCTGCGAAAAGCATCTAAAGTGGTTCCGGCAGCTCCGGAACATATTCGGTTATTATCCCGGAAAATTCCAGAAAGCTTCCAGAATGATTCTGGCACCCTCCAAGAATTATCAGGCATGTGCCGAAACCAATTTGACTTAATGGTATCCCCTAAAACAACTTTTCAGTTTCATCGAAACTCATCCGATGACCTCTCTCTGCGGAACCTTTTCCGCTGTCCAAAACTTTTCCGGTGTCCGAAACTTTTTCGGTGATTTTCTCTCAGACTCCTTGTCTAGTATTCAGCAGATAGATGACCCTTAAGCGTGTGACCCTATAGTTAGGTGAAGTATAGACATGACCGGAACCCTTTCCAATCAATGATCAGCATCGGAGCCGTGGTCACCCATATTGACCCCTATACCCACACGAATGAATATTCGAGTGAACCTCTAGTTGTCGTGTGCTATTCCTATTGCTTCGTGATATGTTACAAATACTCGAGGTGTGACATGTTGGCATTCCCGTGGATCAACAACTTGTCCACTATGCTAGTTACCTCGGTACTGGTTTTGTTCTCTTTTCTCGTTTTCGTGTTCCGGCATCCCCGTGATCAAATCACAAAGTGTCTGGCCAGACGATGATGGATACCGTAACACCGAGAGGGCCCAGAGATATCTCTCCATCATCGGAGGAGCAAATCCCAATCTTGAGCTATCAAGTTACTTGACATACTTTTCCATGAACCCGTAAGCCGCTGTGATAGCCACCCATTTACGGATGACGTTTAACAAACCCCAAAGTTCATGAAGCAAGCATGAAGAAACTCGATACTCTCAAGGTCTAAGGAATCATGCAAGCATTAACCATCTCTGTGTTATTTACCATTAACTTGTGACGAATGAATCTCATAGCATAACATCAATCCGGGTTGATTCAACACAAATGTTCTCTTAACATTGTGCCCTCAAAGTTGCTGGCATAGACATGCCCATGATCAGGAAAACAGAACCATCATGCAACACTTGAGCTATTCTTAGAGGCCAGACTAGGAATACTTCTTACCGTTTATTATTCCACACGTGCATATGAGTCTTCCTCCGAGCCTCGTGGATATTGCAGACTCGAGAATCATTGCAGTTATAGCATGGAACATAAACATAATTATGAACTTGGAGATAAATAATATCATTTATTATTGCCTCTAGGGCATATCTCCTACACAATGATGATGCATGTCATAATAAACGGAACGGTGGAAAGTTGCATGGCAATATATCTCGGAATGGCTATGGAAATGCCATAATAGGTAGGTATGGTGGCTGTTTTGAGGAAGGTATATGGTGGGTGTATGGTACCGACGAAAGTTGTGCGGCACAAGAGAGGCTAGCAATGGTGGAAGGTGAGAGTGCGTATAGTCCATGGACTCAACATTAGTCATAAAGAACTCATATACTTATTGCAAAAATCTACAAGTCATCAATAACAAAGTACTACGCGCATGCTCCTAGGGGGATAGATTGGTAGGAAAAGACCATCGCTCGTCCCCGACCGCCACTCATAAGGAAGATAATAAATAAATAAAATTGTGCTCCAACTTCATCACAAAGCGGTTCACCATACGTGCATGCTACGGGAATCACAAACTTCAACACAAGTATTCTTTAAATTCATAATCACCCAACTAGCATGACTCTAATATTACCACCTTTATATCTCAAAACAATTATCAAGTATCAAATTGATCATAGCATCCAATTCACTTCCTATGATAGTTTTTATTATACCCAACTTGGATGCCCATCATTCTAGGACCAATTTTATAACCATAGCAAATACCATGCTGTTCTAAGAGACTCTCAAAATAATATAAGTGAAGAATGAGAGATCAACAATTTCTTCAAAATCAATCCACCGCCGTGCTCTAAAAGATTTAAGTGAAGTACTAGAGCAAAACTATCTATCTCAAAAGATATAAGTGAAGCACATAGAGTGTTCTAATAATTTCCAATCAACTGGGTTTCTCCCAAAAGGTGTGTACATCAAGGATGATTGTGGTACACTAAAAATCAAAGACTAATATTATACAAGACGCTCCAAGCAAAACACATATCATGTCGCGAATAAAAATATATCTCCAAGTAAAGTTACCGATAGACGAAGACGAAAGAGGGGATGCCTTCCCGGGGCATCCCCAAGATTAGGCTTTTGGATATTATTGAATATCTTGGGGTGCCATGGGCATCCCCAATCTTAGGCTCTTGCCACTCCTTATTCCATAGTCCATCAAATCTTTACCCAAAACTTGAAAACTTCACAACACAAAACTCAACAGGAAATCTCATAAGCTCCGTTAGTGCAAGAAAGAAAAACCACCACATAAGGTACTGTAATGAACTCATTCTTTATTTATATTGGTTTTAAACCTACTGTATTCCAACTTCTCTATGGTTCATACCCTTACATACTAGCCATAGATGCATCAAAATAAGCAAACAACACACAAAAAGCAGAATCTGTCAAAAACAGATCAGTCCGTAGCAATCTGTAACTCTCGAATACTTCTAGAACTCTAAAAGTCCTACCAAAATAGGAAGTCCTGTTCAATTTGTCTATTGATCTACAGAAAAAAGAATCAATGAAAAATCACGTTTCTGTGAATTACTAAAATTATTTTCGTGCGCGCAAAGTTTCTGTTTTTCAGCAGAATCAAATTAACTATTACCATAGGTTATCCTATAGGTTCTACTTGGCACAAACACTCATTAAAACATAAAAATACATCTAAACAGAAGCTAGATGAAATATTTATTGAATAATATCAAGGAAAAATATTGGGTTTTCTCCCAACAAGCGCTTTTCTTTAAAGCCTTTTTAGCTAGGCATTGAGATTTTAATGATGCTCACATGAAAGACAAGAATTGAAGCATAAAGAGAGCATTATAAAAGATGTGAAAAACACACTTAAGTCCAACATACTTCCTATGCATAGGTTTTTTTATAAGCAAACAAATTATCAAGGCAAGCAAAAACTAGCATATGCAAGGAAGAAGAAAGAGACGATAGCAATCTCAACATGACGAGAGGTAATTTAGTAAGATAAAAATTTCTACGACCATATTTTCCTCTCTCATAATAATTACATGTAGGATCATAGGTAAATTCAACAAAATAGCTATCACATAACATATTCTCAACACAATCCACATGCATGCAAAGTTGACACTCTTCCAAAATAGTGGGATTATCATTAACTAAAGTCATGACCTCTCCAAACCCACTTTTATCAAAAACTTCATAAGATTGAACATTATCCAAATATGTGGGATCTAAAGTTGACACTCTTCCAAACCTACTTTCAGTATTCTTGCAAACATTATTATCAATATCATATTCATCATGGGGCTTAAATAAAATTTCAAGATTATAAGAAGAATCACCCCAATCATGATCATTGCAACAAGTAGTGGTCATAGCAAAACAAGCATCCCCAAGCTTAGGGTTTTGCATATTATTAGCACAATTGACATAAAGATAATTCATAGTAAAATCATTGCAATCATGCTTTTTATTCAAGGAGCTATCGTGAATCTCTTCATAAATTTCTTCATCACAATTTTCAGATTCACGAATTTCAAGCAAAACTTCATAAAGATAATATAGTGCACAAAACTCATTAGCAATTGGTTCATCATAATTGGATCTCTTAAAGAGATTAGCAAGTGGATGAGGATCCATAAGCTTTTAGCAAGCGAACGTGCAAGCAAAAAGAAGGTACATGGTAACACAAGGTCGAACAGAAGGAGGGCGAAGAAAAGGCAAGCGTAAAGTGGGGGAGAGGAAAACGAGAGGCAAATGGCAAATAGTGTAATTGCGAGGGAGATGAGTTTGTGATGGGTACTTGGTTTGTCTTGACTTGAGCGAAGACCTCCCCGGCAACGGTGCCAGAAATCCTTCTTGGTATGTCTTGAGCTTGCGTTGGTTTTCCTTGAAGAGGAAAGGGTGATGCAGCAATAGTAGCGTAAGTATTTCCCTCGGTTTTTGAGAACCAAGGTATCAATCCAGTAGGAGGCTCCTCAAAAGTCCCACGCACCTACACAAACAAACAAGAACTCGCAACCAATGCAATAAAGGGGTTGTCAATCCCTTTAAGGCCACTTGTGAAAGTGAGATCTGATAGAGATAATATGGTAAGATAAATATATTTTTGGTATTTTATGATATAGATTGGAAAAGTAAAGATGCAAATAAAAGTAGATTGAAAGCTTATATGATAAGAGATAGACCCAGGGGCCATAGGTTTCACTAGTGGCTTCTCTCAAGATAGCATCAGTATTACGGTGGGTGAACAAATTACTGTCGAGCAATTGATAGAAAAGCGCATAGTTATGAGATTATCTAGGCATGATCATGTATATAGGCATCATGTCCGTGACAAGTAGACCGACTCCTGCCTACATCTACTACTATTACTCCACACATCGACCGCTATCCAGCATGCATCTAGAGTATTAAGTTCATAAAGAACAGAGTAACGCATTAAGAAAGATGACATGATGTAGAGGGATAAACTCATGCAATATGATATAAATCCCATCTTTTTATCCTCGATGGCAACAATACAATACGTGCCTTGCTGCCCCTGTTGTCACTGGGAAAGGACACCGCAAGATTGAACCCAAAGCTAAGCACTTCTCCCATTGCAAGAAAGATCAATCTAGTAGGCCAAACCAAACTGATAATTCGAAGAGACTTGTAAAGATAACTTAATCACACATAAAAGAATTCAGAGGAGATTCAAATATTTCTCATAGATAAACTTGATCATAAAACCACAATTCATCGGATCTCGACAAACACACCGCAAAAAGAGTTACGTCGAATAGATCTCCAAGAAGATCGAGGAGAACATTGTATTGAGATTCAAAGAGAGAGAAGAAGCCATCTAGCTAATAACTATGGACCCGAAGGTCTGTGGTAAACTACTCACAACTCATCGGAGAGGCCTTGGAGATGATGTAGAGGCCCTCCGTGATCGATTCCCCCTCCGGCGGAGCGCCGGTGAAGGCTCCAAGATGGGATCTCGCGGATACAGAAGGTTACGGCAGTGGAAATAGTTTTTCATGGTCTCCTCTGATGTTTTCGGGGTACATGGGTATATATAGGAGGAAGACGTAGGTCGGTGGACGCCCGAGGGGGCCACGAGGGTGGGGGCGCGCCCAGCCCACGGGCGCGCGCCCGGCACCCTCGTGGCCGCCTCGCTTGTTTCTTGACTTCCACTCCAAGTCCTCTGGATCACGTTTGTTCCAAAAAGATCTCTCCCGAAGGTTTCATTCCGTTTGGACCCCGTTTGATATTCCTTTTCTTCGGAACACAGAAATAGGCAAAAAAAACTTCAATTCGGGCTGGGCCTTCGATTAGTAGGTTAGTCCCAAAAATGATATAAAAGTGTAAAGTAAAGCCCATAAACATCCAAAACGGGTAATATAATAGCATGGAACAATCAAAAATGATAAATACGTTGGAGACGTATCAGTCATCAAGTGTCGGAAGGGGACATAGATATTTGCAAGAATATGTTGAGGATATCGCTTATCATTATCGTCTCGGTCAGCTAGGGATTAGAGATTAATCGGAAATCGGCCGATTAATCAATTTTATCGGTCGACTATTAATCAGATATTTTATTGCAAATCTCAGGTTCCCAACACTAAAATACGCTATATTCAACACTAAAACAATATTTGACAGAAGTGCTACCTTGATTTCTAGCCTTTGAATCCTCGTAAAATGACAAAAAATAGGGCAATACTACATATTCCGTAACAAGGTCCACAAAACATAAATAAATATAGCTTTTGCCAACATAGTGCGATGAATAGGTCTAATTTATCGATAGATTCCCGATAAATCGCTTGTTAGAATGATAAATCGGTCCAAAAGATAAATGGCAAAGATAAGGCATAATCTTATTGGTCACCCCCCGATTAGTGATAAATCGGAAGATTAATCGGTGAATCGGAAGATTTCTTGAATAGTGCTATCAAGATACACATGGATCTGGATGTTGCAGACCAGTTCACTAAGCCTCTTCCACGAGCAAAACATGATCAGCACCAAAGCTCCATGGGTGTTAGAATCATTACTATGTAATCTAGATTATTGACTCTAGTGCAAGAGGGAGACTGAAGGAAATATGCCCTAGAGGCAATAATAAAGTTATTATTTATTTCCTTATTTCATGATAAATGTTTATTATTCATGCTAGAATTGTATTAACCAGAAACTTAGTACATGTGTGAATACATAGACAAAACATATAGTCCCTAGTATGCCTCTACTTTACTAGCTCGTTAATCAAAGATGGTTATGTTTCCTAACCGTAGGCATGTGTTGTCATTTGATGAACGGGATCACATCATTAGGAGAATGATGTGATGGACATGACCCATCCATTAGCTTAGCATTATGATCGTGTCAGTTTCATTGCTACTGCTTTCTTCATGACTTATACAAGTTCCTCAGACTATGAGATTATGCAACTCCCGAATACCGGAGGAACACTTTGTGTGCTACCAAACGTCACAACGTAAATGGGTGATTATAAAGGTGCTCTACAGGTGTCTCCGAAGGTATTTGTTGGGTTGGCATAGATCGAGATTAGGATTTGTCACTCTGTGTTTCAGAGAGGTATTTCTGGGCCCTCTCGGTAATACTCATCACTATAAGCCTTGAAAGCATTGTGGCTAATGAGTTAGTTGCGGGATGAAGTATTATGGAACGAGTAAAGAGACTTGCCAGTAACGAGATTGAACTAGGTGTGATGATACCGACGATCGAATCTCGGGCAAGTAACATACCAATGACAAAGGTGTTGGGGAACGTAGTAATTTCAAAAAACTTCCTACGCACACGCAAGATCATGGTGATGCATAGCAACGAGAGGGGAGAGTATTGTCCACGTACCCTCGTAGACCGTAAGCATAAGCGTTATGACAATGCGGTTGATGTAGTCGTACGTCTTCACGATCCGACCGATCCAAGTACCGAATGTACGGCACCTCCGAGTTCAGCACACGTTCAGCTCGATGACGATCCCCAGACTCCGATCCAGCAAAGTGTCGGGGATGAGTTCCGTCAGCACGACGGCGTGGTGACGATGATGATGTTCTACCGGCGCAGGGCTTTGCCTAAACTCCGTGACAATATGACCGAGGTGGAATATGGTGGAGGGGGGCACCGCACACGGCTAAGGAACGATCTTGAAGATCAAATTGTGTGTTCTAGGGTGCCCCCTGCCCCCGTATATAAAGGAGCAAGGGGGGGTGCGGCCGGCCCTAGGAGGAGGCGCGCTGGAGGAGTCCTACTCCCACCGGGAGTAGGACTCCCCCCCTTTCCCTTGTTGGATTAGGACTTGGGGGGAAGGAAGAGAGGGGGAAAGGAAAGGGGGGGCGCCCCCCCCCCCCCCCTCCTTGTCCTATTCGGACTTGGGGGGGAGGGGCGCGTGGCTGCCCCTAGGCCTCCTCTCCTCTTCCTCCACTAGGCCCAATAAGGCCCATTAGGTTATCGGGGGGTTCCGGTAACCTCCCGGTACTCCGATAAAATGTCGATTTCACCCGGAACACTTTCGATGTCCAAACATAGGCTTCCAATATATCAATCTTTATGTCTCGACCATTTCGAGACTCCTCGTCATGTCCGTGATCACATCCGGGACTCCGAACAAACTTAGGTACATCAAAACTTATAAACTCATAATAAAACTGTCATCGTAACGTTAAGCGTGCGGACCCTACGGGTTCGAGAACTATGTAGACATGACCTAGAACTATTCTCGGTCAATAACCAATAGTGGAACCTAGATGCTCATATTGGCTCCTACATATTCTACGAAGATCTTTATCGGTCAAACCGCATAACAACATACATTGTTCCCTTTGTCATCGATATGTTACTTGCTCGAGATTCGATCGTCGGTATCCGATACCTAGTTCAATATCGTTACCGGCAGGTCTCTTTACTCGTTATGTAATGCATCATTCCGTAACTAACTCATTAGCTACATTTCTTGCAAGGCTTATAGTGATGTGCATTACCGAGAGGGCCCAGAGATACCTCTCCGACAATCGGAGTGACAAAACCTAATCTCGAAATACGCCAACCCAACATGTACCTTTGGAGACACCTGTAGTACTCCTTTATGATCACCCAGTTACGTTGTGATGTTTGGTAGCACCCAAAGTGTTCCTCCGGTAAACGGGAGTTGCATAATCTCATAGTTACAGGAACATGTATAAGTCATGAAGAAAGCAATAGCAATATACTAAACGATCAAGTGCTAGGCTAACAGAATGGGTCATGTCAATCACATCATTCTTCTAATGATGTGATCCCGTTAATCAAATGACAACACATGTCTATGGTTAGGAAACATAACCATCTTTGATTAATGAGCTAGTCAAGTAGAGGCATACTAGTGACGTTATGTTGGTCTATGTATTCACACATGTATCATGTTTCCGGTTAATACAATTCTAGCATGAATAATAAACATTTATCATGATATGAGGAAATAAATAATAACTTTATTATTGCCTCTAGGGCATATTTCCTTCAAAAGGGAACAATGTATGTTGTTATGCGGTTTGACCGATAAAGATCTTCGTAGAATATGTAGGGACAAATATGAGCATCCAGGTTCCGCTATTGGTTATTGATCGAAGAAGTGTCTCGGTCATGTCTACATAGTTCTCCAACCCGTAGGGTCCGCACGCTTAACGTTCGATGACGATTGGTATTATGAGTTTATGTGATATGATGTACTGAAAGTTGTTCGGAGTCCAGGATGTGATCACGGACATGACGAGGAATCTCGAAATGGTTGAGACATAAAGGTTGATATATTGGACGGCTATGTTCGGACACCGGAAGTGTTCCGGAGAAGTTTGGGATAAAACCGGAGTACCGGGGGGTTACCGGAACCCCCGGGGGGTTATTGGGCCTCATGGGCCAAGTGGTGGAATGGAGGAGGCAGGCCAAGGTGGGGCGCCCCCCTAGCCCAAACCGAATTGGACTAGGCCCCCCCTTTCCTTCTCTCCTTCCCCTCCTTCCTTTCCCTCCTAGTTGGACTAGGAAAGGGGGAACATACTCCTAATTGGAGTAGGATTCCCCCACTTAGGGCACGCCCCTTGAGGCTGGCCGGCCCCCTCCTCCACTCCTTTATATACGGGGGAGGGGGGCACCCCATAGACACACAAGTTGATCAAGTTGATCTTTTAGCCGTGTGCGGTGCCCCCTCCATAGATTTCCACCTCGGTCATATCGTCGTAGTGCTTAGGCGAAGCCCTGTGCCGGTAACTTCATCATCACCGTCACCACGCCGTCGTGCTGATTCTCCCTCAAACTCAGCTAGATCTAGACTTTGAGGGACGTCACCGAGCTGAATGTGTGCAGATCATGGAGGTGTCGTGCGTTCGGTACTTGATCGGTTGGATCGTGAAGACATTCGACTACATCAACCGTGTTACATAACGCTTCCGCTTTCTGTCTACGAGGGTACGTGGACACACTCTCCCCCCGTTGCTATGCATCACCTAGATAGATCTTGCGTGATCGTAGGAATTTTTTTGAAATT
Source organism: Triticum timopheevii (assembly GCA_963921465.1). Taxonomy (NCBI): domain Eukaryota; kingdom Viridiplantae; phylum Streptophyta; class Magnoliopsida; order Poales; family Poaceae; genus Triticum; species Triticum timopheevii. The sequence continues at coordinate 130,792,619 of OY997266.1, forward strand.
ACTGCGTTCCCCAATAGGTGGCTCATACAGGTCCCACTGTGTTGTCAAAACAGCTTGATGCCATCATCATTTGGTGATCAGATCTGCACCTAAACCTCGGTTCGACTGAAACACCGGAGAATGCTGAAGCTCCAACCCCTCGCCGAGACATCGATCTTGACAACCTAAAATCTGTCGATACATGTGAGAGCCTGGCATAATAGGGATGATAGGCTACTCATAGAAACAAGGAATTCCTCCTTTTCCGGGAGTCCATTCGGCAAGAACTCAAAAGTTAAGCATGCTCAACTTGGAGCAATTTTAGGATGGGTGACCAATTGGGAAGTTGATCCCAGGTGTGCACGAGTGAGGATAAAGTGCACAGGAAAGACTAGTGTTGATCTGTGGGGCCAGTCTAGATCCCGCCAGGAGTAACGGCTAGTAACCAGGTGGGTGTGCCCGGGGCATTACAAGTTGGTAGCAGAGCCGACCCTCGTGATTACACTGATGTTTGCGGGGTCAAGTACGCGGTCATGTTGTGCATGATGTTTGTGGCCCATCGTGTCACACAACATGTCACATGTACCGGACTAGACACACATAGATGTATGTGCCAAGAGGGAATGTTCTTGTGGGCCGATGAGGACGCCAGTTCCTTTGAGTGGGGGTGTATGTGAGAGACTGACATAATAGGAATGATAGATTGCTCATATAAATAAGGAATCCTTCTTTTCCAGGAGCCCATTCGGAAAGAACTCCATAGTTAAGCATGCTCAACTTGGAGCAATTTCAGGATGGGTGGCCTACTAGGAAGTTGATCCCACGTGCGCACGAGCGAGGACAAAGTGTGTAGGAAAGACTAGTGTTGATCAGTGGGGCTAGTCTAGATCCCAACAGTGTGTCTAGAGCGTCACAATACATACTCTGCCATGACATTAGATGTGGCCGAGGAGCCACAAAGGATCATCGCCCAATTGACGATTTTTCACTAGTCGTGGGGCAAAAATTACGCTTCACCAGACCAAGCCTGGAGCTTGGATCCAGTGACTTACAATGACAACAATGATAGTCGGGCCGCTTAGGCAATCCCGAGGTTTATACTGGATCAACCTCAAAAAAGATCACCAGGGAGGTTGATGTCAGATCAGTTTGGAATAAAATTTTCTCTCCCACCCACCCCCATGTCACCTACTATCCCAATAACCCATGGCCAAGTGGCATCTAGGATCTAGCATTCGTTGTACAAAAGCCAAAAGAAACAGGCCGACGATTCTGTATGCAATTCTTGTTCATAAAAAAAACAAAATCTCGAATTGCCCAGACCGGGAGGCCTTAGCGGCATTCCAGCACAACCGTCGCGACGAAGGGAAATAGAAAATCTACGGCATGGAAATGCCTTATAACATTTGCCAAGCTATCTGATATAGTAACAAGGTACTGCGTAATGGAGGACATCTAGTTGGCCAATCAACGATACCAGAATTCGAGCCAGGACCAACCCGATTTAGGTGAGGATGGCAGATGCCTGCATCGTAACCGGCGCCCAAAGCGCTCCAGCACCGGTAAAATCGACGATCAACCGACATAGAAGCAAAAACAACTAGGCAAGGGAACCAAGTCGGTGCTAGACATGATATTGGACGAACTATGTACAATCCACTCTGTCTCCTTAAAAAACCGCCGACAAACATGCTCCGAACATGTTGGACTGTCAAACAAGTAGCAAGGGGAGGAATGGAGCTTCTGGACATCCTCAGTGTCCAAATGAGTTGAGGTATTACACCAAATCAAATCAAGCAGCCATCTGAAGATGAAGAAGTCCTAATTATATATGAGACTCACTCCTAGAGAATCAGCAAAAAAGGTCTCTTGAGAGATATGCCACGTTAACCCTGCATGTAGTGACTTCGGATAGTAGATGATCGGACATGCCGATCACCTTTGGTCATGAGGACCAACTGATAGGAGTCCACATCCGATGAGTTGTGGCCCTCGTCCTCGACCCTATCATTGATGGCTATCGATTGACCAAAGTCCCGATGGACGGCGACATTAGCTTATACCTAATTTTTTAGGAAGTTTGCAAAAGATGCAGTTCGACAGATCACATGTTGAACCAAGCCAGACTACCTTTAAAGGTATAATCCCATGAAAAGAAGCACGATGCACATGCAAGGTCACACTAGACGTGATATTCAGAACACCCGACAATTATCGGGTCGAGGAGTTAATCTTCGACATCGTGACTTTTTTGAAGTGGCTACCATGCGCTCCTCGGACGAGCCATGTTCACAAAATTTCATGCAGTACCCCATTATGCTTACATCAAGCTCAAAATGCCAGGGCCCAAGTGTGTGATCACGGTAAAAAGCAACACAGATAAATTTCTTAAGGTCAAGAAAAAAAGTAGGCGCTGGCCTTGCAGGCAGAATCCGAGGCCCTCGCGACCGGGGAGTTATCGACACAACACACAACTGTCAATAAAGACGATGTCATCCTTGACAAGCGGTAATAATCAATGTCATTTAAACCAGCCAATGAGATTGTTAAATTCCAAGTACACCCCGAGGATCCGTCCAAAATGGCCACCACTAGAACTTGGCTAGACACAATGCTAGAAGAAGCACTACGTGATTTCCTTAGGGAAAATTGGGATATCTTTGCCTGGCACCCCTCTAACATGCCATGAATCCCTTTGTCATGCCTCACGACGTACCCAAGATGGAATCCTCCGAAGACTTGGCGCATAATCCAAGACACGTTTGAATCATCGGCATGTTTACCCCTTGATGTAACTGACCTACATGTAACCTTATGTACCCTCGGTGCCTATGTAAGTCGAGGGGTTTAGACCATAGGGTTAGATTCATTCACATACGATCTCCAGGTAGATCATCAGGTACTTTGTACTCCATCCACAATCAATACAACAGAAGCAAGATACTAAACTTGGGAAAACATTGTGTCCCTCTTTATCCTGTTACCACTAAGCCAAGATCACTAGCTCGGGACCTCCTACCCGAGATCTACCGGATTCAACTCTGACACTTGGTAAGTAATTTGAATAGCCATTTGATAAGCAAGCACTCATCTCTTATCTCAACATCTTCCAATGCGAGTACACTTTGGGGATCTGGTAGTTGGGAATAGTCACTTGAGACAATGCCACCAAATATGTCACTCAAACACATTGGATGAGAGTGTGGTCGGTAATATCTTCATCCTACAAGCACAAGTAACAAAGCTTCATATAATCCTAAATGCCATGCCTTAGCCAATAATCATATGACCAAATTATATATTGAAAAGCAAGCCATATGAAGATTTTTCCGGTAAGGGGAGCCCAACTCTTCCAAATGTAGTGAGCTTGACTGAATCTCACCGTACCCTGACACAACAAGTCATAAACCAAGTGTGATGTATACAAGCCCGTCCTACTCCATTTCTAGTGGAACTTGTCATCCTCTCCACCAACTTGATCAACACCATTCATGGCATATCTAAAGTAAAGGATTTGATTGATGATGCCACAAACAATTGGGATGGACACTTAGTAAGACAAACATTTCTCCCTGAAGATGTGAAGATTATTCTACAAATCTCGATTCATGTGCATAATGATGATTTCATTGCATGGCACTATGAGAAAAAAAGGTAAATTTTCGGTCAAATCTGCTTATAGAGTTGCTGTAGACACTGTAGCTCGTGAATCCATTTCAGGACTACCTTCTTACACAAGTGTAGATGAAGATACATGTGGCTTTAGTTGGCTGAAGCTATGGTCGCTTCCCCTTCCAAGCAAGGTTCGTCACTTCTTGTGGCGCATGGCTACAAATACCTTATCGTTGCGCATGAAGCTCTAGCATAGAGGTATGCATGTTGATACTCGATGTCCTATGTGTTTTCGTTTGAATGAGGATGGTGGCCATTGCTTCATTAAGTGTAAGGGGGTTAAGAAAGTCTAGAGGAAGGCTCAATTGGAGCGTGTCAGATTGCAAATTCTAAATTGTACTGGTGCATTGGGCTGTTTGGAGAAAATTTTGAACCTCAATGACAAAGAAAATAAATTAAATCATGCCTGCTCCTTTGGTGTTGGTGGCGTGAGAGGAATAGTGCAAATGAGAGAAATGAAATCAAACCTTTTTGATGAAATCTATCATTCGATTGACTATCTTTGTATGCAATTTCTGAAGGTAAAGCGAGAAGGGAGAATGCATGAACGTCAGCAGAAGGAAAGATGGTCCAGACCTCCACCAAAAATCCTGAAAATTAACACTGATGGTGCCTTCCTGAAGGAATCAAATTCTCGAGGTTGGGGCTTTGTTATCATGAACAATTTTGGTACGGTAATAGCAGCTGGAGCAGGGAATTTGGAGCAAGTCTCGGATGCCCTTCATTCGGAGGCGTTGGCAATGTTGCATGCTGTTAACACAACCATCCAGATGGGTTGCCACCGAGTGTTTGTGGAAACCAACTATGTGCAACTGAGGATGGCGGTGAGCAATGGAGACTATGATCTTTCTACATTAGGAGCTATCTTCAAAGATATTAAGTTTCAACTGAGAGTGGGTTTCAATGATGTAACTGTTGTATCTTGTCCTCGGACTTGTAATTTAGTTGCGCATTGTTTAGCTACGTATGGTGCTAAATTTGGAGCTGGCAAATGCGAGATTTGGCTCGGCCAATATCCAGCCCTTGTAAATGACGCTGTTGCTGGCGACTTTTCCAGCCCTTGTACTTAATGGAATGCATCGTGTTCCTTTCAAAAAAAGAATAAGGCCATTGAGGCTACAAGAGATATCAGTCACCCACGAACCCAAATACATCACCTGAGCCACTGAGCACCCATTGGAACATCTCTTCCGAACTTTATACAAAACTACAGGCGCATTCTTATCAGCGGTCATGCTTTGATTCCATTTATCCTTCCAAAAGAGGATGTTCCTCACATTTTCTAGTAACATTTGCATGAACTATTAAAGATCTTTTTTGAATTGGGGGTGGGGTGGGGGGGGGGGGGGCTCGGGAAGTATTGAAGATCTTGCTAGACCTAGGGTTACACACCATCGGCGGTCTTTGCTAGGGCTTTGTGGGGACAATTTGGCGCATCCACTCCCATCTACCATGGAGTGCAAGGCCGTGGAGATCTAAATCCTAAATTCCCAATCCACCAAAACTTTTAGGTTTCAAACATATCTTCGTGTAAGAATGCATTTTCCTCCTTGAACCTCCTCCGTTTCAGACCAAAAGAACATGTGAAGCCTATAGTCATCCCAAAAATACGGCTAAAAAATGATTGGTAAACTATGCTTTTATTTGCATGCAGAAACTATGCTAAAAATGATTTAGGGGCACACAGGTGCGGATGCACTAAGTCCCTTGCACGTGTTTTTTTTACTTTGGATTTTCAAACTTTTATATCTTTTGAATAAAAAGCCCAAATTAAGTTCTATTTTCATTCGTGTTTTCCGTGACAAGGGTTTTCGGATAAGATCCATTTTGAATATGTTTTGATGAATTTTTTTTGTTAAGTTTCAACTCTTGAAGCTTAGTACGTTCGAGCGATAAAATTAAGACTTTAGTACCCGCAACCAACAAAAAAAATCACTTGTAGTTTTAACTTTGAAATAGAAATTGCTTTTCAAGTTCTCACGAACGACGAGACACGAGGCCTCTTTCCCCGCGGTCACGTTGCTGGCCGGAACCGCCGTTTCGCGTGGTTTGACCTAGGCCACGAGGATCGGCCAACAGTTTCTGCGTGCGTTTTTTCTCCTCCTTTTTTTGGTGTGGTTGGTGGTGCCCCGGCCGCCATGTCTACTCACCCTTGCGACTTGTGAGCTCTGACCTTGCCAACCCCTTGACTCACCAAACATGAGCCAGCCCTCTTTCCCGATTCGCCATGCCCATCCTAGATAAAAATGGTTTCCAACCAGGGCCCCGCTTCGAGTGGGCCCGCGCCACTGATATACCCACCCACCAAAATTGCAAGCCTCGTGTACCACTTCGCATCCGTCCAGTCTGCCACCTACCTCCATCAAACCCCCCGCTATAAAATCCCCACCGCGCCCAATCTTCCGTCAAATTAACTCGATTCGATCCGATCGGGCCCTCCCCCGCAGCGATTACGGCAACACACACACAGGAGCCGCACACCGCACCTACCCCGATGAACGTCCTCCTCCTGGAGAAGGCCCTCCTGGGCCTCTTCGCCGCGGCGGTGCTGGCCATCGCCGTCGCCAAGCTCACCGGCAAGCGCTTCCGCCTGCCCCCCGGCCCCTCCGGCGCCCCCATCGTCGGCAACTGGCTCCAGGTCGGCGACGACCTCAACCACCGCAACCTGATGGGCCTGGCCAAGCGGTTCGGCGAGGTGTTCCTCCTCCGCATGGGCGTCCGCAACCTGGTGGTCGTCTCCAGCCCCGAGCTCGCCAAGGAGGTCCTCCACACCCAGGGCGTCGAGTTCGGCTCCCGCACCCGCAACGTCGTCTTCGACATCTTCACCGGCAAGGGCCAGGTAAATCAATCAATTAAGAGCTTATTAATTGGATTTTATTCAATTTACTCCTCGATCAGAATGGGCCTCTAATCAACGCCGGCCTGGTAATGCAGGACATGGTGTTCACGGTGTACGGCGACCACTGGCGCAAGATGCGGCGGATCATGACGGTGCCCTTCTTCACCAACAAGGTGGTGGCGCAGAACCGGGTGGGGTGGGAGGAGGAGGCCCGGCTGGTGGTGGAGGACCTCAGGGCCGACCCGGCGGCGGCGACGGCGGGCGTGGTGGTCCGCCGCAGGCTGCAGCTCATGATGTACAACGACATGTTCCGCATCATGTTCGACCGCCGGTTCGAGAGCGTCGCCGACCCGCTCTTCAACCAACTCAAGGCGCTCAACGCCGAGCGCAGCATCCTCTCCCAGAGCTTCGACTACAACTACGGCGACTTCATCCCCGTCCTCCGCCCCTTCCTCCGCCGCTACCTCAACCGCTGCACCAACCTCAAGACCAAGCGGATGAAGGTCTTCGAGGACCACTTCGTCCAGCAGCGCAAGTAAGTACCATCGACTATACTTAATTCGTGCGCTTTAGTGATAATCCAAGTTAAGTTAAGCAAGTAAGTACTAGTACTTCGTATGCGCCAACCGGCCGGCGGTGGTAGCTGACCAGCTGCGATGCATCGGTGAGCCGGAGAGCGAGTTTGGTGCGCCTACCTGCACATGTTGGGTAGGCTGATGTGATCCAGATCACAGTGGCAGCGACGTTGGTAACGTCGCGGAGCAGCAAGGTCAAACTTCTCGGCACCTACGCTTGACCTTTTCAAGGCCAACAAATCCATCGTGTCACTCTCGTCCAAAACCAGAACGCAATGACCTCATAGGATGCCCCATGCTAGATGCCTCAATAATTCGCACATCGCACAGCAGGATGCACGGGAGGAGCTTGAGCTCTTTGCTTCGGGTAGCATGCAAGGATTAATGATTCCGTGAACAACCGCACATCATGTGATGGTTCAGCTTTTTCGAAGCTTTAGCTTTAGTCGATGAATTTGCTTTCTGAATCGGTTGGAAGTCCGACTCATTCACCATCACACCGACAGTGGAAAGCGTGCAACACAAGTTGTTTGAATCATTCGTCTGAGGGCCGGTGCGGGTCTACCAGATCCACATCTGCTTAGCAAGTCATGGGAAAAAATGACAAGTTAGAAAGTATGCTAAAATGGCTAATTGTACTAGTCGTTTGCCATTTTCCATTGCATGTTGCACCTCATGTGGGGCCACGTACGATAATGGAGTTGTTAGTTTCATCCTCTATATTGGACGGATCGATCATGCCAACAACCAGCGTGGCAACATGGCTGCATTTTACTGTTGCGAAGCTTTAGTCACCCAGTTGTCCAACTGGGAAATTAACAAGTACAGGTCTCTAACTTATCTGAACATGGCATTTGCAGGGAGGCGTTGGAGAAGACGGGTGAGATCAGGTGCGCCATGGACCACATCCTGGAAGCCGAAAGGAAGGGCGAGATCAACCACGACAACGTCCTCTACATCGTCGAGAACATCAACGTCGCAGGTAAATTCCATCAACTACTAAATATTTGCAGCACTCATCTTTTATGTCCAACCTAGTTTTTAGAAGGGAAACAAATGTTGTGCTACCTTTGTTTCTAAATGTAAAATATTTTGGCAATTTAAATTGAATTGTCAAAACATCTTATATTTAGGAACAGAAGGTGTACCTGATAAATAACCAGGGTGTCCTTTTCTTGAAGATTTTAAAAGAGAAGTGGAGGAGCAGTTGTTAAGTACGTAGTCGTAGTCATATATATGATGTGATCATGATGTTGTTAGAAAAAAGTAGCACGCAGGCACGCACGATTGGGAACTTTATAATCAAAGAGGCCGTAACCTAACTTAACCTTTTGTTTTTATTAGTTAGGCGGCGCTTGGCCGGCACAAGCACGCACACCGTACACCTAACCTATTTATTCTTAATTAAGCGGCGCATTAGCGTGTCACTTTCTAGGTCCGTGATCCAGTGTTATTCCTTGAACGTGCGGAGAGACTAGGGGCACACTTTGAGCTGTATAATACTGTAATACGTAACCATATACAAATGGTAGCCACGTGATTTGTCACCAAACTTCGTTTTTTAGCTCAGCTTTACGACACATTCCCCTCCTAATTAATTGTCGATGCATGCAACAAATTGCTCACGAGGAGCTTGGATTGATTCTTTGCAGCCATTGAGACGACCCTGTGGTCGATCGAGTGGGGCCTCGCGGAGCTGGTGAACCACCCGGAGATCCAGGAGAAGCTGCGCGAGGAGATCGTCGCCGTTCTGGGCGCCGGCGTGGCGGTGACGGAGCCGGACCTGGAGCGCCTCCCCTACCTGCAGTCCGTGGTGAAGGAGACGCTCCGCCTCCGCATGGCCATCCCGCTCCTGGTGCCGCACATGAACCTCAGCGACGCCAAGCTCGCCGGCTACGACATCCCCGCCGAGTCCAAGATCCTCGTCAACGCCTGGTTCCTCGCCAACGACCCCAAGCGGTGGGTGCGCGCCGACGAGTTCAGGCCGGAGAGGTTCCTCGAGGAGGAGAAGGCCGTCGAGGCCCACGGCAACGACTTCCGGTTCGTGCCCTTCGGCGTCGGCCGCCGGAGCTGCCCCGGGATCATCCTCGCGCTGCCCATCATCGGCATCACGCTCGGGCGCCTGGTGCAGAACTTCCAGCTGCTGCCGCCGCCGGGGCAGGACAAGATCGACACCACCGAGAAGCCCGGGCAGTTCAGCAACCAGATCCTCAAGCACGCCACCATCGTCTGCAAGCCGCTCGAGGCTTAATTGAATTGAGGTTCCGGGTCATGGGCGCACGCTGACGCGGGGAGATGGATCTATGCATGTGACTGTGTATTTTGCCTTCTTTCTTTTTGGTGTTTTGCAGTAGTAAGTTTAATTTTTCTTTGCTGTTGGCCTATTTGTCTTCATGTGAGGCGTCGTGTTGTAAATTTCCATATAGTTGGCAATGTGATGTAAAACTTGGCTCCAAATATGACATGATTACAAATTTTGCAAACTCGAAAAAGGTCAAAATCATCGGTACTCTGTCCCGTTCACAAATATAAAATATTTTGAATATTTTGATATGAATTACATATGATGTGAAATGAGTGAACCCACTAAAACGTGTCCATATATGCCTGATTTAGAAATGAGTTAAAATGTCTTATATTTATGAATGGAGCCTCTGGACAGCTTCTTGGTGACGTGGAGCCTGGGTTCTTTGATTGGCAGGACTGAGCAGGTGGATATGCAGTTCACTAAGGCTCACGGGGTGGCACAGCTTCTTGTCAGTGTCGCTAACATTGAGTTCTTGCCAGACGTGGTGCCTTGGACTTATGCATGCGTTTTATTTCAGTTGGATGTTGAGTACGAGGATCCTAATCTGTTCAGTGAGTTTGAGGATGACAATCCCATGGACACTTCTGAGGGAGGAGGGGCTTCGGGGAACCAGGATGATATTGCTAAGAGTGATGATGACAAGGCTAAGGGGCCTTCGGGGCCGTCAGACACTGGTGACTCTGCCCCTGTTGGGTCTACTGCCACAGTTCCGACTACCACTCTTCAGCTTGGTTCTTTGGGAGCGTTCTCGGCTCCGCCGAGGCTGTCGTGTGACCGGGTCGTTTCTGCGAGCCCGATGCTGAGTTTGTGGGTGTCGAGGTTTGTTGAGGAGGGAGGTGCAGCGGGGCAGGAGGCCCCGCCCTCGGTTGTCTCCTCTCCTTCGGCGCCGGTCGAGGTGGCCGCGCCGGTGGTCGCGGGCGGAGGTGACGGGCAGGAGGCTCGGTCCTCTGGGCCTTTGTCGCCGTCGGCGCCGAGGTTCGGCTCGGCACTCTTGTCCATGAGGTCGCCGACTTGCGGGGGAGCGGGCGTGCAGGAGGCCGTCGTCTCCCCTTCTGTTGCTTTGGAGGGCGGGCCGAGTGGTCTGGTCGCTTCGGCAACGTACTCCTTGGACCGCTCTTTGCCGAGTTCGCCGGTCTCGGGCATCGGCGGGATGTCCGTCGATGGGCCTAGGGAGCTTTCGTCGTCTCTGGGTGATGCTCCGGTGGCCCCGGCGCTGGCCACCGCTGTTGGGGGATGGGCAGGAGACTCTTTCCCTAGCACAACTTCACGCGAGGAGGTCATTGCTTTCGGCGGGATCCCGGATCCTGTCTCTGCAGGGAGACGGGTCAGCGGGAGACTGCAGGACCAGCCGGACATTGATGACATGCAACTAAGGTGTGCTTTGAGAGCGGCCAAGTTGCGCGACGTCGAGACTTCCACTGGTATGTCTGTTAATAAATCAAATTCTATTATGCATTTTACCAATGATGAGATTGTGCACAATGCCAACCAACTAGGAGTATCACTTGGTAATAATGATCTAGAGATTTCTAAGTCTGTTAATGATATGCTCGATTTGGAAGTTGAACGAGCGTTAGAATTGATTCGTAACATAGCTGCCCTTAAGCTTATGAATGAGTCGGAGATTGATGCGCTTGGGGTTAGGGCTCTTGATGGTTTGTGCGCCGATCTTGACCCTGCGGTACAGGAGACGGAGGAGGAGGATGAGTATGCCTATCCTGAAACCTCTAACCATGAGGATGAGTCTTTGGTGATAGAGGCTGAGCCCGAGTGTGCCGAACCTTCTGATGTTTGCGTTAAACCTAAACGGACCTGGAAACAGAAGGTTTATCCAGTGTCGGCTGTGCGTAGAAGTGCTAGGATCTGTACCTCTAAAAAATTTCATGACGAAATATGAGAGACATTTTTTGGAATAGCAGAGGTCTTAAAGATTTGGCTAAAAGAAGGTTTCTAGCGGATGCTTCTCTTGAACATCATTTAGACTTTATTGCTTTGTCCGAGACTGGACGAGGTAATTTCACTCCACAATTTCTTAGCACCTTATCTGGGGGGGGGGTAGATTTTGACTGGCACTGCCTCCCACCTCGACGAAGATCCGGTGGGGTTCTACTTGGGGTTAAGTGCGAAATGTTGGTGTTGGGGAACGTTGCAGAAAATTAAAAAATTTCCTACGGTTTCACCAAGATCCATCTATGAGTTCATCTAAGCAACGAGTCAAGGGAGTGAGTTTGCATCTACATACCACTTGTAGATCGCGTGCGGAAGCTTTCAAGGGGATGGTGATGATGGAGTCGTACTCGACGTGATTCAGAACACCGATGTCCAAGTGCTGAACGGACAGCACCTCCGCGTTCAACACACGTACGGGACGGGAGACGTCTCCTCCTTCTTGATCCAGCAAGGGGGAAGGAGAGGTTGATGATGATCCAGCAGCACGACGGCGTGGTGGTGGATGCAGCAGAACTCCAGCAGGGCTTCGCCAAGCGACTACGGGAGGAGGACGAGGTGTAGCAAGGGGAGGGAGGCGCCAAAGCACTGGGTGTGGCTGCCCTCCCCCTTGCCCTCCTTTATATAGGCCCCCAGGGGGGGCGCCGGCCCTGGGAGATTGAATCTCCCAAGGGGGCGCCGGCCAAGGGGGAGGAGTGCCCCCCAAGGCATGTGGTGCGCCCCCCCCCCCCCCACCCTAGGGTTTCAACCCTAGGCGCAGGGGGTGGGCCTAGGGGGGCGCACCAGCCCACTATGGGCTGGCTCCCCTCCCACGTCAGCCCATGGGGCCCTCCGGGATGGATGGCCCCACCCGGTGGACCCCCGGGACCCTTCCGGTGGTCCCGGTACATTACCGGGTGACCCCGAAACTTTCCCGATGGCCGAAATACCACTTCCTATATATTATTCTTTACCTCCGGACCATTCCGAAACTCCTCGTGACGTCCGGGATCTCATCCGGGACTCCGAACAACATTCGGTATGCTGCATACTCATATTCATACAACCCTAGCGTCACCGAACCTTAAGTGTGTAGACCCTACGGGTTCGGGAGACACGCAGACATGACCGAGACGACTCTCGGGCAATAACCAACAGCGGGATCTGGATACCCATGTTGGCTCCCACATGCTCCTCGATGATTTCATCGGATGAACCACGATGTCGAGGATTCGATCAAACCCCGTATACAATTCCCTTTGTCAATCAGTACGTTACTTGCCCGAGACTCGATCGTCGGTATCCCAATACCTTGTTCAGTCTCGTTACCGGCAAGTCACTTTACTCGTACCGTAATGCATGATCCCGTGAACAACCACTTGGTCACTTTGAGCTCATTATGATGATGCATTACCGAGTGGGCCCAGAGATACCTCTCCGTCATACGGAGTGACAAATCCCAGTCTCGATCCGTGTCAACCCAACAGACACTTTCGGAGATACCTGTAGTGCACCTTTATAGTCACCCAGTTACGTTGTGACGTTTGATACACCCAAAGCACTCCTACGGTATCCGGGAGTTACACGATCTCATGGTCAAAGGAAGAGATACTTGACATTGGAAAAGCTCTAGCAAACGAACTACACGATCTTTGTGCTATGCTTAGGATTGGGTCTTGTCCATCACATCATTCTCCTAATGATGTGATCCTGTTATCAACGACATCCAATGTCCATAGCCAGGAAACCATGACTATCTATTGATCACAACGAGCTAGTCAACTAGAGGCTCACTAGGGACATATTGTGGTCTATGTATTCACACGTGTATTACGATTTCCGGATAATACAGTTATAGCATGAATAAAAGACAATTATCATGAACAATGAAATATAATAATACTTTTATTATTGCCTCTAGGGCATATTTCCAACAGTCTCCCACTTGCACTAGAGTCACTAATCTAGTTACATTGTGATGAATCGAACACCCATAGAGTTCTGGTGTTGATCATGTTTTGCTCACGAGAGAGGTTTAGTCAACGGATCTGCGACATTCAGATCCGTATGTACTTTACAAATATCTATGTCTCCATCTTGAACATTTTCACGGATGGAGTTGAAACGACGCTTGATGTGCCTGGTCTTCTTGTGAAACCTGGGCTCCTTCGCAAGGGCAATAGCTCCAGTGTTGCCACAAAAGAGTTTGATGGGCCCCGACGCATTGGGTATGACTCCTAGGTCGGTGATGAACTCCTTCACCCAAATTGCTTCATGCGCTGCCTCCGAGGCTGCCATGTATTCCGCTTCACATGTAGAACCCGCCACGACGCTCTGCTTGCAGCTGCACCAGCTTACTGCTCCACCATTCAACATATACACGTATCCGGTTTGTGACTTAGAGTCATCCAGATCTGTGTCGAAGCTAGTGTCGACGTAACCCTTTACGACGAGCTCTTCGTCACCTCCATAAATGAGAAACATATCCTTTGTCCTTTTCAGGTACTTCAGGATATTCTTGACCGCTGTCCAGTGTTCCTTGCCGGGATTACTTTGGTACCTTGCTACCAAACTTACGGCAAGGTTTACATCAGGTCTGGTACACAGCATGGCATACATAATAGATCCTATGGCTGAAGCATAGGGGATGACACTCATCTCTTCTTTATCTTTTGCCGTGGTTGGGGACTGAGCCAAGCTCAATCTCACACCTTGTAACATAGGCAAGAACCCCTTCTTGGATTGATCCATTTTGAACTTCTTCAAAATCTTATCAAGGTATGTGCTTTGTGAAAGACCTATGAGGCGTCTCAATCTATCTCTATAGATCTTGATGCCTAATATATAAGCAGCTTTTCCAAGGTCCTTCATTGAAAAACACTTATTCAAGTAGGCCTTAATGCTGTCCAGAAGTTCTATATCATTTCCCATCAAGAGTATGTCATCTACATATAATATGAGAAATGCTACAGAGCTCCCACTCACTTTCTTGTAAACGCAGGCTTCTCCATAAGTCTGCATAAACCCAAACGCTTTGATCATCTCATCAAAACGAATGTTCCAACTCCAAGATGCTTGCACCAGCCCATAAATGGATTGCTGGAGCTTGCATACTTTGTTAGCGTTCTTAGGATTGACAAAACCTTCCGGCTGTATCATATACAGCTCTTCCTTAAGATGTCCGTTAAGGAATGTCGTTTTGACGTCCATCTGCCATATCTCATAATCATAGTATGCGGCAATTGCTAACATGATTCGGACGGACTTCAGCTTCGCTACGGGAGAGAATGTCTCGTCGTAGTCAATCCCTTGAACTTGTCGATAATCCTTAGCGACAAGTCAAGCTTTATAGATGGTAACATTACCATCCGCGTCCGTCTTCTTCTTAAAAATCCATTTGTTTTCTATCGCTCGCCGATCATCGGGCAAGTCTGTCAAAGTCCATACTTTGTTTTCATACATGGATTCTATCTCGGATTTCATGGCTTCAAGCCATTTGTTGGAATCTGGGCCCGCCATCGCTTCTTCATAGTTCGAAGGTTCACCATTGTCTAACAACATGATTTCCAGGACAGGGTTGCCGTACCATTCTGGTGCGGAACGTGTCCTTGTGGACCTACGAAGTTCAGTAGCAACTTGATCCGAAGTACCTTGATCATCATCATTATTTTCCTCTTGAGTTGGTGTGGGCATCAGAGGAACATTTTCCTGAGCTGCACCACTTTCCCGTTCGAGAGGTAGTACTTCATCGAGTTCTACTTTCCTCCCACTTACTTCTTTCAAGAGAAACTCTTTTTCCAGAAAGCATCCGTTCTTGGCAATAAAGATCTTGCCCTCGGATCTTAAGTAGAAGGTATACCCGACAGTTTCCTTGGGGTATCCTATGAAGACGCATTTTTCCGACTTGGGTTCGAGCTTTTCAGGTTGAAGTTTCTTGACATAAGCATCGCATCCCCAAACTTTTAGAAACGACAGCTTAGGTTTCTTCCCAAACCATAATTCATACGGTGTCGTCTCAAGGGATTTAGACGGTGCCCTATTTAAAGTGAATGTAGCTGTCTCTAGAGCGTATCCCCAAAATGATAGCGGTAAATCGGTAAGAGACATCATAGACCGCACCATATCCAATAGAGTGCAATTACAACGTTCGGACACACCGTTACGCTGAGGTGTTCCAGGCGGCGTGAGTTGTGAAACGATTCCACATTTCCTTAAGTGTGTACCAAATTCGTGACTTAAGTATTCTCCTCCACGATCTGATCGCAGGAACTTTATCTTTCGGTCACGTTGATTCTCTACCTCATTCTGAAATTCCTTGAACTTTTCAAAGGTCTCAGACTTGTGTTTCATTAAGTAGACATACCCATATCTACTCAAGTCATCAGTGAGAGTGAGAACATAACGATATCCTCCGCGAGCCTCAACGCTCATTGGACCGCACACATCGGTATGTATGATTTCCAACAAGTTGGTTGCTCGCTCCATTGTTCCGGAGAACGGAGTCTTGGTCATTTTTCCCATGATGCATGGTTCGCATGTGTCAAATGATTCATAATCGAGAGACTCTAAAAGTCCATCAGCATGGAGCTTCTTCATGCGCTTGACACCAATGTGACCAAGGCGGCAGTGCCACAAGTATGTGGGACTATCATTATAAACTTTACATCTTTTGGTATCCACACTATGAATATGTGTAATATTACGCTCGAGATTCATTAAGAATAAACCATTGACCATCGGAGCATGACCATAAAACATCTCTCTCATATAAATAGAACAACCATTATTCTCGGATTTAAATGAGTAGCCATCTCGTATCAAACGAGATCCTGATACAATGTTCATGCTCAAACTTGGCACTAAATAACAATTATTAAGGTTCAAAACTAATCCCGTAGGTAAATGTAGAGGTAGCGTGCCGACGGCGATCACATCGACTCTGGAACCATTCCCGGCGCGCATCGTCACCTCGTCCTTCGCCAGTCTCCGTTTATTCCGCAGCTCCTGCTGTGAGTTACAAATATGAGCAACGGCACCGGTATCAAATACCCAGGAGTTACTACGAGTACTGGTAAGGTACACATCAATTACATGTATATCAAATATACCTTTGGTGTTGCTGGCCTTCTTATCCGCTAAGTATTTGGGGCAATTCCGCTTCCAGTGACCCTTCCCCTTGCAATAAAAGCACTCAGTCTCAGGCTTGGGTCCATTCTTTGACTTCTTCCCGGTAACTGGCTTACCGGGCGCGGCAACATCCTTGTCGTCCTTCTTGAAGTTCTTCTTGCCCTTGCCCTTCTTGAACTTAGTGGTCTTATTGACCATCAACACTTGATGTTCTTTCTTGATTTCAGCCTCTGCTGACTTCAGCATTGAGAACACTTCAGGAATGGTCTTCACCATCCCCTGCATGTTGTAGTTCATCACAAAGCTCTTGTAGCTTGGTGGGAGCGACAGGAGGATTCTGTCAATGACCGCCTCATCTGGGAGGTTAATGTTCAGCTGGGTCATACGGTTGTGCAACCCAGACATCTTGAGTATGTGCTCACTGACAGAACTGTTTTCCTCCATCTTACAACTATAGAACTTGTCGGAGACATCATATCTCTCGACCCGGGCATGAGCTTGGAAAAATAGTTTCAGCTCTTCGAACATCTCATATGCTCCGTGATGCTCAAAACACTTTTGGAGCCCCGGATCTAAGCTGTAAAGCATGCCGCACTGAACGAGGGAGTAATCATCAGCACGAGACTGCCAAGCGTTCATAACGTCTTGGTTCTCTGGGACGGGAGCGTCACCTAGCGGTCCTTCTAGGACATATTGTTTCCTGGCAGCTATGAGGATGATCCTCAGGTTCCGGACCCAGTCCGTATAGTTGCTGCCATCATCTTTCAGCTTGGTTTTCTCTAGGAACGCGTTGAAGTTCATGTTGACATGAGCGTTGGCCATTTGATCTACAAGACATATTTGCAAAGGTTTTAGACTAAGTTCATGATAATTAAGTTCATCTAATCAAATTATGAACTCCCACTCAGATTAGACATCCCTCTAGTCATCTAAGTGTTACACGATCCGAGTCGACTAGGCCGTGTCCGATCATCACGTGAGACGGACTAGTCATCATCGGTGAACATCTTCATGTTGATCGTATCTTCCATACGACTCGTGTTCGACCTTTCGGTCTCCGTGTTCCGAGGCCATGTCTGTACATGCTAGGCTCGTCAAGTTAACCCTAAGTGTTTTGCGTGTGTTAAACTGTCTTACACCCGTTGTATGTGAACGTAAGGATCTATCACACCCGATCATCACGTGGTGCTTCGAAACGACGAACTGTAGCAACGGTGCACAGTTAGGGGAGAACACTTCTGGAAATTGTTGTAAGGGATCATCTTATTTACTACCGTCGTTCTAAGTATACAAGATGCATAAACATAATAAATATCACATGCAATTATATAGTAGTGACATGATATGGCCAATATCATATAGCTCCATTGATCTCCATCTTCGGGGCTCCATGATCATCTTGTCACCGGCATGACACCATGATCTCCATCATCATGATCTCCATCATCATGATCTCCATCATCGTGTCTTCATGAAGTTGTCACGCCAACGACTACTTCTACTTCTATGGCTAACGCGTTTAGCAATAAAGTAAAGTAATTTACATGGCGTTCTTCAATGACACGCAGGTCATACAAAAATAAAGACAACTCCTATGGCTCCTGCCGGTTGTTATACTCATCGACATGCAAGTCGTGAATCCTATTACAAGAACATGATCTCATACATCACAATATATCATTCATCATTCATCACAACTTCTGGCCATATCACATCACATGAACAATCGCTGCAAAAACAAGTTAGACGTCCTCTAATTGTTGTTGCATCTTTTACGTGGCTGCAAATGGGTTCTAGCAAGAACGTTTTCTTACCTACGAATAACCACAACGTGATTTTGTCAACTTCTATTTACCCTTCATAAGGACCCTTTTCATCGAATCCTCTTCAACTAAAGTGGGAGAGACAGACACCCGCCAGCCACCTTATGCAACTAGTGCATGTCAGTCGGTGGAACCGGTCTCACGTAAGCGTACATGTAAGGTTGGTCCGGGCCACTTCATCCCATAATACCGCTGAAGCAAGAAAAGACTAGTAGTGGCAAGCAAGTTGACAAGATCCACGCCCACAACAAGATTGTGTTCTACTCGTGCATTAGAGAACTACGCATAGACCTGGCTCATGATGCCACTGTTGGGGAACGTTGCAGAAAATTAAAATTTTTCCTACTGTTTCACCAAGATCCATCTATGAGTTCATCTAAGCAACGAGTCAAGGGGGTGAGTTTGCATCTACATACCACTTGTAGATCACGTGCGGAAGCTTTCAAGGGGATGGTGATGATGGAGTCGTACTCGACGTGATTCAGATCACCGATGTCCAAGTGCTGAACGGACAGCACCTCCGCGTTCAACACACGTACGGGATGGGAGACGTCTCCTCCCTCTTGATCCAGCAAGGGGGAAGGAGAGGTTGATGATGATCCAGCAGCACGACGGCGTGGTGGTGGATGCAGCAGAACTCCAGCAGGGCTTCGCCAAGCGACTACGGGAGGAGGACGAGGTGTAGCAAGGGGAGGGAGGCGCCAAAGCACTGGGTGCGGCTGCCCTCCCCGTCGCCCTCCTTTATATAGGCCCCCAAGGGGGGCGCCGGCCCTGGGAGATTGAATCTCCCAAGGGGGCGGCGGCCAAGGGGGGAGGAGTGCCCCCCAAGGCATGTGGTGCCCCCCCCCCCCACCCTAGGGTTTCAACCCTAGGCGCAGGGGGTGGGCCTAGGGGGGCGCACCAGCCCACTATGGGCTGGCTTCCCTCCCACGTTAGCCCATGGGGCCCTCCGGGATGGGTGACCCCACCCGGTGGACCCCCGGGACCCTTCCGGTGGTCCCGGTACATTACCGGGTGACCCCGAAACTTTCCGATGGCCGAAATACCACTTCCTATATATATTATTCTTTACCTCTGGACTATTCCGAAACTCCTCGTGACGTCCGGGATCTCATCCGGGACTCCGAACAACATTCGGTATGCTGCATACTCATATTCATACAACCCTAGCGTCACCGAACCTTAAGTGTGTAGACCCTACGGGTTCGGGAGACACGCAGACATGACCGAGACGACTCTCGGGCAATAACCAACAGCGGGATCTGGATACCCATGTTGGCTCCCACATGCTCCTCGATGATTTCATCGGATGAACCACGATGCCGAGGATTCGATCAAACCCCGTATACAATTCCCTTTGTCAATCGGTACGTTACTTGCCCGAGACTCGATCGTCAGTATCCCAATACCTTGTTCAGTCTCGTTACCGGCAAGTCACTTTACTCGTACCGTAATGCATGATCCCGTGAACAACCACTTGGTCACTTTGAGCTCATTATGATGATGCATTACCGAGTGGGCCCAGAGATACCTCTCCGTCATACGGAGTGACAAATCCCAGTCTCGATCCGTGTCAACCCAACAGACACTTTCGGAGATACATGTAGTGCACCTTTATAGTCACCCAGTTACGTTGTGACGTTTGATACACCCAAAGCACTCCTACGGTATCCGGGAGTTACACGATCTCATGGTCAAAGGAAGAGATACTTGACATTGGAAAAGCTCTAGCAAACGAACTACACGATCTTTGTGCTATGCTTAGGATTGGGTCTTGTCCATCACAACATTCTCCTAATGATGTGATCCCGTTATCAACGACATCCAATGTCCATAGCCAGGAAACCATGACTATCTGTTGATCACAACGAGCTAGTCAACTAGAGGCTCACTAGGGACATATTGTGGTCTATGTATTCACACGTGTATTACGATTTCCGGATAATACAGTTATAGCATGAATAAAAGACAATTATCATGAACAATGAAATATAATAATACTTTTATTATTGCCTCTAGGGCATATTTCCAACAGTTGGAGGTTCAGAGTGTAGTGTTGGGTGAGTTGTAAATTTCGGGTCAGAACTAAAGCCGATGGATTCGATTGGGCTTTGGTGGCAGTCTATGGAGCTGCGCAACCCGAACTCAAGCCAGATTTCTTGGCTGATTTGGTCCGTGTTTGCGGTAACGAGCAGCTACCCGTCTTAGTGGGTGGTGATTTTAACATTATTCGAAGAAATGAGGAAAAGAATAATGACAACTTTGACGGCAGATGGTCGTTTATGTTCAATACTATCATTGAAAGCTTGGATCTCAGAGAGATAGAGCTCTCGGGTAGGAAATTCACTTGGGCAAACTCGTTACCGGTTCCGACTTTTGAGAAGCTTGATCGTGTTTTGGCTAGCGTCGATTGGGAACAGAAGTTTCCCCTGGTGACGGTGCAGGCGTTGACACAAGGTATCTCGGATCACACACCACTACTAGTCGACTCTGGGGCTCAAACTCATGTGGGTAATAAGAATATTTTCTCCTTCGAACTTGCTTGGTTTGAAAGAGAAGGGTTCCTCGAGTTGTTAGCTAGAGAGTGGGCTAAAGACTCGGGTGGAAGGTCACCCATTGAGCGGTGGCAGTGCAAGATTCGTCATCTTCGAAGGTTCCTCATGGATGGGCCAAGCATACGTATGGGATTTATAAGGCGGAGAAGGAAAGACTCCTTATGCTTATTCACTCCCTTGAGTTAAAAGCTGAAACCTCTATATTAGATACCAGCGAGCTGGAGACTAAAGTGGAGGCCGAGTTGCGGCTGAAAGAGCTTCTCCGCAAGGAGGAATTGAAGTGGGCTTTGAGAGCTAAGGTTCGTAAAATTGTCCAAGGCGAGGACAACACTCAATTCTTTCATATGATTGCTAATGGAAAGCGTCGTAAGAAGAGAATTTTCCAATTAGAACAAGATGAAGGGACGATAGTTGGTCAGGAAAGCCTGAAAGTTACATTACTAACTATTATAAGCAGTTGTTTGGACCTCCAGAAGAGAGTTTTGTGTCCTTGGATGAGTCAAGGGTTGAGGATGTTCCTCAACTTGAGACGGAAGAGAATGAGATTTTGACTGCTCCTTTTACGGAGAAGGAGGTGTTTGTGGCCATTGCACAAATGAAAAACAATAAAGTGCCAAGACCGGATGGGTTTCTGGCGGAGTTTTACAAAAAGTGCTGCACTTCATTAAGGGTGACCTGTTGCCAATGTTTCATGAGTTGTTCATTGGTCAGCTTCATTTGTTCAAGCTCAATTTTGGAATGATAACTCTTCTTCCTAAGAAGATAGAGGCTATTCGCATTGAGTAGTTCATGCCTATCTGTTTGCTTAATGTCAGTTTCAAAATCTTCACCAAGGTTGGGACGAACCGACTCACGCAGATTGCGCATTTAGTTGTGCAACCGTCCCACACTGCTTTCATGCCAGATAGAAATATCCATGAAGGGGTGGTCGTATTGCATGAAACGCTCCATGAGATCCACTCAAAAAAACTAGATGGTGTGGTTTTTAAAGTGGATTTTGAAAAAGCATACGATAAAGTTAAATGGCCTTTCCTTCAACAAGCTTTGCATATGAAAGGATTTGACAAGGCCTGGCGAGACCAGATTGAATCCTTTACACAAAAAGGGAGTGTAGGGATTAAAGTGAATGATGATATAGGTCACTATTTCCAGACACACAAAGGACTAAGGCAAGGAGATCCCATGTCACCGATTCTATTCAACATAGTGGTTGATATGCTATCTATTTTAATAGGTCGGGCTAAGGATGCGGGGCAGGTTAGTGGCTTGGTTCCACACCTAGTTGATGGTGGTATATCCATATTGCAGTATGCTGATGATACTATCATCTTTATGGAGCATGACTTGGCGAAAGCGAGAAACATGAAGCTTGTGTTGTGCTTATTTGAACAATTGTCTGGGCTCAAGATTAACTTCCATAAGAGCGAATTGTTTTGCTTTGGAAGAGCTAATGATGACCAGGAGGCGTATAAGCAATTGTTCGGATGTGAGTTGGGTTCGCTACCGTTCACGTACTTAGGTATACCCATTCATCACCATAAGCTGACGAACAGGGAGTGGAAGTGTATCGAGGATCATTTTGAAAAGAAACTGAGATGTTGGAAAGGGAAGCTCATGTCATATGGAGGGCGATTAATTCTGATTAATTCGGTCCTCACCAGTATGCCTATGTTTCTTTTATCCTTTTTTGAGGTCCCGGTGGGGGTCAGGAAGAGGTTAGACTTTTATCGATCTCGATTCTTTTGGCAGAATGATGAGTTGAAACGAAAGTATAGGCTTGCAAAATGGGACATCATCTGTAGGCCGAAGGACCAAGACGGTCTAGGCATTGAAAATCTAGAGATCAAGAATAGATGTCTCCTTAGCAAGTGGCTATTTAAACTTTCGTCCGAGACAGAGGCTACTTGGGCTCAGATTTTGCGAAATAAGTATCTTCAGTCTAAAACATTGGCTCAGGTGACTGTGCGACCGACTGACTCACCGTTTTGGAAAGGGTTGATGAGAGTCAAGCCCCTCTTCTATAACAAGGCAAAGATCTTAGTAGGTGATGGGGCTAATACGAGGTTCTGGGAGGATACGTGGCTTGGGGAGATGCCCCTGGCACTTCAATATCCTACTTTGTACAACATTGTTCAACGTTGAGAAGCTTACGTTGCAACCGTCTTACAGTCCACGCCTCTCAATATTAGCTTTTGGAGGACGCTGGTAGGCGATCGTTGGGAGGCTTGGCTTCATCTTGTACGAAGGCTGATGGATGTCCAGTTGTCTCAGCAGCCAGATAGATTGTATTGGAAACTGACTAAGAAAGGTGTGTTCTTGGTCAAGTCCATGTATCTGGATGTCATAAACACTAGTGTCATTCCTTGCTCGAAGCACGTCTGGAAAGTTAAGGTACCTTTGCGAATCAAAGTGTTTATGTGGTTTGTCCATAAACAAGTCATTTTGACAAAGGATAATCTGGCAAAACGCAATTGGATGGGTTCTGCTAGGTGTAGTTTTTGTGATCATAACGAAACTATCAGGCACCTCTTTCTAGATTGTCCGCTGGCTCAGATTCTTTAGCGTTCGATTCATATTGCTTTTAATATTACTCCACCTACCTCTATCAACATGTTATTTGGAACGTGGCTTGATGGGGTTAACTCGGATATAGCGAGGCACATTCGTGTTGGAGTTTGTGCCTTGTTATGGGCAGTCTGGAACTGCAGAAATTATTTGGTTTTTAACAGAGCAACGAACTTTCACTTTTTGCAGGTTATCTTCAGGGCCACAGCATTGATCCGTATGTGGTCGCTACTCACTCCGACGGAGGCCAGGGGGCATTTGGCTACTGCGTCTACCCGATGGGAGATGGTAGCTTGGGTTATTTTCAACCGGTTTGAATGGTGGTCATGTAATAGGATAGGCATGTAGTGCTCCTATTTTGTTTCCCTGCCGGTTGTGGCTTTTTGATTACGCTCGTATGAGCGTTCTGTTTTCTTTTCGTACTTTGAGACACTAGAGACTTTGATACTGGTTTCATTTTTAATAATATGAGCCGTATGCATCTTTCTGATGCAGAGGCTGGGGTAACCCCCCTTTTCGAAAAAAGTTATTAGGCGTCAACAGGCTATGTGGTTAGGATCAGCTGGGTTGGCTGTTGGCTGACAGGCTTCTAAGAGCATCTCTAGCATAAGTACGGATTCACACCCCCTCCTTCCCAAGAAAATTGCTTCGCTCCCAACCGCAAATGAGAGGTGATCTCAGAGGCGACAGTTATGCCCCTTCCTCCGTTGGCGCCATCGCGGGTCCCTGCCTCCTCCATCCGCCGTTTCGGCGACCGGAGGAGGAGGGGACCCCGGCGCTTCGGCTTCGCTGTTTAGGTAGGGTAGGCGTAGGTTTCCTTGGAGGCGTCGCTTCAGTGGCGGGGACGATGTCGCGTAGGAATAAACTATTGTTGTTCTTCCACCATATTGGCGTTGCTCCAATCCATGGCGTCGGGGAGCAGTCGGCTCGGTTGTGTGGTCGGTTTTCGGATCCGACGGTCTTAGCATTTGGTGGTTGGCTCCTGGCATTCTTTTGGTTGGGGACGTGGTCGGCTACAGCACAAGGATTTGTTGTCTTGAAGAGGGCATCGCGGCTGACGGCTTGCGGCGGCGATGTTTTTCCCCCACCACATCAAGTGAAGACGGCAGTGTCGGGAACTTGTCAACACGGGGACGATCCCCGGCTGACGCGCTACAATGACTTGATCTTGTCGATTCCGACAGATTCTTTCATCGGCTCGAAAAGCACCATAGTCTGCGATGCTGCTCCTCCAGTTCAGGATCTGGTGGTTGATCCCCTCTATCTTTGGTGGTGCTACTGCGGCAGCAGACCGGCAGAGAACAATATTGCGAGGCGCAACAGGATGTTGGGGTCAAGTTGTATTTTGTCCCTTTTTGCGGTCCTTTGTGCAAAGCTTCCTGTCATCGGTTTTTCTAGATGTCTTGTGTGATTCCACATGTTTTGTGTGCAGTAATCTCTATGGTTAATTAAACGTGTGATTACTATTAAAAAAAGTCCAATGTAATGGTCAAACAAACGACTTGACTTTTTTGCCACTTCATCGCTTACATATGGGCCACAACTAACCTAAGCTTGAACAAAATTTAATCCCACAATCATTTGGATTTTTTCAAACAACAAATCACCAGAGTGGTAGGTATTTATCAGGTTTTAAAAAGTGATAGGTTTTTGGATCCCTGACCCTAACCAATGGCCAGCCAACTGCTACGCTTGAAGGAGATGCCTACAGGCAAGATCTGACAAGAGTCAACAAATTTTGGGAAACAAAATTCTCACAAACACTTCGCAGACGCCGAAATGGACATTGTCAAGGTAGAGAGAGACCTTATTCCAACACGTCATCACTGCCAGCACCTCATCGAGTCGTTGGGAAAACAAAACCTGAGAAACAAAATAAAACGGGTAGATGGGTCCCCACACTCCTCTTGCGGTCGACAAGGCCGCACTACAAGAAAACACGAAGGGGACCCCGAAGCGGCGACTTGAGGGAAAAACTTCCCTTAGGCTAGGCAGCTTGGTACCCATGTTCGGGCTCGGTTTGCAGCTTTTGGTTTTCTTTTATGAAAAGACTCCTCTTTTAATTTTTATTAAAGAAACCAAATGGCTCGGTTACAAAGCAAGCAGCTCTCAGCCACCTGACATCAACTACGATTAAGAAACGCAAAAGGAAATGAGCAAAGCGCACTCTTTTGGCATCAAAAAAACAATGCCACTCGCAACTTTTAGTATTGATGTTATATTTTGAGTTAATCAAAATCCACTCTTTAGTGGAAAAAAAGAAATGTGCAATTCATCGTCCCTGGAGCTTTTTTTGGAGACCTCCTCCTTGGTGCTTCAACGCCAGTTGGCGAACGCAGCGCCCGCTGCGTCGCTTGACTGGGCCTGGCCCAGTGACGCTCGCTCGCTAGCTCCTCCAGCTCGCCGGCTACCCCCCAACGCTCACTCGATCGCTGCGCCTCGCCGCTCGCTCGATCGCTGGCTCCGGCTCGATTGTTTTTTCTTCAATCGCTAAATTGCTACGGTATGTATAAATTTTCTTAGGGAAAAAACAACCAGTTGGACACAGTACGTATTCTTGTTCTTAGGAAAAAGTTCATCGAATTTGGGAAAAAATCATTGAATTTGAAAATAACTCGTCAAATTTCAAAAAAGTTCATCAAATTTGAAACAAGTTCATCCAATTTTAAAAAGTTCATTGAAAAAAGTTCATCGACTTTGAAAAAAGTTTGTCGGATTTGATAAAAGTTCATCGAATTCGAAAAAAAAGTTCATCAAATTTGGAAAAATTTCATTGAATTCAAAAGAAAGTTCATCGAATATGGAAAAAGTTCATCAAATTCAAAAAAAGTTCATCGAATTTAATAAAAGTTCATCAAATTTGAAGAAAAAATTCACGAATTTGAAAAAAGTTCGTCAAACACAGGAAGAAGGAAAAGAAAAAAGAAAAAGGAAAACGAAAAAGAAAAAAACAAAAAACTAAAACGAAGGAAGTAAAGATCTGAAAGGATAAAACTAGCACGTCCTGCTGCAGATGGCGGGGTGATTACTTTAGCTTGCAGTTTAGCAGGACGTCTCCGGTTCGAATCACAGCACAACAGACCTTCGCGTTCCCAGCTTGTTTTGGGAACCACCTACAAGGTTCCTAAACCGTTTTTTTTTTCTTTTTAACTCTTTTCTGTTTTTTCTTCTTCCTTTTTCTGGTTCTTCTTCTTTTCTTTTCTTTACTTTTTTGTTTTCTTTCGGTTTTCCTTTTCAAGTTAATTTCTCTTTTCAACAATTTTCTTTCTTTGGTTTTTTATTACCTTTTCTTTTATTCTCTTTCTTTCAAACTTTTTTCAAAATATTCCATGTTTCCAAAAAATGTTCAGTTTTCAAAAAAAATGTTCTAAAAATTCAAAAATTGTTTAATTTTTTCAAAATTCATAAAATGTACCTGATTTTAATTTTTTTCTACACGTATTTAGAAAAATTCACGCTTCCAAATTTGTTCGGTATTTTCTAAAATTGTTCTCAGTGTCAAAAAAATCTGAAGATTCAAAAAATGTCCGTTCTTTAAAGAATTGTCCGTGCTTCAAAATTTGTTCTCCGTTTCTAAATTTGTTCTCAAGATTAAAAAAATATATTGCTTTGAAAAATTGTTCACAAATTACAAAACATTCTTGTTTTCAAAAGATGTTCAGTTTAAAAAAAATCTCAAAATTCAAAAATTGTTCTCATTACAAAAACTTTTAAAATTCAGAAAATGTACTGGATCTCAATTTTTTGTTCACCTATTGAAAACAAATTCACGCTTCCAAATTTGTTCAGGATATTTCAAAATTGTTCTTGATTTCAAAATTTGTTCACAAAATTCAAAAAATGTCGTGCTTCAGAATTAGTTCTGCAAATTTGTACAGTAATTCAAAACCTTCCCATTTTGAAAATTTGTTCACAAATTCGAATTTTTTTGGAGTTTTTAGAAAATGTGTCTGTTCTTCATGATTTGTTCACAAATTCATAAAATGTTCCTATTTTGAAAAGTATGTTCACAAAGTAAAAAAGATTGTTCACTGTTTTTCAAACTAGTCCGTGATTGTCATAAATTTATCAGTATTTAAAAACGGTCCTGTTTTCCAAGGTTTGCGCAGAAAATCAAAAAATGTTCATGCTTTAAATTTCGTTCACAAATCCAATTTTTTTCACATTTTGTAAAAAAGGTTCCTGTTTTTCAAAATTTCTACACATCTTCAAAAATCTATCCCATTTTACAAGTTTGGTTAAAAATGGACAACTTTTCACACTCGTGCGTGCTTGGCAAAAACGTTCGTCATTTAAAAAATGTTTATTTACTATTGTCAAGAAATGACAAAAAAAAGGGAAAATAACCCGATCAAGCAATTTTTTCTAGTCTTAAAGTCTTTGTGTTCCCTGTGAACCACGAAGAGCAGTAAGGCGCAGTGGCTAGCTACTCGCCTTTCCAGTGGAGCGATCCGCAAGTTTGAATCCTGCATGACGCTCTTCCTTTTTCTTGCTTTTTTTTAACACAGCTAGCAGCTCTTGCGTGGGCCGGGCCAGTCGGAGCACTGCTCTATGCGAAGCCCCGACTTCTTGCCGCATAATGCGGCGTATAGGAGCTCCCGGCGCAGAGGGTGCCGAATTGTGATTTAGCCTTTTTTTCCTTAGAGCAAATTCTCCAGCCTGATTGATTGGGCTGGCTGGGCTACATAACATCCATTTTCGAGACTCGACATGTGGCACAGCCCAGCTAGACCTCCCAAACTTTCCTCAAAAAAAAAAAAGCTAGACCTCCCAGTCTTTTTTCTACCTGTTTCGGTATGTACCGGTACAGCATCCATCACATAGTGCCTTTAAAATCTGTGCGGTTACGGTCCTACTAAATAAGTGTATCTCTGTATTGTCCAACCCCTATTTTCGTACATCTCTTGGTACTTAAGTCAAATTTGTGGTCCCATCCATTCCATGCATGCATGCATGACACATATTCTCTTTCCTCCCCAACATGCATGACATGGAC
Organism: Triticum timopheevii; assembly: GCA_963921465.1. Classification (NCBI taxonomy): domain Eukaryota; kingdom Viridiplantae; phylum Streptophyta; class Magnoliopsida; order Poales; family Poaceae; genus Triticum; species Triticum timopheevii. The sequence continues at coordinate 130,820,984 of OY997266.1, forward strand.
ACAATCACTCCCAGTAAAGTCATGTCCTTTGATTTATCTTTTGATAATTTCAACAATTCATATATTTTAATCTACACATTTATTCTTGATTTTTATATATATTAGAATTCCTAGCGACGAGACCATTCGAACAAGACCAATCTTCAATGCATTTAAACTAGTTCCAGTTTTGCCGTTTCAATCAAAATTATGTTGACTGAACTATGTTAAAAATAATGGAATTTCTAATATCATTTTGGAAATAATGAAAATGTTTTAGAGTGATAAAAACTATTCCTTTTTTTGAAATGAGTGGAATATGTTTTATGAAATGAGTGAAATCTATTTTCTAATGAGTGAAATCTTTTTTTAACAAATGAAAATTGTTTTTGAAATGAATGTGTTTTTAGAATAAGTGAAATAAAAAAGTTTAAAATGAGGAAAATATAAGTGAATTTATTGTTTGAAATAATTGAAATCATTTTTTCTGGAAATGAGTGAAATTTGTTGCTTGAAATGAGCAAGATAAGTTTCAGAAATGAATGAAATAAATGTTTTGAATGGGCCAAAGTCCTGTTTTGAGATAACTAAAATATATTTCCCAATATATGTAAATCGCTTTCTTGACATGAGTGAATTCTATTTTCTGAAAAACTACTTTGCAGATGAGTACTTTCTTTTTCAACAGTGAAATCAACTTTTGGAATGAGTGACATCTGCGGTTTGAAATAAGTGAAATTATTTTTGAATTAAGTGAAATCTAGTTTTGAAATGAATGAGTGAAATACAATTTTGCGAATTAAGTGAAATAGGTTTTTCGAATTGAGTGAAACCAACTTTATGAAATGAGTGAAATAGTTTCTTGCAATGAGGGAAATAAAAAAATAAACGAGCGAAATTTGTTTTATGAAGCGAGCGAATTTGTATTTTCAATTGAGTGAAATCAGTTTTTTAAATAATTGAAATGAGTTATTCAAAATGAATGAAATCAAATGAGTGAAGTTAGTTATATGAAATAATTTAATTATTTTTATTTGATATATACAAGCTTCTTGAAATGAGAATATTTTTATTTTGAAATGAGTAAAATTAGTTTTTGAAAATTATTGAAACATGTTTTTTTCAATTGAAACAACATAAATCAGTAGTATCAAATGAGTGAAAATCAGTTCTTTGATGAAATGAGTGAAATCAGTTTTCTGAAATGTGTGAAATAAATTTTGGAATGAGTGAAATCCATCATTTTGAATGGCCCTAAATCCATCTTTTGAAAACGAGTGAAATATGTTTTCTCAAATGAGTGAAAGGTGTGTTTTAAAATCAGTGAAATCAAAGTTCAAAAGGAGTGAAATTAATTCTTTTTAAATGAGTGAAATATTTTTGTTTTGAAATTAGCAAAATAGTTAGCAACACTTTTATGAAATAGCGGAACAATCTTATGTTTCTAAATAGCGAAACATATTCAGTGTGTTTATCAAGTTACTTATTTGGGTGTGAAAATATTTCCAGTTTGTAAGTTTGTAAGTTTGATATTCTAGTTTATGAAAATGTTCGAAACCGTAGAATCACTTATATGATATAATGAAACATTTGAATGTTTTATGAAAGTGATTTCAAACATAATTGAAATATATTTAAAAAAAAGTAGTTCAAATATATCCAAAATAGACCATCTTCTGAAGATATTCACATCACGAATTCAAATATATAAAAAGTTTCAATAATGAACATTTGGTTCAAAAGATATGAATCGTTAAAAAATCTGAGAATGAAAATAAAATGCACCAGTGTATGAGGTGAGAGAATGCCTCCCTCTCTCTCAACTTTGTAAAAGCCGACACCGTCTGACACAAATACATGTATTGCTTTATTTAATCTGTTATATTTGCACATGAAAAGAAATTGTATAAACCCACAAAAAACAAAATTGTATAAAACCCGCATGAATCTTGACGAAACCGGGCACTGGCGGATGGTGGATTGCACACCGGATCAACCGGCACTGTTAAAATTTAGGGAAATGCTTCTGTGCGGCGCGCTGGTGAACGCTTGGGCCGGTCATTCGTGCGTTGTACTAGAAACGCTCATGGCCACTCGTTTTGTGGGTCCTAGCCCCGCCCAGACCTCCCATCCTTATCTCCCCTTCCTGCACCTCTCTTCCTCCTTTTCTTTTCCATCGCCAGCCATGAGAGTGGCAGTCCCGATCTTGCTCATCTCCTTCACTCTCTCTACTCCTTCCTCCCCTACCCCCCAAGCTACAACTATAGAGGGCTATTGAGAGCGCCTGCGCGACACCCTTCAGAGCTGCTGCAAAGGGCAGAGTTGCGCAGCCAGGATGCACTCGTCACCATGGGTCGCCCATGTGAGCTCGTCGCCATGACGCGCATGCTGTCATCCTCGAATGCTGCGACCGCACCTCCTGTTGCTGCCCTCTTTTTCTAGGTAGGGGACGACGGGCGGGGGGTGCTGCAAGCAGCGGAGGATGGGCTACAAGCGGGGTGGCCACCGCCAACCACCGATGCAGCCGGCTAAGATGCTGCTACCCCGGCGCGGCGGAGCTACAACCGTAAGCAGGTGGAGTTGCAACCAGCAAAACAAATGCTGGAACCGGCGATAGCCGTCTTGCGACGGCCAGGGCGGCGATCCATCATTGCTGGTACCAGCAATTTATTTTGCTGGAAGCAGTGACTGTTTTTGCTACGACCCATTGACGATGATTAATAGTTTTGATGAAAGCAGCAAGTACTTCTGCTGGAACCATTTTCTTTTTTTGTTGCAAGCATAATTTCTTTTTTTATCACCGTTTTGATTTTTGCTGGAACAAACATCCATTATTGTTGTTACCATCGTCTTGGATTTTTGCTAGAACCAACATATTTTTCTGCTACAACTATTCTTCTTTTTGCTGAAACCAGCGTTTTTTTCTGCTACAACTATTCTTCTTTTTGCTGGAACCAACACACCTTTTCGTTTGCGATTTTCACGATGGTGAGCGTCGACGGCGAGCGATGGGCCCATCGCCACCGGAGCTGCAACCGTCACTACCGGACCTGCAACCACAGGCCACAACTGTTGCATCCGTGGACTCAACGACATGTGCAGGCGGCGATTGGCGGCGCTCGGCGGCGAGTGCGGCGACCGGTGACGAGGACATCCGGCGAGGGTGGCGACCAGCGACAAGGACAGCCGGTGAGGTGCGGCAACCGGAGAGCTGTGACACCCGGCAAGACGATGGGAGCGATGAGAGGCAGGGGGTCTTTTTTCGTATGCGCTCGTGAGGAAGACAACTACATTGATCGTACGACCGCAGATGACTTAATCAGACGGCTGAAAGTGGACAGGCCCAACGATTAGGCCGGCTCGCCGGCGCCTATCGGTCGCCTAAAATTTACTACTAATTTGAGCCAGACCTCCTCTGTCTTCTTCGTTGTCCCTGCACTCTCCACCCACCCACGCTTCCTCTGCTCCCTTCGCGTGGCAGCGACGCGGGCAAAACCCAAAACCCCAACCCGGCGACGCCATGGCCGCCGCGCATCGCTTCCTCTGCCGCCGCGCGGTTGCCTCACCAGCTCACCTCCTGCAGCCTTCGCTCCCTGGGCCTTCCCCTGAGGTAAGAATGTTCGTTCTGAACATCTTGTGCCGGCTCGTGATCGTGTGACCAGAACCCTCCCCTCCTCTCAAGCTCCACGACGGCCCCGTCGCGTCCAGCCTCCCGTACGCGCTCGGTGGGCACTCCTCACCGACTCCGGCGCCCTCGCTTCTCCGTCGCTATTGCTCTGCCACTGCCAGGGTAAGGGCTTCGAGAACCAAAGCTGCGCCCTTTACCCTTTTTCCGTTCATTGCTGGGCTCTCCACTGCTCAACGTGCCATTGCTGACAGAAATCGCAGGCAGGATTTACCGGCGAAGGCCTCCCTTCGGTGCGCCGTGCTTATGACGTCCCTCCGCTTCAGCTACCCTCTTTGTCGCCGGTGCGCCACCGTGGCTTCACCAAGGTAAGGAGGTTCCATGCCGCTGCTGCCATCTTTGACACCGTATTTTTTGGTCTTAAATTCAAGTCGCTAACCAGAAAGGCTCTGCTACTGACAGGGAGCAGCCAGGTGTACCTGCCCTTCGGCGTGGATCTGCGCTTCCCCTGTTCGTGCCCTCTCGTGCATGCTCTTCCAAGGTAAATGCAGTCGTGGCTTTGGCTACCTGATCTTTTTTCTTAATCAAGCTGCAAATGGATAGGTTCTTTTGCGTTTCACAAGATATGAGATGAAGGGCGAGAAAATGTGAATTTAATTATCTATTCTAGTTACATTTAGCTGGATTTGCCTAGATGTGACAGGGTCTTTATAACTTCTTCAGCATGATCACCACTTAAAAATAAGCATGTCACATTAACCATAAAATGGGCCTTTGTCCATGTAAACATAGAAGTTTATGGAGTAAATAACTAAATGTTACTCCCTCCGTTCCAAAATATTGTGCGTCTTCCCGCGCTTCAACTTTAACCATAAATTTAACCAACGAGACCGACTACGGCGGGAGCAAAAATTATACCCGCCGTAGTCGATCTCGTTGGTTAAATTTATGGTTAAAGTTGAACCTCAAAAAGCGCAGGTGCACTATATTTTAGAACGGGGGAGTACCTCTGTCATGACATCCGGTCCTTCATATATATTCTGAACTTTAGGCATATACTGAAATAGGAGCTGGGATCAGCAAACATCAAGAAATATGTGGTCTGCGTACAAATGCGAACACGCCTAATCTCTGGAGTTTTTGGGAAATGCCCTTATCTCTGAGATAGACATACCTGGGGTATTAGATTTGAACACACTTGCTTAAACCTGTAGTGCTCTGCAGAAACCTTGCTGAACCCAGATTCCTACTGATCAAATCATTTACTCCCTCTGTCCCATAATATAAGAACGTTTTTTACACTACACTAGTGTCATAAAAGCTCTTATATTATGGGACGGAGGGAGTATGTGCGCTATATGACCCCTTGTAATGAACATAGCACAAAATAAGTGCAAGAAACACACACGAAGAGAGAAGGATTTGAGGGCCAACGGCTTGTACAGATAGTAGCCTGTCTAATGTCAGGGCCATCAAGTATGATCTGCAACACGGCGGAGGTATCTATCAATTAGCATTAGACGCTTCCTGCCAGTTTACTTGGAACATGGATCTTAGGATCGGGAATAGGATTGCCAATGTAATCATTGCTGGGTATTTCTCAGATTGCGCTCGTCGTGTAACTCTTTTTTGTTTAATGGACAAAAAATATATCATGTTGTTTCTTTTCTGGAAATGTCTCATGTTGTGTTCTTATACTGAAGACAGACAGTTCCATTCTCCTCTACTGGTTCAAATTTTGCTGCTGAGTCCTTTATCTCTGGAGGGAGCAACCACATATATCAACCAAGCAATCATAGCCGACATCCAGCTCAGTGTTCACTTTGTGTCCCCGTGTCCCCTTTTTCGCTGCCATAATTTACAGTTTCAGATTGGAGTGAAGATCTAGAACTCAAATTTCTAATTGGGCTACTTTACATGTTGATTTGGATGGTGTAGACCGGTCGGAGGCCGTTAACGTTATCTCTCTCTGTCCATTTTCTTACTCGAATTATACGTCTGTAATTGAGTTAAGCTCAGCCGAGCAAGTTACTCGCTGATTCACTCTATTTCTCACCTGTCAACAAACACACAAAGTAACAGCCGCTCGAATCCCTCAGCTCATTCTCTACCTGTAGCAGAAAGTTCATGTATGCATGCAGGCTTTGCAACCTAAGGCATCTCCAACGGCGACCCTTCGCCCACATAAGTCCTGACCGCGTTGTCCGGACGTGTGTCATCTCACACGGCTCTGTATCGGTCTACGAAACGGTCCGAACGCATTTTTTCCGTAAATCGGAGACAAACGTGGGGGCTTTGCGGGCGTCCGGACGGGTGCCTCACCTCCTTACCGTCCTGACCCACCAAAACCTCACCCGCCTCTCCGCGCTTTTCATCCTACGCAGGCGTCAGTTACCGCGTCATATTCATGCCGGCCCAGAGCATGCAGCGGCCGGCATTGATGCCGAGTGACGCGACCGGACGAGAAGGCGGCGCTGAGGGACGTGACCTCTCGGGCGTCGCCGCTTCAATGCAGACGCCGTTTCCCGAGAAACTAACTCCGACCACTGCGCCGCATTGAAATGGGTTGACCGGCCGTTCGCCTAGCCTGTCGTCGGCTATATAAGCCATACTCCAGCGATGCACATCCGCATCTCCTTCTCTCTGATCCCCTCCTCCTCTTCCAGTCTCTTCTCTACCTCCCTGAGCCCTCCTCCTACAGTGGCAGTGCCGAAGTCGTGGTGGTCCGCGCCGGCAAGCGGAGGTGGTGGGAGTTCATCCTCGGGTGGATCTTGGCATCGATGCCGGCGCTCTCCGGGCCCCTCGGCATCCACGGTGGCCTGCTCCTCCAACAAGGAGGAGATCGGCCTATCCTCCCGCAACAAGAGGACATCATCAGTGCGGTTGCACCTTCTTGCGGAGGCGGCTCTGACGGACGAAGAATTTGTCCGTCAAATGGTGATCATGATGGATCGCTTGCTCCGTCAGATGGGCCTGGCACCATCATCACTAGCGCGGGTCAAGGAGCGACGGTCCCCGCCGCGCTACCGCGTCAAGCCGAGCCGATGTCCCCACCCCGGCGGGTCAAGAAGGAGCCCGCCTCCCCCGATGCGGCCGCAACGTCTAGATTGGATGTCGCGTGAAGGATGAGCCCGCATCACCACCGGCGCACAAACGTAGCGGGCCCAACTTGGCGCCCCGCTGCATCCACCGCCAAGCCATCGAGGAGCTGCCGGCGGCCATAAGGACGGCGCACGGCCGCAACCTTCATTACCTCGTAGGCGCCAGTGTTGGCGGCCCCTCGGGGTCGAGGGGTGTCGTCTCCGAGGAGGAGCGGGCGGCGCGTCAACATGCGCGGTACAACTAGGGCAACGCCGCCCACCGGTGCCCGTTCGTCAAGACTGGCGGTGTGCCAGAATGAGTGTCCAACAACCCAGACCTCACCGCCGCGTGGGCCCTCGGTCGCTCCGTCACCACCAGTGAGACGGACGCCAGACGCCGACACTGCATCTACAACGAGATCGCCAAGTACGACAAGGAGTGGTCTCTTAGCGAGACCTCTGAGGCCAGCAAGGGAAAGGCGACCGCCAGGTCTCCGCGCACGCCGTTGGCACTAGCCACGGCGGCACCCTGCACTGCGCAGCAGGAGGTGGAGTTGCTATGCAGCGAGCGGCAGATGGCCGCCGGACAAGGCTACCGCAACCCTTCGAAGGCCTTGCACCGCTGGAGGGACGACGACGATGGCGGTGGCGGCGGTGCGGCAGGACATGACGACCACACATATGAGGTTGTCGTCCGGTATAGAGTCTATTTTTTTTAGTTTTTAGCTAAATAGTCGAAATATCGCTCTTTTCATATAAATTATATCTGAATTTTAATGAAATCCGTTGTGTTTGAACGAATTTTGTCCCGTTAATTTAAAAATTGGCTGAAATATATACGGATAGCGTTGGATGGCCGAAATTCGCTGTGTATTCATGGACTGGTCTCCTTTGTCCATGGAGAGATGTGGAAGGAAACAGTCCACAGACAGATGCGGGAGGAAATTTGCGGGTGGGGGTTGGAGATTTCCTAAGAGCATCTCTAGCAGACCCCGCATCCCGCTGACCTGCAAAACGCGTTTGCAGTTCGCGAAAAAACGGTTTTGCATGCCGGCGCGAACGGCGGCAGAGGCAGACCCCGCAAAGCCGACCCGTATCCTCTTTTACGGGTCGGCTTTGCGAGGTCTGCCTCTGCGCCCCCTGGCCCGCAAAACGTAAATTTGCACCTCAATTTGCATTTTTTTTTCTTTTTCAACAACATTCGATACATACGACATCACCAAATCTTTGCTAGAATAGCAAGACCAAAGAAAATAAGAACCACAATTATGCATTTAAGAAGATTTCCAACTTCCATAACTGCTCCCACTAGTTGAAGCAATATCTTCTCCATGCACTCATTGTTGATCCGCAGATTCTTAATCTTGCATTCATCATTCTTCTTCTTCTTTGGTTCTAAAAAAGTAGACGTTGCTTCCCCTCTAGTTGCACATGCATGCGATTCATTGCCTTCGATTTTACTAGTGCACGAACGTCTATCAAGTTTCTTCCTATCAATAAAGAACAATGTATTTGCCTTCCCAAAACTAAAATGAGCATCCATCTTCCTACACGCATGATGATGTTCGAAATGAGCTAACATAATTGAACCAAAAAATGAGCTATCGAAATGAGCCGAATGAAAACAGCATGTACCCCGTCGTTTTCGCATTTGAAGAACACCCATCTGGGTTGCTTCGGCGTGCCCGAAGTCAGTCGTAGCACTGTCCGCGCGCAGTCGTCGCACTGTATGAGCTGCATCGGCGAGCCACAGAGCCTCTACGCGAGGGCCGAGCCCGACGGCCGGCCGGCCGAATCCATGCTCGCAAACCGTCGACAGTGGCGAGAGGACGAGCCCGCACCTGTATGCTGCGATGCGCCTTTGCCGGGGCTGCGCGAGATGCTCCCTGACCATTCCATCGCTTGGCGCAGCCACCAGCGGCCGGGAAAGCCAAATCCGGCCGCCCGCGAAGAAGGCCCGCAGATCCGCAACTTCCCGGCCCGCCAATGCAGGAAGGGGGGGAGGGGGCGGAGGGCAACCTCGTGCGTGTGGCAGCCTTTCGGCGTGCTCCCGCCGGCTACTTTTGCCGGAATCTTGGGCGGCAGCGGGGCGGCGGGGCGAGGGGGAGAGGGGAGGTGGTTGGTGGGAAAAAGCGCGGGCTGAAATGTCCTTCCCACCAACCGCTCCCGCTATATGCAGGGCACCGACGGAGCGGGGAGGGTGGACCCGCGTATTCATGGGTTGGGGAAAAGTTTTTGCCGCGCCCCTCAAAACTTTTTACAGGCCGGCCGCGTTTGTGGGATTTTTCTCACCGACCCATATTTTAGCGATTATTTTACGGGTCGGGACCTTTTGCGGGGTCTGTTAGAGTTGCTCTAAGTACTGTCGAATAAGTCTACAGCCTGCAGTTTCATCCGGCCATTGCATAACACACGTTGTAACCCTCAACCACACCATGCCTAACACACGTTGTATTATCTCTACAGCAGCTCACTTTAGCTTTCATGTGTTGATTTGGAAGGTTTGGGCTCCATCTAAATGCAATTTTTTTGTCTGGTTAGTCAATCAAAACATAGCTTGGACCGCGGATAAGCTGCAACGCTGAGGATGGCAGAACTGTGACTGGTGCCTGCTTTGCAAGCAGGTGCAAGAATCGGCGGCCCACATCATTTTCAAGTGTAGGTTCTCGCTCCGGGTTTGGGATGAGGTGTTCGCCTGGCTCGGGCTTGCTATTCCCACGACTAGTTGGCACCAATTCAGCACTGTTAAACCTTGGTGGGATGAGCTACTCTTGAACAACACCCAACCGGTTAAGGCCTTATCTTCTCTTTTACTCCTTGTGGGGTGGGAACTTTGGAGGGAACAGAATGCGCGCCTCTTTATGAGCAAAGCGGCATGCCGGCACCGGTGGCGATCGTCACCCGGATCATCAAAAAAGAAATGTCTATTTGGCCTATTGCGGGCGTCAAGCAATTGAGCAATGTAATGCCGCGAAAGTAATCCGTTTAGGCTTTTGCCGCATTTTTATAACAATAATCTCTTCTTAATTAATGAAAATGGCAAATCTTTTGCCTAGTTAAAAAAAAACTGTCCGGAATCTGGATCGCACGGAGCGGGAGGCTTGGGAGAGTATGAGCGGATAATGAATCGGAACGTGTGGACAATGATCCGCATGCTGTGGGTATCCAGTATCCACTGTGTCTGCTCTACCTGATGATCTCTCTACTCAGCAGTGAGGTGTCGGCCCCCGAAGAGAAGGTCGCCGAGCTCGAAAGCGGTCTTCTTGACGGTGATAATGATGACGATGATGAATGATCTGCTATGACGCTCGTGAAATCTTCGGTGAGTAAGAAACTGATCTAGTTTTGGAGCCGTTGTTTCTCTACTTTATGTTGTGAGCACATGGAGATAGTGTCATTGGCAGGAGCCGTAAAAATTATGTTCTGATCGCTCAGTTTTATTGCTTTGATGTGTCTTCTTATGTTTCCCTCTTGCGTCCGCCCGTCGTCAACTGATCATTACACGTGCTTATTAAATGTGTCGGTTCACTCTGCCTGTCACTGTCAGGCAGCATGTCGTGGCGGCCAAATGCAAAGCTGCCCCTTTTATCCCCAGAGATGCAGTGCGCGGCTACAGAGAGTTGCACACGATCGAAACACGGCTGTTACAGAGTACCACACGCCTAGGGTTAACGGGGCGCGATGCTGCTAGGATGGGGTCGCTGAACGATGAAAACATCACTCGTGCTGTACACGGCTCGATCTGGTTGCCACTTGCACACGGCAGGACCGCCGTGCGTACGGCATACATACCACGGTGATTCCTGCGAACAGTTGTCGGTCTGGTCTGGCTTTTCAAGGATAGCAATGCGTTCTGGTCGCCCGCGCCGTACCATGTGTTGGTCAGGTCTGTGGTTCCTCTCGTCCACGGGCGTGACAGGGCAACAGCTGAGAGGTGGAACAATGGTATTTGTCGGAAACTTCACTTGAAAATGACCTTATCCGATAAGAACCTCTAGTAAACTCTGACTATTCCAGCCATGGCTATGATGTGACATAACTAGAGTGAAAATCACAACCAGAGTGAAAATCAATTTAGATGTGACATAACTATGTCACATCTAAATGTGTCCTAAACAGACCCGCTTTCTCTATGCTCAAATCATGGCTCTGCATCCGTGCCATCCGTGCCTCAGTGGACACGGAACGCCATGGCTGGAATAGTCAGAGTTTACTAGAGGTTCTTATCGGATAAGAACCTCTAGTAACTCTATGCTCAAATGTAGATGTGAATTAGACAAACTGAAAGCTAAACACATCTTCGATGTGGATGTTCATATTAGATCGTATACGTCCGAAATTCGTCGGGCCCCGAACCGTGGGATGATGAAGGAGAGCTTAAATGTTGGTTCGCATCGGACTTGACCAGTCTGAACCCATCTAGAATCGTATCTGAAGCCCACGGTTTTTGACAATTCACCACTCCCCTTCCGATCTCTATCTTCTACCCTCAGATGTCGCTCAAGCTTTACTAGACCTCCGTTGTCCCACCCAAACCGTCTCTCCGCCAAGGCCACAGATGTCGCTACCGTACCCCCAGGTACCCTCCGCCCCTGTCGATGGCATCCATGGACACGACACACATGACAAGTGTCAAATGGCATAGCTCATTTTTTACACTTTCATTTTTATTCCAAAACAGACACGATGAATTAGGATGATGAGTACTTCTAAGCCGAGTTCATGAATTCATCAATACCATTTCCAATCCACTAGATAACAAAAAAAAATCACAATTTTCTACAAGCCAGGAAGATGCTAGAAAGGATGTGGAGAGAGCATTTGAACAATTTCAAACCGGTCCTGCAGTTGTTTGTGAAGCTCCTAAACAACGGGATCCGGAAACATAGGTGATAACAACTTGTGTGATCATGCACAACATGATTCTGGAGGATGAGGGTGAGACAGTTCGCCATGTTCTGGATTTTTAAACAGATGGGTGAACATGCCTAGCTTCCAGAGCAGCATGCGGTGACGTTTGAGAAATTTCCCCGGATGCATCATCAGATTCACAATGGAGGAACTCACACACAGCTTCAGAATGATCTAGTGGAGCATTTGTGGGCATTTCATGTGAACAATGAGAGCATGTGTTCGAATAAATTGAATTTAAATTTGAATTGTTTGATTTCAACATTTTATGTTTGGATTATAATATTTATATTTGAATCGTTATTGCATTGGAATATTTATCTTCGAATTATATATGCATCATGGTATTTAGCTTCGATTATTTTTAATATTCAGAGAAGAGAAAAAAATATGAGGGGGCATGAAAGGATCGAGAGGTCAACTAGAGGTGCGAGATGAATATGAGACTACAAAGTTATATCTTAACTTCCAGTTTTAGGGGTGACGTACATCAAATGAGTTCTCTAGAAATGCAATCTACTGTGGAGAACAACCTTTATGGAAAGCAGGATAATGCACTACATAAGCAGGAGCAACAAACTAACTAGCAAGCAAACACAAGAAAAAATATATGAAAATAGATTAATCACACAAATCAGAGACACGGATGTATCCCGAAGTTCACACTCTTGGGGCAGTGCTAATCTCCATTGGAGTTATGCGAAAGCCAAAGCTCATGAACCCCACAAAGTGGCCCATCCTAGTCTCCTTTTGAGTGGCCCCAACAGAGAACTTCAAATCACCTGTGGTTGGCCTTCAAGGCGAAGATCAGACCTTTACAAACTTTTCTGGAGAAAACCACACACAAGCAAGCTTTCGGGCTTAATGATGGATCGGCAATTTATCACTTTTTCATGAAGAGTTTTTACTTGGTTTTCATCGTGTTTTCGTTATTTCTCCGTTTTTTCTGAGGCTAATGCTTTAAGAGAGAAGAAAAGTCATTTTTCCACCGTTTGGCAGGAAAATACATTTATAGAAGGAAACCAATTAAGATTATACGAAATCAATCCATTTGAAGCAACTTCCATGTTGGAAGATTTTGCGCTAGCGGCAACAGAGCGCAAGACGGCCACTAGTACGAGGTGTCGGAGGCCTCCCCTCATCTACAGGAACAAACTTCATAAAGGAGCATTTGGCATCAGAGAGACGTAGTCGTCGCCACTCCATCCAGAACAAAGGGAGAAGAGATTCAGAGAAGAAGAACAATTGGAGATGTTTTTCGCCTTGTTTTCCCATCTTCATTTCATTTCGTCTCATCATCACGATTTTAAGAGGAATTTAAAGTTGTAAGATCATGGTGTACAACTCTATTCACACTCGTCTCGAGATTGAGACTTGTTTAATCATTAATCTTAATGTGGATCTTCATGGTATAAATGATATGATTTTCATTGGATTATTATCTTAGATGATTGATTATTTCATTGGATCTTCATGTGAGTAATTCTTCCTAGGCATGGGAGGTGCAGGTGAATGGCAAGATTCATTTCTGCCCATCCTATATTTTTCATTCGTGTTTATAGTCTTATGATTTTTTTAGTAAGTTGTTATTCTGTGGTGAGCGCAATGCGTGATGTCCAATTTAAGGGCACGAACAACATGATCTAAAGGCTTACACAGATAAAATCCGTGACCTTCAGGTGACAAGCGGAGATATCTATAAGTAAAGAAGATAATATGAGATAATGGTGAACCACCAAACATAAGGCATGGTTCCAGTTTAATGACCTTAATTGTGGAGACGAGCACACTGTGGCAACGTCGAAGCAGGACCATAGAGTGGAACGTAACCCCGCGTGGAGGAGTTTCACAACCCTAGAGTGATCCGCCTGTCAAACAAGCAATCAACATACTAGACTCACGATACAAGGTAACTGATATTACCGTCGCATTGACACACTTGTTGTACATTGAGGACCTGACCTAGCCTCCTGCTCCTCATCGAGGCTTCTGCCCATTTTATTAGTTTTTCTAGGGCTTTGAGCTGGTGCCCTCAGCAGATCCTCTTTTATACTTCTTTTTATGTGCGTGTGTACTTCATGTGGTGTATGTTGGATTGTTATTTTGATGCAACCTTGTTGTGGTTGTGGCTGCTTGTTTTATATATATAATAGGGCGAAAGCCTTTTTAGATACTTTGAAATACAAGAAGTATTCTACAAGAACAGCTTTCACAGTTCGCTGTTTGTTTTTACCAGGATTGTTCGTGGTTGTTGACACCTCCAACTTTTGCTCTTCGGTAGGCAGTATGTACAAGAACTCCAGTGGCACTACAAGAAGTTGGCCAGCCACCTATTCGTGAGTAACTTTAGTTTACCTCTTTCTGTGAAATAACTTTAGTTTACCTACTGTCAATATAATTCACGACAAGAAAGAGTCGAGGGTAAAAGGCAGTGTGAGAAAGATTCAAGCATGCATGGAGTCATGGGGCTTTCGTACCTCGAGTTCCTTCCACTTGGAACAAGCTCTAGCAGACAGATCCGTGCCATTCCAGTTCCCACGAAACAGTTTCTGGTCCACGCATTCTAGACGGTGGGTCAATCTTCCTTCCCAACCGAGCGCGGTCTAACTCCGTGACGGTGAAGTAACGGTGCTCGGTCTCTTCACCCTGCCACAAATTACTGTAGTAACTCTCCTCTTTTCCCCGCGAGAATCGATCAAGTTTCCCTGGAAGGAGCAGCTCAGTAAGTTCGCACGTTCAGACTCACCGACTCGATCGGGAAACGGACACGTACACATGCAGTTGACACATCCCCACATTGAATAAATCAAATTCAATGCCGGTCAACTCGTGACTTTGAACGGTAATACTGCAGTACTATGAACGAATATTATTTGTGTTCATAAGGTGGAGGCACTATTAACTTTTGGCTAATTCTCAGTCGCCTCTGTAACTTTTTTGAAAACTTCAGTCTCTGAAAATTGCATAAGACTAAACTCCCCTGAGATTACAGTAGCGAGGTAAAGGTGTGAGTTGGTGAAACATTCACACAAAGAGCCGGGACTGAAGTTTAAGGAGGAGAAATCGGATAAATTTTGTTTTGCGAATTGCGATGAAAAAAATTCATCAGATTACTCTGTGAATCGGGATGCATGAGTGCTGATGCCGGTTTGTAGTATTTGCACGAGTGGCTTCATTGCCAGTTGTATTCTGACTGGCAGCGCAATGCAGCTACATGTCCGTTTCCCGTGATCTTGACATGGAGCCTGAGAGTGAGAGAGACTGTTCTTTTCCCAAACCACCGAACGCTAAACAAAATGGAGCAAACTAGGCGGTGACCAGACCACCGGAATTTTATGTTTTTTTGAAAGTTGACCGTGGGACAACTAAGCAAACGAGTACGTAGGCATGCGCGTTAACACAGCTAAGGTTCAAGACAGTGACGGTCTCCTCCCTTCCAAGAACCACACCGCAAACAACAAAATCTACGTGCAGGCTAGTAGTATAAATAGAGAGCCATCTCCCGCTAGTTTCATGCACCGGTCGATCTTCTCGGAAATCGTAAGCTCTTCTCAAGCGTGCACGCAGCAGCAACCAAACAGACACGATCGCAGGACTTACTTCGTAACTCGTGCATCCATGGCGATGGCGGGCATTAGCGCGGCAGCTAGCGGCAATGGCAAAGCCAAGGTGGTTATTGTGATGGGCGCCACGGCCACCGGCAAGTCCAAGCTGGCCGTCGACCTCGCGCTGCGGTTCGGCGGCGAGGTCGTCAACTCGGACAAGATCCAGGTCCACGACGGCCTGCCCGTGGTCACCAACAAGGCCACCGCCCGCGAGCAAGCCGGGGTGCCGCACCACCTGATCGGCGGGGTGCACCCCGACGCCGACTACGCCGCCGCGGACTTCCGGCGCGACGCCACGCGCGCCGTGGAGTCGGTGCTCGCGAGGGGCCGCGTGCCGATCATCGCCGGCGGGTCCAACAGCTACCTCGAGGCGCTGCTGGACGGCGAGCCGGGATTCCGCCAGCGGTACGAATGTTGCTTCCTCTGGGTGGACGCCGACACGTCAGTGCTGGAACGGTACGTCGGCGACCGCGTCGACTGCATGGTGGAGCAAGGGCTCGTCGGCGAGGTGCGGGAGTTTTACCGGACGGACGCGGACTACTCCCGTGGGATCAGGAGGGCCATAGGCGTGCCGGAGATGGACACCTACTTCCGTATGGAGGCCGCCGGTGCGCTGGACGGACACGATCAACGACGGGCCGGGCTCCTCGAGGCCGCTGTGGAACAGATCAAGGAGAACACATGCAGGCTGGTGTGCAGTCAGCTCCGGAAGATCCACCGGCTACGATGCCTGCCGGGGTGGAGCATCCGCCGCCTTGATGTCACCAGGGTGCTTTCGCTCAAGGTCGGGAAGGCCAAGGACGAGGAAGCGGAGCGCACCCTGTGGGAGTCGGACGTCGTCGGACCTGCCGCGCGCGTCGTTGAGACGTTTCTTCGCTCTCCTGGAGGGATGGTGGCCGAGGCGTGTAGGGATGGGAAGGAGCAAAGCGCGGCGGCGAAGCATGCAGCCGTCGTCGCCGGAATCGTCGAAGCGGCCGAGAGGTGTGGTCTGCAGCTACTCGAGACTGGGCCGTCTCGTGGGATCCATCCAAGGAAAGCGGCAGCAGCAGTTTGAGTTTGGAGCTTCTCATCAAATTAACCATACTAAAATTCAGAAACAAATCAAATTAACCATACCACATATTTAGTACTACTATTAGCTTGTGATCTCTAATCAATTGTTTTATTTTTTAATCTATCTAGTTGTGTTCATTTATCCATTATTAATAAGTTATAGAAAAACCTAGTGCATTGTATATTGGGCTCTAAACTACACCAAAACGTCCTACATTTAGGAAAGAAGGTAGTAGATGTGATACCCGAAGACGTTGTTGCACAAATTATTTGCAATATATTTCAATGATTGTATAATATGAACATTTAGATTAATAATATGTAAAGACTTTTCTAATGCATGGTTGAATGTTGAGAGGAATATATTAGTAGGATCACCTATTTAGATATAGGTATAGGATATGCTTAGATACATGTCTGTTTGGATCTTAATATGCATTTGCCACACTGGTAACGTTTGTCTGATGCTTTTTGGACGAAGGATCCACGAAGGAGTAACCCAACCTATTCCATCATGATTTACGCCCGTGAAGGATTAGTCTCACTAGGATAGATCTTCACGAAGTAGGTGATCTCCGAACCCATACAAACTTTTTGGCTTCTTCACAAACTTGAAAACTTCCAAGCACACATACCCGATCTAGTAGGCGCACACCCTCCAAAAGTAACAACATGGATGTTGCTTAGACAATGAATCCTTTGCTCTTGTGTTTCAAATGATAATCTTCTCAGCACTCAAGATTTTGATTGTGTATTTGGAGTGAAAAGCAAGAGGGGGTTAAACCTCAAGCGGATTGATTGGATGGTTGGACTGCAAAGCCTTTTGAAATCA
Organism: Triticum timopheevii; assembly: GCA_963921465.1. Classification (NCBI taxonomy): domain Eukaryota; kingdom Viridiplantae; phylum Streptophyta; class Magnoliopsida; order Poales; family Poaceae; genus Triticum; species Triticum timopheevii. Next base: position 130,838,069 of record OY997266.1, read on the forward strand.
GCATTAGAAGGTGAAATTCTCTCTTAGAACATATGTCATATGATGGGAGTGAAGTTCGCTTTGAGTTAAACTGGTGGGATGAGTGGGGTATATATAGGGTGGACCAGATGTGTGAACATTACTCACCGTTTTGCACATCTCGGAGGCTTGCACTGGTTTTGCTCGGTGTTTCCAAAGTGAACATAAATGGTGACTTTCAGATATTCGGAGCCTCTGAAGTGACTACCTCAGTAGTGGCACACACTCTGCCGGCGTTTAGGAAATTTCGTCTGGGAAAGGCTCAAAATTTAGGACGTGACAATAGAAGGTTTACGAGGTTGCTTCGGTGGCTCCGAGTGGAATGTTGGAGCTCTGATTGAACTAGAGTTTGGAATAGTGGCTATATCTGGATGTTTCGGTGGACCGAGTGCAAATGCTTGGGCGACACTGAGTTGCATGACATTAGAAAGATATAGTGGAAAACTTGAAGGAATTTGAGGAGTTTTTAGAGTTTCATCCCCGAGCACATAGAACAAAAGGCTCATTGCCTCGTCATCATCCCCTTCTGATAGTATCGGTATGCTTATGGACTAAATGTGATACTGTATCTCTAAAATCTTCTTACTAAGCCTTTTGTCCCAAACAAGTTGGGGTAGGCTAGATATGAAACCTTTCACGAGGACTTCCCAGGAGGTCATCCGTCTTAGTACTACTCTCGCCCAAATGGGTTTCATACCCAAAGGACTGGCTAGTTTTTACGTTGGGTCGCCAAGCCTATCACAACCCTTAGATATGAAATCCTTTCATGAGGACTTCCCAGGAGGTCACCCATCCTAGTACTACTCACTCAAATGGGTTTCATACCCATGGGACTGGCTAGTTTTTAAGTTGGCTCGCCAAGCCTATCACACCCTCCTCCTTTACCCGGGCTTGGGACCGGCTATGCCTAGAAGACATAGGCGGAGTTACTGTATCTCTAAAATGTAAATGTAAAATCACTTGTCTTGCCCAAATCATGTCTTAAACCATTTTTGGGGGTCACCATCCATTCCAATGTTGTACCTAAAAGAACTTTTCTTGAAATCTACTTTGCAGTATCACTGGTTCTTTGAGATATGTTGACATGAACTACCAAAATCCATCTTGGGGATTGGATGCACTTTCGGAAGACTAAGATGCAGTCATGAAAGGCTCAAGCGTTGGTATGATTTATCCTTAATAACCTTGGTAACCCAGCGAGTCGGATAGGGCCAAGGTTATACAATCAATTCTTGATGCGGTTGTAGTTGGTCGTGGTGATATTAGGAAGCATCTCCCGCTTATGTGTTCTAAAAAATAAGTGCAAAGATGTTTATTGGTGCATTGTTGATCCATCTTGTTATAATTCCAAGTATGTGTACATAGCTGGATCTGAAACCTTAGCTCTAGCATTTTTTCCTTTATATTGTTACAACCTCTATAATAATTGTTGGTACGAGAAATAGAACAATTTGTGATAATAAAGACTTGCAGACATTTCCTTGCCAAGCTTAATTAGCTTCATGTATTCGACAAACCTTGGGATCTCTAGGGAAGAAGATATATAAACATTAGAAATCTGATCTAAGATAATCAAGTTAAAAGTCCAATTTAAGATCTGTCTGCATAGTCATGTTCATGGTGGCAAGATATTCAAACTAAGGCCCTTGGATACGTTTTGAAAAAGTTTGAACATAAATTATGAAACCATGTTGGAACACTATGAACAATTATGCCACGTTCAATCTATTTCATCTAAATTTGTAAAATAGGTTTGCATAAGAGAGGTTCCAATAGGATCTCATTGAGTATTAAAATGTTCTGCATTGGTTTTGTCTTGACATGTACTTGTAAAAGATTGACCCTTATGCCTAAATTTTTGCATTGGTTTTGTCTTGATATGTACTTGTAAAAGTTTGACTCGTATGCCTACGATTTTGCATTGGTTTTGTCTTGATATTTACTTTTAAAAGTTTGACTCGTATACCTATGATTCAACTTGTTTAACATGTGTCACTACAGTTTTGCAAAGTTTCACTAAAACCTTAGACTTATTGTGTTTCAAATGCATTTTTATAAACTTATGAAAATATTTCATTGTGTTTCAAGCATGTTCCGGTTTTGATGATTTTTCACAAATGTTTCATTTCATTTTAAATAAAGAAAAAATAAAAAAAAATCTTCAAATATATTTCGAACTTTTGCTATGTTTCTATAATGTTTCATCGTCTGCTAGTTATGTTTCCCAATTATCTTAGCCTGTTTCACTAGCGCCTACAAAAGATTCACATATGTTTTCCTAGACCTATCTCGAGTCAAATGTGAAGATTAGTTTCACTAATGATTCAATGATTTTCATCAGGGGTGCCGCATGTTTCACTAACATCAAAATGTCTACAGGAGTTCCACTTGTGCTTGAATAATATTTCATCGAGTACCACACAAGTTTAACAATTTTTTGGAATATGTTGCTTGGCTATTATTTCACGTATATTACAAAATGCATCGATATGAGTTTCACTAACTTTCTTGCATGCTAGTGTGCCACTCCATGGAGATTTATGTGAACAATTCTTGGTTGTTCAAAAATTATTTTTGACCCCGAAACCATAGAACAATTGTTCTACTGTAAATTTGAATTAATAAAGTATAATATTATGTATAGACAAAAAGGAAAAACATCGTACAAATAATATCTAGCCCACTCCAGTTTATCCAATCATGGGAATCAAGGGAAGTGTACTATCTTAAGTCAACTCTGGGACATAATCCACTGAGTGAGGCAATCAATATTCTTCTTAGTTTGTGATGAAACATAAATCGGTGGATCTCGAGGTAGGGGTTACTAAGCTAGATGTCTTGGAACGAGGATAATAGGGACAGAGAGATTTTACCCAGGTTCGGGCTCTCCGAGGAGATAATACCCTATGTCTTGCTTGCGTTTATTGTGTTGGAGTAAGTATAGAGTACAGGTATCTACCAAGAGATTGAAATGTCTAACTTATGTTGTCTATGAGCTAGGCCCCTCCATTTATATAGGTACGTGGAGAGGGGGGGGGTCCTAGGGTACATGTTCCTAGTCGGCTACTTACGAGGAAACAGAGTCCTCCAGAGATCCAGCGTCTTGGAGTATTTATCAAGTCTTCTGAATATTTCTTGTCATCATCATGGGCTACCCGAATTGGTCCAGGATGGAACCGACAAAGGGTCCTCGGCCTAGCCCACTAGGTCGGGAGCTGACGTGGTGAGAGGCCCCTTAGTCGGGACACCGCCAGTCTCGTACTTAACCAGAAGGACTTTCTTGCGCCTGTGTTTCCAAGAGATTACTCCAGGAACTTCAGTTAAGAATATATTGCTATTCCTTTGAATCCAAATATTTCAGCAGCTCATGATGATGATATCCGTTGCAATATTTGGCTAATGTTTGGTGGAGAAGCAACACTTCATCAAAGAGAGAGATACCCATGTGCTTGTTTGGAGAGATAGAGCCCAACAAGATTGTGCAAAAGAACAGTCAAATAGAAAGTATATAATATATTCCTCTGTCGATTCATTTCAAAGGACACATATATAGGAGTCGATATAAAAAGTTTTTCTCTTGAGCAATCCCCTGGTATTTATTCTGTCATACATAGCCAGCCAAATGTAAATCTTACGCATGAACCTACTTGCACTTTTCCGAATCCATTCGAAGAGGAAACAAAACTTTGACCGCCCCATCAGATAGTTATACATCATCTTAGAGGGGGAAATATGTGATTTCCAGCCATAAGTCCATTTGTTAGCAGACAAAGAAGGGCCGATATGCATCATAGTTTGTTCCGGCCCATTGAATTGAAGGAAAGCTTGGTTTGAAAGGGGCCTATGAAACCTGTCATTGGATTTTGTCTGTTTAAAACAGAGACAAGAGCTCTTGTCATTTATGACAAAGGAGTGGAGCTTTGGAACGTGTTGCACCAGTGCCAAATCTGACCATTTTTCATCCCAAGAAAGTGCAGAATGTCCATTGCCAATAGTGCATATATTGCCAATAGTGCATATAGCCACTTACTTAAAAAGAGGGATTAACTTCACGTGATCTTTCCACCAAAATGACACCTGAAGCTTTCCATGAGGAACAGAGGAATAATATGATTAGGCTTACCCACGACATGTTTTCCTTGTTGTAAAACTTATGATATTTTCATACATGGTAAAACAGATTCATAGAGATTTCGCCATGTTTCATACTTCCAAATTTGGACTTCGTCATGAACTGAGTGTAACTCGGAATGTTAAATTCCTTGGCGACTTCGTCAATCTTAAGATTTGTCGGCTCAGTCTCTCGAAAGTGCTAATAGGGGTAAGGTGTGCGTGATGCGTGAGTGTACGTGCACGTATATGAGCATATGTGCTTGTACTGTGTTTTCTCAAAACAAAAGCTAAACTTTAATTTTGACAAATTCATTCAAGGTTACTGTTGTTTTTCAGATCCCATCACCAAGAACTTCATTTTTTCAAATGGAACATAGATATCATATTCAGTTCAACACGTGTAGGTGTTTTAAATTTAAGGTCTAGAACCAAATACTTGCAAAGATGGGATACCATCTGATGTGGAACTATTGGCTGAGGGGACTCCGTGACCTCCCGTGCATGGTAGATACTCATCCTCCTGACCCGCAGCAGGCACCGCAAATACGATCGTGACTCTTTCCTGTTTTCCTCTCGTCCCTGGCGGCTGGAACCCTAGCCGCCGCCGGGGGAGGCCGATCTTCCAACGCCGCTCTCCGGTGGCTCCCCTCCGCCGGCGACCGAGTGAGGGGGGTCGCCGGATCCACGCGTGTGGATCGCTTTTACACTCTCGTAGTCTAGGTTTTTAGATTGTTCATCGTCTTTGCTTCGGCGGCGATGATGACAATGCTGAATAAAGATTCTTCGGATCCTTTCCTGACGAGGCCATCGGTCCTATGGTTGGGATGGATTTAAAAACCAGTCTGTTCAAGCAAGGATGGCGTGGCGGCGACGGCATCCTCGTGATGGACCTGTGTCATCGGGCTCCGCCGTTGCGACGACGTTTGCTCCAGCGTCGGCACGGAGCTTGGGAGGTAGTCCAGGAGCGGATGCAGATTGTGGTCTGCATCGACGACATCTGGAAGACGGAGCATGTGCTGGGCTTGTGGTTTGTGGATGGCAGATATGGTTTCCTCCTTCGGCGTTTTAGTCGTGGTGAGGTGTCAGATCTGAAGTTCGATGGCGTGTCCGGGGTGTTGCCCCGGTCTGATTCGTTCAACTGTAAGAGCTTCACTTTTGATGAGCCACCTTGGAGGTCTGCAAAGCTGCATATCAGCGATGGAGCCGCGTCGAGCTCGGGTGAGGAGGTGATTCGTCATTCTTTTCTTCGGTGGATGCTGTGGTGGTGCCGGAGGCAGGTGACGGGCGTTGGTGTCAAGCTCAGAGATGCTCTGCTACCTTTTCGGATTTATCATGTCGGTCTTTACGTAACTTGTAATTTATTCTTTATGATATGAATGAGACACGTATTACCATGGAAAAAAAAGATACTCATCCTCCTGTCATCATCTAGAGGATCCCGAGCAGTACATTCGATTAGAGACAGCCAGCCTGGGCATCCTGATAAGATTTGTCGGACAATAAGCTTTTCCCCTTTTCTCAAGATGCTTAGTGTGCAATGATGAGAACGATATGAATCTCTCTGATAAGCACGATTTGTACGCAGTGTGATAATTAGCCTTTTACAAAAGCATGTGGTCCAATAATGACCGTGGCCACATTCCTCGCTCATGTCATGTCCCCTCGCTCCCGATCACACTACTAACCTGGATTCATTCGATCGCCAGTACAAGTAAGTATAGCGCCGACGAGGCGGTGATTTTATCTAGTGATGACTCTGCTTACGCATACGCGTAGAAATGCCAATGTGTGATGGTGACGGAGGCGGAACAATCATCTTCCCCTTTTTCCGTACCAACCCGACTGCTATGCTTTCGCGCGATAAACGGTTCTACAACAAAACACCAAAACTAAATCGTGCCGCTAGACCTGCCCGATCTTGGGATCATGGTTTGAGACCATCTGCTAATGTTTAGCTCGCGCGTGAATTATGTTACTTAGCCCGTCCATATGTAACAAGGCACTGAACATTCGTCGAATTATTGGGCAAGATATCCTCAATAGAAATAAATTATTGGGCAACATGGCCCTCCCTATGTTAGCTACAACACCATAATGGTGGACCTAAAATCCCCGTTTCGGGATCTCATGTCGCTCCCTCTTGAGGTCGACGGAGACTGCAATTAGTGGTGAAGTCAGCTTGCAGTGACCCTGACTTATTGTCCGAGCATGGCTGAGGAAATAAGCCCAACTGCAATGAGGGCAAATTTTGTCAGTGGATTTTATCCGCAAACACTCGTTAATGTGGTGCCTTTATCCCTTAGGCTTGTTGTAATGTGGTAGCATTGTTATGACCGGCATATACTACAGACCAGGTAGTTAGGGGCCTGGCCCAGTTATCTTATCGTTATTAGGGGCTTAGTCCAGTTATCGTATTTGGAGATTATATAAACTCATATAAGGACTCGTTTGAAGTTAAGCAGAAGAAATAATATTTGCTCGGCTTCCTGAAAGGAGCCGGAGACCTAACCCTAGCTGCCGCATCCTGCTCCCTCCCTCTCTCTCGCACACGTGATAACGGCGCCCCAGCGCCAGCGACCTCGCCTTCCTCCTCGCCAAGCCCCTTCCACCCCTACAACCTACGAGTTAGACCTGGTAGGATCTCAAATCCTATCAATCTGGTATCAGATGTCTCAGGCTCGATCATGTCCGCGCCACCGCCCACCCCCTCCCTCCCGCAGCCGATCGCCTCTTCATCGCTGATGACCACCGCGGCCAGCACGTCGTCCCTGACCGGGCCGGTCTCCTCCGCCGCCTGGATGCCACCCGCGTCCGCCCCCGCCGTGCTCACCCCAGAGGAGATGACGGCGGCGCTCCGGGGACCTAACTCGGGCGGTTCAGGGCATCCGCACCTTCCTCGCGGGGCACTATGGGCTGTATCCGCCCGCCCCCGTCACCACCATCACGGGGGCGCAGCAGCTCCCGTGGCAGCCGCCACCACCGGCGACCTCCGTCGCATCCATCATGTCGCTGCCGCAGCAGCAGCCGCCGCTGTCGCCGCCACCGGCGATCTCGGGGCCGGGCCTTCCGTCGAGGGCGCCCGGGGTGCCTGTGAGGCCCCCGATTCAATCGTACACTAATCATGCATGCAAACGTGTACGATCAAGATCAGGGACTCACGAAAAGATATCACAACACAACTCTAAAAGTAAATAAGTCATACAAGCATCATATTACAAGCCATGGGCCTCGAGGGCTCGGATACAAGTGCTCGATCATAAACAGTCAGCGGAAGCAACAATATCTGAGTACATACATAAGTTAAATAAGGTGCCATAAGATGGATAGCACAAACTGAGATACAGATCGAAAGAGGCGCATGCCTCCTGCCTGGGATCCTCCTAACTACTCCTGGTCGTCGATGGCGGCCTGCACATAGTAGTAGGCACCTTTGGTGTAGTAGGAGTCGTCGAAGGTGGCGTCTGGCTTCGGGGCTCCAGCATCTGGTTGCAACGTCCAGGAAGAATGGAAAGGGGGAAAAGAGGGAGCAAAGCAGCCGTGAGTACTCATCCAAAGTACTCGCAAGCAAGGTTCTACACTATATATGCATTGGTATAAATGAATTGGATAGTATCTATGGACTGAGCTACAGAATGTGAAGCAGCACAAAGGTTGTGGAGGAGCAACTCCACCTTGCTGCTACAATGTGTACAACACAAGTGTTGAAGGAACAGCTTCAACGTGTTGCGCTAGATATCGCTCTAGTGGCGAATGAGGCTGATAGGGCAGCAAGAGTTCAATCCAGAACTCCTAGGGGACAAGATCTACTCCAAGATCTTAGATAAGAACAACAAGTTCTATTATGGGTAGGGGTACATAGTCTGGCTACAAAGTAGAGGTGAGGACCTCTATTTTTAGGGCTTTGGGAAGCCTTCACATACTTCTACTTATAGCTGGAATACTCTAGAAACATTATTTAAGGTTCACCATTCTACTCATAGCTACTCACAACTAGAAGACTCTAGAAAACAGTAGGTAGGATAAAGAAAAGAAAAGAAATACTAGACCACAACAGAAGTATCTAGAAGTAGCCAAACAGATTTGACATATGATTATATTTTTCATGTTCCTCATCTACTGTTCCTCATCATTCTCCCCTGGTTGTTTGGAACTCGCCCTCGAGTTATCTTCATAGAGCGCTTCTTCTGGATGGTAGAGAGTCAAGTCCGCAACATTGAAAGTGTTGGAGATACCCATATCGCTTGGAAGATCTATCACATAAGCATTATCATTTATCTTCCTCATGATAGAGAAGGGCCCATACCTTCGCTGCCTAAGTTTCCCTTTAACACCTAAAGGCAGCCTTTCTTTTCGAAGGTAGACCATCACCTTATCACCGGCTTGGAATGATTTTAGCCTCCTTTTGCAATCAGCAAGTTGTTTATATTTCTGATTTTGTGCTTCCAAAGCACCGCGAATCTCTTCAAATAACTCGGTGTAATTATCAGCAAAGGACAATGCTGATTTTGAGTTTCCCCTTGATGGTAGCTTCACTAGGTCCACCACATGTGATGGAACTTTAGTGTAGACAATGGAAAAAGGGCTCCTTCCTGTGGATCTATGCTTGGAGTTATTGTAGGAGAATTCTGCAAGAGATAAAGCCAAATCCCATTGTCCCTTTCTTTCTCCACAAATGCAACGGATCAGATTACCCAAAAACTTGTTCACCACTTCCATTTGTCCATCTGTTTGTGGATGAGCAGTGCTAGAAAATTTCAATTCAGTGTTGAATTGCTTCCACAAAGTGAGCCAAAATGCAGCAAGAAACTTGCTATCATGGTCTGAGACGATGGACCTTGGTACTCCATGAAGTCTGACCACTTCTCGAAAGAATAGGTTTGCCACATGATGAGCATCCGTTGTTTTGCGGCATGGGATGAAATGAGCCATCTTAGAGAATCTATCCACGACCACAAATACAACATCACTTCCTCGTCTTGTTCTTGGCAAGCCCAAGACGAAGTCCATAGAAATGTCCTCCCATGGAGCGACAAGAACAGGCAAAGGCATGTATAACCCTGTGTTCTGGACTTGGCCTTTGCAGGTCTGACATACGGGGCACCGTTGAACGAACTTTCCAGCATCTCTCTTTAGTTGTGGCCAAAAGTAGCGAGCTTCCAAGTTAGCGATAGTCTTGTCCCGTCCATCATGGCCACTAAGATCACTTGAATGGAGCTCTCTAACCAGCTTGTCACGTAAAGAACTTCTTGGAATGCACAAACGATCATTTTTGAAGAGATATCCATCTTGCATCAAATAGTCATCACCTAATGGTTGGCCCCTTGCGTGCTTTACCTAAACATGGCCAAAGTCTTCGTCACCCTCATACAACTCCTTTATTTGATCCATGCCCGGAAGTTCAGCTTCAAAAGAAGTCAAGAGGCATGCACGACGACTCAAGGCATCGGCCACTCTGTTAGTTATTCCAGATTTATGTATGATGAGATAGTTAAATCTCTCCAGATATGCTGCCCATCTTGCTAGCATGCGGTCAACATGCCTTTGATTTCTAAAATGCTTCAAGGATTGATAGTCGCTATAAACAATGAACTCTTTAGGCAGCAAATAGACTTCTCAAGTTTTCAACGCTCTGAAAACGGCGTATAATTCTTGCTGATAGGTACTCCATTTCTGTCTAGCTTCACTTAACTTCTCACTAAAGAAAGCAATGGGCTTCCTTTCTTGAGGTAGGACAGCTCCAATGCCTACTCCACTTGCATCACACTCCAACTCAAAAGTCTTGTTGAAATCAGGTAGTACCAAGACAGGAGCTTGTGATAGCTTTTGTTTAATCTCATTGAAGCTAGCTTCAGCTGCTTCTGCCCATTGGAACTTTCCTTTCTTCAAACACTCGGTAATTGGTTCCATAATAGTGTTGAAATTCTTAACAAATCGCCTATAGAAAGTTGCAAGGCCATGAAAGCTTCTTACCTCAGAAACGGTCTTAGGAGTTGGCCATTCTCGGATTGCTTCAACCTTAGAATCATCAACACGAATGCCGTCACATGTTATGACGAATCCTAGGAAAAGAAGTTGTGTTTGCAGGAAAAACACATTTCTTCAAGTTGACGTAGAGCTCATTTTTCCTTGGTACTTCTAGCACCTTCCGAATGTGATCAAAGTGTTCATCCTCATCCTTGCTATAGATCAAGATGTCATCGAAATAGGCCACAACAAAGTGGGATAAGAAGGGTCTAAGGACTTGATTCATTAAGTGCATAAAGGTACTTGGTGCATTTGAGAGTCCAAATGGCATGACTAGCCATTCAAACAACCCTTCCTTTGTCTTGAAGGCGGTCTTCCATTCATCCCCGGGTCTTATACAGATTTGATGATATCCACTTCTTAAATCTAGCTTTGTGAACACTCTTGCTCCACTAAGTTGATCCAACATATCATCCAAACGGGGAATAGGGAATCTATACCTTACGGTGATCTTGTTAATGGCTCTACTGTCCGTACACATGCGCCAAGATCCATCTTTCTTTGGCGAGAGTAGGGCTGGTACAGCACATGGGCTAATACTTTCTCGAATGTGCCCCTTTTGCAACAATTCCTCCACTTTCTCCTTCAATATATCATGCTCCTTTGGGCTCATTCGATAGTGTGGAAGATTAGGAAGACTTGCTCCCGGAATTAAGTCAATTCTATGTTGAATTCCTCTCATCCGTGGCAAGCCATGTGGCTCCCCAAGTATGTTCTGAAATTCTGCCAATAAACCACGTACCTTTGCTGGAATTTCAACAGTCAGGTGCTCTTCTCCCTTCACAACAAGTGCAGCACACAAATCTGCCTCCTTCAAGTCTTCCATAAACTCATGAGAGGTATGGGAGATAGTTAACATAGTTTTCCCCTCCTCCTTTGAGGTATTACCTTCGGTTTTGTTTGGTAAGATAATGATCCTTCTCTTTTTCCAAATGAAAGAGTAAGAATTTTCCTTGCCCTTGTGTGTAGTATCCACATCAAATTGCCAAGGCCTCCCAAGAAGAACATGGCTGGCATCCATGTCAACCACATCACACAACACATTTGAGCGATAATGCTTACCCAAAGAAAGTGGCAGGTTGCATTGTTTGGTGATCCTCATATTCACTCCTTTCTTGATCCATCCAATAGTGTAGGGATTTGGATGATCATGGGTTTCAAGCTTTAAATGGTCCACCAACTTCTGGGAGATAAGATTCTCGCAGCTGCAACTATCAATCACTAGTTTGCATACCTTGCCATTCACTGTGCATTTGCTCTCAAATATTTTCTTCCGTTGTGTGTCATCGAGTTGTGGTGTGGAACATAGGACACGCTGGATCACACATACCACCTCTTCACCTTCTTCTTGACAAACCTCTTGTCCGTCTGCATCTTCAGATTCGTATTCTTCCTCATCGCTTTCACCATCATGGATAGCCGTGTTAACAAATTTCCTTAGTGGGCAACTGCTGGATATGTGTCCCTCTTTACCACATTTATAGCACTTTGGGCCTTCATTTGCCTTATCCTTGCCTCTAGTTTGCTTCGGGATGGGCTGTGTTGTCTTTGGTGGAGTGGTCTTTTCTTCCACTCTATTAGGTTGGCTCCTAGATGAGCCTTCGGTACGAGGATATGGAGGATATGGAGCCTTAGTTGTCTTTCTCATCCTCACAAACCTCTCGGCCTTTAAGGCTAGAGCTTGTGCTTGATCAACGGACCAGATTTGTTGCATCATCAATCGATCTTGAATAGCATCATTGAGACCATTGATGTACCTTGCAACTTGTTGCTCTTCAGTTTCAGCAAGGTTGCACCTCACTTGTAGCCTTAGAAACTCCTCCGTGTAATCTGAAACAGTCCTATTTCCTTGAGCACAATTTTGAAATTGGATAAATAGGATCTGGTCATAATCAGCGGGCAAAAATCTCCCTTTCAAGAGGCCTTTCATTTGTCGCCAAGTTCTAACACGAGGTTCTCCTCTCAGCCTGCGCTCCTCTTGAACGCGATGCCACCATGCACCGGCTCCTCCTTTCAGCTTGTATGCGACCAAAGGAACTCTACGATCTTTCGGAACCTCCATGACCTCAAAGAAAGTCTCCACTTCATATAACCAATCCAGGCACCCTTCAATGTCAACATTTCCATTAAAACTTGGGATCTCAGCTTTCACCTTGTATGTATCTCTTGCATATGTAGGGTTGGGTGCTCTCCGATATGCGTAGAGATTTGGTTCTTCAAGGGCATCATCATATTCTTCACCTTCAGAAGCCTCAACATAAATTGGCCTTCTTGAAGCACGTTGAACAACATGTTGTCGTGGCGGTCTTGATCCAAGATTACCTCTCCTTATTCCTTGATGAACATCTTCCTCTTCTTTAGATGAATCTCCTTCATTGGTAGCAGGAGGGACACCCTTTCTTATCATCTCAACCAGCTGGTCAAATCTCCTATTTAGATCTTCACGCAGCCCTTTGATTTGTTGTTCAGCAGCATCCACCCTCTTCTCCAATTGCTCCATTGCTTGCTGGAACTTGCTCTCAAAGAGGACAACAAGAACGATTATGGGTCAACGAGGCTCTGATGCCACCTGAAGCAGCACAAAGGTTGTGGAGGAGCAACTCCACCTTGCTGCTACAATGTGTACAGCACAAGTGTTGAAGGAACAGCTTCAACGTGCTGCGCTAGATATCGCTCTAGTGGCGAATGAGGCTGATAGGGCAGCAAGAGTTCAATCCAGAACTCCTAGGGGACAAGATCTACTCCAAGATCTTAGATAAGAACAACAAGTTCTATTATGGGTAGGGGTACATAGTCTGGCTACAAAGTAGAGGTGAGGACCTCTATTTTTAGGGCTTTGGGAAGCCTTCACATACTTCTACTTATAGCTGGAATACTCTAGAAACATTATTTAAGGTTCACCATTCTACTCATAGCTACTCACAACTAGAAGACTCTAGAAAACAGTAGGTAGGATAAAGAAAAGAAAAGAAATACTAGACCACAACAGAAGTATCTAGAAGTAGCCAAACAGATTTGACATATGATTATATTTTTCATGTTCCTCATCTACTGTTCCTCATCAGAATTCCAGAATAAGAGGGGGATAGCTAGTCCTATCAAAGACTACGCATCTGGTAGCCTCTATCTTGAAGCATGTAGAAGAGAGTAGCTGGTAAGTTCACCAAGTATCATCGCATAGCATAATCCTACCCGGCGATCCTCCCCTCGTCGCCCTGTGGGAAAGCGGTCACCGGGTTGTCTCTACAACTTGTATGGGTGTGTTTTATTAAGTATCCGGTTCTAGTTGTCATAAGGTCGAAGTAACTTTGGGTCGTCCTTTTACCGAGGGACACGGCTATTCGAATAGATAAACTTCCTTACAGGGGTGCACCATATTACCCAACACGCTCGATCCCTCTGGCCTGACACACTTTCCTGGGTCATGCCCAGCCTCGAAAGATCAACACGTCGCAGCCCTACCTAGGCTCAACAGAGAGATTAGCATGTCGGTCTAAATCCTAAGTGCGCAGTGGTCTAGGCCCATCGCCCGTTGCACACCTGCGTGTTGTGTGGGTGACAGGAAGCAGACCTAGCCTCCCTAATACAAGAGTAGGTGTTCCAGTCCAATCCGGTGCGCACCGCTCAACCGTTGACGTCAAGAAGGCTTCGATTGATACCACGACGTTGAGTGCCCATAACTGTTCCTGCGTAGTTGGCCAGTGCGTATAGGCTCATAGCCAGACTCAAATCAAATACTAAGATCTTGTTAAGCGTGTTATTTTGAAGTAAATGCGGACGTCGACTAGGACCAGGCCCACCTGTCGCCTAGGTGATCACAACCTGCCCTATCGCTCCGCCACAAAGATCCACTCAGAGGGTCGTCGAGACAAATGTCCTTTTAGCCCCCAATCCGTGAATCACTCGTGGGTACTCTACGAGCCGACCCGACTTTAGTCACCATATGTATCATGTGCAATATGTACAGTATATACCCGTGATCATCTCCCGATAGTATAGCATGGCAGACGGACAAGAATGTAGGGCCACTGATGATAAACTAGCATCCTATACTAAGCATTCAGGATAGCAGGTAAAGGTATCAACAATTGTAGCAACAATGACAGGCTATGCAACAGAATAGGAGCTATCGAATCAACAAAAGTAGCAGATCTAATGCAGGAATAAGAGAGAAGAGAGTGGGCGATATCTGGTTGGTCAAAGGGGGTTTGCTTGCCTGGAAGCTCGGCAGAGAAGGGCGCGTCGTCAACACCATAGTCGATCGGGGTAGCAGTAGCGGCGTCAGTCTTATAGTCTAACAAAGAGAAGAGGGGAAAGAAACAATGAATACAATGCAAACAGATGCATGACGATGCATGACAAAGCAAATAGCGGTGCTAGGAGTGCCCTAACGTGGTAGTAGGCAATACTGGTGAAGGGGGGAAACATCTGGAAAGGTATCCCCGGTGTTTAGCGTTTCCGGACAGATGAAACGGAGGGGGGCGGTTGCATGTTCGCTAGGCTAAGGACGTGTGCCAGACGAACGGACTGCATATTCGGGTTCGTCTCATTTTTCTGAGCAACCTTCATGTAGAAAACATTTTCATCTGAGTTGTGGTTTATTTTCTATTAATTTTTGAAGTTTAAAACAAATCTGAAATTATTATTAATTGAAAATTATATAGTAACTATGAGTACACACTAAAGTGTACCCAGCAGAGTTGTTAGAGGCTGACAGTGGGCCCTGTTGACTGCTGAGTCAGTAGTCAACAGTCAGCTGTTGATTGGTCAAACTGCCCAGGGGGTCCACCTGTCATAGAGAGAGTTATTTAACAGGGTTTAACTTAAACTAAAAGGTTTTATTAGTGGGGGTGGGCCCCATCTTTCAGTCTCACAGGGGGGTTGTAATTCGATTAGTAGTTAAATTAAGCCCATAATGGCCTTGGGCCCACCAGTCAGCAGGGTAGTGGGGGTTAGGGGCTAAAGTAACTGCCTGACCATGGGGGCCCACTTGGCAGTGTCAGGGGGGCTGATTAAACGCCCGCGTGCGTCGGCGACGAGCCTGACATGGTGGTGGTGGCAGAACCTGGCCCGAATCGCACCACAGGCCATCGTTCGATGCCCTGTAGGCTGGGATTGAACGCGGGTGTCAAACTGCGTCGAATGGGCGCAACGGCAGGGGCGGGGGTGCTCGCCATCGACAACAGCGATGACGTGCCGCATTGGCCGGAGCGGGAGCTCATCGAGCTCGTCGATGTGGTGCACGGCAGGTAACGCGGAGGGGTGCGTTTGAATGCCCGAACCGTTGCACGTCGAATGGCGAAAGCGGGGAGACCGAAGGTGGACCGGAGCGATGGGTGCGGTGACGACTAATGGCGGCTACGCGGGGCCCGATGACCTACAGCCTATGGTGCATGTGCGAGTTAACGGAAAAGGGGAGGGAATGCACGAGCTCACCCCGGAGCTGGTGGCACGCTCAGACGCGTCGGGGCGGGGGGCTGGAGGTGGCGGATCAACGACGAGGCAGAGGCGGACGCCGACGGAGGGGATCGGTCGAGGCAACGTCAGCAGTGGTCCCTGGCCCTGTCCTGGTGTTGCATATGGCATAGTCGACAAAGATGGAGCGAGCGGACAGGTCGGAGAGGTGAGGCAGCGGCCGTAGCTATGCGGACGGCGACGACATAGCCATGGCAGCGCTCGGGGGCGGCGGATCTGGAGCGCGAGGGCGAGAGGGAGGAGGAGAGGGCAAGGGGAGCAGGAACCGAGTGGGAAAGGGGATCGAGGGGGCGCGGCTGTCGCCCTTATCCCCTCAGGGCAGCGCCGACGAGGTGGTGTGGCGGGGACGCTCGGGACGAGCTCCGGTTCGATGAACAGGGGAGGAAGAGAGCGACCAGGAGAGGTAGGCAGTTTAGGTTGGGCCGGCTGGTCCAGATGGGCCAAGGCCCAGGGAGGAGCAGGGGGTGTTTCTTTCTTTTTATATTTTCAGTCATCTAGTTTCTTTATTGTTTTACATTTTACTTCTATACTAAATTTAATTATTTGGTTATGAAATTTGGTCCAAAATTTAGGCAAAGATTTGAGCTAGCGCACAGAGTTTCAATTTATTTTGGAAAGTTATTTATTTAGACTGAAAAGTTCCATTTAATTGTTGTTGGGCTAGTTTTAAATGGCTTATGAGCATTTTAAGTTTTTGTAAAATGTTGATCCTCGCGTGAAAATTAGTTAGTGAATATTTGGAACCCATCGAATATTTTTATTTGACAGTTCGAATAAATAAGAATTTGACTTTATTTTAAATTTGAATTTGAATTCAGTTTGGATGAAAGAGAAATTTTAGGAAATTAATTGCGATGACATGGCACATTAGGGTCAGGTTACTATAGCTTGATATCAGGGTGTTACAGTGCCCATCCACTAGGTCCATTTCCCCCCGGCGCCATCTCCGCTACCGGCCTGGCTCGCCGGGTCCATCGAGCCAGTCTATACGATGGCCTCAGGACAGCCACACGTGTTGTCACCGCCGGCACCGCCCCCAACCATGCAGTTTGGCGGGTCCTCGGGTGCCGTGGGTCCCTACGATGGTGTGGACGGGCCCCTTTTCCATGGCGGTACTCTGCAGCCTGCACACTCGGTGTCATCGCCCTCGCTGTTGCGCGCAGATGACACATACCCGCCCATCGTCCACGCCCAGACACCGCCGTGATTCTCCAAGCTGGAGTTCACGATCTACGATGGCATTGTCGACCCCCTGAATTGGCTCAACCAATGCGACCAATTTTTCAGGGGCAGCGCACTCTTGCATCCGACCGCACCTGGATCGCCTCCTATCATCTATGAGGCGTCGCCCAGATGTGGTATTACACCCTCGAGTAGGATGAGGGCGGCATGCCACCATGGGAGCGTTTCCGCGATCTATGCCTCTTGCACTTCGGTCCGCCTATACGCAGGAGCCGTCTGGTGGAGCTTGGGCGCCTTACGTTTCTCACCATAATGCAAGACTTTGCCAACTACTTCCAGGCACTGTCGTGCCACGCCCCCGACGTTTCGGCTCGTCAGTAGACTAAGCTCTTCGTTGGCGGCCTACCGGACCACATCCGCGTAGACGTGGAGATGCGCGCGTCACAGGACCTCCAGACGGACATGTAATACGCCGGCGCTTTTGAGCGCCGCGCGGTGGCCATCCAGCAGGCATCACCTCCCCGGGCAGCTGGGCCGCCACCCTGGTCGGAAGTTCCCGCGCATGGTCGGCCTGCTCAGGCTTCCGCGGCGCCCCTCGCCACGATCGCAGTGCGCCTGTTCCGCCGGCTCACCCCGTCCGAGCAACTCGAGCGTCGCCGCCAAGGGTTGTGCTTCAACTGCGATGAGCCCTACGTGCCCGACAACGTCTGCCCGTGACTCTTCTACTTGGAGGCTGCAGACTACATTGAGGAGGACACCGCCGCTGCCGGGCTCGGCAACCTGCCCTCTCCAACTGACACGGAGGTGCTTGGCGCCTGTTGATCACCTCGAGGAGCTCCGTAAGCGCTTTCCCACCTTCCATCTCGAGGACGAGTTGTTTGTGCAAGCGGGGATAAATGTTATGACTGGCATATACTATATCCCAGACAGTTAGGGGCCTGGCCCAGTTATCTTATCGTTATTAGGGGCTTAGGCCAGTTATTGTATTTGGAGATGATATAAACTCATGTAAGTACTCGTTTGAAGTTAAGCAGAAGCAATCATATTTGCTCGGCTTCTTGAAGGGAGCCGAGAGACCTAACCCTAGCTGCCGCGTCCTGCCGCCTCCCTCTCTCTCTCCCACACGTGACAACGGCACCCCAGCGCCGGCAACCTCGCCTTCCTCCTCGCCAAGCCCCCTTCCACCCCTACAACCTACGAGCTAGGCCTGGTAGGATCCTAGATCCTATAAAGTATCATAGCTACTATCATGCATGCCAACTAGTCAAGTTTGATGAGATGTCATATAATTAAATGAAGAAAGAGAGGGTTGAGTATCATATCATGATACGTGTCATAATAAATGTTATACTCCTATGTGTCCAGCATGGCAATAAATAAAGTATCACATGATACTAGTATATGATACTATGCATTAGGGAGGTAGTATCATACACTAGTATCATGCATATGATACTACTATATGATACTTCCCATTACAACCAGCCTTATACATAGGCTCAATAATCTGGCTATCTCGTCATTGACAACGATAGCAACCACTGACGGTGTCCTAGACTAGGGGTACTCACCACATCATCTCCCGATCAATTGGATTGGGCCGAAGGACCCCCATGGTCGTTTACTCATGGGCCACTTCGGGCAGCCGATGACATACACGAGGAAGATTCCACAAGACTTGATGATCAAGATAAGGACTCCTCTCCACCAATGTGTTCAACTAGGACTCTTGTTATCCTAGGCTTCTTGTACATTATATAAGCCGAGGACAGACTAGTCAATAGATCATTATGACATTATTCATCATACCCTTAGGTTTTAGACCACAACATATGATCGTGAGATAGATCAACTCTGTAACTATACACACCGAATATAATCAAGCAGGAGTAGGGTTTTACCTCTTAGAGAGGGCCCGAACCTGGGTAAACACCATGTCCACCGTCTCCTGTTAACCATGGATCCTAGATCCCCAGCTCGGGACCCCCTACCCGAGATCTGCCGGTTTTGACACTGACAATGGTGCTTTCATTGAGAGTTCCGCTGTGAGATCGATGAAGGATCAATGGCCAGCCTCCAGATCAACTGCGACATCGGCATCTTTGTCGCCGGCTCGACCGGTCACCTTGGCTCGACCGAGTTTTACGCTCCACGTCAGATCATCATGTTTGGACGAGAGCGTTCATCAACATCAACCCCGATCTCTATCAAGATCATGGATGAATCATTCATGGAGCTCGGGGGCTCAACATCAACATTGCCCTTGAGCGACTGTGTTGTTTTTTTGGACAGCAAACTTGTATCCGCCGCCACCGCCTCCCCGAGCATCGATTTGATGATTGCTCTGGTGGAATTGTGCAGAATTGAGTGTACAACAACCCCGTAAAATTTCATCGTGTTCCGATGGCGGAATCTTCGGCGATCTATGATATACTGGAGGCCTGTGGAGTCTGGACGGGAATCTGGACGAGTTTAGTGCGTGGTCTCCAGAGCCTAGCTCAGAGGTCATTTGGAAGATCCAACCATTCATCTTCTGTGGAATTTTGATATCTACCACCTCTCAAAATTTCAGATCGATCCGACCGCTCAAACTCCGGGAACCTTCCGATGAGTGGACCAATTTTCCGATCTATTTTCTGCGCGAATACAGATCCGACCTGAATTCATCTTTGTTCATGAACGGGATATTGGACAACCCTTTTTGGAATAATCTCTTTCTAGGGTATTTTGTTTTGTTTCCAAACACATAATCACAAATTGTTCCCTTCTTCGGAGGTAATCTTCACCGTCGTGTCGGTGTCAAACCAGCCCGACAACGTTGTTGTACGGCTGCCGACTTGCGCTAGACGGGTCGTCGCTTCATCGAGCCGAGCCCAACCTTATCGGATCATCAGCTCGGCAAGCCGAACAAGAGTTCGACATCGCGAAGGCTAAATTATCACCAACACCATCGCCCCACGGGTTACACGGAGCGGGCACACCGGCATCGTCGCACGGTCACTTCATCAAGATGACATTGACCGCGTCAGAAGTCACGACCTGCGTTGGCGTGGCCGCACTGTTTCTTCTTCAAGCCGATGTTCATCACGCTGAACTGCTTCAACACCTCGGCTGACATGGCAGCTGCAACGTCTCATTACCGACCCGCTCCATCACCTCGGCTAGACCGGGGCTTCATCATCTCTTCATCAACCTACTCCGGAGACTTCGGCGGCACCAGCCGACCAGCTTCGTCACGTTAGCTGGAACGGGGGCTTTGCCTCGACGAGCTAACCTTTGCCAGCATCGTCATGCCGTCGCTTCATCGCCCATCGGGCAATGGGTGTGCGGATCGAGTCCCAACTTTGGGAATAACCTTTATTCATATTGCTACAACAGATAAACCAGGTGCTATTAATCCTAGTAATTTTTTCTTGCTTGGTTTACTTTTTCCGAGGAATTATTTCTCCAATTTGTTCCATCATCTGTACACAAGTCTGTCAAATGATGGTTGTGTGATGGTTCGGTCAGTTTCCCGTCCGCAGTCCGACGAATGCCTCATCGGGGACTCGGACCGCCCTGTGAATACAGGCTTTGTCACGCCGGCGCCCTGCACCGACTTTGGTTTCGACGCCAGGCCACATCTCTTTAAAGAAAAAAAAATTATTTTGCATAAATTAATTATGCGAGGTTTTTTTCATATTTATATTATTATTTTTTGGACTGCACTATTTCACATGTGTAGGTAATTGAATTCGATTGCGTCACGCGGTCACTTCGGCAAGCCAACGTCGTTGTCCCGATCGGCGTAAATCGGCTTGCCTGATCACCTTGTTGGTCGAATTGCCATACCGACATGTTCGGTTGCCTCGGGGACTTCGGCATCGCTGAGAGAGCTCTAACTCATCGAGTGTTCGGCACATGGGCCATATTTCTTTTATTGTTCACTTTGCATAAATTATTTATTATGCTACGAATTTTTTTAAATTTATTATTATTACTACTATCTCCGGCTTGCACTATTTTTTGTGCCCAGGTAAGTGATTTGAGTTGGGCAGCACTGTCACCTCGGCGTACCTACGTACCACGTAACCTCGGCTGGACCGGGGGCTTCGTCATCACTTCATTAACCCACGCCGAGAACTTCGGTGTCATACTGTCGGCCTGCTCCGTCGCCTCGTACAGACTAGGGGTTCCACCTCTCCACATTGGTCGTGTTATGTCGCCACTTCGGAGTGTCGAGCTCTTCGCTCTTCCACCTCGGGACCGGCTTGGGGGCTAGGACCTCGTCTTGTCGTAAGCTCGGATCGCGCATCGACACCGAGCACATTAACCAGCTAAGTCACTTTCATGCTCAAAGTTTTCAATTTTTAATTTGTGTTCGGTTTGACCACACTCACATACGTTGTTTGTTAAAAGAAACTCCCTTTACCCATGTTAACTGGGGGCTCTTAAAATTTATATGAGCTGTTTTACAGTAAATGTGTTTTCTTCTTGGTCATTGCAAAGTATTTTTCTACCACTCCTTTTTTGACTCGAGTGTATGGTCAATAGCTGGATAGCCTGGCTTCTCTCTAAAGCCGCTCGAGTTTAGTTCGCTAAACTGGCCTCGGAGAAGAACTCCGCCTTCGGGATAAGGAGGTTGAAGCCGATGCTGACCTACTTGCAGTTTAGAGATCGGGTGTGTCATGTTAAAGCATGACATAAGCAGAAAAACTTTAAGACCAATTTTTGGATTGGCACCAAAAACTTGATTTAGTTCAGGCGTAAAGTTTGTACTGAGGTTTTTTGGTTTTCCAAGTTTATGGCACTTTTAACCTATTTGTGTGTTTCCAGCATAAGTCTCGCAGTACAACACCGGACACCTTTAAAGCTCCAGCAATATCAAAGAGGGGCTGCGGCTAGAGCCGAACCCGCCAAAACCAAGGTATTCCATGAACTCCTCGGCAAAACATTCTTGGATACTGCTTTACATGCATCGGTTTCGAATTGTGTCTTCGATCAATAGTTGGGTTACCCGGCTCATGTGCTTGTCTTCTACGTTCCACTTTGTTCAGCTAGGTGTGCGAAGGGAGAACCACTGCGATTGTGCTTCCAGCTCGCATGGTTAAAGTGCCTCAGTGGAGAAAGCCGAAAACTGACTGTCATAATAAGCGCAAACTGGACAACGATCCAATGACTGTGTTAAACTATAAGATTGATAGAGGTCACACCGTGTTAAATGACGGACCATTCATAACATTGGCCGAAGTGTTTACGACTTGACCTCGGCTGTCGCCGAACACTAACCGGGGGCTAGTAAATGGCGTCCCAACTTTAAGCTCCTATGACTAAGTGAAAGTTATAAACCTCACATATCTGATTGCCTTGTTTTCGCTAACACAACCACCTTCAGGCACCGAGCCGTCGGCTAAGGGTTGTTTTGTTATTGCAGAAACACCCTGCGTAGCATCTACAAGGGGGTGGAAGCCAACAATGGGCCACTTTCAACTGATAAACGGTCAAAACAGAGTCAAAATAAACATATCATCAGCGTTTGTATTTAATATACGAGGGATGCCTTCCGTAATCATCATTATAAAGCCATAAATATGCATCAATTTGACTTAAGATTTTTGCCAAGCTGGGTTGCCTGGCTCCTGTGCTTACCCCTACGTTCCTGATTGTCTGACTAGGTGGTAAAGTGAGCACCTCTCTGATTGTTACTATTGGGTCATCTGAGTTAGTACCTCAGACTGGGTGAAGCCGAAAGCTAGCCATCTTAAAGGATATAATTTCTCAGCAATGATGGAAGTGAAAATTTTGGTTCATTAGACCATAGAATTCGGGAACGATCCCCAAACTAAATCCTCAATATTTTTCTTTCACATTGATCGGAGGTGAGGTTTCATGATCATGGTCAGCTTGACAACCCAAAGAAAGGAACCGATAGCGAGACTATTTTCTTTGGAAGATGTTTCTTACGTTAATAGCTGTGTACCTTTGTTTATAAAACCATATGGCCGGATTGCATTGTTTGCCATAAATCTTTGCCCTTATAAAGCCTTTATAAAGTAGGACAAACACTCCTTGGCTACTGGCCCAGGAGGTTGAAGCCGATGGTCGGTCAACAAAGTTTTGTACAATGCGGATCCGAGCATTACTGATGTAAAGTACTTTGGTACATAGAATCATTACACATACTGGACAAAGTTTATTTACTTCAAGTCATCCATTAAAAAGTCGAGGAGACAGTCTGTAGACACAGCCAAGCAGCTGAAATTTAATTTTGTGTCAAACGGATATTGATCCTTAATTCGGCCACCCATTCCACATTAAGGCTCGGGGGCTACTGGGCTTTGGGTTTATCATTTACAAATATTAAAGGGGCACATCGATCCCCTGACCTGGTGTTCCCACCCAACCAGTGGCTCGGGGGCTACTACATTGCCTATTCAATACAGAAAATTCGAAGTGCTCAGTGTTCGGCTTGACCGAACTATGGGCAAACGTGTCTTCGGACAACAATAGGTACCAACTGGGACTTATCGGCATCAAGCTAATATATTACGACAACTTCTCAAAACCCTCTCTCAAGGGCCCGTCCGCCGATCACTATCTCCTCTAGTGTGCATCTCGGATTTTAGACCGACACACACCTTGAGGGCTATTGGCTATATATCTCGTCAATAAATGAATTGCATCAATCGGAAATAAAATCCGCAAACAATCAGCCCGAGCCCGAGGTGGTGCATCACCTCAGAAGCAATCCGGTATAAAGCTCGGCTGCAAGCGGCTGGCTCCATAGAGAACTTGTCAGCGTTAAGCTCGGATAACCTCCTTCAAACTTTTTCAAGCCAAGGTGATATATGACACATCGGATATAGTCCGACATTGCAGCTCGGATACAGTCCGACGTTGGTGCTCGGCTACAAAATACACCTCGAATGCAGTCCGGCGTTGGAGCTCGGATGCAGGAGGACATCACCGCACGGGAACAACTTCAAAACCGAGGTGTGGCGTAAAAAATAACAAGGCATTGATAAAGGCCGAGAACTTAAAGGGGCTCCTCGGATACCCGACGTGTAAACTCTTCGGATTCACTTCGGCGGTCCTCAAGATCGAAGATGAGAAGATTTGTTGAACCCGTTTTCAAGAGCGACGACTGAAGATGAAGAACAGTTCGGAAGAATCGAGGAGTGTCCCCAACTTGAAGACCGGTTCAGGGGGCTACTGACGGTGACCTGGGCTAGGGGGTACTCACCACATCGTCTCCCGATCAGTTGGATTGGGCCGAGGACCCCGATGGTCATTTACTCATGGGCCACTTCGGGCAGCCGATGACATACACGAGGAAGATTCCACAAGACTTGGTGATCCAGACAAGGACTCCTCTCCACCGACGTATTCGACTAGGACTCTTGTTATCCTAGGCCTCTGGTACAATATATAAGCCGAGGCCAGCCTAGTCGATAGATCATTATGACATTGCTCATCATACCCTTAGGTTTTAAACCACAACATATGATCTCGAGGTAGATCAATTATGTAACTATACGCACCGAATATAATCAAGCAGGAGTAGGGTTTAGCTCTTAGAGAGGGCCCGAACCTGGGTAAACATCGTGTCCCCCATCTCCTGTTAACCATCGATCCTAGATCCCCAGCTCGGGACCCCCTACCCCGAGATCTGCCGGTTTTGACACCAACAAACCCCCCCTCCCCCGTCTGTCATTTCTTCCTTCGCCACTCATGGCAACCTTAGGCACCCTCTCACCGTTCTTTCTCTTACACCGTCAGCAACCGCGGCGACCCTCCCCACTCCCCACACCCCTACACACACACCACCGCCCACCTCTTTTTTTAAGGAACCGACAGAAGCACTGCCTTTTCATTTCAAATGACAAAAAGGTTTATGTACAGAGTTTCCCGGTTTTTGCAGGGAACCTGGCAAACCCAAAAACCAAAAATGTATTACGGATCAGCCAACACCGGTCGCCACTTGTGCTCTGCCAAAGGCCAAAGCCCTTTTCTTGATGTCATCGAATGCGAGAGCCGCCGCCTCCAAGTGGGTGAGACGGGCTCCGTTGAAGATAGGGCGGTTTCGCTCCTTCCAGACTTTCCAGATGGTGTAGAGGAAGCGACCACCGCGGCGACGTCTGTCATTGTTAGACAAAGTAGAGATGAAAGAATTCCACCAGTCAGAGACACCCCATGCAAAGTGGTAACGATGCCGTGGCGACCGTGGCCTCCCCCGTCCAAACCTAGAAGTGCAACCAGACTGCAATCGAATATGAGCAGCCTTTGTAAGATGAACATGCGCGGCGACCATGTCTGCCCGCCTGCCGGCAATAAACATGTGCGCGGCTGAGAAACCAACTTCGGTGCTTGCATTGTTACACCCCGTCTCTTGGCCTGGCCAGCGCCTGTTATTTATATGTGGCCAAGCCAAGTACCATCTATACAACACCATGTTCGCTCCCTTTCTTTCTCCGTGCACCACCTCTGTTGCCGCAAGATCTAGAGTGATGTGGGAGAGCCTCTCGATGAGCAGAAGCTCGAATTGGCTGACCTTGTGTTTGCGTGGCAGGCCCGTCGTGCGCAACAGATAAAGTCTGGCTTGCGAGCTTGCCAAAGGTGAAGGAGGACGACCCCACAATGGAGGAGGCGTTTGACGACAAGCCGACACCCCTGCCCATGCATGTCCATGTCGGCTTCACCACGGAGCAGGCGCATGTGCACTTCAACACCGTCGTGAGGGAGGAGCAGCCGGCACTGCACCCGGTGTCGACGCTCTGGCAAGCGCAGAAGCAGTGGCACTACATCATCACCTTCCTCGCGCGTCACTGACTGGCGGGGACTAAATCTACGTCGAGTTCGCGAGCGGGGAGGCTGTGGCGACCATGGTCAAGGAGAACCCGAACTTCGTCGCCGAGCAGCAAGCGCTTTACGAGGCCACGTCCGCTCGCATCGACTATAGGTTGGTAGCGGTGCAAGCGATCGCGAACAGAACATCGGCAGTTGCGGGTCGTTCGCGCTGTCAGTGTCGGGTCGCTACGACCATGAGATCGGCTCGTGCACATCCAATCATGGACCCCACATCCACCGGCGGCGTGCAAGCCGCGGACTTCGATAAGAAAGAGTAGGGCACAGGAGACGAAGGCGTTTATGTCCCATGTGGGCACTTCTATATCCCATGTCTTACTCTTCCTCGCCGGCGAACTGCATTTTCGCTTCCCGGGGCTGACGACCATCGAGGATGCTAGGCATGGGGAACAACAAGGACTTAGGGGACAAACACCCGCGAAGAAATAGACTAGGTTAACTTCCAAACACTTTTGTTTAATAAAATTGTTGAAAATGTAATTATTATGGTCTGATTTAAATGAAAATCATTCGGTTTGCATAAAATTGACCGACGTTTGAGCTACACAAATGGATGGCGGGCTCTCATATCACTGTGCATGAACACTCTTGGACGTATCCGCGTCCGTTTTAGGTTCGGCGTTGGAGATGGCCTTGATCCGTAATCAACGTTACGTAACGTAGCATTACTGAGCGACCTGTCGGCCCGGAAGTTTGCCTGCCCTATCTGCGTATAGCATTTTTGTGTCAGAGATTAGCTGCTCACGCCGATCCAAATCAGTGCACGAACAGCAGTGCTCGTCTGTATCTTTGTCAACCACTTTATGCTTTTTGATGCGTACATCAGGAATTCATCCGCTGCTCTACTCATTCAGCTCAGTTCACTCTCCGGCAGTTTAGCCGGACTTCGCCGTTCTTCCCGGTGAGCGCCAGGTTGCCCATCCTCACCATGGCGGCGGCGAAGTCTACCGCGAAGAGCGTGGCGTTGGCGGCGTAGGCTCGCACGAGCGCGTCCGTGCTGCCGTTGCCGACGCCGCTCCCGTAGAGCTCCTGGTCGGAGCGCAGGAGCACGCGGCGGGCGACGAGGTCCTGGAAGTAGCCGTTGTCGAATGCGGCGGGGGCGCGCAGCTCGAGCGGCGCGAGGTTCCCGTCGCCGCCGGCGGAAGGGCAGGCCTTGGCGCGTATCTGCGTGGCGAAGGCGGCGTCCACGGCCGCGTTGCCGGTGTCGTTGTAGATGTGCGTGCGGAAGGTGGTGCAGCGTGCCCAGCCCACGGTGTGCGCCCCGGACAGCGCGGTGAGGGCGCGCGCGTCCAGGCCCTTGTCGCTGAACCTGGTGAGGAGGTCGGCGAGCCTCGCGTCCGGCGGCGGCAGGTTGGTGTTCGCCGCGTTCTGGCTCGCCGAGCGCCCGTCTCGCCGGCCCAGCTGCACCGTCCAGCTCGGCCCCCCGAGCTGCACGCACGCGGCCACCTTTAGTAATGCCACCGGCCAGGATGCCAGAAAGAGAAAGAGAGGGAGAGAGAAGTGGGTACCGACCAGGCTGACGGCGTCGCGGGCGGCGAGCGCGACGATGTCGGCGCAGGAGACGGTGGCCTTGCAGGAAGCCTCGACCTGCGCCTTGATGGCATCGATGACCTCGTATCCGCGCAACGAGTTGGCGTTCGGCCCCGCGTTCTTCTCCCCCGTGAAGTTGGCCGTGTCGTCCAGCAAGACGGAGGCGTCGCACCCCTGCGCATGCACGCACGCATCCACTCTCAGCACGCAGTTCGCAGGAGCGGGACTAGAATAAGACGCGTGTTTAGTTTGTGACCGACAGGAACCAAAACGTACATTGACGAAGCAGTCGTGGAAGAAGAGGCGGATGATGGACGCGCCCATGCGCGCCTCCTTCTGCACGGCCTGCGCCATGCCGCGGCGCACGACGGACTGCAGCGCCGGGCACGTGGCGTCGTAGAACGCCGGCGACATCTGGCCGTCGACGACGCCAGCGGCCGCCGCCGCCGCGAGAGCAAACACGGCGACGCGCGCCAGGAGCGTCCCCATCACCGCACACACTTCCAGAAAGCAACAGCTGAAGAAGGAAGGGAAGATCCTCCGCCGCAGCGAGAGTGAACTGTCAAGTACTCAAGCTGGCGAGGTGGTGCTCTGCCCACGCACGAGGCCGCCGCGCGCGCGCGCGTATATATGGACCTGCTGTGCTGCCGGGCAGGCGCAGCGCGCGCGCTGAGTGGAAGCTGATCAAACGTGCGCTGTTCGCTGCTGGATCCGGGGGGGGGATGGGGGGGGGGGGGGGGGGGCGTAGATAGGTCGGAGGCAGCCAGCTGATGGGTAGGAGGGGATCTTGTCGCTAATATTTGGATTTTGGAAGGTGACAGGCAGTAAGATTGTTTGGGTGGTGGCCATCGTGGGGACGTACGCACTGCGATCGAGCGGGTGTGGCTGTGTGTGTGTGCGGCCGTGGACGCTGGCGCCAGCCGGGGCGAGCACGGCGGTCGAGACACGGCCCGACGGCCGGGATGGGAGCGCGCGCGCACCGAGCGGAGCCCCAAGGATGGATGGATGGAGTCGCCCGGGCAGAGACACACGCCAATGGCCACCGGAGGAGTGTCGCGTGCATGGCAGTGCATGTGGCACCAACCAGCAGCGAGCATCAATCAGTCAGTACGCTGCAAGTTGCGACGCGTCCGGACAAACGGCCGGGCCATCCCCTTACTCGTAAATCGGAACGCTGGTCAGTGATCATATCGTGAAATCGGACGGTAAAAACAAGCAGAGAGATAAGAGCATCTCCAACAGACGCCGAACGCGGCGCGCGCAAAAAACAGCTTTAGCGCGCGCCCATCCTTTGATTTGGCGCGGCGCGCTGCGCCCGCTCCAGCAGCCGCGCTAAAATGCAGCGCGCGCGCCGCTCCAGCAGCGCGCGCGCCGCTCCAGCAGCGCGCGCGCCGCTCCAGCAGCGCGCGCGCCGCTCCAGCAGCGCGCGCGACTAGAAATGTATGCATTTTTTAAAGTAGAAATTTTAAAAAAACTACATATATTGCATAGATTAAACGATACAAAGGTATTTTACATCCGAAACATAGATTGCATAAAATAAAAACGACAAACGATAAACATAGATTGCATTAATAAAAAAAACTATTCTAAGTCGCTATCATCATCACCACTATCATCCTCGGCGGTGTCGTCCGAGGTAGTTAGCCAGATGTCCAGCCACCGGTCATCGTTCGGCGTGAAGAACGACCGCCCACCTGCTGCAACGAGGTCGGACTGCGCATTCCCCAACGCCTTCCGCCGACGCCTGTCCAACCGCGTCGCGCGGCGCCTTCGCGTGTCCTCCTCGCGGCGCCTTGCCCAGTAGGCCTGCTCGTAGGCGACGTCCTTCGGGTGGCGCTGGCGCCAGTCCGCCATGACCCGCTCGTCTCCTGGGCAACGAGGAGGCGGCGTTGCCGCTCGGCGTGCTCCGCACGGTCTTCCGCCGTGTTCGGACGAGGCAGAAGGGCGAGGTTGAGCGCTTGCTCGAGCGTGTACACATCTTGGAAGTTCGCTGGAGCGTATCTCCGCGGTGTAGCTGCTGCGTCGTACGCGCGGGCGGCCTGTCGCGCCGTCCGGTACGTGCCGAGGGCGAGCCGGAGTTCGCCGGAGCGTATCTCCGCGGTGTAGCTGCCGTTGGGCCGCAGGCGGACGCCGCGGTAGCTGGACGCTCCTCGGCGGCGCGGCGGCATGGCGGCGCGGCGGTGGCGGGGCGCTGGAGCGGCGCGTGGCAGAGAGGGAGATGGAGAGGGGAAGAGATATGTGTGGAGAAGGCGCGTGGCGCGCGCAGTACTTTTATAGGTGCGCGCGAAGCGGCGCGCCAAATCTTGCGCGCGAGCTTGCGCCTTCTCGCGCGCGCGTGCAAACGGTTCCCGCGCGCGCTTGTTTCCCGCGGCCGCTGGAGCGCGGCAAACCGCCCCGCGCGCGCTAAAAGCTGGGTTTACCGCGCGCGCGCGTCGTTTGGTGCGTCTGTTGGAGATGCTCTAAGAGCATTTATAGCCAGAGGCCCTAAAGCCGCCTCGAACACCCGGACGGGCCAACCGGCCACTGACTAGTCACAAACCCAGATAGACGCCTCAAATGGATCTCAAACGCTCCGGCTGACCGGCAATCCTTATATTCAGCCCAAATATAAGGCGGATATGGCGTCCGGGCACGTTCGCCACGTTGGACTGATGTCGGGGTCCCACGCGAAATCGTCCAGAAATCCGGCGGTCTGAAGCTCGTCTTCTCCGTCAGACCAATGTCACCGCATGGCGCCGCTCTGGCGGACCGCGTAATACTTAGCCCGACTATTTAAGCTGAACGTGAGCACCAAAACCCTACCCCTCCACATTTTTCTTCGTCCATCCGCCGCCGCCTCCACTTTTTGCATGATTTGTATGATTTGTATGAATCTAAAGGTTGAAATATAAGGAACTCGGATACCGAGTAGCTAATTTAAGACGTGACCGGTAACTGTTCGCCGAGTCCGAAAATGTGTGAGGGGTCGGATTTGTCAAGTACTTCCTCCGTCTCAAAAATTTTGTCTTAGATTTGTCTAGATACGGATCTAAGACAAGAATTTTGGAATGGAGGGAGTACTAGTTTATGTTCGTTTGCCTTCTCTCTCTCGAGGTTACAAGCCTGTGTTGCTGGATCCGTCCATTCCATATTTCCATCCAATACCATATTGCCGCGTGCATGCACTCTCGTTGCTGCTTGATTTGCACAATCTTTGTCGTGGCTTCCAGACCACGGCAGATGATCGAACATCGATGGTGCGCCGCCGACTGGCCATCATTTGTCCGGCCATTCGACTACAACGACTTCTCTGCCGACCTGGATATTCCGTTACCAAATCGGAAATTATTACCGAACCTAGTTTTTTTTAGACAATTACCGAACCTAGTTGAACAACGTGGTTAGTCTCATACTCTCTTCATTCGAATGAATACAACGTGTAACCATTCAAGAAACCAACTTTTACCATCTAAATTAGACCAACAGTGTATATTTTTATGACTTTAAAATTATACCAATGCAATCTTCTTTTGAATGCGAAATTAACGGTATAATGTTACATACAATCCACAATTGATTGGTATAATTCATAAGAGAATAGTAATTTAGTTATCCATGTGGTTAGGAAATCACGAACCATTCACACTTCCGTTACATCGGTTAATAGTCAAGAATTTTTTTTGAAGCAGCGGCGGAGGCGCGCCACCGGCCAAGATGGAGGCAGACGAATCCTTTTGGACTTCGTTGTAATTTTTTTCTTTGTTGGGATTGTTTGTACCTACTCGTGTTGCTAATAGATCAACGAAAATATTAACGCCCACACGTGTGGTGTGTAGCATCCCGCCCACACGCGTCATCTGTCGTTGGATGTTTCGCACGAATATTGAATCACAATAAATCGCCACGTCAGCCAACGAGCTCGTGCGAGTCAAGACCAACCGGCCCGGACGACGCCCACTCCTCCCATCCCGAACGGCGTCCACTCTATCTCACCTTCTCTTCCCCACTCATCTACACTTTCTCTTCCCCTATCCTCGCGACCGCCTCTAATCCGGCAAGCCCCCTGGATCCTGGTGACTACCGGCGAGGTGCGCTAGATACGGTGGGGGTCATAGGATGGAGGTAGTTGGCTGTGGAGGCGGGCGGTGGCGAGCGAAGGCCACGGCGGCGTGACCAAAAGTTGGATCCAGTTGAATCTTCCCATTGTCCTCCCCCAACTGCCCCTAATCCGACTAGGCCCGCGGATCCCGGCGACCGCCGACGAGGCCCGCACTAGATGCGCATTTGGGGGGCACGAGATGGAGGTAGATGGCTGGTGAGGTGGGGCGGAGGCCGCGGCAGCGGTGAACAACAGTTGAAACGATGTGGGAAGGCGCCGTTGTTGCTGGGCTTCGAGCTCCGTTGCGCCCATTTCGTGCTACACTGGGAACGAAGGGGGAGCGCGCAGCTGGGGTCCCTGGCGCGGCTCGGCCTCCGCGGTGGACGCTGACGCAAGACGGAGCTGTTCGACCCCGAGCACAAGCACCACGTCGCGTGGCGACTACTCGCGACAACCGGGTGAGCCAGGTCAGCAGCGTGACGGCGACCCTCTTTTTTGTCATTGTGTGGAGGGGATGAGAAGCAGGCGGCGGCCATGGCGGGCCACCAACGGCGCGTGGCCGCTGCTCGGGACGTCCAGCGACAACGCTGCTTCCCTCCTGCAGCTCCATCCCCGCTTGTCGCGCACGGAGCCCTGTGTGCAAATCCTCCACCCCGCTCATGCAAAGTTTGTTCAGGCAAGTTTTTGTTAACGTAGATGCAGCATTTGTTCCCCTAGGAGTAGGCAATTCAATTCACAGATGTTTGCCCTTACGCGGCTCCTTTTTGTCCCTCGTTAGCATTTAAGTTCACAGATGCAACTGCAGGGGGCAAGTTCGAAAAGATGCAAGTGTAGGAGAACATATTTTTGGAATAGAGATCATTAGAAAATTCTGCATTAAAAACGCAGCAATTCTGCATATAGTATGTAGTCTGCAGCATGTAGTTCCCTGTTTCTGTATGAAATGAGTGTCTCTAATATGCTTCTCTGTTTCTGCACATTTTTTTTGTCAGTCTATTTTCTCTGCTGGTTAGCGAGGATCCTCAAATCTCTTGCTTCCAGTCTCACCCAATTGTTGTTGTGCGCGTAAAAATTGTAAGCCGACGATGGAGCAATCTAGAGTAGTTGCCACGGCAAATTTCTCGTAATAGTTGTTGTGGACAAAATTTCTATGAGTAGTTGCCATGGCAAAAAATTTCTATAGTAGTTGCCGTGGGCAGATTTTCCAGAGTAGTTGCCATGGCAATCTTTTCGTAATAGTTGCCATGGGCAGAATTCCTACAAGCAGTTGGCATGGCAAAAAAAATTGGTGTAGTTGCCATGGCACAATTCTGGAGTAGAAGTAGTTGCCATGTCATAATTGTTACGAGTAGTTGCCATGGCAAGTTTTTGCGGTAGTTACCATGGCATAATTCAACAGCTACATCAGACACATGTCAAGTATACTTTTGTAGCATGATCTAATTCTAATATGGTAGTTTTAGTTAAATTCCATGGAAATTCTAATATGAATTTTCCATGGCAAATTCATGTTCATTTTTTCATGTACTTTTACATACATGGCAAATCTCTCAAATAAAACATGTAGATGTTCGAAAGTATGGCAACTTAAGGTGTTGAAAAATATGGCAAGGCTATAGATGTTCAAAACATGTTAAAGTTATAGATGTTCAAATACATGGCAAACTTGCCATGTCAACTTAATATGTGTACATAGCATGCAAATTTTTCTGCATTTAATCGCATAGCAAGTTTAGAAAATGTTCCTATGACCTATTTTTCAAAGTTTGCCATGGCAAAAATTTCATGTTTATTTGCCAAGGCAAATATAGGTTTTTTTTAACATGCCCACCACAATCTTTATGCTTTTGTTTCTTACTTAACTACGGCAAATTTAGTTTGTTGATAATGGCAAATTTAGTTCATTGACCATGGCAAACTGATTTTCTTTGATCATGTCAAATTTAGTTTATTTGGTTCATGGCAAATTTAGTTTTCAAATCATGGCAAGTTTTAGTTTACATGAATTTCGCCGTGGCAAGTTTTGATATGAATCTGCCATGGCATTTTTCTTGTTCATACTTGACTTTCAACTTTTTGTGTTTTTCCACACACGGCAAATTCATCATACAAACACATGGCAATTCCTGATACGAATTTGCCATGGCAATTTCCTCGTTCATATTTTTTGTTTTTCAACTTTTGGTGTTTTACACACACGGCAAATTCATCATACCAAAACACGGCAATTCTTGATACAAATCTGCCATGCCAAGTTTTGATACAAATTTGATTTATTGATCATGGCAAATGTTAGTTTATTCGTTCATGGCAAATTTAGTTTACAAATCATGGTAAATTTAGTTTATTGGTTCATGGCAAATTTAGTTTCCAAATCATGGCAAATTTAGTTTACATGAATTCGCCGTGGCAAGTTTTGATACGAATCTTCCATGGTAAGTTTGGATGTGAATCTGCCATGGCAATTTTTTTTGTTCATACTTTGATCTTCAACTTTTTGTGTTGTTTCGCACACGGCAAACTCATCATACAAAACACGGTAACTCTTTGATACAAATCTGCCGTGTTTTCTATGATGAATTTGCCGTGTGCGAAATAAACTTAGTGTTTGTATCATGGCAAATGTAGTTTACGGGGCATGGCAAATTTTATTTCTTTTTTTGCAACATGGCAAGTTTTCTTTTTTCAACGGGACCATGGCGATCTCATTGCATCTTTCATGGAAACGGTAGTTTATGGAGCATGGCCAATTTTCTTTCTTCTTTTACAATCTTGTAAATTTAGTTTACGTGAATTTCATCGTGGCAAGTTTTGATACGAATCTGCCATGGCAAGTTTCTTGTTCATACTTGAATTTCCAACTTTTTTTGTTTTTCACACATGATAAATTCATCATACAAAACACGGCAATTCTTTGATACTAATCTGCCATGGCAGATCTCTTTGTTCATACTTGATTTTCAACCTTTTGTGTTTTTTCTAACACACGGCAAAATTATCCTTCAAAACACGGCAATTTTAATTAAACTTTCATGGCAATTTAATTAAAAATGCCATTTGCAATTTTTTCTTTTATTTGTCCTGTCAAATTTTTTGTGTTCATATGAATTTTTTGACTATTTTGTGTTTTCTCACATGAGAATATTGAATTTTTTTTGTCATGGCAGATTTTCCATATTTCATTGGGGGATTAAATATGTGTTTATAAACCTTTGCCATTGTTAAAAAACTCGGATGGCAATTTTTTCTGCTATTTTTCAAAGCTGATGGCATTTTTTAGTAGCTGAGCAAAATCTGGGCTTTTATTTGTCAAAGAAAGAAAACAAAATCTGGGCCTTTTCATTTAATTTTTTGTCAGTGGGCTTTTTGTTCCTTTTTTCACAGGGAAAAGGGCCTCATGTGATAACGGCATGCGGGCTGTGTGTCCCCCTAGTGAACAAATTTATGTGAGGGATCGATCCCCTCGTGTTGAACGTGTGTGTGCGAAATCACTAATTAAGGAGTACTCCTTGCGGAGATCACTCCAACTCCCCCAGGTTGCGACAAGTGGCGTGCTGCATGTGCGCCACTTGTCGCAACATGTGAGCTTTCCTTTTTTTCGTAGATCCGTTTATTCAAAACGTTTTATCTCTTAATCCATGCGTCCAAATATCGAACCGTGTTGAGATCTTCAAAACTAGATCCCATGTTGATAGGTTTTGACGAACTTTTTTTCACGAAAAAACCAGACGAAAAAAACCAATGAAAAAACCGAACCGGGAACACTGGTTCTTTTCCCTTTCCGAAAGAGGCACGCCTGTGCCTCTAACGAAATCACAACCGTGCCTCTCGCGGAAGAAAAAAAAATAGAAAATGTGTTTTTTTTTTTCTTTCCGAAGGAGGCACGCCCATGCCTCTCGCGAAAGCACAACCGTGTCTCTCGCGGAAGCAAAACCGTGCCCTCGCGGAAGAAAAAAACAAAAAATGCATTTTCTTTCCTTTCCGAAAGAGGCACGCCTGTGCCTCTCACGAAAGCACAATTGCGCCTCTCGCGGAAGCAAAACCGTGCCTCTCGCGAAAGAAAAAAAAACAGAAAACACGTTTTTTTTTCGTTTCCAAGAGGCACGGCCGTCCCTCTCGCAAAAGCACAACCGTGCCTCTCGCAAAAGCAAAACCGTGACTCTCGCGAAAAAAATGCATTTTTTTGCGCAAATTTTGTTTTTCGAAAAATAAAATTAGATCGAAAAGCTAGGGAAGGCCGGTAGGAAACCAAAACGTCAAAAAAACCGAAAAAAATAGTTTAAAAAGCCGAAAACGCGTGCGTAAAAATAAAATCCGGAGGGAGCGCCCAGAGCGCAACACGTGGCGAACGGCTGTGAGCGCGCCAAGTGGCGCTGATCGTTGCGAGGCTCCCGAAGGAGCGCTCGTTAATTAGTTGCTCCCGTGTGTGTGGTAGGGTGCGCTTCGTGCCACACGTGTGGGCAATTTTAATATTCGCTCACACAGAATCGTGTGGGCTGCCTGCTGGATATGTCACACAGGGGCGTGTGGCGGATGTCTATTGTGCCACACGTGTGGCACTTATCGGCGCCCTAGATCTAAGGAGAGTTTCACAAAAGAAATCAAGAACTTTTGGGTTTTACCCAAGTAGCCGGACAGGAGCAGGCGAGCAGCCAACTTGAGTCCTCGCGCTAGTACTGGACTGAGGGAACGATATGTATTACGCATGGGGGGGGGGGATTCTATGAGACCAAGTCTCACGGATTAGCAGGTGAGACCCATCCTGATGGATGACACGTGGCATTCACAAATCATAAAGCATCTACCCCACCCCCACCTGAAATCAGGGGGGAGAGATTAGATGCTTTGTGATCTGTGAATGCCACATGTCATCCATCAGGGCGGGTCTCACCTGGTTTATATGAGACCTGGTCTCATATAATGTTTTCCCATGGGGGGTGCTAGGCGCCGTTGTGCCGGCCAAAATTTCGGCCGGTCGCACGGTGGACACACGATCTGAGTATTTCTCTAGCTGCACGATCTCTCTTCCAACTGCTACATTCAGAAAACAGAAAGGAAGAAATCCATGGCGTCTATCCACCGCGTCAACACCGTGATCCTCTGAGGTACCAGCTAGCTTGCCGGCCGTCCTCGCCTGATTGCCTCACTGACGATCGCCGACGTCGTTGCTGGTGGTCGCCCTCGCTGCACCAACCTCGCCGGTTCCTGCAGGAAGCGCCGCCCTTCTTAGCAAAATCGCCACCGCCTTGTAGCACGCCCCACCGTCTCTGTAGTTGCAGCACCTATTCATACCGTTGTAGCACGACCATTGCCGGCCGTAGCTCTCAACATTGCCGTTCGCGCAAAAAGTATCAGCACGGCGGTTCAAACTTTTTCTCACGCCGGTAGAAGCTTTTTTCCACGCCAGTTGAAGCATTTTTCACAAAGTTGAAGTTTTTCCCCGTGCCGGTGGAAGCTTTTTTCACCGCAGGTTGAAGCTTTTTCTAAGCCGGTTGAAGCTTTTTTCCACCATTGAAGCTTTTTCCCATGTCCATCGGCGTCCGTCGCCCACCTGTTTGTAGCATTGCTGCACACCGGTTGTATCATCTATAGGTTGCCGTTTGAAGCTTTCATATGAAAGCACAGTTGTAGCTTTTTAGTTCGCGGTGGTTCGGTTGAAACTTTTACAAACTGCAGTTGAAGCTTTCATATCAATGATTGTAGCTCTTCAGTCGCACCGTGGTCCGGTTGAAGCTTTATATACAATTGGTTGAAGCTTTTCGAATCAGCGATGGAAGCTTTTCACCAGAACGGTTCCAGCATGCAGCATCGTCTCAGCTATCGCGCACCCATGGCTGGTCACGTGCCATCGACGAACACCAGCATCGCGTGCAAAACTCTTGCGGCTTCCCCAATTGCGACTTCACCGCCCCCCGTCGTCTTCTCCGCCCTGTAGTGGCTCGCCCTAATAGCAAGGGCTCGTCATGCCTGTGCGCAGTGCGGGCGTGGCGGCAGAGATGGAGGAACGGTTTCAACGACTCACGTTCTTGAGGAAGAAGAAAGACAAAAGGAAGGGGAAAAACGATTCAGATGAGAAGCGCTTGTCGCCTGTGTGACCCACGATCGAGATGATCGCAAGGCTGGCGTGCGGCCGGCCCAAGTTTCGGCCGGCGCACCGCCTAGAAACGTTTCCCATTACGCATTGCAACGCTAACTCCTCGTGTCAGGGTGCGACTATGTCTCGCTTGACACCGAGACAGTAACACATCTCGCCTCAACCAGCCGCCGGAATGGGTTGGCCCAGCGCAGACAACAGGCCTTCAGCGCTATTTTTTGCATCAATTTTTTCATATTTTTATTTCGTTTTTATATTTTTTACTTTTCCTTATACTTCCTCCGTCCCAAAATTCTTGTCTTAGATTTGCCTAGATATGGATGCATCTAATACTAAAACGTGACTTGATACATCTGTATTTAGACAAATCTAAGAAAAGAATTTTGGGACGGAGGGAGTATTTTGAAATATTCTAAATATAGCTATTATAAAAAACATTGTACATAAAAAATTTGAAAAAAATAATAATTGTGTATTTTTAAAATATTAAACGTGTATAGAAAAATGTACAGTGGTATGCAAAAAAGCAGACATCAAAAAAATATATGAGAAAAAGTTAATCATGCATTCGAAACATGTTCAACGTGTATATATAAAAATGTTCATCATGCATAAAAAATGTACAATGTTTATGTAAAAAATTAGAAATCAATATATACATATCATCATGTATTTGAAAAAATTCAACATCTATATGAAAAATATTGCGCATGTATACAACAAATGTATAATGTGCATAGAGAAACTAGACGTAAAAAAATTAGGTATTTAAAAATGTTAATCATATATTTGAAAAATATTAAACGAGTCAACAAAAAATGTTCCGGACGTATACGTAAAATGTAGTGTGTATGAAAAAAGTTGATATCAAAATATATGTTCGGAAGAACAATATTAATAATTTAATTTAAACAATGTTCAACGTGTACAATGTAAAATTGATCTCAAAGGTCAAAAAAATGTTCATTGCCATTAAAAAATGCACGTGCAATTTTAAATGAATATTCACTTGTTTACAAAAATTCTCCAGGAATTTGTTTAAATGTTCATACAATGTAAAAAATTGTTCCCTTAGTTTTTTTTAAACTATTGCATTAAATAATGTTCAATATCTATTAAAAACGTAGACCATGTATTTAAAAAGTATTCAAAACCATATATTAAAAAAATATCATTTATTTGAAAACTATTTAACGTGTATCAAAATAAGGTTTGATGTGTACACTTACAATGTATAGTGTGCACTAGAAAAAGATAGACACGTGTTAAAAAATGAAAATCAATGAAATCCGACAAAAGAGCAAAAAATTAAACTGGGCAAAAAACCATTGAAAACTGAGCAAAAAATAAAGAGACCCGGTGAAAAACAAAGAAAACAGAAAAAACAAATGAATAAATAAAGAAACCCAAAGGAAAAAGAAAAAAATCATAAAAAATGCAGTCAATACTAGTACCACGACTGAAACAAAACCACAAGCGTGTGGACCGAAACCCACCGAAGAAACAAAAGAAGTAAGAAATGGTTATATTTAACATGTTATGGGGTCGTGAACTCGTTAACTTTTGGCAAATCCGATGAGCTTTTTATTGTGAACCTTTCCTGAATTCGTTAACTTTTTTTCAAAATTGATGAAATTTTTGTACAGTGGTATGCAAAAAAGCAGAGATCAAAAAAATATATGAGAAAAAGTTAATCATGCATTCGAAACATGTTCAACGTGTATATAAAAAAATGTTCATCATGCATAAAAAATGTACAATGTTTATGTAAAAAAGTTGAAATCAATATATACATATCATCATGTATTTGAAAAAATTCAACATCTATATGAAAAATATTGCGCATGTATACAACAAATGTATAATGTGCATAGAGAAACTAGACGTAAAAAAAAATAGGTATTTAAAAATGTTAATCATATATTTGAAAAATATTAAACGAGTCAACAAAAAATGTTCCGGACGTATACGTAAAATGTAGTGTGTGTGAAAAAAGTTGATATCAAAATATATGTTCGGAAGAACAATATTAATAATTTAATTTAAACAATGTTCAACGTGTACAATGTAAAATTGATCTCAAAGGTCAAAAAAAATGTTCATTGCCATTAAAAAAATGCACGTACAATTTTAAATAAATATTCACTTGTTTACAAAAATTCTCCAGGATTTTGTTTAAATGTTCATACAATGTAAAAAATAGTCCCTTGGTTTTTTTAAACTATTGCATTAAATAATGTTCAAGATCTATTAAAAACGTAGACCATGTATTTAAAAAGTATTCAAAACCATATATTTAAAAAATATCATTTATTTGAAAACTATTTAACGTGTATCAAAATAAGGTTTGATGTGTACACTTACAATGTATAGTGTGCACTAGAAAAAGATAGACACGTGTTAAAAAATGAAAATCAATGAAATCCGACAAAAGAGCAAAAAATTAAACTGGGCAAAAAACCATTGAAAACTGAGCAAAAAATAAAGAGACCCGGTGAAAAACAAAGAAAACAGAAAAAACAAATGAATAAATAAAGAAACCCAAAGGAAAAAGAAAAAAATCATAAAAAATGCAGTCAATACTAGTACCACAACTGAAACAAAACCACAAGCGTGTGGACCGAAACCCACCGAAGAAACAAAAGAAGTAAGAAATGGTTATATTTAACATGTTATGGGGTCGTGAACTCGTTAACTTTTGGCAAATCCGATGAGCTTTTTATTGTGAACCTTTCCTGAATTCGTTAACTTTTTTGAAAATCGATGAAATTTTTGTACAGTGGTATGCAAAAAAGCAGACATCAAAAAAATATATGAGAAAAAGTTAATCATGCATTCAAAACATGTTCAACGTGTATATAAAAAAATATTCATCATGCATAAAAAATGTACAATGTTTATGTAAAAAATTAGAAATCAATATATACATATCATCATGTATTTGAAAAAATTCAACATCTATATGAAAAATATTGCGCATGTATACAACAAATGTATAATGTGCATAGAGAAACTAGACGTAAAAAAATTAGGTATTTAAAAATGTTAATCATATATTTGAAAAATATTAAACGAGTCAACAAAAAATGGTCCGGACGTATACGTAAAATGTAGTGTGTATGAAAAAAGTTGATATCAAAATATATGTTCGGAAGAACAATATTAATAATTTAATTTAAACAATGTTCAACGTGTACAATGTAAAATTGATCTCAAAGGTCAAAAAACAAATGTTCATTGCCATTAAAAAATGCACGTGCAATTTTAAATAAATATTCACTTGTTTACAAAAATTCTCCAGGAATTTGTTTAAATGTTCATACAATGTAAAAAATTGTTCCCTTAATTTTTTTAAAACTATTGCATTAAATAATGTTCAAGGTCAATTAAAAACGTAGACCATGTATTTAAAAAGTATTCAAAACCGTATATTAAAAAAATATCATTTATTTGAAAACTATTTAACGTGTATCAAAATAAGGTTTGATGTGTACACTTACAATGTATAGTGTGCACTAGAAAAAGATAGACACGTGTTAAAAAATGAAAATCAATGAAATCCGACAAAAGAGCAAAAAATTAAACTGGGCAAAAAAACATTGAAAACTGAGCAAGAAATAAAGAGACCCGGTGAAAAACAAAGAAAACAGAAAAAACAAATGAATAAGTAAAGAAACCCAAAGGAAAAAGAAAAAAAGTCATAAAAACTTGCAGTCAATACTAGTACCACGACTGAAACAAAACCACAAGCGTGTGGACCGAAACCCACCGAAGAAACAAAAGAAGTAAGAAATGGTTATATTTAACATGTTATGGGGCCGTGAACTCGTTAACTTTTTGCAAATCTGATGAGCTTTTTATTGTGAACCTTTCCTGAATTCGTTAACTTTTTTCAAAATCGATGAAATTTTGGTAAATCTGATGAACTTTTTTTAAAAAACAATGAACTTTTCCCAGATTTTTAAAAAGTTGATAAACTTTTTTTTCGAAATTGATGAACTTTTTTTCAACGAAAGACGTGGAGCTAAGGTACGAGCCCGCAACCCCAATCTTGTAGACAGAAATAGCTATCCACTCCACTTACTTCATGTTCATGGTCAAAAAGCAATGTGAATACTTTAGAACAATCCACATAGGCAGATCGAATTTTTTTTGCATTTTTTAATCTTATTTGTACATTCTTAATATATTTTTTAAAAATCCTGAATGTTTTTCTACAGAACTCACATGAGTTTCTGAAAATGTTAGAAATCTTTCGAATTTGTAGCCAAATTTTAAAAACAGGAACAATTTTGAAGTTGTGTACAATTTTTGAAATACACAGACAGTTTTTAAATTTCCAATCAATTTTGATAAACACGAACAATTTTTTGAATTGTGAACAAAATTTAAAATAGGAACATTTTTTGAATTTGTGAATAGATCTTAAAAACCGGAACATTTTTTAAAATTCCAAACCATCTTTCACAATCACGAAGTTTTTTAAAAAAATGCAAACCAATTTTATTTGTGAAACCTTTTTAAAAAAGGAACATTTTTTAATTTGTGAAAAAATTGAAAAGAGGAACATTCTAAAATTTGTGTTTTTTTAATGGGAACATTTTTTGAGAATCACAAACAAGTTTTAAAGATATGTACAAGTTTTAGAAATACACAGACAGTTTTTAAATTTCCAACCAATTTTGATAAACACGAACAATTTTTTGAATTGTGAACAAAATTTAAAATAGAAACATTTTTTGAATTTGTGAATAGATCTTAAAAACCGGAACATTTTTTAAAATTCCAAACCATCTTTCACAATCACGAAGTTTTTAAAAAAATGCAAACCAATTTTATTTGTGAAACCTTTTTAAAAAAGGAACATTTTTTAATTTGTGAACAAATTGAAAAGTGGAACATTCTAAAATTTGTGTTTTTTTAGTGGGAACATTTTTTGAGAATCACAAACAAGTTTTAAAGATATGTACAAGTTTTATTCGAAGAAATTTAAAAATGGAAACTTTTATGAATTTGTCAACAAATTTTGAAAGCAAATCATTTTTTGAAAACATTGTTGAGTCAATAAATATGTCAACAAATTCGAAGAAATAGTTCAAGAATTAAAAAAAAAATCATTGAATTTGAATAAAATTTCACTGACTCAATAAAGTTCATAGAATTCAAAAAATATATCATCAATTTGGAAAAGTACACTGAATTTGAAAAAAATGCCGAATTTAAAGAAAGTTCATCATATTTGACAAAAGTTCATCGAATTTGAAAAATGTTCATCGAGTTTAAAATAAGTTCGAAATTCCAAGGAAAAAGTTCACCAAATTGAAGAAAAAATTAGTAATTTGAAAAAGTTTATAGAAAAAAAAGAAAAAAAAGTATGTATAGAAGAAAAAGATGCAAGTCAAAACATCATGTTAAATGGCGGTGTGGTTACAACTAAACACATGGGATACCTAGCATGGCCCGACCTGGCCCGGTCCGGCCTGACCTTGTCCAAGGGTCGGGCCTGGGCCTGAGATCTAAGCCTGATGCCCGGACCGGGCCCGACGGATTGCGATTCAAAGAAGGGCCCGGCCAAACGGCCCGAAGCCCGGCGGACTTTTGCACTGATGGGCCGGGCCTGGGCCTGATATTTAGGCCCGACGCCCGGGCCCAGGTTTTTTGCAGCGGGCTTTGTTTGGCCCCACCCGAAGCCGGCCCGGCCCGACATTTCGCCAGGTATAGTCACGGAGCCGGGTTAGGTATCCTAATCAGCGACAACTTCTTCACGAACCCATGCAAGGGTCACTTTTGGTTTGCTAGAAGCGCGCCATATGGCGCGCTCCCAGCTGTAGCCATGTGTCAAGCTTTGGGCGCTCCCTACAAACATTATTTAAAAAAACACATACACATTTTTGGCTTTTTGATGATTTTTCTTTTTATTTGCATTTTTTATTTTCACTGGTTTTTCTTAGGTTTTGGGCAAAAAATAAAAAACATGGAAAAAGGATTATTATTTTTGTTTCGTGAGAGTCACATATTTACTTCTTGTGGAGGCATAAATTTGCTTCTGTGACAGGCTCA
The DNA here is from genome assembly GCA_963921465.1 of Triticum timopheevii. Taxonomy (NCBI): domain Eukaryota; kingdom Viridiplantae; phylum Streptophyta; class Magnoliopsida; order Poales; family Poaceae; genus Triticum; species Triticum timopheevii. The sequence continues at coordinate 130,881,490 of OY997266.1, forward strand.
ACCGTGCCTCTCGGAAAAGGGAAAAGGAAGTCATTTTTTCATTCCACGGGAGACACAGATTTACTTCTCATGAAGGCACACATTTCCTTTCGCGAGAGGCATAGTCATGCCTCTTCGAAAAGGAAAAAAAACATCTTTCTTTTTTTCAGTGAGAGGCGTTGTTTAGTTCTCGTGGAGGCACGGATTAGCTTCTGCAAGAGGCACAATCGTGCCTCTCAAAAAAAGAAAAATATATGTTTTCTGTTTTTTTCTGCGAGAGGCACAACTTTACTTCTCGTGGAGGTCCAGATCTGCTTCTGCGAGAAGCGTAGTCGAAAAGGAAAAAAAGTTTTTTTCTGTGAGAGGCACAGATTTACTTGTCGTAGAGGCGCGAATTTGCTTTCGTGAGGTGCCACTAGAAAAAAAATCATATTTTTTTCTTTCGCCAGAGGCACAAATTCGCTTCTCATGGAGGCACAGATTTGCTTCGGCAAATTGTGCCTCTTCAAAAAGGGAGAAAAAATTGTGCCTCTTCAAACCTATCAACATGAAACAAGTTTTGAAGATCTCAACGGGAGGAATCGAACGGTACAAACGGTTTGAAATTTGGACACACAGTTTAAGAGATAAAAGTTTTGAATAAATGAATCTGCGAAAAAGGAAAAAGGAAAAAACTCTCGAGTTGCGACAAGTCACAAGTGTCGCATATGCTTGTGCCACTTGTGATAAGTTGGGAAGGTGGGAGTGATCTTTGGGAAGAGTACTCCTTAATTAGTTATTTTCGTACGTTGTTGGTTCGATTCCTACGCGATAATTATTTGCAATTAAAAAGAAGGCTAGATGGGCCGGCTCAACGGAAGAGGAGGGTGTGCGCCCATTTATAAAATAGACAGTAACTGGCCCCTGAAGTGTCAAATAGAAAATGCCCGCCACTATATCCCGCATTCTGTGAGCATACAAGCTGACATCACTCGTGCTTCCTTTTTTTCTAATATTTTATTGATTGGATGAAAAAACATGAATTTAAAAATGTTAACCTGGCATAAAAGTGTGTTAACATGGTTTTATAACAGTTGATAAATTCACAAAACATGTTTGGGACAATAAAAAATTGTTCCACATTACTAAACAAATATATGTGAAATGTATAAAAAAATGTGAATATAATGTAATAAATTAATGTTTGCATAGCGTAATAAAGTGTTACGTAACGTAAAAAAATGCAGGTCACATTCTATGGAAATATACATGCGTTTCAAAAATGATTGTCCCATTTAGAGAAATCATATACAATGTATAGAAAAAAATTTATTAGACTATTTTTATTATTTCTACTAAAAATTGTGCATGGAAATTTTCAGAATTAATCACGTATCTCCAAACAAAATCATTGAATTTTAAAAAAAGATAATACAATTTATAAAAATGTTTGCATAGTTTAAAAATTGGCTATTACAATTAAAAAATGTAAAAATTATTCTAAAAGAATGTACATTATGTACTAAAAAATGTACATTATGCATTAAAAAAATGTCTAACATGTATCATAAAAATGTTTCACATCAGCTCCCAAAATGTACATTGTATACCAAGGAAAAAGTAGACATGAGTTCACAAAAGAAAACCGATGAAAATCTCAAAGAAACAAAAAAACAGAAGCAAAACCCAAAGAAAATGAGGAAACCGAGAAATAAGTAAAGAAAACCAAGTATAACAAAGAAAGAGAGAAAAACCAAAGAAGACAGTGAGAAAACAGATAAAACCAGGAAAAAGATAAAACTGAGGAAAACCGGAGGGCGAACATACGTTAACGTCTATGAGCGGCAGCGACTACTGCGATAAATGGGTCAGCACGCTTCTGCTCAATGTAGGCGATTCTTATTAACAATCGTCGTGGGCGACACATAACTGTCCTGGCGAACCCCGCACATACACCCGGCGTTGTGTACACTTAGGCCGGCCTAAATTCCTTTCCAGATCGGGGGCTTTTCGTGTTTTTTCTTCCGGGTTTTTTCTGCTTTTGATTTTCGTTCTTTCCATTTGCATCTTTATTTCTTTTACATATTTAATTTCCTCCTTTTATGTTCTTTATTTCTTTCCTTTTTATCTTTATCTCTCTTTTCCATTTTATATCGTTAGTTTTTTTTTAAATCATGAACATTCCTTTAAGTTCACAACATTTATTTCTGAAATCATGAACAATTTTCAAATTTGAGTACATTTTTTTTACAAATTCTTGAACATTTTCATAAATTGTGAAAAAAATATGAATTCGTGAACTGTTTTGGAAACTCATGATCATTGGTTTTGAATCAATGGATTTCTTTTAATCTACGTATGTTATTTGAAATTTGGAAGAAATATCTAAATTCTCTAACTTTTTTTGTTTTGACGGATCTTTTCACGAATTCATGAACATCTTCTGAATCAGCGAACATTTTTTAATCTATGAAACTTTAAAAATTTGGGATATAATTTCAAGTCACAAACATTTAAAGTTTTTTTGGTAATTATTAGAATTCATGGACATCTTCTAAAGTCATAATTGTTTTTTATTTCCCTAAGTTTATTTTAAAAATCATGAATATATTTTGAATATGCAGACATTTTTCAAAATCATGAATATTGTTTTAGTCCATGAGCATTTATGATACCGAACATTTTAAAAAATCATTAATATTTTTTGAATTCATGAACATTTTATGATTTCTCAAACATTTGTTTTAAAATTTGCACTATTTTGAAAATCAAGAATATTTTAAGGAAGAAACCAAAACAGGAAAGAAAAAAGAAAACAGAAAACAGAGGGTAGTCCACCCTACACATGGGCCGGCCCAAAAGGGCGCATGAGGGAGCGGGGGTGAGCGTTTGCTCGATGCTGGGCACGCAGGTCGCGAAAATAGGGGGGTCCCACAGGCGCTATACTCGCTATAAGCGAGATATAATCTCCAGACTCGCTTCACTCCCGCTGAAGCCTCGCATAGCTCTCTACATGGGTCGGGTCTAGCATGTACTAGCAGCGATGAGCGAGCACATAAGCCTCACGTCGGAGTTGAGCAGGGCGGTCTACTGTCAAACGGTGAGCACCATGGCTCAGAGCGTGCTCCCATGGCCCCCATGCCTCGGGGGTAGGAGAGGCGTTGGGTGGTGAATGGGGACAGAAGAGCAACCCTCTCGTGAGGTGATCCCATGTTTCAGTGATGTTTGGCTAGGTGGTCATTAATTAGCATGCGCATAATGGTTGCGAAGAGTATCGTGTGGCCAAGCAGTTCTGGGGGGAAACAAATCGGGGGCGATGTATTTATAGAGGTTGAGAGTGGATATAGCGAATGCGCGCTGGTAGGAACCGTCGATGGCGGGAACCTATAGTGGCGAGAATTGGTGATGGCGCAACGGCCTATGAGCAGCGACATGCGCTATCTCGCTTGGCCAGAGGTGTCTAACGATGGGGTATTCGTTATATTCGGATCAAACTGCGAGGAAAATTAGCAGAACATATTGGAATCATGTACAAAATCAAAAGAAGTGTCAAAATGTGTGATAGTCTCTCATAGCCCACTTGTAGTACACTAGTTCTTGAGCGAGAAAGTAGAAGTGGTACTTACCTATTATACACTACAGACATGTTGGCCAACGGTATATCACACTTGGGAAAAGTCACCAAACAAACACTTGACCCATTGGTTAGCTAACTTGCCTTCCAACTAGTTATAAGCATGAATGCTGTCCTCCTTCATTTTGTCTATGCTCTAATTCCACTTTGGTGGACTCGTAGATCTGGCAATGCGCCACGGAAGATTTTTTCAGTGTTTTCCCTTTGAATGTGTAAGCTCTGGTAAAGTGCCTCACACAAAATGTAGGCTCTGGATCTCGAAAAAAACTCTCTAACTGCATTCATTATACTCTACACATGGACACAAATTCACATAAGATCACAAGAAGTGGCACATGAAGTAAATATAACATCAGTACCATATCTATGGGCTTGTGGTGCATTACCTTTTACTTATTACTCATAATAGTATATGGGCTTGTGTTGATAACGTTGAGATCATTTTTAAGTGTTGTCAACAACCATTCCCATGTATAAGTAGATTTCACCTCCACCAATCCCATATCAATTGGATATATAATCATTTGGGTTTATGCACACTGCTATTAGTAGCTGGCCTTTGTTTCTTTTCCTATTGCTGCATTCTCTGTTTTCTCTCCTTCCTCTGCATTCTTTGTTTCCTCTCCTATTACTACATTCTCTGTTTCCTCTTCTTGCTCTGCATTCTCCCTTCCCTTTCCCTGCTTTGTTTCCCTCTTCCTTCTTCCTACTCTACTACCCTTCTTCCATGTCCTCGCTCCACTACCTATTCTTGGTCTTCAACATTGCCACCTGCTCGAGAAGATCCATGTCCAACCCCAAAACACCTTGGCAATTTCTCAAGAGTAGTTACCCTTGGCAGCTGAGGGCATCCATGGGTGATCACATCATCATAAAGTGTCCTAATACGATTGTTCTCATCCACAAGGTAATGTAGTCTTTGATTCTTTGCTAGTGTTGATCATACCAGCTATTGCTTCATTACTGTCTACAAGATAAGATCATCCACAATATCCTGTCCCGGTAGGCTCCAGTACACCTGAGGATAAGGAAAACCAACTGGGTAATCCAACTTTGCAAACAAAACCTCAACATTTGTAAAGACCATGTATCAACATGGAAGTAGTCAAATACAGAACAAGCGTTGCGAATATATGAGTTGTTCACTCATTGTCCTATGAAATGCCATTATGTTCGAACTCTCGAGAGAACAAGGGAGATTCTTCTCTTGAAGTTACTTAAGGAAAAACGCATTTTTCCTCAGACTATGCTACTCCCTCCGTCCCGGTGTATAAGTCATTCGCGTAGTTCTAGGTCGACAATTTAACTATCTAAATATGTATTATATGTGACAAAAAATATATATTTAGAAACTACATCCGTGTAGAAATCTAGTGATATACTTTTCATGACATATAGCACATATTTAATTCCTCAAATCGATGACCTAAAACTACGCGAATGACTTATACACCGAGACGGAGGTAGTACTAAAAATGCAATAAATGTATTCCTTTTAAATACAATACGACATTCATCAATTACACCTACATAATTAATAACATTTGTCCATTTACTGCAATAATTAACAACATTCATTAACTGAATCCCGCAACAATCACAGTCATAAGAATTGATAACATTCAGTAGTTGAATTTCCACATCAATCACAAAGCAATGTCATTGTCTTCCAATTGAACAGACAACAATAGTACCTATTTTTGCACTGGTACGAAAGATCAATCAATAGCATCCATCAATCCACTATTTGTACTAACCCTAAATTAACCCCCAATCCGTCACTACCAGCGAGCCAACATAAAAGAAAACTTTGCACCCAAATCATCCTATCCAACACCTAAATTCCCTTCCTCCGATGGACAACACTAACAAAATATCAATCTTTGCACTCAGTGGTGGAGATAGGCCAAATGTTTTGGGGGGCCAAACACAAGATATTGATGTTTTTTTGGGGGGAGGGGGGGGGGGGGGGGGGGGGACTATATTTTTCCCTAATACGACCTCCATAAAAAAACTCTTCTTGTATTTGTACCAAGGCTAGGGGGCGTGGCCCCTGCAGGGGTCCACATAGCTCCGTCGCGATTTGCACCCAAATCATGAGGAACACCAATTGATCATTACGTACTCAAAACCCTAGAAAAAGGAGCGCACCGTCGCAGCGGGAAGAGGTCGATCGAGCACATACCATAATCAGGAGGAACTCCCCAGGATCCTGTAGGAGCGGCTCCCTGCCGCGTCGATATACTATGGTGCCATCCAAACCGGCGACGGTGTTGAGACAGCGGCGGAGAGCTCGAGAAGAGACGAGAAAGAAAGCAAGGGGTTAGGGAGGGTTTGTGCGTACCGGACCGGGCCGCTGCTAGATAAGAACACTCAGGGACCACATAATGATAACATTACATCGCTCAAGGGGTTTTCTGCAAACTGCGCAGACGAGGGTGCGTGCCTCCTTCCTACTACATGGCGATCGACTTGGCACATTTCAGATTATTTTGCACCTAAACGTTACTGCATCCGAGGTTGTGTAGATGAATCCGTTACCGCCGCACAAGTCTATGTACCTCAGATGTAATTAACTTCTCTGTAAGATGATTTTGCCCTCTAGTTGGAGTACTACCGTTTAACGCGGTTGTAGTAGCAAAAGCCCTGCTGGCTGGTTTTGGATTTGGGTTTAGATTTGGACAGGTGGAGAAAGAAGGCCCCGATGGACACACGATGATTGATTGAGGTCCCTATTCCCTCGCGGTCAATGTTTGATGGCGACACCGGCTTGTCCTGTATTTGCGTCTCGAGGGCATCCCCCGGCCCACCACATGGCCCCTGTGTTCCTGTTGCCTGATAATGGCGTCCAGCGTGTTAATCAAATCTCTCTTGCCCCCGGACATATTCTACTTCGGAGAAAAAGAACGAGTTAACAAACAGAAAGGCGATATCATGTGCCCGCGCTGCAATCATTCATTCATTCGAGCCCAGCACTGAAAGAAAGAGCAGCGGCGCGGCCGTTGCAGATTAGCAGTACTCCCTCCATTCCACAATGTAGTGCTTCCTCTATCTACGTGCTTTAACTTTGACCGTAAATTTAACTACCAAGACCGATTGCGGCGGGAGCAAAAATTATATCAGTGAATTCGTATTCGAAAGAAGTTTTCAATTATATAATTTTTTTCTTCCGCCGCAGTTGGTCTTGTTGGTTAAATTTACGGTCAAAGTTGGACCTCGGGAAGCGCGGGCGCACTATATTTTGGAATGAAGGGAGTACTACTTATAATCCGGAAGAATGATTATGTTGCGAGAGAGAATAATCTGCTTAATATGTCAAGGTCTATCACCGCTGAGGTAGTAGTAATAGTACCACCGCGGGAGGAGATTTTGTCAAGGCCGGCGAGGGCAGAGAGCAGGCAGCAGGCGAGCTGCTGCCAGTCAAGTCAAGCTAGCGGCGGATCGAGTGGTAACATCAGCGTTGCGTGCGTTCAGATCCGGCGAATAGATTGCTCGCAGGGTCGCAGGCTGTGGCGACGGCAGGTTTACCGAACCAGAGAGGGTGACAGGGCGCTGCAGGCGTTTGGTTTGGTTTGAACGCGGTCAAAACCTACTCCATCCTCGGTCATCACGTACTACTACTACTACAGAACCGTAGGTGGTAGCTGCGCCGCGCCAGCAGTAGTAGTCGCCAGGCAGTTGCGGGTTTTCCGAAAGGTCCAAGTTCCCGGCGGGATTAACATCGCGCGCGGGCTTTCATGGGCGCGTCGGCGTTGTGCCGAAAGCAAAGCTGCAGCCCGGCGCCGGCAGTATAGTACGTACTGTACGTACTCCTCCGTGTGGGAACAAGGAAAAACGAGTGAGCAGCCGTACATGTTGGCCGTGCGTACCGTATAATGCAGGCCCCGCCAAAAAAAAGGTGCTACGGTCTGTTATGTTGAAAATCAAGCTGGTGGCAGTGGATGGAGCAGGAACGTTGAGAGAGGATTAGTGGCAGATGTAGATCCCCTGCCGCCGGCTTCGCTGCTGGAGAACGAACACTGTGTCTCGGATGGGGGCAGGAGGACCGTGGCGTCCGCGGGTAAACAATCAGGATGACGGCGTGATAATCCTATCCCCCGGGGCCTAGGGATCGAGATTTGGGAGGTAGCATCTCTGGGAATGGATTTTCGGCGGTCAAAGCTGTGCGTGTGGCGTGCGTTGGCTTCCATGCACCAGTACAGCCTGCAGCAGCCCCGCCCGGGCTGGGCAGAGGCGGAGACGACCCGACGGACTGGACGGGACGGGACGGGACGAGTGAGCAGCAACGGTCGGTGCCAGACTGCCGGCCGGTGGTGCCGTGCTGCAGCCTCACTACTCACGCAGGCGGGAGTGTGGGATAGGAGGCATGTGCCGGGCGAGATGGCCATGCCAACGGCGACGATCACGACGCGCGCTAAATTATTGGGCGGGCGCTAACAAATAATCGGATCGGAGCGGCGTCCATCTCCATCCCGTAGCTCGGGTTTAAAGAAATGGCGGGGAGGGGCCGCCCCTGTCGGAGGAGAGGAGAGGAGACGACTGGACAGACAGCACGGCGCGTCTGCCGCCGCTCCGTCCATCGGTCGATCGCTCCACCTATCCCGCTTTGACTGCCAGCCTTGCCACACCGCGCCGCGCCACAGGCGGGTAGCCTCGTGGTAGCTCCGCGGCCGCTCCTCGCGATCGACCGCCAACCAAACGGAGGAGGCATCGTTCCATCGACCGTGGAGCGCCGGTGGTTCTCCTATTTAGGTCCTTTTGAGCCTCTATCCGTGCAGCAATTGTTCTACGCTGTCCTGTTTATTTAGGTTGACAGAGAAATATGCTGATGACGACAGAATCTACGTACTTAACGCTGGGTTTTCCTAAGCTGAGATTGTGGGAACCAGTCTGCCTGATCCGCGTCAAGATTTACTTACGGATATTCCAACTTTATTCCCCGCGGTTTTGAGCAACTTGTGCTTGAGATGAAACTTTGTTTAGTCAAGGTGAAACCTACGCCAATGACCAAGTGCTCAAACCGCTCATCCAGTTGGAATGAGCTTAAACACAGTCAAGTGCATTACGCACCATTTGATGTTGCGTTGAAAAAAAAATGACTTCTAAATAGACCAAATTTGTCTCTTTTTTGCGGGGGAAACCAGATTTCTAAAAAACCCGATCCCGCCTAACTGATATCACGAAACAAAGATAAGCCGGATATGGAAACATTTGTCTCTCTTACGGCAGATATCAATGCTTTTCACGCCGGGTATCTAAATGCACTATCCAAAATTAATTCACTAGTTAGATTATATAAGCAGGGTTTTCCGTGATGAAGTATCGAGGGGCTATCTTAGGGTTATGCTGATTTGCATCAGTGTCGGGATTTAATTTTTAATGTGTATTTAATTTCGACAAGAATTTAAACAATTAACGCTAAACATAATTAAACACCAACAGAAATAGCAACACCATCCATTTCAGTGCGGTCATGTAGCCCAGCTTAACTCCAGTGGAAAGATGGATTGTATCCGGTTATAACAAAAATTTAAACACTCCCAACAAAGTAAAATTTAACAATGGTAGTAATACTAATGCACACACTTGGATGGGTCGTCTCGCTTATCTTAATTGTCGAATGAAGATTGTTTGTATCCAATTATAACCAGAAAATAAACACTTCTCACAAGACAGAAAAAAAAGTTGAACATTTTTGCAATTATATTTCCCACAACCCACTCTTATTGACCCCTTAACACACTTACGGTAAACAATCACTTACAAGTAGCCCCAAAATGGTTTAACCACATGGCGTCCATTTCCTAAAGGCAATAGCCGAGGAAGGATTTTTGCTAGTAAAACTGAGGCCTTGATCATTGTGTAACATTCCATTTTTTCCAAATTTTGGACTGCTATTTGTTATTACTCCCTCCGTTACAAAATAAGTGTTGTGGTTTTAGTTCATGGACACACATATTTTAGAACGGAGTGAGTATTAAATTGTTTTTCTCGATGAATACAACTTGTAAGAGAACATGTTGAAACTTTTTCTCAATCTAGTTGAGACTTTACAAGGAATATATAAACATGACTATCCAAAAGATATATCCTAGATGAGCGAATTCACTCTCAAGTTCGAATTTGGTTTGAGTCATTGAATCATTTCCAAGAGAGAAGGAATAAAATGACTTCCCCAAACATCAAGCAAAATTACTTAGTTGGACTTAGTTGATTTCTTTTTTAGCAATTTGAATATTTGCAACATCTACGTTTAATAAAGTGAGAGGAGTTAACATGACTTCTACAGTTAGTAAGTTGGAAATCGGCATGGCAATGGGTACTCGCTACACACTTACTCGGTGGAACTTTACCCCATTAGGGTAAGAGCATGGGAAAATTAAATGCCCATAGGTATGCAAATAGGAAAATTGTGTACCCATCGGTTAGGGCGGGTGCTGGTAAGGGGAGGCATAACCCATACCCACATATCCAGGTGCCCGTTTACATATGGTCTCTCACATGTGGGACCTTCATGTCATTGGTTAAAAAAACTAGCAACTCGCTAATTTCTTACCCCAGCAGCCAACAGGGAGACCAAAATGCCCTCCCACACCCTATCTCCCCCAATGCCTGATTCCCCACCCCCTCGACTCTTTCTAACCCTAGGTGCCTAGGTCCTAAGTGTTGCCCGGCAGACTCAACAAACATAGAATCACGATGGAATGAAATAATAGTTCACATAAATAATGAAAGTATGAAGCTGAAGCATAAAAGTGACTTTGTTGTTTCATGCTCCAGACATTGGTGATGTGGTTGGTCTGGCCCAATGGAGCGACAAGGTCCAAGTCCACGTAGTGACGACGCAATGAGGTCACACTCTAAGGGCTGACAATGAGGAGTCTTCCGCATTGCGGACGAGGAGTCTGTTGACATGGAGTCTTCAGTTGAGCAGTCTGTCGTCGATGAGTTTGTCGTTGATGACTCTACTAATGATTTAACCGGCTCTAGGGCCTCAAAGACGAGCTAATATCCTAGTTCTTGCTTTTGTGTATTGTATAGACGATTACCTTGTATGAGAGTTAGGGTATGTGCATGAGCACGTATGATTTGTTGCATATTGAGAGACACAGTGAGGACGTATGCTAAGAGGATATGGATCAGGAGGTCCTTGGTAATCTACAAGTGTAGGGGATCGCAACAATCTTGGAGGAAAGTATTACAACCCAAATATATTAATTCGACACTAGGGGATCCAAAAAATATTTATGAGCTTAGTAATTGAGTTGTTAATTCAACCACACCTGGAAACAAATACGTGCTCGAGAGAATTTATTAGTAGCAAATGTGATGGGTTGATTTCAATAGTTATCGCAGTAGCGGTAACAAAAGTAGTAATTCTCAACAGTTGCCAAGAATAAAAGTGACTTAAGGAGAGCAGTAGTTATGAAAAGCGTAGGCAGGGGACCAGATAATGGGTGTGAAGGGATAGTATCAATTATGTAGTAGTCGTAGCACAAGGTGACAATAAGCTAGATCAATCATATGTAGTCATGTATTTTGTATGTATTTGTACATGCGTGTAATAAGAATTTGCACAACATCTTTTGTTCTACCCTCCTGTTTCAACGGGGTCCTAATGGAAATTAAGGGTAATTAAGACACTCCTTTTACAAAGCACCTGATCAAAGCATTAACAATCAATGAACACATGTAATCCTCAAATCATAGTCATTCCCTTTGATACCCTGATTATTGTCACTACAAGGTCTATAGTTCAGAACTATAACGGGGCATACAACTTGCAGGTATAATCCAAACACATGTTATAATCATAAAAACATAGGGATCATATATGAAATCATGGCACTCGGGCACTAGTGTCATCAATCTCACGACATGTAGGGTACTAAGCATCAAACCCTATCAAATCAGGTATCAATTATATAAGGGGTGTCGTCCAATTCCAATCCACCCCGTGTGCCTATAGAGAATTTTTTCACAATTTAGCGGGGAGATCATGATGTCAATTATGGAGAAGAGGTTGGTGATGACTATGACAAATAATCCCCTCCCCGAAGGCCATACCATCATCTAGACAACCCTTAGATAAGCGGTACTACCACGAATTAGCCTGCGGGTGATACTCTCCAACGTATCTATAACTTATGAACTATTCATGCCATGTTTACAACAATTTTATATGGTTTGGGTATGATTTGATTAGAAGTAACCCGGACTAACGTTGTTTTCAGCAGAACTACCGGGTGTCATTTTTTGTGCAGAAATAAAAGTTCTCGGAATGGGCTGAAAATTTATGGCGGTTTTTTATGGACCAAAAGAGACCCTCGAAGCACCGGAGTTGGGCCAGGAAGTGGACGAGGAGGCCACAAGCTCTCTAGGCTTGTCATAACCCCCATGACGCTAGCTTCGAGCTTGTGGGCCCCTCGAGCACCCCCTTGGCATGAGAACAAGGACGAAAATTCCTATGAATACCAAAACCCCCGAAAAGAACCCTAGATGAGAAGTTCCGCCGTCGCAAGCCTCTATAGCCATGAAAACTCAATCAGGACCCGTTCCGACACCCTGCCGGAGGGGGAAATCCTCACCGGAGGCCATCTTCATCATCCCGGCGCCCACCATGATGAGGAGGGAGTAGTTCACCCTCAGGGCTGAGGGTATGTACCAGTAGTTATGTGTTTGATCTCTCTCTCTCTCACTCACTCACTCTCTCTCTCTCTCTCTCGTGTTCTTGATTTGGCACGATCTTGATGTACCGCGAGCCTTGTTAATATATTTGGATCTTATGGTGTTCTTCCATCTCTACCTTCTTGTGATGAATTTAATCTTTTCCTTTGAGGTTTTGTTACGTCGGATTGAATCTTTTGGATGTGAGAGCACTTCATGTATGTCTTGCGATGGGATATACGTGATGACAATGGGATGTTCTATTGATTCACTTGATGTATGTTTCGGTTATCAACTTGCGGATTCCCGTGGTGACATTGGGGTAATCTATGCATAGGGGTTGATACACGTTTTCATATTCCTTTCTCCGATAGAAATCTTGGGGCACTATTTGAAGTTCTTTGTGTTGGATTGAATATTTTGAATCTGAAATTGTGTGATGCATATCGTATAATCAACTCACGGATACTTGTGGTGACATTGGAGTATCTAGGTGACATTAGGGTTAATTGATGCATGTCACATGGTCTTATTTTAGTATGAACTTTAGGTATGTTTATGCCACTAATAAGAATAGCTCAACTGATTGATCAGAGAGAATAATTTTGAGGTGGTTTCGTACCCTACAAACAAGTTCATCTTATGTTCTCCGCGATAGGAACTTTGGAGTGATTATTTGTTGCATGTTGAGGAATTGTTATATGATCCAATTATGTTAGCACTGTCAAAAGATTGCACTAGTGAAAGTATGAACCCTAGGCCTTGTTTCTAAGCATTGCAATACCGTTCGTGCTTTATTTTATCACTTGCTACCTTGCTAGTTTTTATTTTTAGATTACAAAAAACCTATATCTACTATCCATACTACACTTGTATCAGCATCTCTTCGCCAAACTAGTGCACCTATATAATTTAGCATTGTATTTGGTGTGTTGGGGACACAAGATATTTCTTGTATTTGATTGTAGGGTTGTTTTAGAGAGACTATCTTCATCCTACGCTTCCCATGGGTTGATAAACCTTAGGTCATTCACTTGAGGGAAAATTGCTACTGTCCTAATAAACTCTGTGCTTGGAGGCCCAACACGAGTCTATAAGAATAAGTTGTGTAGTTGACATCAATGGGTAACAAAGATTCCACGGTAGTGCGCGCGGTACTCCAGCGGAAGTACCGCACAAGTGACACTACCGCTAGGAGCAAGCGGTACTACCGCGAATGAATTCTCAAAGGGTAACAGAGAAATCCATAGTAGGGCGCGCGGTACACCAGCAGAAGTACCACACAAGCGGTACTACCGCTAGGAGCAAGCGGTACTACCACAAGTTCTCAAAGGGTAGCAGAGAAATCCACGGTAGTGCGCGCGGTACTCCAGCGGAAGTATGACACAAGCGGTACTACCGCTAGGAGTCAGCGGTATTACTGCCAAATACCATCAGGAAGGCCAGAACAAAACAGACGAATCAAGTAAAACCAGAACTGTCATAATTTTTGCAAACGAACTTTGAAATGAGGAAACTCAAGGTTGTTGGATAGATGATTGTCACATCCCAGATTTTTCCCAAATCTTGTATGCTAAAAGTTCACAGCGGATTAAAACAATTCTAGGAAAAACTCTGGATCGCCTAGGATTGCTTGTGATTGACTTTGTTTTGCTTGTCTTGATTGCCTCGAAGAGATAAAATTCCAATGCAAGTAGTTGAAAACTGGCTAGTCTCTAGTAGAAACCAAACCCTTATTGAAATATAACCAGGCATAAGGCTATCCCTAATATGTTCCAAGATATATTCAAGACAAAATATTTTTCCCAAGAATTGAATTGGCTCTGTTTTGTAAACAATTCAAAAGTCAAGGGAAATTATTTAAAGATAGCCTTGCATTTATTTTGACAGGAAGATGAACTCCACAAGTCCAAGAAATGGCCTTGACCCTCTGCCATTTTTCAAAAATGAATTTGAAACACATTTTGTTTTGAAACCAAACTAAAATTCAAATAGAAAATATAAGTTGCAGAAATTGTATGTCCAAAATGGACAACAAAAGGTTCACATGTTCAGAAATATTGGCCAGGTCCTGACGTAAGTCGTATGTGTAGACCGGAGCCGCTATCTCCTTGCCTCTACGGTGAGGGGGGCGCGGGCTGATGTTCGGCGTGATGAGCCATTTTGTCCCGTCCACGTGGTGGTCGATCTGGTTGATCAACATAATTGTATTTTGACGGTATTGGTTCAAGGGCTTCGTCGTTGAATTGTGGCAACAACCTGCGTTTGGGGTAACTCTTTACTGGTCGCTCAAGGCCGTATTCTTCGACAGCTAGGACCTTGGTCCATCTGTCGTTGAGCGTATCCTATTTGGCTTGAAGCTACTGCTGTTTCTTTTTCAGGCTCCACGTGGTGGCAATGAGCTGTCGCTTGAAGCGTTCTTGTTCGAGGGGTTCCTCTGGGACGATAAAATCTTCCTCGTCGAGGCTAACATCCTCTTCGGATTATAAGTAGTTACTATCGTCCGAATCTTCATGATCAACATGCTTGGGGCTGTACTTGCCCTCTTCCCTCTCATCCTTCTCAAACGCGGGTTCGACGGGGTCCTCGGTGTTGTCCAGAGTGTCATTATCTCCTGTATCGGTATTACTTTCCCTTGCCCTGACGCGATCGTGAGCGGCGTCGCTGACGCCGACGCTTTGGAGGTTCATCGACGGGCTTGTCCTTGTTTGGATCTTGAGTGCCATCGTCGTCCTTCTTCTCAGGTGTGTCCACCATGTATACTTCGTAGGTAGAAGTGGTCGTCCAACGCCCCGTGATGGGCGGGTTTTGACCTAGTTCAACATCGACATCATCGTCCATGTCGTCGTTATCTTCGGAGGTGTAGTCTAGCATGTCGGTTAAATCCTCGACAGTGGCTATTAAGTGGGTGGTGGGTGGGGCGTAAAATTCCCTGCTCTCAGCCCCCCGTCTGAGCTGGAGGTAGTTCAGAGGAGACGCTTCCATGATGGCGAGAGATTGTATTAAGTCCAATGCTTCGTTTAAGAGCGAAAGCTGGATAGGAGTCTGCGGATCTGCGGAGCCAGGCTCGGTGATAATCACTTGATCGAGCCCGATGAGCGCAGACCTCGATAGTTCGGAGTTGACGTCCAGAGGCGTGTCTGGCTTCCCGATAATGGGGAGAGTCCCGTTTGACTCCAAGTTTGCAAATGGCGTTGTCGCATCTAGGTCTCCGGCTGGGAGCTTCGTGACAGGAGAGAGTCCGACGAGGTTAACCTTCCCGTCTTCAGACGACGTGGTCTGCCCCGGATCTAAGGCCGAGGCAGGTATGAGCATCGACCCCTGGGCAGGATCTGATAGTGGATCCGAGGGACCTTCTTCATAAGGGTGGAGAGCGGCGGCCGAGGCCATGAACCCCTCGAAGATTAGGTCTCCTCGGATATCAGCAATGTAGTTCAGGCTTCCAAACATGATCTGGTGACCGGGGGCGTAGCTGTCGACCTGCTCAAGGTGGCCGGTCGAGTTGGCATGTAGCATGAAGCCGCCGAACACAAAGAGCTGACCAGGGAGAAAGGTCTCCCTCGACACAGCATCGTCATTGATGACGAGGCGAGCCATCGATTCCTGTGTTTACAACACAACAGAGCTCTCAATGAAAGCACCAATGTTGGTGTCAAAACCGGCAGATCTCGGGTAGGGGGCCCCAAGCAGTGCGTCTAAGGATCAATGGTAACAAGGGACAATGGGACATAGTGTTTACCCAGGTTCGGGCCCTCTTAAAGGAGGTAAAACCCTACGTCCTGCTTGATTGTACTCGATGAGTATAGGGGTTACAAGGGTTGATCTACCTCGAGATCGTAATGGCTAAAACCTAGCCGTCTAGCCTATGATTATTCTGATTGCCTCTACGGACTAAACCCTCCGGTTTATATAGACACCGGAGGGACCTAGGGTTGTACAGAGCCTGTTTACAAGGAAGGGAAATAGAATACCCGAACACCAATCTTGCCGTCCACGCATATAAGAGTCCTACCCGGACACAAGGGATGGTCTTTTGCTTTATCTTCACGGCCATCGGTCCGGCCCATATAGAATAGACCGGACACCTGAGAACCCCCTAATCCAGGACTCCGTCACTAGGCCCATCCCGGGGAGAAATCCAAACCGAGGGAGATGGACGCGTGTACAACCATGAAGAAACAACCAGTGGAGAGAGCGGTGAACACATGAGAGAATGGTGCGATAAGATGGCTGAACCCACGGCTAAAGGTGGAGATCGTCGGTGGTGAAGTGGGCTAGGGTTAGGGTGGCGGTGGGGAGGTGGGAGTCACCATTGGGGAGGTCTACGTTTTGGCAGGATAACTAGCACTTTCATTGGGGATACATGACAAATGGAGTTGTTGTAAGTTGTTACAATGCAGTTGCATGCATGGGAGCACGCTACTGCAACGAGCTTCCTTGACGTGTCGATCATAGGTCACGACAGAGCGATACGGGGGTCGAGATTTTTGTACAAGCCGTGGGTGCAGGAAAGATGGTGCTAGGTGTCGTGCATGGTGCAACCAAGGGCGAGTCCGACTTTTTTTGGTATGCTCGGATCTTATCACGATGCATGACCTCATCTGGTGGCGAGGGAGCTTACCGATCAACGGTTCCGATCGGTCGAACCACGTCGATCGTTCTTCATCCAATTATGGCCTAAAATTAAACTCTGCCAACAAACGAAATTAAGCCCTGCTAGCAATATGAACGCGATTTTCGCTAGAGTTGTGCGGCACGCCATAACTGCGAATAAAGATTAATTGTATCCAATTATAACAGAAAACAAATGCTATCCACGAAATAGAGTTAACGTTTTCTTGACGGCGTGAACTAAACGTCGTTGGTAATGCCAATTCAATGCTATTTCGACGGAGTGATACGGAAAAATAAAAGTTTCTTTCAAAACATAAATCACAAGTTACGATGAGGTCGTTGTTTTGTTTGGCCTATCTCGTCGCCCTGAGCTAGAAGGCGGAGTTGAATATATTCAAATTCCAATAAAAAATTAAGTGATTGCGTTGCACTAGTTTATAAACAGATTGAGAAAAAAAAGAAAAAAAACATTATAAATATGTATTCCCGCGAAAAACCAGTATACATATAAATAAATTAAATTAATCCATCCCCCCCGCCATGACCTTCCGCTAGTTAACCGCTTCTCTCCGTTAGCGCTTCCCCCACCTGTCCAGAGCGGCATCTCCGTCCGTAGTACTCATAGCCAGCCACCCCCCACCCCCCGCAGCCTCCCACCCTGACCGGTCAAAAGCACGCACCACCACCATCCCAATCCCCAACGCAAGAGCAAAGCAGCAGCAGCTCCCCTCTAGTAGGTGTCCCCTCCCCGCGGCTCGCTCCTCCCCCACCCCCCGCCCCCGCACACGCCACCCCATGGAGGCGCCGCCGGGGCCGGAGCCCATGGTGCTGGACGCCCCGCCCCCGCTCGCCGCGGCCGCCGTCCCGGCCCACGCGGCCACCGAGAAGGTAACCGCCGCGTTTCCCCCCCAGATCTGGGGCCTGTTTTGGATCTGAGCCCCGGCCGGGGGCCGATCTGCTGCTCTTGCCCGCTTGCTTCGCTAATGCTCGGTGTTCCGGTGCTGCAGACGAGGACGGAGGGGGGCGACCCTGTCACCGGCCACATCATCTCCACAACCATCGGCGGGAAGAACGGCGAACCGAAGAGGGTGAGCAGCTTGCGTGCTCTCGATTTCATGTTCCTCTTGCTCGCTCTCGCGCGCGCGTCTGGTCAAATGTGCCTGTTCCTCACGGTGGTTCACATTCCTGTGCTGTTAGTGCCGTAGTCTCTCGCTCCGCTAAGGGATTTGCGGTCTCTAGCAAAAAATGTCTAGCTTTAGCCAGTGCTCTACTTTTTTGGGGGAGGGGGGATTTGGGGTGGTCTGGTGGCGATTCCTACAGGAAATCACTGCGTTGCAGCTGATTTTGCGGGTTTTGTTGACCAGAAACAGTGGCCTTTGCATATGTTCAACCGATTTGGCATGCGGCTGAGAAATTATGTGGCCATCGCTCGGTCTGCTGCCTGCTTTCCGTGTTATGGCTAAGGCGCATACCGAAATCATGTTCTAAAGTGCTACTTGTTTTGTGCTCAGTTTGTTGTTTTTAGAGGATACATTTTTATGTTGTTTTAATCCTGATTGCAGACAATTAGCTACATGGCTGAGCGGGTGGTAGGAACTGGTTCATTTGGGATTGTCTTCCAGGTACGTTCCCTTTGTCTCGTGGTTTGCTTTTGCTTTATGTGCCGTTGCCAATTAGTTGATGCAATGCTTATCGAATTCAACTGCTTCTCACATGTAGGCTAAGTGCTTGGAGACTGGAGAGACTGTGGCCATCAAGAAGGTGCTGCAGGATCGCCGTTACAAGAACCGTGAGCTGCAGCTTATGCGCTCCATGGACCACCCCAATGTCGTCTCTCTGAAGCACTGCTTCTTCTCGACCACAAGCAGGGATGAGCTGTTCCTGAACCTTGTCATGGAGTATGTCCCCGAGACTCTATACCGTGTGCTCAAGCACTACAGCAATGCCAACCAGCGGATGCCGCTTATCTATGTCAAGCTTTACATGTATCAGGTCCGTGAACCATCATATTGCACCTGCCTGGCCGCCTATAACTGCCTTGTTACTCTGCTAATGTATCTTTTGCCTTCTTATTTGCAGCTTTTTAGAGGGCTAGCTTATGTTCATACTGTTCCAGGAGTTTGCCACAGGGATGTGAAACCACAAAATGTTTTGGTATGTGTTGTGTGAACGCGATCTCGTTACTTGTACGTTTTTATAGTTGGTCCTGAATTGGTCTCTTCTTTTGCCAATACAGGTTGATCCTCTAACCCATCAAGTCAAGATCTGTGACTTTGGAAGTGCAAAAGTTCTGGTAAGTTGATTTCCCCCTTAAGAATCAGTAGTTTTTTTTTCAGTGTTGCATGTAGTTTTGAATTGCTCTAGACATCTAGTGTCTGACTGGTCATACTGTTGACATAGCATGTGATCTATGCCATTATTTATCATTATCAAGAGTAGTATGCTATTTTTTCCATGATAACGTGTAAGATGTTGAGTCTTGCGAGTATGCCCTGGGCTTTGAAATCACAGCTTAAAGTTGGCTTTAATACAACAGTGGAACTGGACAAGTGGACATTTTTTCCCATACTTGACAGTCCATTTTCATGATTGATCCATTGTATAATTGGTGTCTGGCTATCTACTTTAAACTTGTTTTCCAAATTGGGTTCATTACACACTGTTATCTGTATGCTGTCCGCTCTATTCATTACTCCAAGTGCCCTGTAGGTGACAAAATGTACATAAACTGTATCTTTTATCTCGGTGAATGGTTACCAAGCCTGACCTTGGTTGTACAAAAACTTGAATCAGCTTTTTTATTCAATTTGGTTGTTTCCACACTCTAGCTCTAACCCCATGTATTGACCATTGTCCTCTTCTTGTTTCAGGTACCTGGTGAACCCAATATAGCATACATATGCTCTCGTTACTATCGTGCTCCTGAGCTCATATTTGGTGCAACTGAATATACAACTTCAATAGACATATGGTCAGCTGGATGTGTTCTTGCAGAGCTACTTCTTGGTCAGGTTAGTTACCTTCTCTAAGGGGTTTTGGCCTTGTTTGGGACTTTGGGTACATTGATTAGACTATATTGTCCATGAGGGGATTCTGATCATCCTGTGTGTTGTGTATTTGTCAGCCTCTGTTTCCAGGAGAGACTGCGGTTGATCAGCTAGTGGAGATTATCAAGGTACTGCCTTATGTTTCACATGCAACATTCTCTTCTCGAGTTCTTCTGCCATGGATGTTTCTTAAAGCCAATGTGATGTTATTGCAGGTTCTTGGTACTCCAACCCGTGAGGAAATTCGGTGCATGAACCCCAACTATACCGAGTTCAGGTTTCCTCAGATTAAGGCTCATCCTTGGCACAAGGTAGACATACGTTAAGTTTTATGTTGAATCAACTGCATCATGTCATTATACTTGCATGATCTTAAGTCCACATCTTCTGGCATGTCAATTAGTTACCAACTTCTCTACACCATCAGTAAATTATGAATTAAAAATGTGCCTGCTTCTAACGGGTTGCTCTGCTTTCTCTTTACTAGATTTTCCACAAGAGGATGCCCGCTGAAGCTATAGATCTTGCCTCCCGCCTTCTCCAGTATTCACCAAATCTACGTTGCACTGCTGTAAGTTTTTCAGTGCTTGGCTTTGTGATTGCTCTTAAAGGTTGTGCTAAGTGTCTGGGCGGATAAATACTAAATGGGGTGTACTAAAGTTATTTTACCTCTTGCTTTTTTTTTGTGTGTGTGACACTAGTACATGGTTTTGTCTTTTCTAACATTCATATCTGAAGTGCTGTATTACAGTTAATTATTCTTTTTGTGAAAGGTAGAGGAATATATGTGTAATTATTTAATCATTAACGATAAAAGGAGGCTCTTCTGCACCTTCGTGGAAGTAGGATTATTTTTTGGAGTTTTTGGAAGCATCAATGCTTAGCTTTCAGTCACTGATTAGCTTCTGGTCCTGCATTGGCATCATAATTATGATATCCTGTGGTCCAGAACTAATGTTGATGAGTCTTGACTGATAGATAGTGGGTGCAACTTTAAGTCACATGTGCTTGTTAACTACAGCTAGTGCTCCACCTAGAAAAGGGTCTCTGTTAATGCTGTTACTTTAGCTTGAAAACAACGTAATCTTTAAAAACTAGCAATCTGTTCAGTTTGAAACGTTCTTATATGTTTGTTTTCCTGTGCAGCTTGATGCATGTGCACATTCCTTCTTTGATGAGCTACGTGAGCCGAATGCACGCTTGCCTAATGGCCGCCCATTCCCTCCTCTGTTCAACTTCAAACCAGAAGTAAGTAAAAGATACATTCAAGCAGCAATGATTTAAGTTTTCTTGAAAAAAAGATGAGAGTGGTTTCAGGCCCATGATCACATGTCTCATTCAAGATATGTATCAGTTCAATAATTAGGAAGGCTGTGCCATGTCTTTGCTAGCCTGGAAAGAACCCTCTTGGGCTCTTGATGCGCTGTGCTCATCAATGTTCTTTTCTGGCAATGCAGCTAGCGAACGCCTCTCCAGAGCTCATCAACAGGCTTGTTCCGGAACATGTTCGACGGCAAAATGGCCTCAACTTCGCCCATGCTGGGAGCTAGACAGGCGCGCCGCATCGCCCATATTTTTTGTTTGTCCGCCATCATCGAAGAATCAACTCTCTCTCCTAAATCCCGAGGAGAGACCGATCCAGTGCCAGTGAAAGAAGTACAACTATGTAAATTACCTGACCTTGGAAGAATCGTTGTTGTTGTTGCCGGTGCCGCCCGCCCATGTTTAAGTACATGGCGGCACATGTTGGTTGAGTTGTTACTTATTATTAGTAGGTAAGAGCAATGATGTAGGAGGTGGAGACATGTTAATGCTAGGTCTGTGACCTGTTTTAAGTACATTTTTGTAATGCTTGGTAGTGGTACTGTAATGCGGCAGTAGCTGCTCCATGTTTTGTCCCTTGTCCCTAATGTAAATGTCGTCGTCCTGCACCAAATGACACTTCTCTTACATGGCCTGATTACCAGTTGTGACGCATGGTTTTCGGCAAGTCGGGAAATGTGCACCGGCCACCTGGGTTGCGTTTGGTTGCCCTTCCAAGG
This sequence comes from Triticum timopheevii, assembly GCA_963921465.1. Lineage (NCBI taxonomy): Eukaryota > Viridiplantae > Streptophyta > Magnoliopsida > Poales > Poaceae > Triticum > Triticum timopheevii. The sequence goes on from OY997266.1 coordinate 130,903,452, forward strand.
CCAATGTACATGCCTACCGGAGAGGTTAGCTGCTAAAATTGACAACGCAATCGGTGGACACCCTTCTATGGTTGGGAACCACAGGTGCAAAATGCGAAGTCAATTGGGATACGACAAGTTTGTGAAGGCCCTTAGGTTGAGATGGCCTTCTATCAGAGGAAGGAACCAACAACCGGTAATCCTTGCGATGAGTTGGACCTCGGCTTATTCTATGCTTCAACCATCATCACCATTGACAACGGCGCGTGAGCCCCTTTATTGGACTCCCTTTCGGAAAGAAGCCAAAGAAGTTTCACAAGGAAGAAATGGAAGGTGTGAAGATGCGTGGATTTTCTGGATCAAAATGTCCACCAAAATATCGAACAAAATTGGCATTTGTCAGGAGAGCAAGAATCCGTGTTACCTTTTCACAAAGTGTCAGTTCCAGTGGCGGAGCTTGACAAGAATATATGTGGGGCCTAAAAAATTGGTTTGCCACAATTCAAGCAACTGATAGTAACTACGATCAGTAGAGCAAATATGTGGTGCAAGCAACAAAAAATCCCCAATTAGATAAAATGAATGGGCATACTAATTTTTAAATTATTAATCAAACTCAAACAAGGAAATAACAAGAAATTCCAAATTTTGCTGTCCAAATTGACTCGCACATGCAACACTGCTGCACACGTAGGATCCAGTAGTTTAAGGGTGCAAAGTTGCAAGTTGAAGAAATTCGTAGCTAAATTCATACGGGGCGGGGTGGACGGCTGCGCAGGCAGTGGCAAAGAGCAGAAGAGGGCAGCCTCAGGCGCACCCTTGTTTCCCTCCTCGACGGTGGGTTTTTCACTAGCGGCGTGCTTGTTTCAGAGGGGAACTCCTCAGCGTCGGCGTCGAGGTTGTTCGTTGGCGGTTGGTTCATGGTTGGAGCAGGGAGTAGCCATGTACGAGCGGGGTTGGGGAATAGGAACAGAGGCGATGCAGTCAAACAAGTGCTTAAAGCATGCGTGATCTTGGCATGTTGCCCTTGGGCCTGTTCGTGCATGTGAAACTAAATTTGCCAAAAGCTGCAGAGGGCACTACTACCTGATAAAATCTCATGGGGGGGGGGGGGGGGGGGGGGGGGCACGGCCCCCTCAGACTTATATATAGCTCCGCCGATGGTCAGTTCACCTTGAGGTTTTGGGGCTCGGTAAGGAGTGGCTTCAAATAGAGAGCATAGGCACTTCGACGTAGAGATTGGAGCATTCTAACAAGGAATGATGGCTCAACCTGTCCGTCTTGCACGTCCCAAATAGAAAAAGTCATGACTTTCCACGTCGTCCTTTTTAGTTGGACTATTTGGAATGGAAAGAACGCATGGGTTTTTGTCACAAGTCTACACCGCCGCCATTTTTTCTTGGCATCGTCATCAAGAATGAAACTGGGTGATCGTGGGGCAAAGAGCTTGCGTTCAATACTAGCGGGAGAGTAACAACCTCTTTTTTTTTTCTCGAATATGCACGAGTGTGCATATCATATATTAAAGAAGAAAGGCCAAGGATGCCTCCACCATAGTAACAACTTCTTTTAAATTGAGCCGGTCAACGCATACCGTATGATTAAAGTTCCCTATGCCGTCAGATCTGGTCCTCTTTTTTCCTCCTCATACATCATACGGAAAACAAAACAAAAAAAATCTCCAGCACACCCCGCCTCACTCACGCAGCCCGCCATGGCCGCCCCTGCCGCTGACTTCGAAGCCCCGCCGGCTCGCCGCCATCGCTGCACCGGTTCTCACCGGATCCAGCAGAGGTCGTCGTTACACCTAGCCGCCACCACGTAGGGACAGGGCCGTCTCGTAGCACGTCGGATGCCTCTGTCGTTGCAGCAACTAGCCGGCTCCGTCGTAGCACGCTCATTGCAGCATCACCATGCCCCGCTGGCTGCAGCCGGCCGGCATCACGAGCTCGCGTGCGCCTGGTTGAAGAGTTTTTTTCCCGCTAGTCCAAGCTTTTTCTCACCCTCTCTGGTTGAAGCTTTTTTTTTCATGGTTGAAGCTTTCCCCATGCGGATTGTAGCAAAAAAAAAATCAGCAAGAAAAGCAAAACAGAAAAACTCCAGTAATCTGTTGGAGCAAAACAATTAGCCCGTTGTAGCAGAAAATAAGACCGGTTCCAGCGAAAACCAAAACCTATTCCAACAACAAAAAATGGCGTTCCAGCAAAAAATGCGCTGCTGCCAATGACTGCAAACAAAAGCAATCTCGCCGGTTCCAGCTCTTCAGAGGCTTGTTGTAGCAAAAATGATTGCTAGTTCCAACAAAAAGACAAATGCAGCAAAGACACATGTAGCCGCCATCCGTCGCCGTCCCAGCATAAACATAGCCTATGCAGCAAATTCAAATGCTAGTTCCAGCAAAAATTTGATGTATCAAAAAATCATGGCAGTGACGGCGCAATCATCCTCTCAAATTGCTGCAAACCGAGAAAGATGGTTCCATCAGAAAAAGAAGTGGTTCCAGCAAAAATCAAAAGAGGTTCCAGCAAAAAGTGTTCATCGAAATCAAATGGGGATGGTAGCAAAAAAAAAAAAGGTTGTAGCAAAACAAATTGATGGATCCAGCAAAAAAATTACCTGGTTCCAGCACAAACTCGTCGCCACCATGGTCGATTCCAGCTTGGCCATGGCGACCAACTAACCATGGATGCGGCGGCCATGGAGGTATCCAGTTGTCGGCGGACAAGGCGACGAGCACACCTCTGCCTGCGAACGGCCATGGAGAGGGGTGCATCCGGCCCTTGTGTTTGCCGTCTCCCTGCCCGGTGCTCGTCGCCGTCGTCTCCGGCTGCGATGGGTTACTAGATGCAGCCGCGGCGCAGGAGAGCACTTCTCCTCTGGCATCGGTGGAGCTGCCGAGCCAGTGGGATGCGCGATGCGTTTGGATGGAGGAGTAGAAAGGAAGAATCGAGGTGCGGCAAGGAGATGACTGGGGATTGCCGTGCAAGATGAAAGAGATGTCTGTGGTGGGAAGACGATGCAAGGGGATGGGATAAGGCTCAGCATGATTGAGCGGTGCGTGGGTCCCATATACAGTGCGTGTACGTGGGGGACCGACCGGCACAAGTTTCAGCCGGCGCGCCGTATATAAATGATTCCCTTTAAATTATGTTACTGTGTAAACAAACTCTATTCTTCTTGATGAATGGATGAGCCAAAACTTATGCCATTGTTTAAAAAAAAGTTTGTGGCATTAGCAGGACGATTTAGGGCAAATAATTATCTTAGGAAATACTCCCTCCCCTCAGTAATACAAGATGTTGTAACATTTTTCTAAATCAGATGTAGATAGACGTGTTTTAATATATTTGTTCATCCAATTTATCCGTATATAAATCTCATATTAAAATATTCAAAAGATCTTATATTTGTGCACGGAGGGAGTAGCAGCTCACCCCGGACTTTCTATCCGATCTGGTGGCCAACGACAATGCTGTGCACCATGGTTAATTAAAAACACGAGTGCCCTGCCCATATACGCGAAAGCAGTTCATCTCTTCATTCAGTCATGCTTCACAAGTTCAGTAGTCTATCAGCAGCAACGAGCTTCCGTCAGAGTAACAACAGTCAATGAAACCTGATGCGAAGATCAATACGAGTACAAGGAAAACCACCAGCACGGTGCGCTGATCACATGTCGCCGGTGCGATCTTCTTGGCCACAAGATTCTGCTCGAGCAATTCTTCAGGCTACGCGAGGAATGCTCGAGCACAAGTGGCCTCGTACGATATACCGGAGCCTACAGACGCGGCCGTGCCGCCTCCGCCTCGGCGCCGTGGTCCTTGACCTTGCCCCACACGGCGGGCCACATCGCCTTCCTGATCTCGGCCACGACCTCCCCGTCGCACCCCCTCGCCGCGAGCCCCTCGGCTGCCGCGACGGCCGCGGCCACCACGTCTTCGACGCGCCGTCCGCGGCCGCGTCCACGATGCCCAGCCGCACCGCCTCCGCCGCCGTCATCTTCTTCCCCCCGAGGACCATGTCCCTCCTGGCCGCTGCGTCGGGGACCTTCTGCCGGAGCAGCTCCCCGAAGTAGTCGGCGAACTTGAGGCCGACGTCGACCTCGCTCATGTACAGGAACCCGCGGGAGGCGCGCATGACGACGGAGTCGTGCGCGAGGGCCAGCGCGCAGCCGGCGGCGGCTGCGTGGCCCGTGACGGCGGCCACGGTGGGCATGGGCAGCGCGAGGAGGTCGGCCACGAGGGCGCGGAAGGCTCCTCTCATGGAGTCGTGGAGGTGGGGCGGGACCGTGCGCGCCCAGGCCTGGTCGAAGCCGTTGGAGAAGTACTTGCCCTCGGCGGCCAGCACGAGGGCACCGGCACCGGGGGAGGCGCGGACGGTGGCCACGGCGGAGCGGAGGGCCGAGATGAGGGAAGGGCTGAGTCGGTGCTCGCCGGCGCCGGTGAGGGTGATGAGGTGGACGCGGCCGCGCTTCTCCACTGTGCACATTTTTCCCGTGTGGGATTTGGGGATCGCGAGGTGATGGAGGGTTTATCTTCCCGGTTCTGTTATTTATCATGCCTAAAATATGATTTGTGCCAGTCCATTCCACATGGTAAGCCGCAACGTAGCTCCGAGGGATGATTAAGGAATCTTTTTTTTTGTGCGGCAAAGATGAGTTTTATTTCAAAATTATAGGATTACAATCTGCTGGCAAGAGATCCTCGATACAGGGAGGGCCTCTCTGAAGCCAAACAACAGTACATAATTCAGTACGGCTGTAATTAGCCATGAGAGCCTTGATCTCAGCTACCAAGTGCCCATAAGCTGACCGTGAGAGATTCTCATTTGATAAGATGGATAGAGCCTCAATTGAATCTGACTGGACGATGTTCTGTGTGTTGGAGAGCTAAAGCCATACCTTGCATAAGCACATGGATCTCCGCTTCAAGAGTATCATTGCATCTGAATAAAACCCTATAAGCAGCAAAGATGACCGAACCGTTATGACGTCGTACCACCATATCAGTCACAACGGAGCCATCATGAACAGAAAAGAAACCATCCACTGAGAGGGCCGCCTGACCCACTGGAGGAGGAGGCCATGTCACACACTGGCCACTACCCATAGGTTGCGGAGTCTGAACCTCCAACAGGGTCATTTTACCTTTGATAATCTCTTCAGTGCTATATCTCCGAGCAAGATTTAGGGACTTCATATAACTGACCAAGAAATCAATACTTATTTCCAACGGAGGAACTACCTTGCCATGTGCTATATCTGACCCGAGACTCCAAATACACCAAATAAGCAAAATAACCATGTCACGAACTTGATGAGAACATCCAGATAAAACATGTAACAACCACTCCTTGCCATTGTCTATCAGTTGGTCCGTCGCCGGTAGCGGCCAGAACTCATGCATGCCCTGCTAAAGGGCCCTTGCATGGCCACATGTAATTAAAGCATATAAGGAGCTCTCCACTTCAAGACCACACACAGGACATGTTCCACGATTTGAGAGATGTCTAGTCACTTTGCATTCATTTGTTGCTAAGGCCCCAGCCACAACCTTCCAGGCGGTGACCCCCATCTTGAGTGGAACTTTCGCTCGCCAGATACATGACCATAAAGAACGCTCACCGCCCGGGCAGGGACTGAAAGCACCACCTGCAGAATTATCCTCATGTTCATGCGTAGCCAGCCGGTAAGCACTCTTCACACTAAATCTGCCATTCTTTTCAGGAGCCCAGGCAAGGAAATCATGACGATTCCTAGGTGATGTCCGAATTTTCAAAATATGATGTACGTCCATAGGCCAAAAATGTGAGCTCCATATTCCATGCACCATTAGTATGAAGAAAATCAGAAACACGATTAAACCTACAGTTTCGCTTAGGCGTAACCGGCCGGTAATCATGGCCACGCGGAATCCATGGATCGCGCCATGCTTTAATCGCAGCACCATAGCCCACTCTCCATATAATACCCTTCTTAACCAGATCCAGGCCATAAACAATACCTTTCCATACTGCCGATGAGTTCGCCGGAAACACAGTATCAAGAATGTTACCGTTCGGATAATACTTGGCCTTTAGAAGGCGAGTGAGGGAGTCCTGGACTAGGGGGTGTCCGGACAGCCGGACTATCATTATCCGCCGGACTCCAAGACTACGAAGATACAAGATTGAAGACTCCGGCTCGTGTCCGGATGGTACTTTCCTTGGCGTGGAAGGCAAGCTTGGCGATACGGATATGTAGATCTCCTACCATTGTAACCGACTCTGTGTAACCCTAGCCCTCTCCGGTGTCTATATAAACCGGAGGGCTTTAGTCCGTAGGACAACATACATTACAACAATCATACCATAGGCTAGCTTCTAGGGTTTAGCCTCCTTGATCTCGCGGTAGATCTACTCTTGTACTACCCATATCATCAATATTAATCAAGCAGGACGTAGGGTTTTACCTCCATCGAGAGGGCCCGAACCTGGGTAAAAACATCGTGTCCCTCGTCTCCTGTTGCCATCCGCCTAGACGCACAGTTTGGGACCCCCTACCCGAGATCCGCCGGTTTTGACACCGACATTGGTGCTTTCATTGAGAGTTCCTCTGTGTCGTCACCGATAGGCTTGATGGCATCTTCAACCTGCAACGCTGCCCAGGGTGAGATTTTTCTCCCCGGACAGATCTTCGTATTCGGCGGCTTCGCCCTGCGGGCCAATTCACTTGGCCATCTGGAGCAGATCGAAAGCTACGCCCCTGGCCGTCAGGTCAGATTTGGAAGCTTAAACTTCACAGCCAATGTCCGCGGAGACTTGATCCTCGACGGACTCGAGCCACAGCCAAGCGCGCCGCACTGTGACGATGGGTGTGATCTAGCTCTGCCGCCGAACAGTGCCTTGGTGGCCGCACACGGATCCGCTTCGGCCATTAGCCCGGAGCCGATCGCCCAGATCGAGGGTCGGTGGATAGACGCCGCCCTGGGGGCTCCAACGTCCACGGCGATGGAGCCGAACGCTAATCTTGTCCCCTGCAAAACTCGTGATTCCGAGGCGCCGGACTCCTCGCCGGACTCCGAACCTCCCGCGCCCCTACCAATCGATCCGGATTGGGCGCCGGTTATGGAATTCACCGCCGCAGACATCTTCCAATGCTCGCCTTTTGGCGATATCTTGAATTCACTAAAGCATCTCTCGTTATCAGGAGAGTCCTGGCCGGATTATGGCCAGGATGGTTGGGATACGGACAACGAAGAAATTCAGAGCCCACCCACCACCCACTTTGTAGCCACTGTCGACGATCTAACCGACATGCTAGACTACGACTCCGAAGACATCGACGCTATGGACGACGATGCCGGAGACGAACAGGAACCAGCGCCCACAGGGCACTGGAAGGCCACCTCGTCATATGACGTATACATGGTGGATACCCCAAAAGATGGGGACGGCGAAGAAACAGCGGAGGCAGATCCCTTAAAGAAACAGCCCAAGCGCCGGCGTCAGCGGCGCCGCTCTAAATCTCGCCACAGCAAGAATGGAGATTCCGGCACAGGAGATAATAATACTCCAGAGAGTGCCGAAGACAATCCCCTCCAGCAAGACTCAGCGCAGGAGGATGCAGAAGCAAACCCTCATGAGGGGGCGGCAGACGAAGAGGTTGAGGATCATAATTATATGCCTCCCTCCGAAGACGAAGCAAGCCTCAACGATGACGAATTCGTCGTACCCGAGGATCCCGTCGAACAAGAGCGCTTCAAGCTGATCAGGACCTGCTGGCCGATCGATGGACCGAGGTCCTCGCGGCCGAAGAGTATAAACTCGGACGTCCCTCCAAAAGTTACCCAAAACGCAAGCTGCTCCCCCGATTAGAGGAGGAAGCATACATACCTCCATCACCAGCGCATGATATGGCTGACCGACCACCCCGTGGTCGTGACAGAGAGGCATCCAGGCCCCCAGCCAAGACCATACCCCGGCATCGCTCCAAAAGTACGAAGCCAAGAGGGAACGCGCCGGACTTGCGAGACATATTGGAGGACAAAGCAAGGCAATCCAGATCCATCTATGGATCACGTGGGCGCCCTACGACCCATGACGAATACCGTCGTGCCGGATACAATAACCCCGGCCGGGCCAAACACAGCAGACAGCGCTCTCTCGAGCTGCGTCGCGATATTGCTCAATACAAGGGCGCCGCACACCCGTTATGCTTCACTGACGAAGTAATGGATCATCAGATCCCCGAAGGGTTTAAACCCGTAAACATCGAATCTTACGATGACACAACAGACCCCGCGGTGTGGATCGAAGACTATCTTCTCCACATCTATATGGCCCGCGGCGACGATCTCCACGCCATAAAGTACCTCCCACTCAAGCTTAAAGGACCAGCTCGGCATTGGCTTAACAGCTTGCCCGCAGAGTCAATTGGGTGTTGGGAAGACCTGGAGGCCGCATTCCTTGATAACTTCCAAGGCGCATATGTGCGACCACCAGACGCCGATGACCTAAGCCACATCATTCAGCAGCCAGACGAATCGGCCAGACAATTCTGGACACGGTTCTTGACAAAGAAAAATCAAATCATCGATTGTCCGGACGCAGAGGCCCTTGCAGCCTTCAAACATAACATCCGGGACGAATGGCTAGCCCGGCACCTGGGGCAGGAAAAGCCGAAATCCATGGCAGCCCTCACATCGCTAATGACCCGCTTTTGTGCGGGAGAGGACAGCTGGCTAGCCCGCAGCAACAATCTCCGTAAAAATTCTGGCAGTCCGGATACTAAGGACAACAACGGCAGGTCACGTCGAAACAAAAACAAGCGCCGAATTAACGGCGACGATAAGGAGGATACGGCGGTCAATGCTGGATTCCGAGGCTCTAAACCCGGTCAACGGAAGAAGCCATTTAAAAGAACCACTCTGGGTCCGTCCAATCTGGACCGAATACTCGACCGCTCATGCCAGATACATGGCACCTCTGAAAAGCCAGCTAACCACACCAATAGAGATTGCTGGGTGTTCAAGCAGGCTGGCAAGTTAATTGCCGAAAACAATGACAAGGGGCTAAATAGCGACGACGAGGAAGAGACCCGGCCGCCGAACAACAGAGGACAGAAGGGTTTTCCCCCACAAGTACGGACGGTGAATATGATATACGCGACCCACATACCCAAGAGGGAGAGGAAACGCGCACTAAGGGACGTCTATGCGATGGAGCCAGTCGCCCCAAAGTTCAACCCATGGTCCTCTTGCCCGATCACTTTCGATCGAAGAGACCATCCGACCAGCATACGTCATGGCGGATTCGCCGCATTGGTCTTAGACCCAATCGTCGATGGGTTCCACCTCACGAGAGTCCTGATGGACGGCGGCAGTAGCCTGAACCTGCTTTATCAGGATACAGTGCGCAAAATGGGCATAGACCCATCAAGGATTAAACCTACAACGACAACCTTTAAAGGTGTCATACCAAGAGTGGAAGCCAACTGCACAGGCTCAGTCACACTGGAAGTGGTCTTCGGATCCCCGGATAATTTCCGGAGCGAAGAGTTAATCTTCGACATAGTCCCGTTTCGCAGCGGCTATCACGCTCTGCTCGGGCGAACCGCATTTGCCAAATTCAACGCGGTGCCGCACTATGCATACCTAAAGCTCAAGATGCCAAGCCCTCGTGGAGTCATCACGGTCAATGGGAATACGGAACGCTCCCTCCGAACGGAGGAACATACAGCGGCTCTCGCGGCAGAAGTACAGAGCAGCCTTCTAAGGCAATTCTCGAGTCCGGCCGTTAAACGGCCGGATACAGCAAAGCGCGCCCGGAGCAATGCCAACCAAGACCACCTGGCGAGATCAGAGCACGCGTAGCAATGCGGCCCCAACCCTCGCCCGCGTATGATCGCAAGAATAACACTCCGCGTACATCATTACGCTTTGGAGATACCATGGGCACAGGGGAGGGGGCACGATCACAACGGACCCAGAGTGCGGTTCGACCACACCGGGGGCTCGCAAATGTGCCCCACTTTTTTTTATTATTTTTCTTCTTTTTTGTACACAGGACTCTGTTAACCAGAAGCCCTGTCCGGCGGTGAACCTGCCGAACTCATGATGCAACAGCCAGGGACTAAAGAAGGCCGCGTCGAACACTCAGGTGGTCTCAATTACGAGCATTAAATTCAATTATATACACCAAATCCGCAGCTCATCCCTGGAGGGGGACATGTTTATTTAGTCCAAATCCCTTGCTTACCGCACTATTTGTATCAGTCCGCTCTTCTAGCAGACTTTTCTTTCATTAATAATGCAGCACCTTTATGATCGCAATTGCATCACATTTTATATATATATGCTCATTATATGACATCTGGCACCCGTATATTTTGGTACGGCATAATACACCGGGGGCTTACGTTCCCCACTCTATGGTGTGATAAAGTCTGAACACTTTCACAAGTGCGGCACCCCGAACTTATAGCATTATATGAATCGGCTCCGAATCATGTCTTGGGTCAATAGTTGGGTTTGCCCGGCTCCCATGTTTTGGTGCCTTACGTTCCGTTCTATCGGCTAAGGTGGCACTGGGAGAACCACTGCGATTGCGCCCCGGTTGAGCCGGGTTAACGCCTCAGTGGAGAAAGCTAAAACTGACTGGCATGATAAGGCGAGAGACTGGTCGCTGTTCGAGAGGTTTTTTTGGGTCCTTAAAGACTCACGCTGCTTCGAGCGAAGTTCCGGATAATGTCCGATGAAGGCGTGGATAGCGCCCCGGATTCGGCCTTCCGAATACCAGGGGCTTCGCCGAAATTTAAAATTATAGAATTCTATGGCTAAGTGAGAGTGTTCAAGCATTATAAGTCCGGTTGCCTTGTTCGTCGTGTTGAGCGCCTCCCTAGATGGACCCAAAAATGGGAACAAGAGTGCTCAAGTTTATCCCGAACACCCCAGCACTTGTGGCTTGGGGGCTGAAGCTAACGACTTGCCATCTCTCAGATTTTACAAACGGCCGCACAGAAGGTAATATTTTAAATTAAACAAGCGTTGCTCATTGCGCATATGAACGAAGTTTTCAGCGCACAGGATAAATAAACAGCGAGTTCACTCAAAGATTACATTTCGGGAGCACTCATCTGCAATATTGCAGGCTCCCTTCAGGACAATTTTATAATACTTCTCCAGCGTGCGATACTCCTTGCCCGGCGGCGGTGGGTCCGTGAGAAGCTTCTCCGCATCCAATTTGCCCCATTGCACCTTTATGCGGGCAAGGGCCCGACGAGCGCCTTCGATACATGCGGAGCGCTTGACTACATCCAGCCTGGGGCATGCATCCACCAGCCGCCGCACGAGGCCAAAGTAGCTACCAGGCATGGCCTGTCCAGGCCACAGCCGGACTATGAGGCCCTTCATGGCCTCCTCAGCTACCTTGTGGAGTTCGACCAGCTGCTTCAGCTGGTCGCTTGGGGGCACCGGATGGCCGGCCTCAGTATACTGAGACCAGAAGACCTTCTCCGTCGAGCTCCCCTCCTCGCCACGATAGAATGCGGCGGCATCAGACGCACTACGCGGCAGATCTGCAAACGCCCCTGGAGAGCTCCGAATGCGGGTAAGTGTCAGGTAGTTCACATTAACATGCCTGCTTTGCATGAAAAATGCCTTACCCGCCGCTATCTTCTTTATGTCCTCAACCTCCTGAAGGGCCTTACGGGCCTCGGCCTTGGCGGACTTGGCACTTTCGAGAGCCGAGGCAAGCTCGGACTCTCGAGTCTTGGAGTCACGCTCCAAACTCTCATGTTTTTCCATGAGAACCTGGAGCTCTTGCCGAACTTCCGCCACCCGTGCCTCTTGCTTTTCTCGCTCAGCCCGTTCTGCGGCCGCACTGCGTTCGGCTGCGGACACAGCATCCTTCAGGGCTGCCACCTCGTTAGTGGCCCCTGCAATGCACATATTATCCTTGTTAATTTTATTTGCAACCAAAATCCTTTTCTGTAAGGTACTTATTCAAAGAGGTGTTACTCACCTTCTTTTTCCTCGAGCTGCTTCTTTGCATGGCCGAGCTCTTGCTCGGACCTCTCAAGATCCTTCTTCAGCACGTCAAACTCCGCCGTTAGTGCGGCAGAGGTCAGCAGCGCAGCCTGCAAACCCATATTGACATATTTTAGGCAACCCTGTGTATATCTTGTTAAAGATCCTTAGTCCGTTTTTTCTTTCCGAACACCGAACTAAGCATCAGGGGCTACTGTCTATGCGGTATTACATTACATAATTTTAACTTCTTACCTCAAAGCCTGTTAAAAGGCTGCTGCAGGCTTCGGTCAGCCCGCTCTTAGCGAGCTGAACCTTCTCAATCACCGCACTCATGATAGTGCGGTGTTCTTCCTCGATGGAAGCGCCTTTAAGCGCCTCCAGTAGGTTATCCGGCGCCTCCGGTTGGACGGAGGCCGCCGGCGTCACGGTCCTGCCCTTCTTTCGAAGGGGCCGCTTGCCGGACTCTGGAACCACTGCAGGTTCCGATGTAGAGTCCGGCACGAAGTCCGGGAGGCTGCCTGATGGCGCCTCCGGAGCCTCCTCCTGATGGGTCCCTCTTTGGGATCCCACCTCGACGTCCTCGTCGGCGCGTGGGGTGGAGGCAGTCAGGATGGAATTCACATCCGACGAGGCCAATGACCCGCTCGATGAGTCGGGGAGATCATCATTGGCCGGACTATGGGCAGAATGCGGCGTTAGAAGGATACTACGCGACATAAAAGAAATTACACATCAAGGATCCGGATACTTACGATCTTGCCGGACGCCTGGCCCTTGGAGGCCACTCATCCTCGCCAACGCTGATGTTGGCGAAATTGTCCGGGGGGATAGTTCTCCCCCTCTTGGACCCTTCGGCCTCCCCGATGGGGGAAGCCTTCCTTTTCTTCTCTCCCTCCTCCGGGAGAGAGTACTCCTCCTCTTTGGGGGAGGAGTCCTCGTCGTCATCAGACGCCTGATTGCGGGAACTCTTTCGAGTCCCCGTGGCCACCTTCTTGGCCTTCTTCTCCGGCACCACGTGCGGTGCCGGAACCAGCAGCCCTGTTAAACGGGCGTCCGCTGGGTCTTCTGGCATGGGAGCCGGGCTGATGAGCAGCTTGGCCTTCTCCATCCATTCCTGTCAAAGGAAGAGGCAGAATGAAACCTCACTAGAGTCAATCTAATTATCACAAGTGTCCCGTAATGGGGTTGAATCACTTACCTCGTCAGTTGGATGCTGCGAGCTGAATCCGCGATCTTCGGTCACGGACGCGGGGGCTTCGACGCCCTTGAACAGCACCCTCCAGGCGCCTTCGTATGTTGTATCGAAGAGCCCGCTTAGCGCCTGGTGCTGTTCCGGATTGAACTCCCACAAATTAAATGCCCGTTCTTGGCATGGGAGGATCCGCCGGATGAGCATGACTTGGACCACGTCGACGAGCCTGAGCCTATTGCTCACCATCTTCTTGATACATGCTCGGAGTCCCGTCACCTCCACCGGATTCCCCCACTGCAAGCCCTTCTCTTTCCAGGAGGTGAGCTGCATGGGGATGCCATATCTAAACTCGGGGGCCGCCGCCCATGTGGATTTGCGCGGCTCGGTGATGTAAAACCACCCCGATTGCCACCCCTTGACGGAGTCCACGAAGGTCCCTTCCAGCCAAGGGACGTTGGGAAATTTTCCCAACATGGCGCCTCCGCATTCCGCTTGCGTACCCTTCACAACCTTCGGCTTGACGTTGAAGGTCTTGAGCCACAGGCCGAAGTGGGGCCGGATGCAGAGGAAGGCCTCGCACACGACGATAAACGCCGAGATGTTGAGGATAAAGTTCGGCGCCAGATCGTGGAAATCCAGGCCGTAGTAAAACATGAGCCCCCGGACAAATGGATGGAGCGGAAAGCCCAGTCCGCGGAGGAAGTGGGGGAGGAAGACGACCCTCTCATGAGGCCCGGGGGTAGGGATGAGCTGCCCCTCGTCGAGCAGCCGATGCGCGATATCGCCGGAAAGGTATCCGGCGCTGTGCAGCTTGGTGATGTCCTCCTCCTTGACTGTGGAGGCTAACCATTTACCTCCTGCTCCGGACATATTCGGAGAAGGTCGAGGCGAGATGCGCGAGCTCAGGCGTTGGAGCTTGAGTTCGCGGGGATGGATAAGCAAAGGAGGAAGAAGGCGTAGGTGAGAAGGTGAATCCTTATCCCTTATATATAGGCGGATAAAACTATACGTCCCCCACCAGCCTGGTAAAACTCGCTTATCTCCCAAGCGCCACCATCAATGGCGCGGTTGGGTTACCCACGCACGTATTGATGAGAATCCCGGAATAAGGGGAACACGATCTCTGCTTCGACAAGACGTGCCAAGGAAACCGCTTCGCTAAACATGCTGAGGTGGTATAGTAATTCAAACAAAGGCCTTGTGGCGGTGCAATGTCACGCCGCATAATACATCAGCAGATTGAACTAAGTGTACATTTTATTCTCTCTACGGTGGAATGTGGAATTTATTTTGCAGAGCCGGACACTATCCTGGTGTTCATGATCTTCTCTGGATTATTCAAGGGAGGAACCCGCCTTGCAATGCCGAACATTATGCACGCCGGACTTATCGTCATTGAAGACTGGTTCAGGGGCTACTGAGGGAGTCCTGGACTAGGGGGTGTCCGGACAGCCGGACTATCATTATCCGCCGGACTCCAAGACTACGAAGATACAAGATTGAAGACTCCGGCTCGTGTCCGGATGGTACTTTCCTTGGCGTGGAAGGCAAGCTTGGCGATACGGATATGTAGATCTCCTACCATTGTAACCGACTCTGTGTAACCCTAGCCCTCTCCGGTGTCTATATAAACCGGAGGGCTTTAGTCCGTAGGACAACATACATTACAACAATCATACCATAGGCTAGCTTCTAGGGTTTAGCCTCCTTGATCTCGTGGTAGATCTACTCTTGTACTACCCATATCATCAATATTAATCAAGCAGGACGTAGGGTTTTACCTCCATCGAGAGGGCCCGAACCTGGGTAAAAACATCGTGTCCCTCGTCTCCTGTTACCATCCGCCTAGACGCACAGTTCGGGACCCCCTACATCAACGACGCAGTCCAGGGTGAGACTTTTCTCCCCGGACAGATCTTCGTATTCGGCGGCTTTGCACTGCAGGCCAATTCGCTTGGCCACCTGGAGCAGATCGAAAGCTACGCCCCTGGCCGTCAGGTCAGATTCGGAAGTCTGAACTTCACGGCCGACGTCCGCGGAGACTTGATCTTCGATGGATTCGAGCCACAGCCGAGCGTGCCGCACTGTCACGATGGGCATGATTTAGCTCTATTGCCGGACAGTGCCCTGGAGGCCGCACATGAGTCCGCTTCGACCCTTAATTCGGAACCGACTGCGCAGATCAAGGATGGGTGGCTAGACACCGCCTCGGGGGCTGTAACCTCTACGGCGATGGATCTGAATACTGACTTTGTCCCTTGTGAAGCTCGTGACTCCAAGATGCCGGACTCCTCGCCGGACTCCGAACCTCCTGCGCCCCTACCAATCGAGTCCGGTTGGGCGCCGATCATGGAGTTCACCGCTGCGAACATCTTCCAACACTCACCTTTTGGCGACATCCTGAATTCTCTAAAGTATCTCGTTATCAGGAGAGCCCTGGCCGAACTGCGGTCAGGATGGTTGGGATGCGGACGACGAAGAAATTCAAAGCCCACCCACCACCCACTTTGTAGCCACTGTCGACGATCTAACCGACATGCTAGACTATGACTCCGATGACATCGACGGTATGGACGATGATGCCGGAGACGACCAAGAACCAGCGCCTACTGGGCACTGGAAAGCCACCTCAACTCACGACGTATACATGGTGGATACACCAAAAGGAAGCGATAACGAGGAACAACGGGACGCGGCGAAGGATAACTCCCCTGAAAAGCAACCAAAACGGCGACGCAAGCGCCGCCCAAAGTCCCGCCTCGATAACAACAGCACCCATACTGACCCGGCCGTAGAGCAGGGCGAACCAGTGGACGACGAATATGCCACCAAGCAACCATCCGAACAGGATGAATTGGATGAGCAACCCATCCCCGGCGAAAACAACAGTCCAGACGATCTCACGCCGGACACATCACCGGAGCATAAGAACCTTCACAAAAGGCTCGTCGCCACTGCAAGAAGTTTGAAGAAGCACAAGCGGAAGCTCAAAACAATGGAAGACGTACTCAGAATAAGATGGAGCAAAGTACTCAAGACCGCAGATAAATACGACGATAGTCATCAAGCAAAGAGCTACCCGAAGCGCAAACTGTTGCCAGAATTTGACGAGGAGGCTGTAGAGCCCCCACAGTCAAAAAACAAAGAGGCCGCCTGGCCGGATAGACGACCAGATGACGGGCTAAGAGCGGCAAGCGGCGCCGCACACAAGCCGACACACGATCCATATAAGGATCCTTGCAGAAAGGATGGCCCGGTCAGGTCCATCTATGGGCCAAAAAAGAAGGCTCCAGGAAGCAACACAACACGCAGAGTGTTCGGAGATAACGACACACCTAAATATAGGGGCGCCGCACACCCACTATGCTTCACCGATGAGGTACTGGATCATCAATTTCCAGCGGGATTCAAACCCGTAAGCATAGAGGCATATGATGGAACAACAGACCCCGGAGTCTGGATTGAGGATTATATCCTACACATACATATGGCTAGAGGAGACGATCTCCACGCCATAAAATACCTACCCCTCAAGCTCAAAGGGCCAGCTCGGCATTGGCTCAAAAGCCTCCCAGAAAATACCATCAGAAGTTGGGAAGAGCTCGAGGATGCGTTTCGAGCAAATTTTCAGGGAACTTATGTCCGCCCTCCTGATGTAGACGATTTAAGTCACATAACTCAACAGCCCGAAGAGTCAGCACGCAAATTCTGGAACAGGTTCCTCACCAAAAAGAACCAAATAGTCGACTGTCCGGACGCCGAAGCCTTGGCAGCCTTTAAACATAACGTCCGAGACGAATGGCTCGCCAGACACCTCGGCCAGGAAAAACAAAGAACAATGGCCGCACTAACGAGCCTCATGACCCGCTTTTGCGCGGGGGAAGATAGCTGGCTAGCAAGATGCAGCACCAGCGACCCGGGTACATCCGAGGTCAGGGATGGAAATGGGAAATCACGACGCAAAAAAGATCAGCGCCGGAATAAGGAAAATGGCCCAAAGAACACGGCGGTCAACACCGGGTTCAAAAGCTCTCGACCGAACAACAAAACACTGCCTCTCAAGGACAACAGTGACGAGCTATCCAACCTAAACAAAATCTTGGATAGGATATGTCAAATTCACAGTACCCCCGGGAAGCCTGCAAACCATACCCACAGAGATTGTTGGGTCTTCAAGCAGTCTGGCTGACTTAACGCCAAACACAAGGGGATCGACACACCAAGCGAGGACGATGACGAACCCCACAAGCAGAGCATCGGAAAACAAAAGACTTTCCCACAAGAAGTCAAAACAGTGAACTCACTTCATGTGACAACAAGGAAAAATAGGGCGGCATCTACCAAAGCACGTGCCGCACGGTCCACCCCAGCGGAATCCCGAGATTGGATGTCCAAACCAATTACTTTCGACCATCTGGATTACTCCAGAAGTATTCAAAACGCAGGATGGACTGCTCTGATATTGGATCCTATAATCGACGGACTACAATTTACACAAGTCCTAATGGACGGCGGCAGTGATATAAACCTGCTATACCAGGACACCATCCGCAGAATGGGGGTAGACCCTACCAAAATTCGCCATAGCGGCACTTCCTTTAAAGGAGCGACGCCAGGCCCTTATGCCAATAGTATGGGCTCCTTACTACTAGAAGTTGTGTTCGGTTCATCCGACAACTTCCGTCGCGAAAAGCTAATCTTCCATATCGCCCCATTTGAAAGTAGCCATCAAGCACTATTGGGACACGAAGCTTTCGCCCGCTTTAACGCAATACCGCATTACGCGTCTCTTACACTTAAAATGCCCGGTCCACGCGGCATCATCTCATTAAAGGGCAACTTAGAGTGTTCTTCGACCACGGAAAAACGTGAGACTGCCTTGACAGCCACAAACTAATCCGGCCTGGCTGATCGAAGCCCCTAAAATAGTTCATTTAGACCCCGGACACGGCTAGGCGAGTCCGGCATAAACAAACAAGGGGCTTCCCAGCCACATACCCCTTTACAAGGGGCTGCACGAACGAAGAATGAGAGCCAATGAAGCTCAACTTTATTCATCTTCTAAATCATACTCTGTCTTAAATACATTTTTTGCACGATATTTTTTCCAAACTAAGTTCTTCTCTTTTACAGATGAACCACGTGCTACGCCCGTCCAGGATACGGCACAACGGAGACACAGGCGCAGACGTGCAGCAGGGACCCCTCGCAAGGATTCTTTTCAGATTAAGACCCTGCGTAAACCTTTTTTACTGTCTCTTGTTGATACACATCCCCCGGTTTCTTATCATAACCGAGGAGGAGGCTGGCGTTTTGGCATCGGCCGCGTCAGAAGATTTCGCGCGTACCCGGACACTAGGGGCTTAGGGCATCGCTCTGCCCGTTTTCATAAAGACCGAGTACCTCAGGGAGTGTTCGGCGTCTCGAGTTAGGCCTTATATGCATCAGCTCCGAATCATGTCTTTGGTCAAATGTTGGGTTTGCCCGGCTCCTGTGTTTTGCTGCCTTACGTTCCGTATCATCGGCTAACGCGGCACCAGGAGAACTACTGCGATTGTGCCCCGGTTCGGCCTGGCGAGCACCTCAGTAGAGAAAGCCGAAAACTGACTGTCATGATATAGCGAGAGACTGGTCAACCACTCGATCGACTACCGGAATGTCTAGAATTCGTCCGCTTTGACGAAGGACCGTTTCCCGGTCAGGCACATACGCGCCCCGAATTCGGAGAGCGCGGTGCCCCTAGGGGATATATCGTAGCCCCACCTTCGTGAAGGAAATATGCCCTATAGGCAATAATAAAGTTATTATTTATTTCCTTATATCATGATAAATGTTTATTATTCATGCTAGAATTGTATTAACCGGAAACATAATACATGTGTGAATATATAGACAAACAGAGTGTCACTAGTATGCCTCTACTTGACTAGCTTGTTAATCAAAGATGGTTATGTTTCCTAACCATGAACAAAGAGTTGTTATTTGATTAACGAGATCACATCATTAGTTGAATGATCTGATTGACATGACCCATTCCGTTAGCTTAGCACCCGATCGTTTAGTATGTTGCTATTGCTTTCTTCATGACTTATACATGTTCCAAAGACTATGAGATTATGCAACTCCCGTTTACCGGAGGAACACTTTGTGTGCTACCAAACGTCACAACGTAACTGGGTGATTATAAAGGTGCTCTACAGGTGTCTCCAAAGGTACTTGTTGGGTTGGCATATTTCGAGATTAGGATTTGTCACTTCGAATGTCGGAGAGGTATCTCTGGGCCCTCTCGGTAATGCACATCACTTAAGCCTTGCAAGCATTGCAACTAATGATTTAGTTGCGAGATGATGTATTACGGAACGAGTAAAGAGACTTGCCGGTAACGAGATTGAACTAGGTATTGGATACCGACGATCGAATCTCGGGCAAGTAACATACCGATGACAAAGGGAACAACGTATGTTGTTATGCGGTCTGACCGATAAAGATCTTCGTAGAATATGTAGGAACCAATATGGGCATCCAGGTCCCGCTATTGGTTATTGACCGGAGACATGTCTCGGTCATGTCTACATTGTTCTCTAACCGTAGGGTCCGCACGCTTAAAGTTACGATGACAGTTACTTTATGAGTTTATGTATTTTGATGTACCGAAGGTTTTTCGGAGTACCGGATGTGATCACGGACATGACGAGGAGTCTCGAAATGGTTGAGACATAAAGATTGATATATTGGACGACTATATTCGGACACCAGAATTGTTCCGGGTGATTTAGGAGAAAACCGGAGTGCCGGGGGGGGGGGGGGTTACCGGAACCCCCCGGGAGAGTTAATGGGCCACATGGGCCATGGTGGGAAGAGAGAGGGGCGGCCAGGGTGGGCCGCGCGCCCCCTCTCCCTCTGGTCCGAATTGGACTAGGAGGGGGGAGGGGGGGGGGGCGCCCCCCTTTCCTTCCCCCTCTCTCCCCCTTCCTTCCCCCTCCTAGTAGGAGTAGGAAAGGAGGAATCCTACTCCTACTAGGAGGAGGATTCCTCCTCCTTGGCGCGCCCCAAGGGGCCGGCCGGCCTCCCCCTTGCTCCTTTATATACGGGGGCGGGGGGCACCCCATAGACACACAAGTTGATCTTCGTGATCGTTGCTTAGCCGTGTGCGGTGCCCCCCTCGACGATATTACACCTCGGTCATATTGTAGCGGTGCTTAGGCGAAGCCCTGCGACGGTTGAACATCAAGATCGTCACCATGTCGTCGTGCTGACGGAACTCCTCCATGAAGCTCTGCTGGATCGGAGCCCGGGGTGCGTCATCGAGCTGTACGTGTGTCAAGAACTCGGAGGTGCCGGAGTAACGGTGCTTGGATCGGTTGGACCGGGAAGACGTACGACTACTTCCTCTACGTTGTGTCAACGCTTCCGCTTCGGTCTACGAGGGTACGTAGACAACACTCTCCCCTCTCGTTGCTATGCATCACCATGATTTTGCGTGTGCGTAGGAATTTTTTTGAAATTACTACGTTCCCCAACAGTGGCATCCGAGCCAGGTTTTATGGTTTGATGTTATATGCACGAGTAGAACACAAGTGAGTTGTGGGCGATATAAGTCATACTGCTTACCAACATGTCATACTTTGGTTCGGCGGTATTGTTGGATGAAGCGGCCCGGACCGACATTACGCGTATGCTTACGCGAGACTGGTTCTACCGCCATGCTTTCCACACAGGTGGCTAGCGGATGTCAGTTTCTCCAACTTTAGTTGAACCGAGTATGGCTACGCCCGGTCCTCGCGAAGGTTAAAACAGCATCAACTTGACAAACTATCGTTGTGGTTTTGATGCGTAGGTGAGATTGGTTCTTGCTTAAGCCCGTAGCAGCCACGTAAAACTTGCAACAACAAAGTAGAGGACGTCTAGTTTGTTTTGCAGGGCATGTTGTGATGTGATATGGCCAAGACGTGATGCTATATTTTATTGTATGAGATGATCATGTTTTGTAACCGAAGTTATCGGCAACTGGCAGGAGCCATATGGTTGTCGCTTTATTGTATGAAATGCAAACGCCCTGTAATTGCTTTACTTTATCACTAAGCAGTAGCGATAGTCGTAGAAGCAATAGATGGTGTAAACGACAAACGATGCTACGATGGAGATCAAGGTGTCGCGCCGGTGACGATGGTGATCATGATGGTGCTTTGGAGATAGAGATCACAAGCACAAGATGATGACGGCCATATCATATCACTTATATTGATTGCATGTGATGTTTATCCTTTATGCATCTTATCTTGCTTTGATTGATGGTAGCATTTTAAGATGATCTCTCACTAAAAAGTTATGAAGAAGTGTTCTCCCTGAGTATGCACCGTTGCCAAAGTTCGTCGTGCCCAGACACCACGTGATGATCGGGTGTGATAAGCTCTACGTCCATCTACAACGGGTGCAAGCCAGTTTTGCACACGCAGAATACTCAGGTTAAACTTGACGAGCCTAGCATATGATGATATGGCCTCGGAACACGGAGACCGAAAGGTCGAGCGTGAATCATATAGTAGATATGATCAACATAAGATGTTCACCATTGAAAACTACTCCATCTCACGTGATGATCGGTTATGGTTTAGTTGATTTGGATCACGTGATCACTTAGATGACTAGAGAGATGTCTGTCTAAGTGGGAGTTCTTAAGTAATATGATTAATTGAACTTAAATTTATCATGAACTTAGTACCTGATAGTATCTTGCTTGTCTATGTTGATTGTAGATAGATGGCCCGTGCTATTGTTCTGTTGAATTTTAATGCGTTCCTTGAGAAAGCAAAGTTGAAAGATGATGGTAGCAACTACGCGGACTGGGTCCGTAACTTGAGGATTATCTTCATTGCTGGACAGAAAAATTACGTCCTGGAAGCACCGCTGGGTGCCAGGCTTGCTGCTGATGCAACTGACGACGTTAAGAACGTCTGGCAGAGCAAAGCTGATGACTACTCGATAGTTCAATGTGCCATGCTTTACGGCTTAGAACCGGGACTTCAACGACGTTTTGAACGTCATGGAGCATATGAGATGTTCCAAGAGTTGAAGTTAATATTCCAGAAGAATGCCCGGATTGAGAGATACGAAGTCTCCAATAAGTTCTATAGCTGCAAGATGGAGGAGAATAGTTATGTCAGTGAGCATATACTCAAGATGTCTGGGTATTGTAATCACTTGATTCAACTGGGAGTTACACTTCCGGATGATAGCGTCATTGACAGAATTCTCCATTCACTTCCACCGAGCTACAAGAGCTTCGTGATGAACTATAATATGCAAGGGATGGATAAGACGATTCCCGAGCTCTTCGCAATGCTAAAGGCTGTGGATGTAGAAATCAAGAAGGAGCATCAAGTGTTGATGGTCAACAAGACCACTAGTTTCAAGAAAAAGGGAAAAGGGAAGAAGAAGGGGAACTTCAAGAAGAACAACAAACAAGTTGCTGGTCAAGAGAAGAAACCCAAGTCTGGACCTAAGCCTGAAACTGAGTGCTTCTACTGCAAGCAGACTGGACACTGGAAGCGGAACTGCCCCAAGTATTTGGCGGATAAGAAGGATGGCAAGGTGAACAAAGGTATATGTGATATACATGTTATTGATGTGTACCTTACTAGAGCTCGCAGTAGCACCTGGGTATTTGATACTGGTTCTGTTGCTAATATTTGCAACTTGAAACAGGGACTACGGATTAAGAGAACACTAGCAAAGGATGAGGTGACGATGCGCGTGGGAAATGGTTCCAAAGTTGATGTGATCGTGGTCGACACGCTACCTCTACATCTACCTTCGGGATTAGTATTAGACCTAAATAATTTTTATTTGGTGCCAGCGTTAAGCATGAACATTATATCTGGATCTTGTTTGATGCGAGACGGTTATTCATTTAAATCAGAGAATAATGGTTGTTCTATTTATATGAGTAATATCTTTTATGGTCATGCACCCTTGAAGAGTGGTCTATTTTTGATGAATCTCGATAGTAGTGATACACATATTCATAGTGTTGAAGCCAAAAGATGCAGAGTTGATAATGATAGTGCAACTTATTTGTGGCACTGCCGTTTAGGTCATATCGGTGTAAAGCGCATGAAGAAACTCCATACTGATGGACTTTTGGAACCACTTGATTATGAATCACTTGGTACTTGCGAACCGTGCCTCATGGGCAAGATGACCAAAACGCCGTTCTCCGGTACTATGGAGAGAGCAATAGATTTGTTGGAAATCATACATATAGATGTATGTGGTCTGATGAATGTTGAGGCTCGTGGCGGATATCGTTATTTTCTCACCTTCACAGATGATTTAAGCAGATATGGGTATATCTACTTAATGAAGCATAAGTCTGAAACATTTGAAAAGTTCAAAGAATTTCAGAGTGAAGTTGAAAATCATCGTAACAAGAAAATAAAGTTTCTACGATCTGATCGTGGAGGAGAATATTTGAGTTACGAGTTTGGTCTACACTTGAAACAATGCGGAATAGTTTCGCAACTCACGCCACCCGGAACACCACAGCGTAATGGTGTGTCCGAATGTCGTAATCGTACTTTACTTGATATGGTGCGATCTATGATGTCTCTTACTGATTTACCGCTATCGTTTTGGGGTTATGCTTTAGAGACGGCCACATTCACATTAAATAGGGCACCATCAAAATCCGTTAAGACGACACCTTATGAACTATGGTTTGGCAAGAAACCAAAGTTGTCGTTTCTTAAAGTTTGGGGCTGCGATGCTTATGTGAAAAAGCTTCAACCTGATAAGCTCGAACCCAAATCGGAGAAATGTGTCTTCATAGGATACCCAAAGGAGACAGTTGGGTAGACCTTCTATCACAGATCCGAAGGCAAGACATTCGTTGCTAAGAATGGATCCTTTCTAGAGAAGGAGTTTCTCTTGAAAGAAGTGAGTGGGAGGAAAGTAGAACTTGATGAGGTAACTGTACCTACTCCCTTGATGGAAAATAATACATCACAGGAACCGGTTTCTGTGACGTCAAAACCAACTAGTGAGGAAGTTGATGATGATGATCATAGAACTTTAGATCAAGTTAATACAGAACCTCGTAGGTCAAACAGAGTAAGATCCGCACCAGAGTGGTACGGTAATCCTATTCTGGAAGTCATGCTACTAGATCATGATGAACCTACAAACTATGAAGAAGCAATGGTGAGCCCAGATTCTGCAAAATGGCTTGAAGCCATGAAATCTGAGATGGGATCCATGTATGAGAACAAAGTATGGACTTTGGTTGACTTGCCCGATGATCGGCAAGCAATTGAGAGTAAATGGATCTTCAAGAAGAAGACTGATGCTGATGGTAATGTTACTGTCTACAAAGCTCGACTTGTTGCAAAAGGTTTTCGACAAGTTCAAGGGATTGACTACGATGAGACCTTCTCACCCGTAGCGATGCTTAAGTCTGTCCGAATCATGTTAGCAATTGCCGCATTTTATGATTATGAATTTTGGCAAATGGATGTAAAAACTGCATTCCTGAATGGATTTTTGGAGGAAGAGTTGTATATGATGCAACCAGAAGGTTTTATCGATCCAAAGGGAGCTAACAAAGTGTGCAAGATCCAGCGATCCATTTATGGACTGGTGCAAGCCTCTCGGAGTTGGAATAAACGTTTTGATAGTGTGATCAAAGCATTTGGGTTTATATAGACTTTTGGAGAAGCCTGTATTTACAAGAAAGTGAGTGGGAGCTCTGTAGCATTTCTAATATTATATGTGGATGACATATTATTGATTGGAAATGATATAGAATTTCTGGATAGCATAAAGGGATACTTGAATAAAAGTTTTTCAATGAAAGACCTCGGTGAAGCTGCTTACATATTGGGCATTAAGATCTATAGAGATAGATCAAAACGCTTAATTGGACTTTCACAAAGCACATACCTTGACAAAGTTTTGAAGAAGTTCAAAATGGATCAAGCAAAGAAATGGTTCTTGCCTGTATTGCAAGGTGTGAAGTTGAGTAAGACTCAAAGCCCGACCACTGCAGAAGATAGAGAGAAAATGAAAGATGTTCCCTATGCTTCAGCCATAGGCTCTATCACGTATGCAATGCTGTGTACCAGACCTGATGTGTGCCTTGCTATAAGTTTAGCAGGGAGGTACCAAAGTAATCCAGGAGTGGATCACTGGACAGCGGTCAAGAACATCCTGAAGTACCTGAAAAGGACTAAGGATATGTTTCTCGTATATGGAGGTGACAAAGAGCTCATCGTAAATGGTTACGTTGATGCAAGCTTTGACACTGATCCGGACGATTCTAAATCGCAAACCGGATACGTGTTTACATTAAACGGTGGAGCTGTCAGTTGGTGCAGTTCAAAGCAAAGCGTCGTGGCGGGATCTACGTGTGAAGCGGAATACATAGCTGCTTCGGAAGCAGCCAATGAAGGAGTCTGGATAAAGGAGTTCATATCCGATCTAGGTGTCATACCTAGTGCATCGGGTCCAATGAAAATCTTTTGTGACAATACTGGAGCAATTGCCTTAGCGAAGGAATCCAGATTTCACAAGAGAACCAAGCACATCAAGAGACACTTCAATTCCATCTGGGATCTAGTCCAGGTGGGAGACATAGAGATTTGCAAGATACATGCGGATCTGAATGTTGCAGACCCGTTGACTAAGCCTCTTCCACGAGCAAAACATGATCAACACCAAGACTCCATGGGTGTTAGAATCATTACTATGTAATCTAGATTATTGACTCTAGTGCAAGTGGGAGACTGAAGGAAATATGCCCTAGAGGCAATAATAAAGTTAATATTTATTTCCTTATATCATGATAAATTTTTATTATTCATGCTAGAATTGTATTAACCGGAAACATAATACATGTGTGAATATATAGACAAACAGAGTGTCACTAGTATGCCTCTACTTGACTAGCTTGTTAATCAAAGATGGTTATTTTTCCTAACCATGAACAAAGAGTTGTTATTTGATTAACGAGATCACATCATTAGTTGAATGATCTGATTGACATGATCCATTCCGTTAGCTTAGCACCCGATCGTTTAGTATGTTGCTATTGCTTTCTTCATGACTTATACATGTTCCTATGACTATGAGATTATGCAACTCCCGTTTACCGGAGGAACACTTTGTGTGCTACCAAACGTTACAACGTAACTGGGTGATTATAAAGGTGCTCTACAGGTGTCTCCAAAGGTACTTGTTGGGTTGGCATATTTCGAGATTAGGATTTGTCACTCCGAATGTCGGAGAGGTATCTCTGGGCCCTCTCGGTAATGCACATCACTTAAGCATTGCAAGCATTGCAACTAATGAGTTAGTTGTGAGATGATGTATTACGGAACGAGTAAAGAGACTTGCCGGTAACGAGATTGAACTAGGTATTGGATACCGACGATCGAATCTCGGGCAAGTAACATACCGATGACAAAGGGAACAACGTATGTTGTTATGCGGTCTGACCGATAAAGATCTTCGTAGAATATGTAGGAACCAATATGGGCATCCAGGTCCTGCTATTGGTTATTGACCGGAGACATGTCTCGGTCATGTCTACATTGTTCTCGAACCCTAGGGTCCGCACGCTTAAAGTTATGATGACAGTTACTTTATGAGTTTATGTATTTTGATGTACCGAAGGTTGTTCGGAGTCCTAGTTGTGATCACGGACATGACGAGGAGTCTCGAAATGGTCGAGACATAAAGATTAATATATTGGACGACTATATTCGGACACCGGAATTGTTCCGGGTGATTTCGGAGAAAACCAGAGTGCCGGGGGGGGGTTACCGGAACCCCCCGGGAGAGTTAATGGGCCACATGGGCCTTGGTGGGAAGAGAGAGGGGCGGCCAGGGTGGGCCGCGCGCCCCCTCTCCCTCTGGTCCGAATTGGACTAGGAGGGGGGGTGGCGGCGCCCCCCTTTCCTTCCCCCTCTCTCCCCCTTCCTTCCCCCTCCTAGTAGGAGTAGGAAAGGAGGAATCCTACTCCTACTAGGAGGAGGATTCCTCCTCCTTGGCGCGCCCCAAGGGGCCGGCCGGCCTCCCCCCTTGCTCCTTTATATACGGGGGCGGGGGGCACCCCATAGACACACAAGTTGATCTTCGTGATCATTGCTTAGCCGTGTGCGGTGCCCCCCTCCACGATATTACACCTCGGTCATATTGTAGCGGTGCTTAGGCGAAGCCCTGCGACGGTTGAACATCAAGATCGTCACCACACCGTCGTGCTGACGGAAATCCTCCCTGAAGCTCTGCTGGATCGGAGCCCGGGGTGCGTCATTGAGCTGTACGTGTGTCAAGAACTCGGAGGTGCCAGAGTAACGGTGCTTGGATCGGTTGGACCGGGAAGACGTACGACTACTTCCTCTATGTTGTGTCAACGCTTCCGCTTCGGTCTACGAGGGTACGTAGACAACACTCTCCCCTCTCGTTGCTATGCATCACCATGATCTTGCGTGTGCGTAGGAATTTTTTTGAAATTACTACGTTCCCCAACACTTCGAACTCCTATGGCTAAGTGAAAGTGATAAAGCATTATAGTCCGGTTGCCTAGTTTGCTACGCTACCACCTCCTTCACAGGACCAAGACGTTGGATTAAGTGTAAAAATGCACTTTTTTTGCAAACACCCCCGCACTATGTGCGTGGGGGCTGAAGCCGAAGACCGCCATCTTTCAGGTTATATATACATATACATGAACGGCCGCACAGGAGAAATTTCAATACTTGAATGCACAAGTATAAAAAGACCTTATATTATAAATATGGTTTTACAAATCATACATGTCATTTGAACATAACGTTTTTCGAGCACTGCGACTCTTTTAAACGAGCGCCCTGCAGGACTTCCTCAAAATAGTGCTCGGCGGGTAGCCGACTTTTGTCCGAACCCCGGGATGCAACAGCGGTGGCATCCATCTCCGCCCAGTATGTCTTAACACGCGCGAGAGCCATCCGTGCACCCTCTATGCATGCCGACTGCTTCATCGCCTTGATATGCGGCACCGCCCCAAGGAATTGCCGCAGTAAGCCAAAATAACTCTTTGGCTTGGGCCTTTCCGGCCACAGATGAGCCACGACATCCGTCATGGAAAATCCAGACAATCTATTCAGCTCAGCCCACTTAGCCAACCGATCGGTTAGCGGAAGGGGACGCTCCGGACTATGGAATTGAGACCAAAAAAGCTCTTCCATTTCGTGATCCTTTTGGCTTCGGAAGTGCACGACTGCGTCCGCCGCACTCGCCGCCAAATTCAGATAAGGATCCTCCGCACCCCACAACTAGCCCAACTGAGCATACTTCAGATCCGTGAACTTCCTACGCAGCAAGAAGGGCTTTCCAGCCGCAATGTCTTCGGCTTGACGCACCTCCTCCTTTATAGCCCGCATTGCAGAACGGGCATCCTTGGCTTCGGCGGTGGCCTTCTTCAGGCCCTCTTGCTCCGCCCGGCGTTCTCTTTCAAGAACTTCATAGCGGTCGGTAGCATCCTTCAGCTTCACGGCCATTCCGGCCATCTCCACCCTGCTTCGGCAGTGAGAAGCCTTTTCGGCTTTTAACTCTTCGGCTGCCTTCGAGGCAGCCGCATCACTACTTCTGGCTTGCTCCTTGGCTTGAGCAAGCTCCGCTCGAAGGTCCTCCACAGTAGCGGCGCCATCTGCATCAAGCATACATGTTGTAAGACATGGGCATCATCTCCCTTACCAGGTGACCGCGGAGAAACCACCCACCTTGTGACTCATCAAGTCGCTTATTGACCAATGCGATGTCCACATCCGCAATGTCCAGTTGCCGCTTCAGTTCGGCAACTCTATCAGTCCGGCTGGCCACCGAATGTTCCGCCACCTGTATAGGAAAGGCGACATTTTATAACTGAGATTATGATCCTCGGCATGCTGTCGCTTTCGACAACATACCGAGTCTCAGGGGCTACTATCTATACAGGGAGCACTCTATGTGCAAAACTGTCAAAAGGTATGTCATTTTTACGTACCTTAAACCCTGTCAGTAAACTTCTGACGGCCTCATGCAACCCTCTCTCAGCGGATGAAATCCTCTCAATCACCATACTCATTATGTACGGTGATCTTCTGAGATAGATGCCCTCTCGAGCAAGCCCTTCAGCTCCCCCGGCCGTACACCACTGGGTGCCGCACTCTCTGGCCCCGCCGGACTCGGGGAGACCCTCCACGACGACACCTCAGGGTCATCTGCCCCACCTGACGGGGCGGCAGATGGAGGCATTTCGCTCTCCATCATCTCCGGACGAAGGTCCCCTGAGGATGAGCTCAGCTGAGAAGGGCGGAGATCCGAACTACAAGGTAAAAAACTTCGGTTATCCTCAGAAATAAAAATAGGATGTCCCTTATTACAAAACTCCCCTTTTCCTACTCACGGCTCGCTGGAGGGCTGATTCCCTTGGGGAGATGGTGCGGCCGGGGTTTCTCCTGGCGCAGGACCCTCTGGTGAAGATTTCTTCTCCCGCTTTGAGGCCTTGACCTCCGGATCTTCGGAAGCGGTCCTTTTCTCCCCCTGGAAGGAGGGATTCTCGATCCCCCCTTTCTTAAGAGCTTCCTCAGTAGAGGCGGTAGTTTTCCTGTTTTCCCCTTTGCCCTCTTCTGAAGGCGCAACCTCCAGCATCTTGACGGGATCCGGCGTGGTCTCCGGGAGGGGGGCCGGACACCGTATCAGTTTTGCTTTCGCTGTCCACTCCTGTTTGAGGGATAGACGGTTAAAAGGCAAAACTATGATGAATAAACGGACGATATGTCCGGACACAGGACTACTTACTTGAGTATCCGGGCGATTGCAGCTTAGGCCAGCGTCCTCGGTCAAGTCGGGACACATCTCTTGTGATCCGAAGAACAGTTTGTACATCTCCACGGGTGTCGCACCCATGGAGTGTTGGAGAGCTCGTGGTCCCTCCGGATTGAATTCCCACAGGCGGAGGGGGCGACGTTTGCAGGGCAAAAGACGCCGAATTAGCATAACCTGCGTCACCACGACCAGATTGATCTCCCTCTCTTGGAGGTCTCGAATTCGGCCCTGCAATAAGGGTACGTCCTTGGACGGCCCCCAGTCAAGCCCTTTGCTGACCCATAACATCAGCCGTTGTGGAGGGCCCGAGCGAAAGGCGGGCGGCGGCCTCTGCCTGCTGCCCCTGGGAGCGGTGATATAGAACCACTCCTGTTGCCACAAGCCGAGCTCCTCCTGAAAAGAGCCCTCGGGCCATGGAGCATCGTCCCTCTTGCTTACAACCGCCCCGCCGCACTCTGCTTGACGCCCCTCAATCATCTTTGGCTCCACATTGAAGGTTTTGAGCCACAAACCGAAGTGAGGGGTAGTGCGGAGGAAGGCTTCGCAGACGACAATAAATGATGAGATGTGGAGGATGGACTCCGGAGCCAAGTCATGAAATTCCAGCCCATAGTAAAACATGAGCCCTCTCACAAAAGGATCCATCGGGAAGCCTAAACCCCGATGGAGGTGAGACACGAACATGATGCTCTCACCAGGCTCGGGAGTGGGAATGACTTGCCCTTGGGCAGGCAACCTATGTGAAATCTTGTAGGATAAGTACCTGGCTTCTCTCAGCTTTAGCACGTCCTCTTCCGTGACGGAGGAGGGCATCCACCGGCCCTGTAGGTCGGAGCCGGACATTGTCGAAGGTTTGAAGCGCCCGAATCTGGAGCCTTGGGTGTTGGAACTCGGGGCGAGGGGCGGAATCGATGGAGGATTGAAGAAAAGGAACATGCCTTGGTCTCATTATAAAGAGGGAGAATACCAAGAGCCGTCCCCGTGACCGTTTGGAACTCGCCTTCGATGGAGGGGGCGGGGCAACGGGCGCGGTTGGGTTACCCACGTCCGTATTGATGAGGATCCCTGAATAAGGGGAACATGATCTCTGCTTCGACAAGACGTGCCAAGGAAACCGCTTTGCTAAACGCGCTGAGGTGGTATAATAAAAACGAGTAAAGGCTTGGTAGTGGTGTGACGTCATGCCACAAAATACGTCAGCAGATTGAACTTGTGTAAATATTATTCTCTCTACGATGGTATGTGGAATTTATTTTACAGAGCCGGCCACTATCCTGGTGTTCACAATCTTCTATGAATTATTCGGAGGAGGAACCCGCCTTGCAATGCCGAAGACAATATGCGCGCCGGACTCGTCGGCATTGAAGCCTGGTTCAGGGGCTACTGAGGGAGTCCTGGACTAGGGGGTGTCCGGATAGCCGAACTATCATCATCGGCCGGACTCCAAGACTATGAAGATACAAGATTGAAGACTTCGTTCCGTGTCCGGATGGGACTTTCCTTGGCGTGGAAGGCAAGCTTGGTGATACGGATATGTAGATCTCCTACCATTGTAACCGACTCTGTGTAACCCTAGCCCTCTCCGGTGTCTATATAAACCGGAGGGTTTTAGTCCGTAGGACACAACAACAACAACAATCATACCATAGGCTAGCTTCTAGGGTTTAGCCTCCTTGATCTCGTGGTACATCCACTCTTGTACTACCCATATCATCAATATCAATCAAGCAGGAGTAGGGTTTTACCTCCATCGAGAGGGCCCGAACCTGGGTAAAAACATCGTGTCCCTTGTCTCCTGTTACCATCCGCCTAGACGCACAGTTCGGGACCCCCTACCCGAGATCCGCCGGTTTTGACACCGACACAACCCAATATTTACCCCTACTATTTTTATGTGTTCACATGATTATGATACTGTATTAATCATGTTTTATAGCTTTTGTTTCAATAAAGTGCCAAGTAAAGCCTTTAGGATAGCTTACGGTGATAGTTGTGTTGATCCTGCTGAAAATCAGAAACTTTTGCGTTCAGTAAATGAGTTTTGGTAATTCACATAAACGTGATTTGATCTGATTATTTTTGCTTTGGATTGCTAAACAAATTGCTTAGGACTTCCTAATTTCTCAGGAATTTTTGAGTTACAGAAGTATTCGAGAGTTACAGATTACTACAGACTGTTCTGTTTTTGATAGATTCTGTTTTCTATGTGTTGTTTGCTTATTTTGATGAATCTATGAGTAGTATCGGAGGGTATGAATCATGGAGAAGTTGGAATACAGTAGATATAACACCAATATGAATTGACAATGAGTTCACAAGAGTACCTAAGTGGTGATTTGTTTTCTTATACTAACGGAGCTTACGAGTTTTCTGTCGAGTTTTCTGTTGTGAAGTTTTCAAGTTTTGGGTAAAGATTTGATGGACTATTGAATAAGGAGTGGCAAGAGCCTAAGCTTGGGGATTCCCAAGGCACCCCAAGGAAATATTCAAGGACAACCAGGAGCCTAAGCTTGGGGATGCCCCGTATGGCATCCCCTCTTTCGTTTTCGTTCATCGGTAACTTTATTTGGAGCTATATTTTTATTCACCACATAATATGTGTTTTGCTTGGAGCGTAATTTTATTTTATTTTGCCTTGCTTGATGTTTGAATAATATCCCATGATCTTAAATTCTTAAATGTCAGAGAGTCTTCACATAGTTACATAATTATTCGACTACTCATTGATCTTCACTTATATCTTTTGGAGTAGTTTGTCGTTTGCTCTAGTGCTTCACTTATATCTTTTTAGAGCACGTGGTGGTTTTATTTTGAAGAAATTGATGAACTCTCATGCTTCACTTATATTATTTTGAGAGTCTTTTAGAATAGTATGGTAATTTGCTTTGGTTATCAAATTAGTCCTAATATGATAGGCATCCAAGGGGGATATAATAAAAACTTTCATATAAAGTGCATTGAATACTATGAGAAGTTTGATTCTTTATGATTGTTTTGAGATATGATATAAAGTGCATTGAATACTATGAGAAGTTTGATTCTTTATGATTGTTTTGAGATATTAAGATGGTGATATTATAGTCATGAGAGTGGAGTAGTTGTGAATTTGAGAGATACTTGTGTTAAAGTTTGTGATTCCCGTATCATGCATGTATGGTGAACCGTTATGTGATGAAGTCGGAGCATGATTTATTTATTGATTGTCATCCTTTGTGTGGAGGTCAGGATCGCGCGATGGTTAACTCCTACCAACCCTTCCCCTAGGAGCATGCGTGTAGTACTTTGTTTTGATGACTAATAGATTTTTGCAATAAGTATGTGAGTTCTTTATGACTAATGTTGAGTCCATGGATTATACACACTCTCACCCTTCCACCACTGCTAGCCTCTCTAGTACCGCGCAACTTTCACCGGTACCATACACCCACCATATACTTCCTCAAAACAGCCACCATACCTACCTATTATGGCATTTCCATAGCCATTCCGAGATATATTGCCATGCAACTTTCCACCGTTCCGTTTATTATGACACGCTTCATCATTGTCATATTGCTTTTCATGATCATGTAGTTGACATTGTATTTGTGGCAAAGCCACCGTTCATAATTCTTTCTTGCATGTCACTCTTGAATCATTGCACATCCCGGTACACCGCCGGAGGCATTCACATAGAGTCATATTTTGTTCTAAGTATTGAGTTGTAATTCTTGAGTTGTAAGTAAATAGAAGTGTGACGATCTTCATTATTAGAGCATTGTCCCCTGTGAGGAAAGGATGATGGAGTCTATGATTCCCCCACAAGCCGGGATGAGACTCCGGACGAAAAACAAAAAAAATGAAAAAAAGTGGCCATAAAAAAAGAGAGAAGGCCCAAATAAAAAAAATGAGAGAAAAAGAGAGAAGGGACAATGTTACTATCCTTTTTCCACACTTGTGCTTCAAAGTAGCACCATGATCTTCATGATAGAGAGTCTCCTATTTTATCACTTTCATGTACTAGTGGAAAATTTTCATTATAAGAACTTGGCTTGTATATTCCAATGGTGGGCTTCCTCAAAATGCCCTAGGTCTTCATGAGCAAGCGAGTTGGATGCACACCCACTTAGCTTCTTTTTGAGGTTTCATACACTTATAGCTCTAGTGCATCCGTTGCCTGGCAATCCCTACTCACTCACGTTGATATCTATTGATGGGCATCTTTCATAGCCCGTCGATACGCCTAGTTGATGTGAGACTATCTTCTCCTTTTTGTCTTCTCCACAACCACCATTCTATTCCACCTATAGTGCTATGTCCATGGCTCACGCTCATGTATTGCATGAAAGTTGAAAAAGTTTGAAAATACTAAAGTATGAAACAATTGCTTGGCTGAAACCGGGGTTGTGCATGATTTAAATATTTTGTGCGATGAAGATAGTGCATAGCCAGACTATATGATTTTGTAGGGATAGCTTTATTTGGCCATGTTATTTTGAGAAGACATGATTGGTCTGTTAGTATGCTTGAAGTATTATTGTTTTTATGTCAATATTAAACTTTTGTTTTGAATCTTTCAGATCTGAACATTCATGCCACAATAAAGGAAATTACATTGATAAATAAGTTAGGTAGCATTCCACATCAAAAATTCCTTTTTATCATTTACCTACTCGGGGACGAGCAGAAATTAAGCTTGGGGATGCTTGATACGTCTCCAACGTATCTATAATTTTTTATTGTT
This sequence comes from Triticum timopheevii, assembly GCA_963921465.1. Classification (NCBI taxonomy): domain Eukaryota; kingdom Viridiplantae; phylum Streptophyta; class Magnoliopsida; order Poales; family Poaceae; genus Triticum; species Triticum timopheevii. The sequence continues at coordinate 130,938,196 of OY997266.1, forward strand.
CCATGCTATTATATTATCCATCTTGGATGTTTTATATGCTATTTTATATGATTTTTGGGACTAACCTATTAACCTAGAGCCCAGTGCCAGTTTCTGTTTTTTGCTTGTTTTTGAGTTTTACAGAAAAGGAATACCAAACGGAGTCCAATTGACCTGCCAATTTACGAAGATTTTTTATGGACCAGAAGAAGCCCCCGAAGCAAAAGAGTTGGGCCAGAAGAGTCCCGAGTCATCCACGAGGGTGGAGGGTGCGCCCCCCTACCTCGTGGCTGACTCGGAGACCCCCCCCTGACGTGAAACCAACGTAAAAAATTCCTATAAATAGAGAAACCCCCCAAAAGAAACCTAGATCGGGAGTTCCGCCACCGCAAGCCTGTGTAGCCACCAAAAACCAATCGGGACCCTGTTCCGGCACCCTGCCGGAGGGGGGAATCATCACCGGTGGCCATCTTCAGCACCCCTACGCTCTCCATGATGAGGAGGGAGTAGTTAACCCTCAGGGCTGAGGGTATGTACCAGTAGCTATGTGTTTGATCTCTCTCTCTCTCTCTCTCTCTCTCTCTCTCTCTCTCTTTCTCTCTCTCTCTCTCTCCCTCTCTCGTGTTCTTGATTCGGCACGATCTTGATGTATCGCGATCTTTGCTATTATAGTTGGATCATATGATGTTTCTCCCCCTCTACCTTCTTCTAATGGATTTAGTTTTCCCTTTGAAGTTATCTTATTGGATTGAGTCTTTAAGGATTTGAGAACACTTGATGTATGTCTTGCATGTGCTTATTTGTCGTGACAATGGGATATTCACGTGATCCACTTGATGTATGTTTTGGTGATCAACTTGCGGGTTCTGTGACCTTGTGAACTTATGCATAGGGGTTGGCACACGTTTTCGTCTTGACTCTCCGGTAGAAACTTTGGGACACTCTTTGAAGTTCTTTGTGTTGGTTTGAATAGATGAATCTGAGATTGTGTGATGCATATTGTATAATAAAACCCGCAGATACTTGAGGTGACATTGGAGTATCTAGGTGACATTAGGGTTTTGATTGATGTGTATCTTAAGGTGTTATTTTACTACGAACTCTAGGGCTGTTTGTGACACTTATAGGAATAGCCCAATGGATTGATCGGAAAGAATAACTTTGAGGTGGTTTCGTACCCTAGAATAATATCTTCCTTTGTTATCTGCTATTAGTGACTTTGGAGTGACTCTTTATTGCATGTTGAGGGGTTTTTATATGATCTAATTATGTTATTATTGTTGAGAGAACTTGCACTAGTGAAAGTATGAAACCTATGCCTTGTTTTGAAGCATTGAAATACCATTTTTGCTCACTTTTATCGCTTGCTTTTTATATTTTCAGATTATAAAAACCTATATCTACCATCCATATTGCACTTGCATCACCATCTCTTCGCCGAACTAGCGCACCTATACAATTTACCATTGTATTGGGTGTGTTGGGGACACAAGAGACTCTTTGTTATTTGGTTGCGGGGTTGTTTGAGAGAGACCATCTTCATCCTATGCCTCCCACGGATTGATAAACCCTAGGCCATCCACTTGAGGGATATTTGCTACTGTCCTACAAACCTCTACACTTGGAGGCCCAACAACGTCTACAAGAAGAAGATTGTGTAATAGACATCAGTCCACCCATTCCAAGCGACCTGGTGGTACGTCTAGGAATGAAATGGTCTTGTCCTGGACGGACGCCCCGTAGTCCTTCAAATTCCTTTAGCAGAGGGGGCTCCAATTTCTTCAGAAGACCCGCACGAAAGTTCTTGATGTTGCTCAAAGAAACTTGTTCTTTAGTGGATAAGCTGGCCTTCGTAGTGCATAGATCCTGCCCGGTGCTCATCAATACGTCCCCCCGGCCATGCAAATCTGCCTCGTTGCATGGGATAGACATAGTCACATCTCCCACAGTGCCTGCAGGCCCCATAACTGAGTGCATGGGAACGGTATCCAAGGTGCGTGCGGCTTCAGCCAAAGCATTGGTCTACCCCACCTCGGTGATTTGCAAGATGTTTGATACGGGGGACCAGCCATCAGCCATGTGTTGGCCCTCCACCTCTTCTTCCGACTGCTCTGGCTGCAAGACGATCCTCAGCGTCTCCGTATGCCGATCTCTTTCTGGATGGCAGATAGCCAAAGGGTTGCTCGTCCGCACCGGATCCACGAGGTTAGGCAGTTCCGATCCCAACTCCTCCGCGTGGGCCCTCTGAGTGGGCATCTCCAGATCCGTCTCAGTTGACTCATCGTCCACATGCGGACCCATCTTGTCGCCAAGCTGCATATCTTCCTCATGATTGGTGACAGTCGCCTGCCCTAGCCTTGATACGTCTCCGTCGTATCTATAATTTTTTATTGTTCCATGCCAATATTATTCAACTTTAATATACTTTTGGCAACTTTTTATACTATTTTTTGGGACTAACATATTGATCCAGTGCCCAGTGCCAGTTCCTGTCTGTTGCATGTTTTATGTTTCGCAGAAACCCAATATCAAACAGAATCCAAACGGGATAAAAACGGACGGAGAATTATTTTGGAATATTTGGGATTTTCCGGAGGAAGAATCAACGCGAAACGGTGTCCAGGGTGGCCACGAGACAAGGGGGCGCGCCCTGGACTCTCGTGGGCCACCCGTAAGGCGGTTGACGCTCTTCTTTTTCCACAAGAAAGCTAATTTTACGAGAAAAATCTGGGCGACAGATTCACCCCAATCGGAGTTAAGGATCTCCAGATATAAAAGAAACGGTGAAGGGGTAGAATCTGGGCATGCAGAAACACAGAGATAGATCCAATCTCGGAGGGGCTCTCGCCCCTCCCACGCCATGGGAGCCAAGGACCAGAGGGGAAACCCTTCTCCCATCTAGGGAGAAGGTCAAGGAATAAGAAGAAGAAGGGGGGCTCTCTCCCCCTTGCTTCCGGTGGCGCCGGAACGCCGCCGGGGGCCATCATCATCACCGCGATCTTCACCAACACCGCCGCCATCTTCACCAACATCTCCATCACCTCCCCCCATCTATATCCAGCGGTCCACTCTCCCGCAACCCGCTGTACCCTCTACTTGAACATGGTGCTTTATGCTCCATATTATTATCCAATAATGTGTTGCCATCCTATGATGTCTGAGTAGATTTCCATTGTCCTATCGGTGATTGATGAATTGCTATGATTGTTTTGAGTTGCATGTTTTATTATTGGTGCTATCCTATGGTGCCCTCCGTGTCGCGCAAGCATGAGGGATTCCCGCTGTAGGGTGTTGCAATGCGTTCATGATTCGCTTATAGTGGGTTGCGTGAGTGACTGAAACACAAACCCGAGTAAGGGGATTGTTGCGTATGGGATAAAGGGAACTTGATGCTTTAATGCTATGGTTGGGTTTTACTTTAATGAATCTTTAGTAGTTGTGGATGCTTGCTAGAGTTCCAATCATAAGTGCATATGATCCAAGTAGAGAAAGTATGTTAGCTTATGCCTCTCCCTCAAATAGAATTGCATTAGTGATTACCGGTCTAGTAACGTAGTCAATTGCTTAGGGACAATTCCACAACTCCTACCACCACTTTTCCACACTCGCTATATTTACTTTTTTGCTTCTTTATCTAAACAGCCCCTAGTTTATATTTACGCATTCTTTACTTTCTTGCAAACCTATCCAACAACACCTACAAAGTACTTCTAGTTTCATACTTGTTCTAGGTAAAGCAAACGCCAAGCGTGCGTAGAGTCGTATCAGTGGACGATAGGACTTGAGAGAGTATTTGTTCTACCTTTAGCTCCTCGTTGGGTTCGACACACTTACTTATTGAAAGAGGCTACAACTATCCCATATACTTGCAGGTCATCAAGACCTTTTTCTGGCGCCGTTGCCGGGGAGTCATAGCGTTGGTGAATATTCTCGTGTGTGCTTGTTTGCTTTATCACTAAGTAATTTTTATTTGCTGTTCTTAGTTGTTTTGTATCTTTAGCTATGGGTAGGAAACGCAAAATACCAAAAAATTTAGTTGTACCAACTGAACCAATGGTTGAAGAACCACTCAAAATCTATCACACTCCTGAAGCTTTTTACTTGGATCATCTTCGATCCCTTTGTGCTCGTGCTGAAACCCCAACTAGCTTAGTTTAGGGCAAATCTATAGATGAGCATGCTTGTTATGTGCGACACCGTATATCTGAAAAAGGGAAACTATTATGGGATCAAATTCAAAGTTTGCAATGCTATGCTTGGAATTTATGTGAAATTTATGAGTTTACTTGTTGTTCTGAAGACCCTAAGAAACACCTACCCTATCAATGCTTGTTTAGTGATAATGGAATCGTATCTTCGTATGCCAAGGGTGTTTATAATTACTATGATGTTCAACAAATTGAAGAATTTGTTGCTTTTAAGGGTGCTTATGAGATTGCTTCTTTGATTGAAAAGTATGGTGCTACTCTTTACAAATCTGAAAGTTTTGCCATATTTCAATATTGTTATGATAATTATGCTTCTAATGCCTATTTTAAACCATATATTGAGGACTCCTCCGCTGCCCAAGAAGAGACTAATATTTTGTAGGATGCTATGGAAGAAGAAATTGATGAAACTGTGAGCTCATTGGATGAAAAAGATGATGAGGAGAGCGAAGAACAAAAGGAGGAAGAGCGGATTAGCTACCCGTGCCCACCTTCTAATGAGAGTAACTCTTCAACTCATACATTCTTTAATTCCCCTTCGTGCTTACCGAAGGATGATTGCTATGATGATTGCTATGATCCCGTTGATTCTCTTGAAATATCCCTTTTTGATGATGCTTGCTATGCTTGTGGCCAAGATGCCAATATGAATTATGCTTATGGAGATGAACTTGCTATAGTTCCTTATGTTAAACATGAAATTGTTGCTATTGCACCCACACATGATAGTCCTATTATCTTTTTGAATTCTCCCTACCACACTATATCGGAGAAGTTTGTGCTTATTAAGGATTACATTGATGGGTTGCCTTCTACCGTTGCACATGATGATTTTGATAAATATAATATGCATGTGCTTGCTGCTCCTACTTGCAATTATTATGAGATAGGAACTATGTCTCCACCTCTCTATGTTTCCAACACGATAGAATTGCAAGAAACTGTTTATACTATGCATTGGCCTTTACTTGGTGTGCATGAATTGTTCTTTTATGACATGCCGATGCATAGGAAGAGGGTTAGACTTCGTCGTTGCATGATATATGTTACTTTGTGCTCACTACTGATCATTGTTAATTAAAATTGTCTTTGATATACCTTGGGATCCGGGTGGATCCATTATTTGAGCACTACATGCCTAGCTTAATGGCTTTAAAGAAAGCGCTGTCAGGGAGACAACCCAGAAGTTTTAGAGAGTCATTATTTCTGTTGAGTGCTTTTATATAGTTTAAAAACACAAAAATAAAGAGGGGAACCTAAAAACTTTTCAAAAAGGAAAGTGAAAGTGAGAAAGACAAGCATTGTTGAAGTGGGAGAGCTCCTTGAACTTTGTTCATGCTCACGGAAACTTTGTGAATCTTGATTACAGAAACTTTTCATCAAAAATAATTATCCCCTTGTATAATTCCATTGTATTATAAAAATAATGTGCCAAGGTTTGCCTTTAGGATGTTTACAATGCTTGTTGGTTTGTACGGTGCAGGACAGAAACTTTGGCTGTAGTGCTCGATTTTACATTTTTATCTGGAGCGTCAAACGGTTCTGATTCCTTTTGCAATGTCTTGCTATACAACTTGTTTATTTTTCCTAATTTTGGTTGAATTTTTGGGGTATCAGAAGTATGGTGGATGTTCAGATTGCTACAGACTGTTCTGTTTTTGACAGATTCTGTTTTTGATGCATACTTTGCTTGTCTTGATGAATCTATCAATTTATATCACTGGACTAAGCCATGGAAAAGCTATATTACAGTAGATACAATGAAAAAAATAAAATTTTAATTGGTTTGCTACAGTACTTAGAGTGGTGATTTGCTTTATTATACTAACGATCTTACTGAGTTTTCTGTTGAAGTTTTGTGTGGATGAAGTGTCTAAGCGAGGATGTCTCGATATGAGGAAAAGGAAGAGAGGCAAGAGCTCAAGATTGGGGATGCCGAGGCACCCCAAGTAAATATTCAAGGAGACTCAAACGTCTAAGCTTGGGGATGCCCCGGAAGGCATCCCCTCTTTCTTCAACAAGTATCGGTATGTTTTCGTATTCGTTTTGTTTATGCATTATGTGCAAGTCTTGGAGCGTCTTTTGCATTTAGTTTTCACTTTTATTTTATGCACCATGCTGGTATGAGATAGTCATTGGTTGATTTATAGAATGCTCATTGCACTTCACTTATATCATTTGAGTATGGCTTTATAGAATGCTTCATGTGCTTCACTTATATCATTTGAAGTCTGGGTTGCCTGTTTCTCTTCATATAGAAAACTGTCATTTGTAGAATGCTCTTTTGCTTCACTTATATTTGTTAGAGCGTGGGCATATCTTTTTTAGAAAGAATTAAACTCTCTTGCTTCACTTATATCTATTTAGAGAGATGACAGGAACTGGTCATTCACATGGTTAGTCATAAAATCCTACATAAACTTATAGATCGCTGAATATGATATGTTTGATTCCTTGCATTAGTTTTGCGATATAAAGGTGGTGATATTAGAGTCATGCTAGTGGGTGGTTGTGGATTGTAGAGACACTTGTGTTGATGTTTGCAAGTCCCGTAGCATGCACGTATGGTAACCGTTGTGTGACAAATTTGAAGCATGGGGTGTTTCTTTGATTGTCTTCCTTATGAGTGGCGGTCGGGGACGAGCGATGGTCTTTTCCTACCAATCTATCCCCCTAGGGTATGCGTAGTAGTACTTTGCTTTGAGGGCTAATAAACTTTTGCAATAAGTATATGAGTTCTTTATGACTAATGTGAGTCCATGGATTATACACACTTTTACCTTTCCATCATTGCTAGCCTCTTCGGTACCGTGCATTGCCCTTTCTCACCTCGAGAGTTGGTGCAAACTTCGCCGGTGCATCCAAATCCCGTGATACGATACGCTCTATCACACATAAGCCTCATTATATCTTCCTCAAAACATCCACCATACCTAACCTATCATGGCATTTCCATAGCCATTCCGGGATATATTGCCATGCAACTTCCATCATCATCATATACATGACATGAGCATTCATTGTCATATTGCTTTGCATGATCGTAAGATAGCTAGCATGATGTTTCCATGGCTTGTCCTTTTTTTGATGTCATTGCTATGCTAGATCATTGCACATCCCGGTACACCGCCAGAAGCATTCATATAGAGTCATATCGTTGTTTCAGCATCGAGTTGTAATATTGAGTTGTAAGTAAATAAAAGTGCGATGATCATCATTATAGAACATTGCCCCAAAAAAAAGGAAAAAAAGGAAAAAAAGGAAAAAGAGGAAAGGCCAAAGAAGCCTAAATAAAAAAGGGGGCCAAAGAAGCCCACCGAAAAGAAAAAAAAAGCAAAAAAGAAAAAAAAGAAAAAGAAAAGGGGCAATGTTACTATCCTTTTTCCACACTTGTGCTTCAAAGTAGCACCATGTTCTTCATATAGAGAGTCTCCTATGTTATCACTTTCATATACTAGTGGGAATTTTCATTATAGAACTTGGCTTGTATATTCCAACGACGGGCTTCCTCAATGCCCTAGGTCTTCATGAGCAAGCAAGTTGGATGCACACCCACTTAGTTTCTTTTGTTGAGCTTTCATACACTTATAGCTCTTAGTGCATCCGTTGCATGGCAATCCCTACTCCTCGCATTGACATCAATTGATGGGCATCTCAATAGCCCGTTGATTAGCCGCGTTGATGTGAGACTTTCTCCTTTTTTGTCTTCTCCATATAACCTCCATCATTATATTCTATTCCACCTATAGTGCTATATCCATGGCTGCGCTCATGTATTGCGTGAGGGTTGAAAAAGCTGAAGCGCGTCAAAAAGTATGAACCAATTGCTCGGCTTGTCATCGCGGTTGTGCATAATGGGGGCATTTTGTGTGACGAAAATAAATCATGGCATAACTATATGATTTTGTAGGGATAAGCTTGCTTTGGCCTTGTTGTTTTGAAAAGACATAATTGCTTTATTAGTACGCTCGAAGTATTATTGTTTTTTATGTCCAATGATAGACTATTGCTTTGAATCACTCGTGTCTTAATATTCATGCCATGATTAGACATATGATCAAGATTATGCTAGGTAGCATTCCACATCAAAAATTATCTTTTTTATCATTTACCTACTCGAGGACGAGCAGGAATTAAGCTTGGGGATGCTGATACGTCTCCGTCGTATCTATAATTTTTGATTGTTCCATGCCAATATTATTCAACTTGTATATACTTTTGGCAACTTCTTATACTATTTTTTAGGACTAACATATTGATCCAGTGCCCAGTGCTAGTTCTTGTCTGTTGCATGTTTTATGTTTCGTAGAAACCCAATATCAAACGGAATCCAAACGGGATAAAAACGGACGGAGAATTATTTTGGAATATTTGGGATTTTCCGGAGGAAGAATCAACGCGAAACGGTGTCCGGGGTGGCCACGAGACAGGGGGCGCGCCCTCCCCCTGGGCGCGCCCTGGACTCTCGTGGGCCACCCGTAAGGCGGTTGACGCTCTTCTTTTGTCACAAGAAAGCTAATTTTAAAAGAAAAATCTGGGCGAAAGATTCACCCCAATCCGAGTTACGGATCTCCAGATATAAAAGAAACGGTGAAGGGATAGAATCTGGCCACGCAGAAACAGAGAGATAGATCCAATCTCGGAGGGGCTCTTGCCCCTCCCACGCCATGGGAGCCAAGGACCAGAGGGGAAGCCCTTCTCCCATCTAGGTAGAAGGTCAAGGAAGAAGAGGAAGAAGGGGGGCTCTCTTCCCCTTGCTTCCGGTGGCGCCGGAACGCCGTTGGGGGCCATCATCATCATCGCGATCTTCACCAACACCGCCGCCATCTTCACCAACATCTCCATCACCTCCCCCCATCTATATCCAGCGGTCCACTCTCCCGCAACCCGCTGTACCCTCTACTTGAACATGGTGCTTTATGCTTCATATTATTATCCAATGATGTGTTTCCATCCTATGATGTGTGAGTAGATTTCCATTGTCCTATCGGTGATTGATGAATTGCTATGATTGGTTTGAGTTGCATGTTTTATTATTGGTGCTGTCCTATGGTGCCCTCCGTGTCACGCAAGTGTGAGGGATTCCCGTTGTAGGGTGTTGCAATGCGTTCATGATTCGCTTATAGTGGGTTGCGTGAGTGACTGAAACACAAACCCGAGTAAGGGGATTGTTGCGTATGGGATAAAGGGGACTTGATACTTTAATGCTATGGTTGGGTTTTACTTTAATGAATCTTTAGTAGTTGCGGATGCTTGCTAGAGTTCCAATCATAAGTGCATATGATCCAAGTAGAGGAAGTATGTTAGCTTATGCCTCTCCCTCAAATAGAATTACAATAGTGATTACCGGTCTAGTAACATAGTCAATTGCTTAGGGACAATTCCACAACTCCTACCACCACTTTTCCACACTCGCTATATTTACTTTTTGCTTCTTTATCTAAACAGCCCCTAGTTTATATTTACGCATTCTTTACTTTCTTGCAAACCTATCCAACAACACCTACAAAGTACTTCTAGTTTCATACTTGTTCTAGGTAAAGCGAACGTCAAGCGTGCGTAGAGTCGTATCAGTGGCCAATAGGACTTGAGAGAGTATTTGTTCTACCTTTAGCTCCTCGTTGGGTTCGACACTCTTACTTATCGAAAGAGGCTACAACTATCCCGTATACTTGCGGGTCATCAAGCCTGGCACGATAATCTCCAGAACCTGATCATCCGCCAAAGTCGATTTGTCAGGCACACTGACCACCCCTCCTTCCTTTGCCAGCGGATTCGATGTGACCCGCACGCCAGCTATCTCCGTCCTGGTGGGTAGTTTGTCCTGTTGTATCGCTGGCACATTTGTAATCCTCAGGATCTCCATAGCTCCAACCGCCTGAACACTCCCATGGTCCACCATGCCGGAATGCGGGCCCATGCCCATGTGCAAAATCCTCCAATCCGAAGGACCCACCCTGCCTTCCAGAACCGCCAGTTAGGATCTACCATAGCCCCCGCCAGCGCCGCCGTTCGCCGGGTGATGTTGCCTGCGACCAGCTCCCCTATCGTCACAGATGCACCGAGACCATGGCTGCACAACCTAATCGCCACCCTGGAAGGAGCCATTCAAGATGTCCAGTAGCCCGCTTTGTCCACTCCCATCGTCGGAGCCCGGCGCCCTTCTCCATAACTCCGACGGTGAGAAGATGTTGGTGACGCCAATCTACCCAGGGCGCCAGCAGGAGTGCACGACACCGATGCCACATGGTCTTGCGAGATGGGCCAGGACGGCACCAACCCTCCGCCTATGAGGTGCTTAGATCTATCTCACATAACCATGGCGAGATTTGGGGATTTCGAACTAGTATTTGAATTTCACAGGCATGTTCCTCCGAACCACCCACACGTCTGTACGGATACACATCGGCTATAGCCGCCTAGTCCATCGCCAAAAGCAAAAGGAAAACATCCAACGGCTATAAGTACTGTTACACCCAAGTTAACGGGCCTAGTTTGGGCTAGCGAGCCACTGGGGAGTCTTCTTGGGCCGAGTCGACTTGGGCGTTGGTTCTGGTCCTGTAGCTGTCTTGCCGTTGTCGACACCAGCGGTAGTTAATGCAGTTTCTCCATCGTCAGTAGCCGTCGCGGGTGACCGTGGTTTGCTGACATTCCCCCCTTGTTGAGTAGCGGCTTGACCCCAAGCCGCAGCTCGAGGAAATTGCTGCCGCAGGGACTCCAGGTCCTCCCATGTTGCTTCATCCGGAGAAGAATCTCTCCACAATATCAAACCCTGCGCCACTGCTTTCTACCCAACCTGACGAACTCGAGACTGAAGAACTTGTACTGGCACCTGCAGATCAGAAAACTGGGAAGGCAGCTTAGGAATGACCGTAGTAGCAGGAGGGATCACCTTCTTGAGTTGCGAGACATGGAAGACCGGATGAACTTTGCTAGTAGCAGACAACTCCAGTTTGTAAGCCACTTCACGTATCTTGCCAATAATAATGTATGGTCCAAAAAACTTGAAGGAGACTTTATGATTGGTTCGACGAACAACTGAGGACTGGACATAAGGTTGCAGCTTGAGAAAGACCATATCACCAATATCAAAGACACGTTCAGTTATGTGCTTATCACCTTGAGTTTTCATCCTCTGTTGTGCTCTGTGCAAGTGCTGAGTGACAGAATCCAACACAATCTGTCTTTCCAATAGCCACTGTTGGATATCAGGAGATGCTATAGTGTCACTAGCAGAGATGCCAAAGTACCGAGGAGAGTGACCAAGGTCTCAAAGGGAGTCTTGCCCACTGCAGAGTGCCAGCTGGTGTTGTACCAAAATTCACACATTGCAAGCCACTTGCTCCATTGCTTAGGGTGTGCACTGATAAAACTTCTGAGGTAACACTCAACTTGTTGATTCACTCTCTCAGTCTGCCAGTAGCTGGATGATAAGCAGTACTCATGTTAAGTTGGGTGCCAGTTCTCTTGAACAAAGTCTGCGAAAAGGCACTAGTGAAAACAGGATCTCTATCAGACATAATATATTTTGTTATCCCATGTAATTTGTACACATTATCCAAGAACACTTCAGCAACCTTAGTAGCAGTGAAAGGATGTTTTAGGGGCATGAAATGGCCATATTTAGTGAATTTGTCAATAACCAAGAATATGCAGTCAAAATGGCCTGAGACAGGCAGACCAGAGATGAAATCCATAGTGACATATTCCCAAGCCTTCTTAGGAACTGATAGAGGGGATAGCAATCCTGGTAGTTAACTCTTTCTGGCTTAGCCTGCTGGCAAGTCATACATGATTGCACTTTTTCCTTGATGAACTTCTTCATTCCTGACCACCTAAAGAGAGAATGTATCATGTGATAAGTGACAGGAAACCCTAAATGGGCACCTACTGAACTGTCGTGGAAGGCAGCAAAGATTTTGTCATGTAACTCTTGCTTATTGCCTATCCATATTGCTCTTTTATACCTGATTATCCCTTGCAGTAACTGGTGATTGGGCTTGGCAGTAGGATCAAGAGCTAGCTGTTGCAGAAGCTCAATAGTAGACTTGTCAACACTGTAGCTATCAATCACTTCAGTTATCCACACTGGCTGCATCTTAGATATGTTGATCTGGTGGTCTTCTGGACAGAGCATCAGCTGCAGAATTCTCAGCCCCTTTTTTATACACAATCTGATAATCTAATCCCATCAACTTTCTAATTGCTTTCTGCTTCCATACAGTATGTAGCTTTTGGCTCTATAAATGGATCAAACTCTTCTAATCGGTTCTGATCACAAAATGTTGCATCTGCAGATAAGGCCTCCACTGCTCTCTACTGCTAGCAAGATAGCCATGTATTCTTTCTCATAGACTGACAATCCTCTGTTCTTGGGCCCTGGAGCTTTACTGACATAAGCCAGGGGATGCCCTTCCTACATCAACACTGCTCCAATTCCCTTGTCACAAGCATCTGCTTCAATAACAAAAGACTTATCAAACTGAGGAAGAGCTAAAACAGGGGCCTCAATCAACTTCTTCTTCAGAATAGAGAAGGCTTCTGAAGTAACTGGAGTCCATACGAATGGTACTCCTTTCTTGAGGAGTTCAGTCAATGGTTTACTGATTATGCCATAATGTTGTATGAACTTTTTGTAATATCCACTGAGACCAAGAAATCCTCTCACTTCCTTGACATTAGTAGGAGTAGGCCAATTTTGAACAGCAGAGATTTTGGAAGAGTCAGTGGATACACCTGCAACTCTAATAGTATGGCCCAGATAATCAATTTGTTGCTGAGCAAAAGCACATTTGGACAACTTAACCTTCCACTTATCAGCTCTAAGTAACTCCAGTACTATTCTAACATGAGCAAGGTGCTCCTTGTAAGTTTTGCTGAAAATGAGAATATCATCGAAGAAACAAAGTGCATTCTTCCAGTTGACAGGTTTCAATGTAGTATTCAGAGAACCCTGGAAAGTGCCAGGACCACCACTCAGTCCAAAGGCCAAAACAGTGAATTCATAGTGACCAATATGTGTAGAGAATGCAGTCTTGTATGCTTCACCAGGACCTAATCAAATTTGATGGTAGCCAGCCCTCAAATCCAGTTTAGTAAACCAGGCAGCACCAGACAACTCATCCAGTAGTTCATCTATAACTGGAACTGGAAACTTGCCACTAACAGTGATTGCATTTAACATTCTGTAATCCACAACCAGTCTCCATTCCCATCCTTTCTTCTTAACAAGTAGCATTGGTGAAGAGAATGGGCTTTTGCTGACTCTGATCAACCCAACTGCAAGCAGTTCATTGATTTGCCCCTCAAGTTCATCCTTCAGCCAAGGAACAATTCTGTAAGGTCTCAAAGTAACAGGCCTTGCCCTGGAATTAGGGGGATGTGATGATCACTTTCTCTCCTGGGAGGTAACTCCGTGGGGGCTGCAAACACATCTGCAAATTCATCTATAAGATGTTGCATTTCTACAGGAGCTAGAGTAGGTTCTATGACTTGTATAGTTGAGATGGACACACAGGAATAAGTGTATTCAGCTGCATTAATGCCCTGCAAGGTGACCACTCTACCCTCATAACTGAAAGACATCCATTGCTCCACCCAGTCAATTTTCATGGGGCTATGCTGGGCCAACCAATTGAGCCCGAGGATACCATCATAAGTATTGAGAGGCAGAAGCTTGAAGTTGGATGCGAACTGTACCTCGTTACTGATCCAGCTACAAGCATCAATACTATGCTGACAAGCAATAATAGTCCCACCTGCAACTCTAACTTTTACAGGAGTAATGGGAGTAACACCTGACAACGCCACAAATTTGCTGTCAAGAAATGAATGAGTACTGCCAGAATCCACAAGGAAACTCAAGGTATGCCCCTGGATATTCACTTGTAGCTGCAGAACAAGGGCTTCAGGTTCTCTTCCCATAGCAGCAGCAGAAAGTCTGATGGAGTGCACTGAGGATGAAGTAGAAGAAGAGTGCTCACTATCAGAAGTTTCAGATTCTTCTGGAGAGCTAGTCTGCAACTGTTCGGTCATTTCCTGAACAAAATGCAGCTGCATAGTGGATTTGCACACATGATCCCTGGACCATTTCTCACCACAAACAAAACAGAGGCCCTTGGATCTCCTAAACTCTCGTAATGCTGACCACTTATCTTCAATCCGGTGGGGCTTGACAATTTCAGTCCTCTTCCGTTCCTCCGTAGTTCTGACAGTGGTAGATGGAACAGCAGACGCAACAAATGACAGGCGTTTGGTTGAATAACTATTGATCGGTGTGATACCTTCACCAAGCTCTTCATGTAACAGAGCAAGTTCATAAGCTGCATCTAAATCCTTAGGTTTCTGCAGTGCCACTGTCGGTGTCAAAACTGGCGGATCTCGGGTAGGGGGTCCCGAGCTGTGCGTCTAGGCGGATGGTAACAGGAGACAAGGGACACGATGTTTTTACCCAGGTTCGGGCCCTCTCGATGGAGGTAAAACCCTACTCCTGCTTGATTGATATTGATGATATGGGTAGTACAAGAGTGGATCTACCACGAGATCAAGGAGGCTAAACCCTAGAAGCTAGCCTATGGTATGATTGTTGTAATGGTTGTTCATCTTACGGACTAAAACCCTCCGGTTTATATAGACACCGGAGAGGGCTAGGGTTACACAGAATCGGTTACAATGGTAGGAGATCTACATATCCGTATCGCCAAGCTTGCCTTCCACGCCAAGGAAAGTCCCATCCGAACACGGGACGAAGTCTTCAATCTTGTATCTTCATAGTCTTGGCGTCCGGCCGATGATGATAGTCCGGCAATCCGGACACCCCCTAGTCCAGGACTCCCTCAGTAGCCCCTGAACCAGGCTTCAATGACGATGAGTCCGGCGCGCATATTGTTCGGCATTGCAAGGTGGGTTCCTCCTCCGAATAATTCATAGAAGATTGTGAACACCAGGATAGTGTCCGGCTTTGCAAAATAAATTCCACATTCTACCGTAGAGAGAATAATATGTACACAAGTTCAATCTGCTGACGTATTTTGTGGCATGACGTCACACCACCACCAAGCCTTTACTTGAATCATTTTTTATTATACCACCTCAGCGCATTTAGCGAAGCGGTTTCCTTGGCACGTCTTGTCGAAGCAGAGATCGTGTTCCCCTTATTCCGGGATTCCCATCAATACGGACGTGGGTAACCCAGCCGCGCCATTGATGGTGGCGCTTGGGAGATAAGCGAGTTTTACCAGGACGGTGGGGACGCATAGTCTTCGTCCGCTCATATATAAGGGGATAAGGATCCACCTTTTTTACCTACGCCTTCTTCCTCCTTTGCTTATCCATCTCCGTGCAATCGAGCTCCAGCGCCCAAGTCCGCACATCTCGTCTCAACCTTCTCCAACCATGTCCGGAGCGGGAGGCAAGTGGATGGCCTCCTCCGTTACGGAGGGGCACATCGAGAAGCTGCACGGCGCCGGATACCTCTCCAGCGACATCGCGCACCGGCTGCCCGACGAGGGGCAGCTCATCCCCACCCCCAGGCCTCATGAGAGGGTCATATTCCTTCCCCACTTCCTCCGCGGACTGGGCTTCCCACTTCATCCCTTCGTCCGGGGGCTCATGTACTACTACGGCCTGGACTTCCACGATCTGGCGCCAAACTTCATCCTCAACATCTCGGCGTTTATCGTCGTGTGCAAGGCCTTCCTCTGCATCCAGCCCCACTTCGGCTTGTGGCTAAAAACCTTCAATGTCAAGCCGAAGGTGGTGAAGGGCGTCCAAGCGGAGTGCGGAGGCGCCATGGTGGGCAAAATGCCCGACGTCATATGGCTCGAGGGTGCCTTCGTGGAGTCCGTCAAAGGGTGGCAATCGGGGTGGTTCTACATCACCGAGCCGCGTGACCCTAAATGGACAGCGGCCCCCGAGTTCAGATCTGGTATCCCCATGCAGCTCACCTCCTGGAAAGAGAAGGGCTTGCTATGGGGTAGTTCGGAGGAGCTGACAGGACTCCAGTCCTGTCTCCAGACCCTGGTGAACAAGAAGCTTAAGCTTGTCAACGTGATCCAGGTCATGCTCGTCCGCCGGATTCTCCCCTGCCAACAACGGGCCTTCAATTTGTGGGAGTTTGATCCGGCACAGCACCGGACCCTGAGTGGGCTCTTCGACATGACGTACGAAGCTGCCTGTAGGGTGCTGTTCAAGGGTGGAGAAGCCCCCGCATCCGCAACTGAAGATCGCGGATTCAGCACGAAGCGCCCGGCCGGCGAGGTAAGCTTTGCTATCCTTTATGGGACACTTATTTCTTTCATAGTTTGACTCTATGTGGGATCTAAAACTCCCGATGCCTTTAACAGGACTGGCAAAGAACGTCCGGATAGGTTAACTGTCCGGCTCCCCTTCCCAAAGACCCAGCGGACACCCGTTTAACGGGGCTGCTGGTTCCGGCCCTTTACGTGGTGCCGGAGAAGAAGGCCAAGAAGAAGGCCACGGGAACCCGAAGGAGTTCCCGGCGCCAGGTGGTGTCGGACTCATCGTCCGATGGCTCCGAGGCGGACTCCTCCCCCGAAGACGAGGAGGAGAAAGAGGACTCTCCCCCAGAGGGGGGAGAGAGGAAGAGGAAGGCTTCCCCAACGGGGGAGGCCGAAGGGTCCAAGAAGGGAAGGACCCTCCCTCCGGACTGCTCCGCCAATGCCGACGACGGCGACGAGGGGTGGCCCTCAAGAGCCAAGCCCCCGGCAAGATCATAAGTATCTGGATTCCTGAATAATTTATAATTTTTCTTTTGTGCCACATAGTGTCCTTCTAATGCCGCATAAAACCTGTAGTCCGGCCGAGGACGATTTTCCCGCTTCTTCGAGCGGGTCCTTGGCTCCATCGGATGTGGATTCCATTCCGACCGCCTCCACCCCTCGTGATGCTGAGGACGCCAAGGTGGGGTCCCAAGAGGGGACCCGCCAGGAGGAGGAGGCTCCGGAGGTGCCCCAGGGCAACCTCCCGGACTTCGCACCGGACTCCGCACCAGAACCCGCAGTGGTTCCGGAGTCCGGCAGGCGGCCCCTTCATAAGAAGGGCAAGACCGTGACACCGGCAGCCTCCGTCCAACCGGAGGCGCCGGACAACTTGTTGGAGGCGCTCAACGGTGCTTCCATCGAGGAAGAACACCGCACTATCATGAGTGCGGTGATTTAGAAGGTTCAGCTTGCCAAGAGCGGGCTGACCGAAGCCTGCAGCAGCCTTCTAACAGGCTTTGAGGTAAGAAGTTTTTTTAGAATGTGTAATGTAATACCG
This sequence comes from Triticum timopheevii, assembly GCA_963921465.1. Lineage (NCBI taxonomy): Eukaryota > Viridiplantae > Streptophyta > Magnoliopsida > Poales > Poaceae > Triticum > Triticum timopheevii. The sequence goes on from OY997266.1 coordinate 130,955,661, forward strand.
CATAGACAGTAGCCCCTGATGCTCGGTTCGGTGTTCGGAAAGAAAAGCCGGACTGAGGATCTAAAAAGATACACGCAGGAGTTCTAAAAATTATGTCAATATGGGATTGCAGGCTGCGCTGCTGACCTCTGCTGCATTAACTGCGGAGGTCGGTGCTTTGAAGCAGGACCTCGAGCGGTCCGAGAACGAGCTTGGCCTTGCCAAGAAGCAGCTCGAGGACAAAGAAGGTGAGTAACACCGTATTAAATTTGTACCTTACAGAAAAGGATTTTGGTTGCAATAGAAATAACAAGGATAATGTGGGCACTACAGGGGCCACGAACGAGGTGGCGACCCTGAAGGAGGACGTGTCCGCGGCCAAACGTAATGCGGCCGCGGAACAAGCGGAGCGAGAGAAGCAGGAGGCGCGGGTGGCGGAGGTGCGGCAAGAGCTCCAGGCTCTCATGGAAAAGCATGAGAGTTTGGAGCCCGACTCGAAGACTCGAGAGTCCGAGCTTGCCTCGGCTCTTGAGAGTGCCAAAGCCGCTAAGGCCGAGGCCCACAAGGCCCTCCAGGAGATTGAGGCGGTGAAGAAAATAGCGGCGGGTAAGGCATTTTTCATGCAAAGCAAGCATGTGAATGTGAATTACCTGTTACTTACCCGAATTCGGAGCTATCCAGGAGCGTTTGCAGATCTGCCTCGCAGCGTGTCCGATGCCGCCGCATTGTACCGGGCCGAGGAGGGGAGCTCAACGGAGAAGGTCTTCTGGTCTCAGTATGCTGAGGCTGGACATCCGGTGCCCCTTAGCGACCAGCTGAAGCAGCTGGTCGAGCTCCACAAGGTAACCGAGAAGGCCATGAAGGGCCTCATAGTCCGGCTGTGGCCTGAAGAGGCCATGCCTGGGAGCTACTTCGGCCTCGTGCGGCGGCTGGTGGATGCGTGCCCCTGGATGGAAGTCATCAAGCGCTTCGCCTGCATTGAAGGTGCCCGTCGGGCCCTTGCCCGCGCAAAGGTGCACTGGGGCAGGCTGGATGCTGAGAGGCTTCTGACGGACGCGCCGCCGGCGGGCAAGGAGTATCGTATGCCCGAAATGTATTATAAGAGTGTCCTGAAGGGTGCCCGCAAGATTGCGGATGAGTGCCCCAAAGATGTAATACTTGAGTAGACTCGCAATGTGTTATCCTGTGCGCTAAAAACTTTGTTCATATGCGCTAAGCAACGCTTATTAATTTAAAATATTAACTTCTGTGCGGCCATTTATCAAATCTGAGAGATGGCAAGTCGTCGGCTTCAGCCCCCATGCCACGAGTGCTGAGGTGTTCGGGATAAACTTGAGCGCTCTTGTTCCCATTTTTGGGTCCATCTAGGGAGGCGCTCAACACAACGAACAAGGCAACCGGACTTATAATGCTTGAACACTCTCACTTAGCCAGAGAATTCTATAATTTTAAATTTCGGCGAATCCCCTAGTGTTCGGAAGACCGAGTTCGGGGCGCTATCCATGCCTTGGCCGGACGAAGCCGGTTCCTCACTCTAAGCGGCATAAGTCTTTAGGGACTCGAAAAGACCTCTCGAACAGCGACCAGCTCTCGCCTTATCATGACGGTCAGTTTTAGGTTTCTCCACTGAGGCGCTCGCCCAGCTCAACCGGGGCGCAATCGCAGTGGTTCTCCCAGTGCTACCTTAGCCGATAGAACGGAACGTAAGGTACCAAAACATGGGAGCCGGGCAAACCCAACTATTGACCCAAGACATGATTCGGAGCCGATGCATGTAGTGCTATAAGTTTGGGGTGCCGCACTTGTGAAAGTGTTCGGACTTGTCACACCATAATGCGGGGAACATAAGCCCCTGGTGTATTCGGCCGTACCAAAGTGTACGGATGCACGATGTCATAAATGAACATATATGTGAAAAAAAAGGAATGCAATTATAAGTGACAAGTGATGCATTGTTTATTCAAGGAATTCTGCCATGAGTGCAGAACGATACAAATAGTGCGGTAAGCAAGGGTTGGACTATTAGACATGTCTCCCTCCAGGGGTAGGCTGCGGAATGGTGTATTAAATAGATTTAATGCTCATAATGGAGACCACCTGAGTATTCGTCGTAGCCTTTGTCCTTCCCTGGCTGTTGCATCGTGAGTTCGGCAGATTCACCGCCGGACAGGGTCTCTGGTGAACGGAGTCCTGTGGATAAATAATAAAAAAAGGAAAAGAAAAAGAGCGACACACTTGGGAGCCCCTGGTGTGGTTGAGCCGCACTCTGGGCCTGTCGTGGTCGTGCCCCTCCCCCTATGCCCATGGTATCTCCAGAGCGTAATGATGTACGCGAAGGGCTAGTTTTGCAATCATGTAAGGGCTGGGGTTGGGGCCGCATTGCTATGCGTGCTCGGAACGTGCCAGGTGGTCTTGATGTACGTTACTCCTGGCGCGTTTAGCCATGTCCGGTCGTTTGACGGCCGGACTCAAAAATTGCCTTAAGAGGCTGCTCTGTACTTCTGCCGCGAGAGCCGCTGTGTGTTCCTCCGTTCGGAGGGAGCGTTCAGTGTTTGCGTTGACCGTGATGACTCCACGAGGGCCTGGCATCTTGAGCTTAAGGTATGCATAATGCGGCACCGCGTTGAACTTTGCAAATGCGGTTCGTCCGAGCGGAGCGTGATAGCCACTGCGGAACGGGACTATGTCGAAGATTAACTCCTCGCTTTGGAAATTATCCGGGGATCCGAAGACCACTTCTAGTGTGACTGAGCCTGTACAATTGGCCTCAACACCTGGTATGATGCCTTTGAAGGTCGTCTTTGTAGGTTTAATCCTTGAGGCTCTATGCCCATCTTGCGCACTGTATCCTGATGAAGCAGGTTCAGGCTGCTGCCGCCGTCCATCAGGACTCTAGTGAGGTGAAATCCATCGACGATTGGGTCTAAAACCAATGCGGCGAATCCGCCATGGCAGATACTGGTGGGGTGGTCCCTTCGATCGAAAGTGATCGGGCAAGAGGACCATGGATTGAATTTCGGGGCGACTGGCTCCATCGCATATACGTCCCTAAGTGCACTCTTCCGCTCCCTCTTGGGTATGTGGGTTGCGTATATCATGTTTACCGTCCGCACTTGTGGGGGGAAACCCTTCTGTCCTCTACTGTTTGGCGGCCGGGTCTCCTCCTCGTCATCGCTATGCAGCCCCTTGTCATTGTTTTTGGCGATTAACTTGCCTGCCTGCTTGAATACCCAACAATCCCTGTTGGTGTGGTTAGCTGGTTTTTCGGGGGTGCCATGTATCTGGCAAGAGCGGTCGAGTATTCGGTCCAAATTGGACGGACCCGGAATAGTTCTTTTAAATGGCTTTTTCCGCTGACCGGGTTTAGAGCCTCTGAATCCGGCGTTGACTGCCGTATCCTCAGTGTTATCGCCGTTAACGCGGCATTTGTTTTTGTTACGGCGCGACCTGCCATTGCGGTCCTTGTTGTCCGGACTGCCAGAATTTTTGTTGAGGTTGTTACTGCAGGCTAGCCAGCTGTCCACCCCCACACAGAAGCGGGTCATGAGTGATGTGAGGGCTGCCATGGATTTCGGCTTTTCCTGTCCTAGGTGCCGGGCCAGCCACTCGTCGCGGATGTTATGTTTGAAGGCTGCGAGGGCCTCTGCATCCGGACAGTCGACGATTTGATTTTTCTTTGTTAAGAACCGTGTCCAGAACTGTCTGGCCGATTCGTCTGGCTGCTGAATTATGTGGCTTAGGTCATCGGCGTCTGGTGGTCGCACATATGTGCCCTGGAAATTGTCGAGAAATGCGGCTTCCAGGTCCTCCCAACACCCAATTGACTCTGCTGGCAAGCTGTTAAGCCAATACCGAGCTGGTCCTTTAAGCTTGAGTGGGAGATACTTGATGGCGTGTAGATCATCACCGCGGGCCATATGGATATGAAGGAGATAATCTTCGATCCAAACCGCGGGGTCTGTTGTGCCATCATAGGATTCGATGTTTACGGGTTTAAACCCTTCAGGGATTTGATGATCCATTACTTCATCTGTGAAGCAGAGTGGGTGTGCGGCGCCTCTATACTGGGCAATATCACGACGTAGCTCAAGAGAGCTTTTTCTGCTGTGTTCGGCCCGGCCGGAGTTGCTGTACCCGGCGCGACGGTAGTCGTCGTGGATCGTGGGGCGCCCACGTGATCCGTAGATAGATCTTGATTGTCTTGCCTTGTCCTCCAGTACGTCTCGCAAGTCCAGCGCATTCCCCCGTGGCTTCGCGCTTTTTGAGCGGTGCCGGGGTACGGTTCTGGTGGAGGGCCTAGATGGCTCTCTGTCGCGGCCACGAGGTGGTCGGTCTGCCGTATTGTGCGCTGGTGATGAAGGTTTGTATGCTTCCTCCTCAAGTCGGGGGAGCAACTTGCATTTTGGGTAGCTTTTGGAGGGGCGTTCGAGTTCATGCTCTTCGGCCGCGAGGACCTCGGTCCATTTGTCGGCCAGCAGGTCTTGATCAGCTTGAAGCTGTTGCTGCTTTTTCTTTAGGCTGTTCGCCGTGGCCATTAGCCTGCATTTAAAACGCTCTTGTTCGACGGGATCCTTGGGCACGACGAATTCGTCGTCGTTGAGGCTTGCCTCGTCTCCGGAGGGAGGCATGTAATTATCATCCTCTATCTCCTCGTCTGCCGCTCTCTCTTGAGGGCTGGCTTCTCCGTCCTCCTGTGCTGAATCTTGCTGGAGGGGGTTGTCTTCGGCACTCTCTGGGGTGCTATTATCTCCGGTGCCGGAATCTCCATTCTTGCTGTGGCGGGATTTAGAGCGGCGCCGCTGACGTCGGCGCTTGGGCTGTTTCTTAGAGGAATCTGCCTCTGCTGCTTCTTCGCCGTCCCCATCCTTTGGGATGTCCACCATGTATATGTCGTATGACGAGGTGGTCTTCTAGTGCCCCATAGGCGCTGGTTCTTGATCGTCTCCGGCATCGTCGTCCATACCGTCGATGTCTTCGGAGTCGTAGTCTAGCATGTCGGTTAAATCGTCGACAGTGGCTACAAAGTGGGTGGTGGGTGGGCTTTGAATTTCTTTGTCGTCCGCATCCCAACCATCCTGACCACAGTCCGGCCAGGGCTCTCCTGATAACGAGAGATACTTTAGAGAATTCAGGATGTCGCCAAAGGGTGAGTGCTGAAAGATGTCCGCAGCGGTGAACTCCATGATCGGCGCCCAATCGGATTCGATTGGCAGGGGCGCAGGAGGTTCGGAGTCCGGCAAGGAGTCTGGCACCTCGGAGTCACGAGCTTTGCAAGGGACAAGGTCGGTATTCGGCTCCATCGCCGTAGAAGTTGCAGCCACCGAGGCGGTGTCCAGCCACCTGTCCTCGATCTGCACGGTCGGCTCCGAACTATGGGTCGGAGCGGATTCGTGTGCGGCCTCCAGGGTACTGTCCGGCGGTAGAGCTAAATCATGCCCATCGTGACAGTGCGGCACGCTCGGCTGTGGCTCGAATCCATCGAAGATCAAGTCTCCGCGAATGTCAGTCGTGAAGTTTAGGCTTCCAAATCTGACCTGATGGCCAGGGGCGTAGCTTTCGATCTACTCCAGATGGCCAAGTGAATTGGGCCGCAGTGCAAAGCCGCCGAACACGAAGATCTGTCCGGGGAAAAAAGTCTCACCCTGGACTGCGTTGTTGTTGATTGAAGAAGCCATCAAGCCTATCGGTGACGACACAGAGGAACTCTCAATGAAAGCACCAATGTCGGTGTCAAAACCGGCGGATCTCGGGTAGGGGGTCCCGAACTGTGCGTCTAGGCGGATGGTAACAGGAGACAAGGGACACGATGTTTTTACCCAGGTTCGGGACCTCTCGATGGAGGTAAAACCCTACTCCTGCTTGATTGATATTGATGATATGGGTAGTACAAGAGTGGATCTACCACAAGATCAAGGAGGCTAAACCCTAGAAGCTAGCCTATGGTATGATTGTTGTAATGGTTGTTCGTCCTATGGACTAAAACCCTCCGGTTTATATAGACACCGGAGAGGGCTAGGGTTACACAGAGTCGGTTACAATGGTAGGAGATCTACATATCCGTATCGCCAAGCTTGCCTTCCACGCCAAGGAAAGTCCCATCCGGACATGGGACAAAGTCTTCAATCTTGTATCTTCATAGTCTTGGAGTCCGGCCGATGATGATAGTCCGGCAATCCGGACACCCCCTAGTCCAGGACTCCCTCAGCCACAGTGGTCCTAACTCCCGGTTTCAGACCGTCAAGGAATTTGGTGGTGTAATGCAAAGCATTGGGTGAATCCTCATAGGCTGTCAGTTGATCATACAACTCCGCGAAGCGATCCACATAATCCTCCATGGTACTTGTTTGTGCAATTCGAAATAGCTTGCGCAGGAGAGTTTGGTGCTGATTACGGCCAAACCTGGCTTGAAGAGCAGAGCAGAATGTAGTCCAACTGGAATTGGCCATACGACGTTGAACAGACTCCAGCCAACGCGCCGCAGCTCCTTCAAATTGCGCTGTAGCCAAAGAAATCCATCTGTGGCCAGGTATACTCCATAACTTGAACTGATCTTCACAACGATTCTGCCACAGCCGTGGATTGGTACCATCGAATCGAGGCATCTCCATGTGCATAGAGAAGGGAGACGACTCAGCAGCATCCAGAACAGAGAAATCGCGAGGCGAAAAAAATTTGGGCGAAGGATTCAGATATCGCGCACCTCTTGCCGGAGGAGGCACGTAGATGTGCGACTTCCCGCGGTGGTCGCTCTCGAAACCCAGGCCATCGCCGGCTGCGCAGCCATGAGTCAGGCCGTCGTGGCGAGATGACGAGCTCCCATCCAGCTTGGGCCCCGGATCTGTGGTCTCGAGTTTGTTGACATCCACTCGCATCTGCTCGATATCGAGCGCAATCTCCTCACGGATGCCGTCGGCTCGTGCCGACATGAGGTTGTCGAGTACCGAATTGTTGACTTCCAGCATCTTACTCATGGACTTGAGGAGAGATTCGCCCTGCGCCTTGAACTTCTGGTCCAGGTCGATGTTGATTTCGTGGCGAAGCAGCTCGAACACGGCGTGGCTCTCGTTGCTGAGCTCCTCCATGGCCTGGCGCCGTCGACGGTTGCTGAATCTGGTGTGGTGGTGATAACCCACAAGTGTAGGGGATCGCAACAACTTTCGAGGGTAAAGTATTCAACCCAAATTTATTGATTCGACACAAGGGGAGCCAAAGAATATTATTGAGTATTAGCAGTTGAGTTGTCAATTCAACCACACCTGGATAACTTAGTATCTGCAGCAAAGTATTTAGTAGCGAAGTAGTATGATAATAAAGATAACAGTAGCAAAAGTAATGTTTTTGGGTTTTGAAGTGATTGTAACAATAGCAACGGAAAAGTAAATAAGCGAAACACAAGATGTCAAAAGCTCGTAGGCAATGGATCAGTGATGGATAATTATGTCGGATGCGATTCCTCATGTAATAACTATAACATAGGGTGACACAGAACTAGCTCCAACTCATCAATGTAATGTAGGCATGTATTCCGAATATAGTCATACGTGCTTATGGAAAAGAACTTGCATGACATCTTTTGTCCTACCCTCCCGTGGCAGCGGGGTCCTAGTGGAAACTAAGGGATATTAAGGCCTCCTTTTAATAGAGAACCGGAACAAAGCATTAGCACTTAGTGAATACATGAACTCCTCAAACTACGGTCATCACCGAGAAGTATCCCGATTATTGTCACTTCGGGATTGTCGGATCATAACACATAATAGGTGACTATAGACTTGCAAGATAGGATCAAGAACACACATATATTCATGAAAACATAATAGGTTCAGATCTGAAATCATGGCACTCGGGCCCTAGTGACAAGCATTAAGCATAGCAAAGTCATAGCAACATCAATCTCAGAACATAGTGAATACTAGGGATCAAACCCTAACAAAACTAACTTGATTACATGGTAAATCTCATCCAACCCATCACCGTCCAGCAAGCCTACGATGAAATTACTCACGCACGGCGGTGAGCATCATGAAATTGGTGATGGAGGATGGTTGATGATGACGACGGCGACGAATCCCCCTCTCCGGAGCCCCGAACAGACTCCAGATTAGCCCTCCCGAGAGAGATTAGGGCTTGACGGCGGCTCCGTGTCGTAAAACACGATCAAACTTTCTTTCTGATTTTTTTTCTCTACGAGACGGAATATATGGAGTTGGAGTTGAGGTCGGCGGAGCCTCAGGGGGCCCACGAGACAGGGGGGCGCGCCCCCCACCCTCATGGACAGGGTGTGGCCCCCCTGGTCTTGATTCTTTCGCCAGTATTTTTTATATTTTCCAAAAAGTGCCTCCGAGGATTTCCAGGACATTCCGAGAACTTTTGTTTTCTACACATAAAACAACATCATGGCAGTTCTGCTGAAAACAGCGTCAGTACGGGTTAGTTTCATTCAAATCATGCAAGTTAGAGTCCAAAACAAGGGCAAAAGTGTTTGGAAAAGTAGATACGTTGTAGACGTATCAGGTGGCGATGCAGCGAAAGATCTAGGACGAACAGCTCTGATTACCAACTGTGAGGTGCTCAGATCTAACTCACATAACTATGGCGAGAATTGGGGATTTCGAACTAGTATTTGAATTTCACAGGCGTGTTCCTCCCAACCAACCACATGTTTGTACGGATACACATCGGCCGTAGCCACCTAGTCCATCGCCAAAAGCAAAAGGGAAACATCCAACGACTATAAGTACTGTTACACCCGAGTTAACGGGCCCAGTTTGGGCTAGCAAGCCACTAGGGAGTCTTCTTGGGCCGAGTCGACTTGGGCCTTGGTTCTGCTCCTATAGCTGTCTTCTCGTTGTCGACACTAGCCGTAGTCGATGCAGTTTCTCCGTCGTCAGTAGCCGTCGTGGGTGACAGTGGTTTGCTGACACCGCCTGCGCCAGCGCGGCTCCGACCGCCAGCCGCCAAAGACGAACTCGCCGAGCCCGGGGACGCCGAAAGCCCCAGACCCGACATGACTGGCCGCTCCCGCTAAAACGCCGACGAAAGCGAGGGGTGCTACGCGAACCAGAAACCATGCACGCGGAGAAGGGGTGGACGCCGGTGCCGGAGCGGCAGCCGGCGGGGAGAGGTGGGTGACGGCTCCGGAGTATAACATGGTATTGTTTCAATTTTTGTTGGAAACTTTTATTTTTTGGCCAAAGTTCGACACGAAATGGTCCTGAATGTGTATTTTCCTTCTAGTTTCTTTTCTATGTGGCAAAACATTTTCAAATTTACCCAGATTAAGCATAATGGGGGTGTTCCTTTTTTTAGAACTGTTTCAATTTTTTCTGGAAACTTTCATTTTTTGGCCAAATTTTGACTTAAAATGTCCCTGAATGTGTATTTCCCTTCTAGTTTTTTTTGTCATTTTTTTGAAACTTTCCCTGAATATAAGGGTATTTTTTATTTCTGAGAATTTTTTCAAAAACTTCTGGGCACATTCATTTTTGAGAATTTTTTTTCAAAAACTTCTGTGCACATTCATTTTTTACACCATTTAGCTAGCATTAGACCATCGTGAACAGTTCATATGTTCAAAAGACGAAAATATCTGAAAATGGCACATAATTGAAGAACATAGGTCTCACTCATAGCTTAGGTTCAGTACATGCACTCAGAACAAAATGTCAAGTTATCTCAGACAAGCAAGTCTAACGGGACATAAGAAAAAAAAGCAAGTTTCATCTAGGACAGCCACATATAGACCATGTTCTTCTTCTATGAACTCCAACCAGCCAGCCAGTTCATAGCTGAACTAGGATGACACTATATCTCACATATCAGTTTCACCAAAAGCCACCGTTATCTGTAGTACTCCCTCCGTCCTGAAATACTTGTCGGAGAAATGGATGTATCTAGATGTATTTTAGTTATAGATACATTCAATTTTATCTATTTCTGCGACAAATAATTCCGGACGGAGAGAGTACATACTAAGAACTGAAGTACAACAAAAGCCATTGTTTGCTGTAGTACATAGTAAAGATTACAAAATAATTTAGACTCGTCAGACTAGTACATAGACACTTCCTGAAAAACAAATACTCACGTAGACACTGCTCTTAATTTACGACTTCTTGACTTTCTTTCTATTTACTTTTCTTTCTGTGAATCAACCTTTTTGAAACGAGAAGTGAATCAACCTTGGATATGATGACTAGCTCGCGGATGAGGTCCTCTCTGCCTTTAAGGGCGAAACCAGCTCTTTCCCCTGCAAGTACCTTGGCTTGCTGCTCTCCTGAGAAGACTCAGGCGTATTGATGTTCAACTGCTCATCTATAAAATTGCTGCCAAGTTGGCCGGTTGGAAGGGAAAACTGCTCACCAAGACTGGGCGCATAACCCTGATCAATGCACTGCTCACCTCCATCACCACCTACTACCTTACAATGTTTGCCCCATCTAAGTGGCTGATCAAACGCATTGACAAGCTCCGGAGAGGGTTCCTTTGGCGCGGCGAGGACGAAGCTGCTGGAAGCCATTGTGTAGTGAATTGGAAACAAGTGTGCTCCCCGAAAAGATTTGGTAGCAACTGGATGAGAGGGTTGCAAAGGCTGACTACACCTACTGACCTTCACTGTTTCTTTTCCCTCTGGCAACATATCCAGCAAGTTAACCTCAATAATGATGAACCTGATGCAATCTGCTGGAAGGCCTCATCATCAAATCACTACTCTGCCTCCTCAGCATACGACCTTCAGTTCTTGGGCTCCATCAACCGACCTGCCCTGGAAAAAAAATCTGGTATATCAAGTCTGAAGGAAAAGTGAAATTCTTCACTTGGCTGTTGGCGCAGAACAGGCTGCCCACCACCGACCGGCTGCGAGCCAGAGGCTTTGACATCGACGACAGATGTTCTCTCTGCGATCAGACTGCTGAAAGTGATGTTCACTTGTTTTGCCACTGCCCCTTCACTTCTGAAATTTGTTTCAAGCTGTACTGCACCCTGCAACCCAGTCAAAATGCTGCTGAAATTTTCAACAACATGCACTTCCCCATTGCTCAGGAGTCAGGAGTGGTGGGCTCATCACAGCTCCGGCCCCAAACAAAACGCCCAACAAGCAACAACAACAAGCCATGTATTTTGCGTGGAACATTTGGAATAAACGTAACCGGCGGGTCTTCAAGCACATCTCTTTGACTGCTGACGAAGTTGTCTCCTTGATTGCCTCGGACTTAAATAATTTACGTTTAGCCTTTTGTAGGCCACCTCCTGAACCAGACTGAGGTTCTACCTTTTGTACTTTAAACTCTGCAAAGGCAGAACACCTGCCATTCGTCCTCAAAAAAACATTGCAGAACGACTAGTTAATGTATTACTCCCTCCGTTCCGAATTACTTGTCGCGGGTATGGATGTATCTAGATGTATTTTAGTTCTAGATACATCCATTTCTGCGACGAGTAATTTGAAACGGAGGGAGTACATGACACATTTTCTGAAACTCGTGACTGAATCTTTAAAGCATTTCAGTGACACAAGGAAGAGCATGAAAATCAAACTTTGTTTGGACAAGTAGTTAAAGCCTTAAGATTTTTCAGAGAAAAGGAGCACCGGGCCTCCAGTTCCATTTTCATGAAACTGATAACGGTTAAGCCTTAAGTTCCAACCCACCATGCTGTTTTCAAAAATTAATTGCCCCAAAGTAGGAAACGATGTACTCCCTCCGTCCGGAAATACTTGTCGTATAAATGAATATAAACGGATGCATCTAAAACTAAAATATGTCTAGATACATCCGTTTCTCCAACAAGTATTTCCGGACGGAGAGAATAAGAGATTTGTTCGCCTCTATGACCATTTGTCCGGCCGGCGACCCAAGCCAGACGAGCCGAGCATCACGGCAGTGGGCCGCACAGGCGAAGAGGCATCGTCCACAGAGACCTCGCCCCGAAGGGTATACTGCGAAAGGCCGGGCTGCATGACATTCAGTTGGGTAGAACCAATGGCCTTAGTAAAAGGGTGTTGCAGAACAACTCATTGTTGGCTAACAAACGTCTCTCTGCAACTAAAAGTCTGTTGGGAGCCACACGTATCAGACACAAGTTGCTAAGCACCGGCATCAAATATTTGCCTTCAACTCACGTTCTTGCAGGTTCAATAATAAGAAACTCATGTTCTTACAGGTTCACGTATCAGACATATGCAGTGACATTCTGAATCTTGTGCAGGAGCAGAGGGGGTTTGAGAGCAATCCACGGTTCAGCTCACGGCTTAGTCTAATTTTCAGAGTCTTATCCCTGCCTACAAATGAATGGAAAGCACAACAGAGAACTTCTTATTTCATCAACTGTATTTCTAATAATGTATGTAAATAAATTCTTACTAACGAAAATTATATACATGGAAAGAAGTGAACGACGAGAACAAAAACATAGTCTATTATATTCTGGTACTCCTACTTCATGTTTTAACAATGGTTACTGGATCACTTGTACAGATCGTCTTCATCCTCATCAGCTGCCGCGGAGGTGTGGACAACAGCTTCTGCCGCCTGTGGCTGCGCCGGGAAGCGGAATTCGGTGCCGAACCCTCTAGACTGTTGCAGCGTCTGCGCGAAGGCCTGGTACTTCCTGATGTCGGCGTCGCTGACGCTCCTCCTCGCGTACTTCATCGACTCCTCGAAGTGGGCCGCCTTAATCTCCGCCGCCTCCTCTTCCTGCCCGCCATCCACCTCCATGGTGTCTTTCCCCATCTTCTGCCTCTCCATGTCCTTTTCAATGTCCTCCCTGATGGCGTACTTGCACGCCCTTTGGCAGATCTCTGTGATGTCGGCACCGCTGAAGCCGGCGGTGAACCTTGCGAGCGCACCAAGGTCAACGTCCTTGGCCACGGGAGACTTCCTGAGGCAGGCCTTGAAGATCTGGTGCCGTGAGGCCTCGTCCGGCAAGGGGATGTAGATGAGCTGGTCGAGGCGGCCGGGGCGGAGCAATGCCGAGTCAATTATGTCCGGCCTATTGGTGGCGCCGATGATGAAGACCGTCTTCTTGGCGTTCATGCCGTCCATCTCGGTGAGCAGCTGGTTCAGGACCCTGTCCGCCGCGCCACCGGCGTCGCCTACTCTGCCGCCCCTTTGGGTTGCGATCGAGTCGAGCTCGTCGAAGAAAAGCACGCACGGCGCAGACTGACGCGCCTTGTCGAAGATCTCGCGCACGTTGGCCTCGCTCTCACCGAACCACATGGTGAGCAGCTCTGGCCCCTTGATGCTGATGAAGTTGGCCTGGCACTCGTTGGCGATCGCCTTCGCCAGCAAGGTCTTGCCGCATCCTGGTGGCCCGTAGAAGAGGACGCCCTTGGAAGGCGACATGCCGAACTTCTCGAATTTCTCTGGGTGCTCGACCGGGTACTGGACGGTCTCTTGCAGCTCCCTCTTGACGCCGTCGAGGCCGCCGATGTCGTTCCAGCTGACGTTCGGCACCTCAACGACTGTTTCACGAAGCGCAGACGGGTTTGTGCCGACGAGAGCCGTCTTAAGGTGGTCATTGGTGACGGCCATGGAGTTCAAGATCTCGGCGTCGATGGTGTCGTCCTCTAAGTCGATCACGTCCATCTTTTCCCTGATGCACTGCAGCGCCGCCTCGGTGCAGAGTGCGGCCAAGTCGGCTCCGACGTAGCCGTGCGTATCCTTGGCAATCACCTCTAGGTTGACGTCCTCGTCCAGCTTCATGTTCTTGGTGTGGATGCGGAGCACTTCGAGACGCCCGACCTCGTCCGGCACGCCGATGTCGATCTCGCGATCAAACCTCCCGAAGCGCCTCAAGGCAGGGTCGATGCTGTTGGGGCGGTTCGTGGCGCCCATGACAATGACGTGTGCGCGGGCCTTCATGCCGTCCATCAGCGTCAGCAGCTGGGAGACGATACGCCTCTCGACCTCGCCGTGAGTCTTCTCCCTGTTGGGAGCAATGGAGTCTATCTCGTCAATGAAGATGATGGAGGGCGCGTTCTTGTCGGCCTCTTCGAAGGCCTTCCTCAAGTTGCTCTCGCTCTCTCCGGCCATCTTGGACATTATCTCCGGGCCGTTGATAAGGAAGAAGAAGGCCCCGGTCTCGTTGGCCACGGCACGGGCGATCAGCGTCTTGCCAGACCCGGGAGGGCCGTAGAGGAGGATGCCCTTGGGAGGCTTGACGCCAATGCTCTTGAAGATCTGCGGATGCCTGAGTGGCAGCTCGACGAGCTCCCTGATCAGAGTCAGCGGTTTCCCCATGCCACCCACGTCGTCGTAGCCGATGTCGTCGAGCCTCTCCTCGTCCTCCCGCTTGACCGGCTCGCCCTCGCAGAATATCTCCGTGCCGGGCGCCACGACGCAGTAGTCCACCGCGGGGTCGATCTCCATGACCTTGAACTCGACGCTCCGCATGCCGCCACGCACGAGGAAGAGGTCGCCCTTGTGGAGCGGGCGGTAGGCGTCCACGAAGTAGGGCTTGAGGTAGACGTCGAAGAGGTTCCCTGCGATGCCCTCGACGGTGTCGTCCAAGGGGAGGATGCGCACGCGTTTGCCGTACTTGACGTCGTGGCACTGGTGCACCGACACGACGTCGGCGATGCGTACACGCAGGTTGGACCGGGCTACCTTGTTGATCCTCATCTTGTGTCCCTCGCAGGTGTCGTCGGGCAGTGCCATGCAGACCGTGCTGTGGCGGCGCTTGCCCTTGAGCAGCACGATGTCGCCCTTGAATATGGAGAGCTTCTCCATGGTGGCGGGGTGGAGGGTGCACACGGAGTTGTCGTCGTTGGTGGCGGCCTCCTCCACCACCAGCCGGTTCGCCGCCTTCTTCGACGCCGCCGCGCTCGCCATCGCCTTTCAACTCTCAATGACCGACCTGCTCCGTCTCTCGTGTATTACTTGTCGAGCGCTAGTTTGCGTTCGTGTTGCGGTGAAGAGGATACCTGGGTCAGCCCCCCTTTTGAAGGCCCGGCCTCAAGAATTCGACTCCGGTTGGAAGGCCCGCGGCCTCGCGCACTTCACACGTTCCGAGTCGAGATTTACTAAAAGAAAAAAAAACGTTCCGAGTCGAGATCGTTCACGCCATATTCGTCCACGTGTAGCTGCAAATCAAACCTCGGTCCGGGACGGTGGCTACTGCAGTGTACGGAGGCGCCAGTGATCTGAAAAAAAAAACATTATGTGTGCTCATGTCCTTCATGTTCTCTTCCAATCCGTCAGTTTTCATTTTTCTACCAAAATGCTATCTACATTTAATGCGTGTTATGACGGAGCCTGGCCGAGGGGGAGATAGATGAAGGATGCCGCTAAAGTGGTTCCCCAACTCTAATATCTGTTATCCCTCTTTTGATTCTCATCCCCAATTTCATTTCGCGCAGTTTGTGTTTGTCATACTGGATTTTATTTTCTAAAGGAGTGTGTCATACTGGATAATGCTCCAAGGCAAATTAATTATTTTCGTGACAACATTCAAGAAATTAGTTTGTTGCTTTGATGTCGTGTTTGTTCGCCAATGCTGATTTTTCAGGCCGGATCATCATTTACCGAAAAAGGCTTTCGCCCCGCTTTATATATAAAGCAACGATCGACATACATGATGCAAACCACCCGACACCACACACAGGGCCGTCTCCAGAAATTCGGGGCCCCGGTGCGAAATGTAAATTGGGGCCCTGAAATTTCTAGAATACATGTTTTTTGTGTAATAGAATAATGAATAAATTCAAACAATACATAAATTATAGGCTTGTCGAGATGCTAAAAAAAGATTGAACTTGATTTTAAACGAGCAACTATCTTGAAATCTTGGTGTGTGACAACATGATCAACTAACCTACTATATATCTTCCCTAAATAATTTGATTAATGGACTGATGCATATGCACACACTGTACTCAGTAATATAATTATTCAACAGACTAGATTAGTCTAAATTAAATAGGGATGAGGTTTGAGAGCACCTGGTGCACAGGTCACTGATGCCCTCACCTTGCCATCGCGGCCATAGCTGTATCTACTTGTGCGGGTTTTCTTTTTCAGAACACCCAAAAAATTTGCGTGTCATTATATTAAGATTTAAGATTAGGAAAAAGTACTTACAGGATGGTGTCATAGCGAAGTAAAACTAGCAGTCCGTCATAACTGGACGCCCTGCACTGCCGAAACTTGGCATTTAGCGACGAGTACTCTTTAGCAATCTCTCAAAGAAGCCTGTCATATTGAATCATCCAAACGTCTATTCACCAATCACCATGACCCTTAGAGCATCTCCAGCCGTGCCCCCAACAGGCCCTTCCCAGGCGTTTTTGCCGCGCCGGCGCCGAAAAAACGGCCTAGCCCCCCTCCCCCCGAAGCCCCTTTTTCGCCGACTCGGGCCGAAACTGGTGCCGGCGGACCCAGGCAGAACCCGGCGCCCTGGTGGGCGCCTGGGGCGCCGGCTAAAGCGAAAAGGACGCGTGGGTCCGCCCTGTCGGCGAGTCGAGCGCCTCTTCCCGCCGTTTCTTCCCGCTTTTCCCCAGTTCCCTCCCATTTTCTCCTTTCCTCCCGCCATTCTCCCTCCCGCTCGCCTCCCAGCCGGTCGCCATGGCACCGAAGAAGTACGTCGTCCCCCGCGCCGCGGCAACCGCGACCGCCTCCGTCGCCCAGCCGAAGCAGAGGAAGCCGAGGGCGCCGCCGTCCAAGCCGCCGGGCATGACAAATGCCGATTGGAGGGTAGAAGTACAGCGACGGGAGGCCGTCACCGCTGACCGGCAGAACATTGCCCTCGCCAAGAAGGCCCGTGACAACACGGCACGCGCGGCTGCGGGTGCCGCTGCCGCTGCCGCTTCCGCGGACCAGGCCGAGGTCGAGGCGACTCACGCGGGGATGATGAATCCCCCCGGCAACCACGCGCAGTACGCGCCCTGGGGCCAGCAAGGCGTCGGGTCTCCGACGCCGCAGCCATGGGGTTCGCCGGGCTACGCCGACGGGGACGCACACGATGGGTTCAACCCAAACGTCACTTTCTCCCATGGACACCCGGCCCAGCGCACGCCCTCGCCCGCCTTCACCGGCGTGCAGTACCCTCCATACAACTACTCGCCGCCCGTGTACGCGTCCTCCCCGACGCCCCCTCTCCGCCGTTGCGCGCTGCCCTTCTCGCACCTCGGCGACGCCAACGAGACCGAGGCCGACATGGACGACATCATCGCGGAAATTTTGGCCGCAGCCGCTGCGTCTCCCGGTTTCACTGCGGATGAGACGGTGGATCTCAACGGCGGCATGGACGGCGAGCTCGGCTACGTCTACGGCGACGAGGAGCAGGAGGAGCTGGAGGAGGAAGACGACGACGAGGAGGAGGAGTCGGAGTCGGCGAGGAGGCGCAAGAAGAAGAAGCAGACGGCCAGGTCAGGCGAGCCGCGCATCAAGTGGGCATCCAAGGAGGAGGAATGCCTCGCCGAAGCATGGAAAGTCATCTGCCTCGACCCGACCACTCGCGCGAACCAGAGCATCAAGATGTACTGGCGCGCATCAAGCCCGAGTTCAACGAGCGCAAGCTCGTCGACCCCTACTTCAAAGGCGTCTACATGCAGCGCGGGTCGAAGGCGATGGCGAACCATTGGGGGCATATCTAGGGGGCGTGCAACAAATGGCATGGGGTCATCGAGGAGGTGGCCGCTCGCTCGGAGAGCGGTGCCAGCATTGAGGATCAGGTATGCCACATCAGTCTCCCACCTCTCTTCGCCATGTGCGCCCGCCAACTGTTTGTTCGTCCCCGCGCAGTTGCTCCGCATGTTCGGCCTGTATCGGCAGAGCAACAACGATGCCGAGTTCAAGTACCTCCACGTTTACAAGCGCATTGACAAGTGCGATAAGTGGGCGGAAGTCCGGCGCGCCCTCGAGAAGGCCAAGGAGACCTACAAGTCGGACGCGCTGACTCCGAGCACATCAGATGGGCGGCCGGACGGCAACAAAGGTGCCAAGAAGGGGAAACACGCCAACGCGGCCACCGCTCGCGTGCAGGAGTCCATCCAGCACTGCCTCGCCGACGCACAGGCCCGGGCTGCCCTTCGTGAAGAGAAGACCGAGGCGCGGTGGTCGGCGTTGATGTCGACCAACGCCGTCAAGCTCGACCTACTCCGGACCAACGTCGCCACGAAGAAGAGGAACACCGACCTGGCTTTCCTGTTGGGCGGGGCGGACATGCTCCAGAGCACCGATGAGGCGGTCAAGGCGTGGTACAGGGTGCATGTTGGCCTCATCCTGGACCAGCTTCCCTCGACAACGACGCCCACGCCCACGCCCACGACGACACCGCCCACGCCCACGCACGCGCCAACGCCGCCGCCAACCCCGACCGATGATGCCGCCGAGACTACCCGCAGCACAGAAGCCACGCCGCCAAGCACAGAGACCACGTCAAGCCCGCGCACGCCGACTCCACCGACGCCGAAGGCCGACCTCGCCGCCTGATGCGCGCATCCGTCCTTTCTGTTTTTTGTGCGCCGAACTTTTCATCCTATCGCCGATTTACTGGCTGCTTGATCACCGGATTGTGGCGTCTATTTTGGGTGCGGGAATGACTACGTTTGAATTTGCCATGGCTGGGGGTGGCACCTGGGGGCGTGGCTGGGAGCTAGGCCGCCCCCAGGGGCCGAACTAGCACCGGCTCGCCCCGAGGCCGCAGTTTTTCGGCGCCCTGGGGGGGAGAACGGCTGGAGATGCTCTTATAATAGCAGAAGAGAGGACCAGAGTTGTGCATCGAATCCAATTGTTCCTAAAACCAAAACACTGCATAATTTCAACAATGAACTGCTATCCATCAGAGCCGAAGCAGGAGCTATATAAAGTTTGAGCATCAGAGAAGGCACCTTCTTCCGATGTCGTGCGCAGGCGGCTTGCTGTACCATAAGGAAATTCTTCATGTGAGCACTGCTATGGGATGTGCCATCGGGTAGGAAACGAAGTGATCAAACGAGACAACCCCGCTAGCCTCCTCCGTGCGGCGGCGCTGCACTTCCATCAGATAGTCCTGGGAAGATCGATGGATCGATCGGGAGAGGCGCGTTGTGTGGATAGGGGGACTCGGAAAGGCTCATTTAGGGAATTGAGGAACAGGCCCAGTTCGAGAGAGCCATGGGCCCGTGCTAGCTGTGAAAAACGGCCCAAAACGAAAAATATACTAGACATCAGGCCAAAATCGGGGGCTCTTGGATTTGCGGGGCCCTGTGCGGTCGCACAGCCCGCACAGGCCCTTGGACGGCCCTGACCACACACACCCAAGGCAGATACAAGGGAGCTGACGAACAGCAACGCTACTCTAAACACCCCAAAGCAAACAACAAGTAGGCAGAAGAGCATAGCTAAGGGTCTAAAGAGCTCTCCGCCGTGAAGGAGTCACCGCGAGGAGACGAAACCGTAACTCGACGAACCAGGGACTCCAAAGCGGTGCTTCCAAGAAAGAAACGGCACTGAAGAGCCGCCACCGCCCGATCCAGGGAATCTAGGTTTTCACCCGGAGTAACACGAAGGACGCAGGGTTACCGTGATGGAGCCTTCAAGAAGGGAACGACGCATGGACGCCGCCGCCATCGGTCTGGCTCCTTGCCAGACGAGGTTTTCACCCCGGCCATCACCCTCAGCCTCCGTCCAAGGTACAGCCCTACATGAGAGTGCCAGCCGCACCACCACCGAGATCGTCGAAGGCCCACCCTCATGCCGCCCATGTGGCCATGACAGCAAGCCCGTCAGCACCCGAGCCACGAGCTCCGCCCATGAGCCAGCAGCTCCCGCCACCAAGGCCGCCGCCTTGCATCCAAACACTCTGGAGACCATCAAAGGCGCGAGCTTTGAGCCGACCGGCAAACCCCAAGCACCATCGGAACCGCCGGTGACCGACCCGCCCCGAACAACTGTCAGCGGCAAGGAGGCACTATGACAGGAAAAGAGGAGGGGGGAGCGGAGCTCGTCCGGACCGGCGCACCCCTGCGCCGGTGATAGGTAGTCGGTCTACCCGTCCCTCCAGCAGCCTCCCCTGCGTCACCCCTGATGCCCTACCACGGCCTCCAGCCAGAACCTGCGAGGAAGAGGCAGCCACCCGTCCGCCAGCGAGGACCGCCGGATCGACCGCACCCAGCCGCCGAGGAAGGCCGCCAAGAGGGTCAACCACCACCACACCACCTGCGTCTCCACGCCTTGGCCAGGAGCAGCCGATGCCCTGCCACCCCACCGGAGCAGAACGAGGACCAGTTGCAGCGCCACCACCTTGGAAGGGCCACCGGCCACCCCTGACGCCGCCAACCACCACCACCAGCCGGATCTGGGTAGGGGGTGCCAGATCCGCCGCCAGCACGCCCCTGAGCCTCCAGCCCCCACGAGCCAAGGAGGAGGGGGAGGAGGGAGCGCCGACAGTCCACCAGGACGCCAGGAGGAGGGAGGAAAAGGGAGCAGCGGCCGACCGGCGCCCGGCGCCACCGAGCAGGGGAGGGCGCCCCGCGTCGCCCGTCACTTGTGCGTGGGAAGAAGACGCCCCGCCGCCGCCTGCGCCACGCGGCCTTTGGCCGGCGATGCCACCGGCAGCAGCGAGGGGTGGGGGCGGGGCGAGGAGACGGGTGTCGGTGTCAAAACCGACGGATCTCAGGTAGGGGGTCCCGATCTGTGTGTCTAAGGCTAATGGTAAGAGGAGGCAAGGGACACGATGTTCTACCCAGGTTCGGGCCCTCTTGATGGAGGTAAAACCCTACTTCCTACTTGATTGATATTGATGATATGAGTATTACAAGAGCTGATCTACCACGAGATCGTAGAGGCTAAACCCTAGAAGCTAGCCTATGATGATTATGATTATCTTGATCGTTCCTATACGGACTAAACCCTCCGGTTTATTGATATGTCTCCAACGTATCTATAATCTTTGATTGCTCCATGCTATATTATCTACTGTTTTAGGCAATATTGGGCTTTATTATCCACTTTTATATTATTTTTGGGACTATCCTATTAACCGGAGGCCCAGCCCAGATTTGCTGTTTTATGCCTATTTCAGTGTTTCGAGGAAAAGGAATATCAGACGGAGTCAAAACGGAACTAAATCATCTGGAGAAGTTATTTTTGGAAGGAAAGCCACCTGATGGACTTGGACCCCACGTCAGAAGATACGGGAGGTGCTCACGAGGGTGGGGGCGCGCCCCCTGCCTCGTGGGGCCCCCGTAGCTCCACCGACGTACTCCTTGCACCCATATATACCCACGTATCCTAAAACTTCTAGAACAGAAGATAGATCGGGAGATCCGCCACCGCAAGCCTATGTAGCCACCAAAAACCTCTCGGGAGCCCGTTCCGGCGCCCTGCCGGAGGGGGATCCCATCACCGGTGGCCATCTTCATCATCCCGGCGCTATCCATGACGAGGAGGGAGTAGTTCACCCTCGGGGCTGAGGGTATGTACCAGTAGTTATGTGTTTGATCTCTCCCTCTCGTGTTCTCTCTCGTGTTCCCTCTATGGCACGATCTTGATGTATCTCGAGCTTTGCTATTGTAGTTGGATCTTATGATGTTTCTCCCCCTCTACTCTCTTGTGATGAATTGAGTTTCCCCTTTGAAGTTATCTTATCGGATTGAGTCTTTTATCAGAACACTTGATGTATGTCTTGCTGTGATTATCTGTGGTGACAATGGGATATCATGTGCCACTTGATGTATGTTTTGGTGATCAACTTGCGGGTTTCGTGACATTGGGAACCTATGCATAGGGGTTGGCACACGTTCTTGACTCTCCGATAGAAACTTTGGGGCACTCTTTGAAGTACTTTGTGTTGGTTGGATGAATCTGAGATTGTGTGATGCATATCGTATAATCATGCCCACGGATACTTGAGGTGACAATGGAGTATCTAGGTGACATTAGGGTTTTGGTTGATTTGTGTCTTAAGGTGTTATTGTAGTACGAACTCTTTTATAGATTGATCCGAAAGAATAACTTCGAGGTGGTCTCATACCCTACCATAATCTCTACATTTGTTCTCCGCTATTAGTGGCTTCGGAGTGACTCTTTGTTGCATGTTGAGGGCTTGTTATATGATCTATCTATGTTATTATTGTTGAGAGAACTTGCACTAGTGAAAGTATGAACCCTAGGCCTTGTTTCCTATCATTGCAATACCGTTTACGCTCACTTTTATCATTAGTTACCTTGCTGTTTTTATATTTTCAGATTAAAAATACCTTTATCTACCATCCATATTGCACTTGTATCACCATCTCTTCGCCGAACTAGTGCACCTATACAATTTGCCATTGTATTGGGTGTGTTGGGGACACAAGAGACTCTCTGTTATTTGGTTGCAGGGTTGCTTGAGAGAGACCATCTTCATCCTACGCCTCCTACGGATTGATAAACCTTAGGTCATCCACTTGAGGGAAATTTGCTACTATCCTACAAACCTGTGCACTTGCTGGCCCAACAACGTCTACAAGAAGAAGGTTGTGTAGTAGACATCAAGCTCTTTTCTGGCACCGTTGTCGGGGAGGTTAGCACTTGAAGGTATATCTTTAGATCTTGCAATCGAATCTTTTTGTTTCTTGTTTTATCACTAGTTTAGTTTGTAAAAGAAAACTACCAAAAAATGGAATTGAGTTTGCCTCATACGCTTCATCTTTTTAATATCTTTCGTGAGTTTGATGGAAAGGAAAATTGTGCCAAAGTGTTAGAAGAAGAATGCATTAAATTGTTTGGCACTAAAACTTTGAATGATGAGCATGATTGCAATGTTGTTAGTATGAATTCCTTGAATATCCATGATGCTAATGATATGCAAAGCCACAAGCTTGGGGAAGCTATGTTTGATGAAGATGATATTTTTTGTCACCCCAAGCTTTGATGAGAAAATTTACTATGATGAAAGCATGCCTCCTATCTATGATGATTATTGTGATGACATGTATGCTTTAAAGAATAATGATAACCATGAAACTTGTCATCTTGATCTTAATTCTCAATCATATGATAGTTATTTCGTTGAGTTTGCTCCCACTACTATTGATGAGAAGAATTTTGCTTATGTGGAGAGTAGTAAAATTTCTATGCTAATAGATCATGAAAAGAATGCTTTAGGTGCTGGTTACATTGTTGAATTCATTCATGATGCTACTAAAAATTATTATGAGGGAGGAACATATGCTTGTAGGAATTGCAATAATATCAAGTTTCCTCTCTATGTGCTTCAAGTTTTGAAGCTATGCTTGTTTTACCTTTCTATGCTAGTTGATTATCGTTCCCATAAGTTTTTTGCTCACAAATCCCTATGCATAGGAAGTGGGTTAGACTTAAAAGTGCTAGTCATATGCTTCATGATGCTCCCGTTATGTTTCAATTCTTTTCTTTTATGTGAGCATCATTGTCATCATCATGCCTAGCTAGAAAGGCATTAAAGAAAAGCGCTTGTTCGGAGACATCCCAATACTTATCCTTACTGTTTTTGTGTGTTCAAATGATTATGCTACTGTAGTAATCATGTTTTATAGCTTTTGTTTCAATAAAGTGCCAAGTAAGACCTTTAGGATGGCTTACGGTGATAGTTGTGTTGATCCTGCTGAAAATCAGAAACTTTTGCACCCAGTAAATTAGTTTTGTTAATTCACATAAACGTGCTTCTGATCTGATTCTTTTTGATCTGGATTTTAAACGAATTTATTAGGACTTCCTAATTTGGTAGGATTTTTGGATTTCCAGAAGTATACGTTTTATACAGATTACTACAGACTGTTCTGTTTTTGACAGATTCTGTTTTCTATCTGTTGTTTGCTTATTTTGATGAATCTATGAGTAGTATCGGAGGGTATGAACCATAGATAAGTTGGAGTACAGTAGATATTACACCAATATGAATTTAGAATGGGTTCATTACAGTACCTAAGTGGTGGTTTTATTTTCTTATACTAATGGAGCTTACGAGTTTTCTGTTGAGTTTTGTGTTGTGGAGTTTTCAAGTTTTGGGTAAAGATTCGATAGACTATGGAATAAGGAGTGGTGAGAGCCTAAGCTTGGGGATGCCCAAGGCACCCCAAGGTAATATTCAAGGACAACCAAGAGCCTAAGCTTGGGGATGCCCCGGAAGGCATCCCCTCTTTCGTCTTCGTTCATTGGTAACTTTACTTGGAGCTATATTTTTATTCACCACATGATATGTGTTTTGCTTGGAGCATCATTTTCTTTTGTTAGTATTAGCTTACTGTTATTTAGAATAATGTTTTTCATCTTTAGTTTCAATAAATAAGTCAAGGATAGCCTTTGCCATGCTTATTTTGCTAGTATACATGTTGATGTTTGAAAAATAGAAGGTTTACCGCTGTTGCAAAAATTCCCTAGAAAAGTCAGAGAGTGGTATAATATTGAATCTTTTTGCATATTGAGCTCTGATAAATTTCTTAAAGTGGGAATTATAGTTCATAATTTTTGGAGTCAGGGAAGTATTGATACTCTTGCATTCTTTACATACTGTACTGTTTTGGCAGATTGCTGTTATGGTTGCATTGTTTGCATATGTTTGCTTGATTAATGATTCTATTTGAGGATAGGAGTATTAAATATGCAGAGGCATTTAGTATGCAATGTTGAATAATTATTTAAGTGATTTGTTACAGTAGAAAATGATAAGGTTTTGCATTGGTTTATACTAACCTATCTCACGAGTTCTTGTTGAGTTTGTTGTGAATGAAGCTTTTGATAAAAAGAGAAACCATGATATGAGAGGAAATAAGGAGACACAAAAGCTCAAGCTTGGGGATTCCCAAGGCACCCCAAGATAATATTTCAAGAAGTCTCAAGCATCTAAGCTTGGGGATGCCCCGGTAGGCATCCCACCTTTCTTCTTCAACAACTATCGGTTAGTATCGGTTGAGCCTAAGTTTTTGC
Organism: Triticum timopheevii; assembly: GCA_963921465.1. Taxonomy (NCBI): domain Eukaryota; kingdom Viridiplantae; phylum Streptophyta; class Magnoliopsida; order Poales; family Poaceae; genus Triticum; species Triticum timopheevii. The sequence goes on from OY997266.1 coordinate 130,980,509, forward strand.
TTCTTCACATGAGTTGTGCTATCCTTGCAATCTAGTTTTCTTTAGCTTTGCTGGATGTTTGAATAAAGTATCAAGATCTGAAATTATTAAATGAGAGAGAGTCTTCGCATAGTTGCATAATTATTTAGCTACTCATTGACCTTCACTTATATCTTTCGGAGTAGTTTGTCATTTGCTCTAGTGCATCACTTATAACTTTTAGAGCATGGTGGTAGTTTTATTTTTGAAGAAATAGATGAACTCTCATACTTCACTTAGATTATTTTAAGAGTCGTTAATATCATGTAATTTGCTTAATATTAATATACTTGGTATTCAAGATATGTGAAACTTTCTTATGAGTGTGTTGAATACTAAGAAAAGTTTGATACTTGATAATTGTTTTGAGATATGGAGGTAGTGATATTAAAGTCATGCTAGTTGGGTGATTATGAATTCAAATAATGCTTGTGTTGAAGTTAGCAAGTCCCGTAGCATGCACGTATGGTTAAAGTTGTGTAACAAATTTGAAACATGAAGTGTACCTGGCTTGTGCATCCTTATGAGTGGCGGTCTGGGATGAGCGATGGTCTTTTCCTACCAATCTATCCCCCTAGGAGCATGCGCGTAGTACTTGGTTTTTGATGACTTCTAAATTTTTGCAATAAGTATATGAGTTCTTTTGACTAATGTTGAGTCCATGGATTATACGCACTTTTACCTTTCCGCCATTGCTAGCCTCTTCGGTACCGTGCATTGCCCTTTCTCACCTTGAGAGTTGGTGCAAACTTTGCTGGTGCATCCAAACCCCGTGATACGATACGCTCTATCACACATAAACCTTCTTATATCTTCCTCAAAACAGCCACCATGCATTATTTTTCATACATGTCACTCTTGATTCATTGCACCATCCCGGTACACCGCCGGAGGCATTCATATAGAGTCATATCTTTGTTCTAAGTTTCGAGTTGTAATCCTTATGTTGTAATCAATAGAAGTGTGATGATCATCATTATTAGAGCATTGTCCCGGAAAAAAATAAAAAAAAAAGAGAAAGGCCAAAGAATAAAAATGAAAAAAAAAGAAAAAAAGAGAAAGGGGCAATGCTACTATCTCTTTTTCCACACTTGTGCTTCAAAGTAGCACCTTGTTCTTCATGTAGTGAGTCTCATATATTGTGCTTCAAAGTAGCACCATGTTTTTCATATAGTGAGTCTTATAAGTTGTCTTTTTCATACTAGTGGGAATTTTTCATTATAGAACTTGGCTTGTATATCCCTACGATGGGCTTCCTCAAATGCCCTAGGTCTTCATGAGCAAGCAAGTTGGATGCACACCCACTAGTTTTCTTTTGTTGAGCATTCATTTATAGCTCTAGTGCATCAGTTGCATGGCAATCCCTACTCCTCATGTTGACATCAATTAATGGACATCTCCATAGCCCGTTGATTATCCTCGTCAATGTGAGACTTTCTCCTTTTTTGTCTTCTCCACACAATCCCCATCATCATATTCTATTCCACCCATAGTGCTATATCCATGGCTCACGCTCATGTATTGCGTGAAGGTTGAAAAAGTTTGAGATTTTTTTGATATGAAACAATTGCTTGGCTTGTCATCGGGGGTATAGAAGTTGGGAACATCTTTGCGTGACGAAAATGAAGCATAGCCTAACTATATGATTTTGTAGGTATGAACTTTCTTTTGCCATGCTATTTTGAGAAGACGTGATTGCTTTGATTAGTATGCTTGAAGTATTATTATTTTTATGTCAATATGAACTTTTGTCTTGAATCTTATGGATCTGAATATTCATACCACAATTAAGAAGATTTCCATTGAAATTATGCCAAGTAGCACTCCGCATCAAAAATTCTTTTTTATCATTTACCTGCTCGAGGACGAGCAGGAATTAAGCTTGGGGATGCTTGATACGTCTCCAACGTATCTATAATTTTTGATTGCTCCATGCTATATTATCTACTATTTTAGGCAATATTGGGCTTTATTATCCACTTTTATATTATTTTTGGGACTAACCTATTAACCGGAGGCCCAGCCCAGATTTGTTGTTTTATGCCTATTTCAGTGTTTCGAGGAAAAGGAATATCAGACGGAGTCAAAACGGAACGAAATAAATTGGAGAAGTTATTTTTGGAAGGAAAGCCACCTGATGGACTTGGACCCCACGTCAAAAGATACGTGAGGTGCTCACGAGGGTGGGTGGCATGCCCACCCCCCTAGGGCGCGCCCCCTGCCTCGTGGGGCCCCCGTAGCTCCACCGACGTACTCCCTGCACCCATATATACCCACGTATCCTAAAACTTCCAGAACAGAAGATAGATCGGGAGTTCCGCCGCCGCAAGCCTTTGTAGCCACCAAAAAACCTCTCGGGAGCCCGTTCCGATGCCCTGCCGGAGGGGGATCCCATACCGGTGGCCATCTTCATCATCCCGGTGCTATCCATGACGAGGAGGGAGTAGTTCACCCTCGGGGCTGAGGGTATGTTCCAGTAGCTATGTGTTTGATCTCTCTCTCTCTCTCTCTCTCTCTCTCTCTCTCTCTCTCTCGTGTTCTCTCTCGTGTTCCCTCTATGGCACGATCTTGATGTATCCCGAGCTTTGCTATTGTAGTTGGATCTTATGGTGTTTCTCCCCCTCTACTCTCTTGTGATGAATTGAGTTTCCCCTTTGAAGTTATCTTATCGGATTGAGTCTTTTATGAGAACACTTGATGTATGTCTTGCCGTGATTATCTGTGGTGACAATGGGATATCATGTGCCACTTGATGTATGTTTTGGTGATCAACTTGCGGGTTTCGTGACATTGGGAACCTATGCATAGGGGTTGGCACACGTTCTTGACTCTCCGATAGAAACTTTGGGGCACTCTTTGAAGTACTTTCTGTTGGTTGGATGAATCTGAGATTGTGTGATGCATATCGTATAATCATGCCCACGGATACTTGAGGTGACAATGGAGTATCTAGGTGACATTAGGGTTTTGGTTGATTTGTGTCTTAAGGTGTTATTGTAGTACGAACTCTTTAATAGATTGATCCGAAAGAATAACTTTGAGGTGGTCTCGTACCCTACCATAATCTCTATGTTTGTTCTCCGCTATTAGTGGCTTCGGAGTGACTCTTTGTTGCATGTTGGGGGCTTGTTATATGATCTATCTATGTTATTATTGTTGAGAGAACTTGCACTAGTGAAAGTATGAACCCTAGGCCTTGTTTCCTATCATTGCAATACCGTTTAAGCTCACTTTTATCTTTAGTTACCTTGCTGTTTTTATATTTTCAAATTACAAATACCTTTATCTACCATCCATATTGCACTTGTATCACCATCTCTTCGCCGAACTAGTGCACCTATACAATTTGCCATTGTATTGGGTGTGTTGGACACAAGAAACTCTCTGTTATTTGGTTGCAGGGTTGCTTGAGAGAGACCATCTTCATCCTACGCCTCCTACGGATTGATAAACCTTAGGTCATCCACTTGAGGGAAATTTGCTACTGTCCTACAAACCTGTGCACTTGCAGGCCCAACAACGTCTACAAGAAGAATGTTTTGTAGTAGACATCATTTATATAGACACCGGAGGGGGCTAGGGTTTACACAGAGTCGTTTGAAAAGAAGGAAATCTAACATCCGGATTGCCAAGCTTGTCTTCCACGCAAAGGAGAGTCACATTCGGACACGGGATGAAGTCTTGAGTCTTGTATCTTTACAGTCCAACAGTCCAGCCAAAGTATATAGTCCGGCTGTCCGGATACCCCCTAATCCAGGACTCCCTCAGTAGCCCCAGAACCAGGCTTCAATGACGATGAGTCCGGCGCGCAGTTTGTCTTCGGCATTGCAAGGCGGGTTCCATCTCCGAATACTCCAAAGTAATTACCGAACACTTGAATTGTGTCCAGATCCACAAGATGATCTTCACATGCCATCATGGAGAGAACGATATTCCATAACCATAATCTGCTGACATCTTTGGATAGCATGACATAGCACCATGGACGAGTCATTGTTGAACCGTCTCAACTACCAAACACCGCACATATTGTGAGGCGGTCTCGTCGAAGCAGCGATCGTGCTCCCTTATCGCGGGGCTTTCATCAATATGGGCACGGGTAACCCAACCGCACCGCTAATTGCGGCGAGTGGGCAACGAGCGGGTTTCACCAGGCAAGTGGGGAGGCGCAAAAGCTTTTACCGCCTCTATGAAGAGATAAGGTCCCTTCCTCTCTACCCACGCCTTTCCCTTCCGCTAGTCCATTCCCCTCTGCTCGAGCCCTAGCACCCAAGCACTCTTCTTCTCCATCGAAGAGAGGTCATCCGAAGATGTCCAGATCTGGAGCAGGAGGCAGATGGATGGCCTCTACCGTCCGGGAGAGGGATATCAAAAAGCTCCGAGAGGCTGGGTACCTGGCCAAGAAAATCGGCCATCGTCTTCCGCCGGCGGGACAGATCGTCCCCACTCCGGAGCCCCATGAGAGGGTCGTGTTTCTCCCTCATTTTGTCCGCGGGCTCGGGTTTCCCGTTCACCCATTCGTTTGCAGCATCATGTATTATTACGGGATTGATTTTCATGATCTGTCCCCCAATTCTTTCCTTAACATCTCAATGTTCATCGTCGTGTGTGAGGCTTTTCTCCGTATTTCGCCCCACTTTGGCTTATGGTTGAAAATCTTCAACGTGAAGCCCAAGGTGGTGAATGGCGAGCACGCCGAATGCGGCGGCGCCATGGTGAGCAAGATGCCCAAGGTCGTATGGCCGATGGGCGCCTTCAATGATTTCGTCAAGGAGTGGCAGCAGCAGTGGTTCTATATCACCGAACTGCGCAGTAAAAAGTGGGCTGCTGCTCCCGAATACAGATCCGGAGCCCCACTGCGGCTCATGTCCTGGCTTGAGAAGGGCCTGAACTGGTCCTCATCTGACGAGCTGTCAGTGCTCCAAACGTGTGTCCAGAGCGTGGTCGACAAGGACGTCAAACTCATCAACATAGTCCAGGTGATGTTAGTTCGCCTGGTTCTCCCTTGCCAGCGTCGAGCCTATAATTTGTGGGAATATGACCCAGCCGAGCACCAGACCCTACGGGAGCTCTATGGCTCCTCCCACAAGGACGTCTGGAAGGTGCTCTTCAAGTCCGGCAAACCGTGGCCGGGCTCGGCCGAGGACCACGGGTATTAACTATCCCGCTCTGCGAGTCCAGTAAGTCATTGTTGTGCTCTGTCCATTCGTGTTTTAGCCGGCATGTCCCGAGGGAGACGCACTTATCATGCTTTCTACAATAATCCCAGGAATGGACGAAAAAGGTGGAGCGGATACACTGTCCGGCCCCACTGCCAGAGGAACCGGCCGGACCTATTCTGACGAAGATGTTGGTCCCAGCGCCTTACGAGGCGCCGAAGAAAGAGGCCTCCAAGAAGGTCAAGAAGACCCGAAGTGGCCTCCGTCGTCGTGATGCATCGGATACAAAATCCAAAGACTCCAGCGACCATCCCTCCTCCGAAGATGAAGAGGATGAGGAAGAAGATGAGTCCCCCGCAGGGGGGGGGGGAAGAAAAGGACGGCTTCCTCATCCCTGGAGGCTGAATCGCCAAAGAGGGGGAAAGGTTCCCTCCCCGAGGCATCCACCACGGCTGCTAACAGCAGCCCGGAGTGGGATCCCAGGGCCCGGCCCCTGGTAAAGTCGTGAGTATACGAAACCCGCACACACTTATGTGCCCGGGGTCATTAGGATGTAGTAGTTTAACTGTCGCCATACTTTGTGCAGCCCGGCGAGGTCCCATGCCGGACAGTCCTCATCGGAGGATTCGCTGAGCTCAGATGCCCTGGAGAGCGAGACGCCTCCAGAGGCCCCTTCCCCGAAGCCTAGGTGCGACACCGAGGTGTCGTCTCAGCGGGAAGCAGACCAGGAAGGGCATATCTCTGGGGCCGGATACACGGGAGCAGCAGCTCCCATGCATGTCGACGGCGTGGGCGATCTTAGGTTCTGACCGCAGCAGAACACGGTCCTGGAGACCTTTAAAGCTCCAGGATCGGGTGAGCAGCCACCTTTGATGGAGGAAGGCTTGCCCACTCCACCAGCAACCTCTGTCCAAGAAGAGTTGCCGGGCGGCCTATCGACAACGCTAAGGAGCGCGTCCATCGTCGATGAACATCGTGCCCTCATGGGTGCGGTGATTGAAAAGATTCAGTCCGCCTTAGCCTTATAAAAGGCTTTGAGGTATGTTTTTTAGAAACCTTTGGGAGATTGTCATAGTATGAGTAGTAGCCCCTGATGCACTGTCCGGCGAAAGAGAGAGAAAGCCGGACAGGGGATCAAATTTTCCGCTTTGCAGGAGACTCAGTTAATGATGTGTATCCCTTTGTTTGAAAACAGGCGTCTGCAGAGATGACCGCCGCTCATAATGCGGAGGTGTCCGGACTAAAGCAGAGTCTGGAACGGGCCGAAGAGGAACTTGGCCGCGTGAAGAAGCAATTGGAGGACAAGCAAGGTATGTCGAATCCTTTTGCTAAGTTGAGCACGAATTAGAAGTTGTGCCTGATGAAGATGTTTTGTATTGTATGCTCTAGGAGCGAGTGCCGAAATTGAGGCACCGAAGAAGGCTGTGGCCGAAGCCAACGAGAAGGTCGCCACCGAGCAGGCTCTTCGTGAGAAGCACGAGGCCAGGGTCATTGAAGCTGAGCAAGAGCTCCAGGAGGCCATGAAGAAAAACGAGACCTTGGAGCAGAGTCTAGCAGGGAAAGAATCCAAACTCGCCCAAGCTCTCCAAGCCGCAGATGATGCTCGGGAAGAAGCCCGAGGTGCTCTGAAGGACATTCAGGAGGCACGGAAGGTTGCTGCTGGTAAGGCCTTTTGTACTCAAGGCCATTTTTACGTAGTAGTGGGAGGAACTCTCAGTGACAAGCTGAATTCTTGTTTCTCCAGGGGCGTTTGCAGACCTGCCACGCAGCATATCAGATGCTGCCCAATTCTACCGGACTGAGGAGAAGAAGTCTGCGGAGAAGCATTTCTAGTCGCAGTATTTGGTGCCGAATTATCCGGTGCCTTTTATCGATCAGCTGAAGCAGCTGGTCGAACTGTACCAGGCGGCCGAACTAGCCATGAAGGACTTGGTTGTCTGGCTGTGGCCTACGGAGCCAATTCCAAGCAGTTACTTTGAACTCGTGAAGCGGATTGGTGGTGCTTGTCCTCGGCTCGATGTCATTAAGTGGTCGATTTGCATAGAGGGTGCACGCATGGCGTTTTCCCGTGCGAAGGTGCACTGGGGGAAGCTTGATGTTGAGAAGCTGATGACTGAGGGACCACCGGAGGGCAAGGAGCGTCGCAAGCCCGAGTTATACTATGAAGGTGTCCTGAAAGGAGCCCGCCTTGTGGCAGATCAGTGTACCAAAGACACTATATTTCCCTGAAGGCAGTTATGTCGTCCTTTGTAATGCGGGATAATGGCACTGTTATTATTTATTGCCTGTTATATGAACATTTTTTCTTCCTATGTGGCCGTTTTAGTATATATAAATCCTGAGAGTTGGCCAGTCGTCGGCTTCTGCCCCCACGTAAAAAATATGGGGGTGTTCGGGACATACCTAAACACTCTTTATCCCATTTTTGGGTCCTTAAAGCAGGTGTTCATCACCGCAAACTAGGCAATTAGACTATAGGGCTTTATCACTCTCACTTAGCCATAGGAATTCGAGTATGGTGGGCGCAGCCCCTGGTGTTCGGAAGACCGTACTAGGGGATCTATCGGCGCCTGATCGGAAGATCGATCCGTCGCACTTTGCATTTATAATGGCATTATGCGAAATAAATCTTTAAAGATTTTACAACCTCTCGAACAGCTGACCAGTCTCGATGTATCATGAGTTCATGACAGTCAGTTTTCGGCTTTCTCTACTGAGGTGCTCGTCCGGAAGAACCGGGACACAATCGCAGTAGTTCTCCCAGCGCTACCTTAGCCGATAGAGCGGAACGTAAGGTACCAAAACATGGGAGCCGGGCAAACCCAACTAATGACCCAAGACATGATTTGGAGCTGATGCATATAGTGCTATAAGTTCGGGGTGCCGAGCGACCGAAAAGGTGGCCGGACTTTGTTGCCATATTATGAGTATTATGAAGCCCCTCGGCATAGTGGGGCATAACACGATGTACGGGTGCCATTTATGACAAAAAGGGCGTCAATGAGGAATGACGGCCGGTAAGTGTTATTTAAGTCTACGCATTGTAGTAGAGTGACATGTCTATGCATATGAGTACGTTTATGATTATGAAAAGAGTTATTTTGGCGGAACCTGTCATGGCCGGACTGGAGGAGGCTGTATGTGGATCCGAAGTGTATCCGGACTGTCTCCTTTGGGGGGGGGATTTACTTATGTGTTCCCGCCTTGTGCGTCCGAGCTGATTCCACGTCGCCAGTCCTGTTCTGCGCCAAAGTTAGTCCGTAAAGACAAATGCTTAAAGGCAGCTGCATGTCATGTTGTGGTTGAACCGCGGGTGCCTGATCGGAGCCTGGCTGAACCAGGCTATCATGCCATAAAGTAACTCGGACTCCTCAGTTGGTGTCCGGATAGTTGGCTGCTGAATCAAAATTTGATAAACGGGCACGCCTCGCTATTCCAGCATCGGTATCATTTCCACTCTGAGGGTGGGGTTCGGCCTTGCCCATAATTGTGACTATGTCACGTGGGGCTGGCCTAATGTTGTACCCCGTTGAATCTAGCCAACGTGGTTCATCCCGATGGTATGTGGTAGTTACTGTATAAGGGGACAATGCCGAAGACTTTATTCTTTAGCGTGGTATCTGTTTGGTGATCCGAAGACAACCATTAGTGTGGTGGGCCTCTAAAACTTGGCCTTTGCACCTGGCATCTTTTAGAAGATGTTTTTGATAGTTTTATGCACGTGGGGGCTCGTGTTAGATGGAGCCCACAAACTATTGGGTCGATAGTGAGTGCAATTAAATTGCTACGGTCGATGTGATCGGAGATGATCGGCCGTATTTTTGTACTGTGGAGGATCTTCCTTTGACCTCGCCATGTTTGATAGGTCTTTCGTTGTTTGAAACCTCCTTTCTTTGTTTCCGGCACGTGACCGGCCGTTTTGTTTTGAGGATCCGGCATTCTCTATTGGTATGCTTGCCCGCCCTTCTAGGGGTACCATTAATTTCACATGGTTGATCGAGTATGCTGCTTGGGCCGGATGGGCTTGAGCTATTCTTTTTCCGCTGATCGGGCTGGGGGCCGCTGAATTCGGTATCAACTTCCTTGACTTGACGCTTATGACGATTGCGTCGAGGTTTGTGGATGCTGCCTCGCGTTTCCTGCGTATTGTCTCGAACCGTGGTATATTGGCGTCGGGGTGTGGGCTTTAGGTTCTCCTTCTTAGGTTGAGGTAGCGAATTGTGCCGTGTGTACCCCTTGGCAGGGCGGTCGAGTCCATATTCCTTGGTGGCCAGGACCTTGGTCCATCTGTCTGTGAGCAAATCTTGGTCAGTTTTGAGCTGTTGTTACTTCTTTTGCAGGCTTTTCGTGATGGCCATAAGCCGTCGCTTAAAGCGAACTTGTTTCGCGGGATCCTCAGGCACGTCGAATTCATCATCGCCGAGGCTCACCTCGTCTTCGTAGGGGGGCATGTAGTTGTCCCTCTCCAAGTATTCGTTCGTTGCTTGTCCGGCCTGCTCGAAGGTAGGCTGATCAGGATTGTATTCATCTTCGGCACCATCTGGATTGTTTTTTACTACTATGCCGGTATTGTTGTGGCGGGGCTTGGGACGGCGCTGATGACGTTCATATTTTGCCTTCTTCCTTGAGGGGTTATCCTCCATTGCCTCATCACCATTGGTTTCTTTTGGGGTGTCCACCATATATAGATCATATGAGGATGTGGTTGTCCAGCGCCCCGTAGGCGGTGGTTCCTGTTCTTCTCCTGCATCGTCGTCCACACCGTCAATGTCTTCAGAGTCGAAGTTAAGCACGTCGGTCAAATCATCGATCGTGGCAATGAAGTGGGTGGTGGGTGGGCAACGAATTCCCTCGTCGCCTGCTTCCCACTCGAGCCGGACATAGTTCGGCCAAGAGTCTTCTGACAAAGAGAGAGACTTTAATGAGTTCAGCATGTCGCCAAAGGGCAAGTGTTGGAAGATATCTGCAGCGGTGAACTCCATTACCGGAGGCCAACCAGATTCGGCAGGCTCGGGGGTGCGTGGACTGGAACCTACAGCCGGACACGAGTCCGGGGGTCCGGTGTCACAGGCTTCCTTGGAGGTGAAGTCTGTGTTTGGCTCTACCGCCGATGGGTGTGCGGCCTCCGGGGCGGGGTCCATCCACCCGTCCTTGGGCGACGCAATCTGCCCCAGATTTAGGTCCGGGGCTCCTGCAGGGGTGATATCCCGAGCATTGTCCGATAGCAGGTCTAAGCCATGCTTATCGTGACTGTCCGGCGCTCCTGGCGTAGGCCCAAATTCGTTGAAGATCAAGTCTATGCGGATATCGGCCGTGTAGTTCAAGTTTCCGAACCTGACCTGATGGCCAGGGGCGTAGCTGTCAATTTGCTCCAGATGGCCAAGCGAATTGGCCCGCAGTGCGAAGCCGCCGAACACGAAGATATGTCCGGGGAGAAAAGTCTCACCCTGAACTGTGTTGTTGTTGATGATTGAAGGAGCCATCGAGCCTTGAAGCGACGGCACAGAGGAACTCTCAATGAAAGCACCAATGTCAGTGTAAAAACCGGCGGATCTCGGGTAGGGGGCCCCGATCTGTGCGTCTAAGGCTAATGGTAACAGGAGGCAAGGGACATGATGTTTTACCCAGGTTCGGGCCCTCTTGATGGAGGTAAAACCCTACTTCCTGGTTAATTGATATTGATGATATGAGTATTACAAGAGTTGATCTACCACGAGATCGTAGAGGCTAAACCCTAGAAGCTAGCCTATGATGATTTATGATTGTCTTGATCGTCCCTATATGGACTAAACCCTCCGGTTTATATAGACACCGGAGGGAGCTAGGGTTTACACAGAGTCGGTTGCAAAGAAGGAAATCTAACATCCGGATCGCCAAGCTTGTCTTCCACGCAAAGGAGAGTCCCATCCGGACACGGGACGAAGTCTTGAGTCTTGTATCTTTACAGTCCAATAGTCCGACCAAAGTATATAGTCCGGCTGTCCGGATACCCCCTAATCCAGGACTCCCTCAACGGGGGCGGCGGCGCTAGGGTTGCCTCCCGGGGACACCTGCGGGAGCGCCTCGGGAGGGGAGGGGGTAAGTATGTTAGTACTAGTCCGGGATCATCATTTGTGAGTGTCATTCTTAGTATTTGGCGGTTCGGTCTATTTACCCTTCATTTGTTTGGTTGTTTGTAAGAAGAACGATTTGATAAGGGATATCTACACTTCTACCATAGATCGGAGGGGAGATTAGAGGGAATTTGCTCGTTCAGTTCTGAGGTTAGGCTTGGGGGGCACCGGAGGAACCTCTCAATGATTTTCTCATAATTTGGAGTCTGGGATCTCTCATAGGGAAAACGGAGAAAGTTGATATGCCCTTCACGCGCACACACGGTGTTGCTAGGCTGCTTGTCAGTGTGCTGAAAGTTGATTATGTGCCCTGGACTTATGAGGGGATGACATATGATCTTGAGGTCGAGATACAAGACCACCCATATGTGGATGATACTGCCTTGATAAAAGATGTGGACATGACAGACGGTGGTGATGGTAACAGGAACCAGGGGCGGAGCTACGTATAGCTAGTCGGTGTCACTGGCACCGGGTGCAATTTGCACTTGCTTAATGTAATCTACTGATTTAGTGTGTAGGTCATTAATTTTTTTTGAAATGTAGGCATGTGTTATTCTATGTGGACACCAGGTAATTTCTAGTCTAGATCCGCCCCTGACGGGAACCAAGATAACGATGGGACTTGTGATACACGTGATAAGACGCCCAAACCTGTGAGACAGTCGACGCAGTCCACGGAGGCGTCGGCGGATAAGGGGACAACCCATATGACGACGCCGACGGCCACACTTAGATTTGGCTCATTTCAGGCGGCTTCTGCACTAAGTCGACTATGGGGAGACAGGGTTGAGACAGAGGAGACGGAGGGGCACCTGACACTGCCATTTCAGTCGGCGGATATCTCTGAGCTGCGCCTAGCGACCGGGCATAGCCACAGGCTAGCCACCGCGTCGGGTAGGACGGAGGGGACCCCAGGACAGGCAGTCGTTGGGTGATCTTCGGGTTCCACACTGAGGAGGGGATGCGTGTCTTCAACGGAGGAGATGGTGGGGACTTGGGCAGGAGGCCCGACGGCCCGTACCATCACCACTATGATCTTCACCACCGCGGTCTTCACCATACCGCACTTCACCACCCCAGCGGGATGCTACCTGCCCGATAGTTGGGGAGGGAAGGTCGATGGAGGCCTCTTTAACACCAGTGGAGGGGGGAGACGGACCGGTGGGGCTGCCCACGCGGCCGTCACTGTCTCCCTCTCCCACGTCGATGGCTGCAAGAGCAGTTGGGCATGTGGTAGGGGGCCGCATCCCACCTGATGTTACTACAGAGGAGGTAATCGCATTCGGTGGGATTCCGGACCCGATTGCTAGCGATAGGCATGTCAGTCACCGGATTCAGGACCAACCGGATGCTGACGACCTGCAGTTGGGGTGTGCCATGCGGGCAGCCAACTGATGACCCACAAGTGTAGGGGATCTATCTGTTGGAAATATGCCCTAGAGGCAATAATAAAAGTATTATTATATTTCATTGTTCATGATAATTGTCTTTTATTCATGCTATAACTGTATTATCCGGAAATCGTAATACACGTGTGAATACATAGACCTCAATATGTCCCTAGTGAGCCTCTAGTTGACTAGCTCGTTGTGATCAACAGATAGTCATGATTTCCTGGCTATGGACATTGGATGTCGTTGATAACGGGATCACATCATTAGGAGAATGATGTGATGGACAAGACCCAATCCTAAGCATAGCACAAAGGTCGTTTAGTTCGTTTGCTAGAGCTTTGCCAATGTCAAGTATCTCTTCCTTAGACCATGAGATCGTGTAACTCCCGGATACCGTAGGAGTGCCTTGGGTGTATCAAACGTCACAACGTAACTGGGTGACTATAAAGGTGCATTACAGGTATCTCCGAAAGTAGCTGTTGGGTTGACACGGATCGAGACTGGGATTTGTCACTCCGTATGACGGAGAGGTATCTCTGGGCCCACTCGGTAATGCATCATCATAATGAGCTCAAGGTGACCAAAGTGTTGGCCACGGGATCATGCATTACGGTACGAGTAAAGTGACTTGCCGGTAACGAGACTGAACAAGGTATTGGGATACCGACGATCGAGTCTCGGGCAAGTAACGTACCGATTGACAAAGGGAATTGTATACAGGGTTTGATCGAATCCTCGACATCGTGGTTCATCCGATGACAACATCGAGGAGCATGTGGGAGCCAACATGGGTATCCAGATCCCGCTGTTGGTTATTGACCTGAGAGCGTCTCGGTCATGTCTGCATGTCTCCCGAACCCGTAGGGTCTACACACTTAAGGTTCGGTGACGCTAGGGTTATTAGGAAGACTAGTATGTGACTACCGAATGTTGTTCGGAGTCCCGGATGAGATCCCGGATGTCACGAGGAGTTCCGGAATGGTCCGGAGGTAAAGATTTATATATGGGAAGTCCTATTTCGGCCACCGGAAAATGTTCGGGATTTTTCGGTATTGTACCGGGAAGGTTCTAGAAGGTTCCGGAGTGGGGCCCACCTGCATGGGGGGACCCACATGAACGTGAGTAGTGGGGGAAAGGCCCCACACCCCTGGTCAAGGCGCACCAAGATCCCCCCTTAGAAGGAATAAGATCATATCCCGAAGGGATAAGATCAAGATCCCTAAAAAGGGGGGATAACAATCGGTGGGGAAGGAAATGATGGGATTTCTTTCCTCCCACCTTGGCCAACGCCCCAATGGACTTGGAGGGCAATAAACCAGCCCCTCCACCCCTATATATAGTGGGGAGGCGCATGGGAGATCAAAACAAGCCAAGGCGCAGCCCCTCCCCTCCCCAACACCTCTCCTCCTCCATAAGTGCTTGGCGAAGCCCTGTCGGAATACTACTACTCCAACTGCACCACGCCGTCGTGCTGCCATTGGAGCGTTCTTCCTCAACCTCTCCTTCCCCTTGCTGGATCAAGAAGGAGGAGACGTCTCCCGTCCCGTACGTGTGTTGAACGCGGAGGTGATGTCCGTTCAGTACTTGGTCATCGGTGATCCGAATCACGTCGAGTACGACTCCATCATCACCATCCCCTTGAAAGCTTCCGCACGCGATCTACAAGTGGTATGTAGATGCAAACTCACCCCTTGACTCATTGCTTAGATGAACTCATAGATGGATCTTGGTGAAACCGTAGGAAATTTTTTAATTTTCTGCAACGTTCCCCAACAGTGGCATCATGAGCTAGGTCTATGCGTAGTTCTCTTTGCACGAGTAGAACACAATTTTGTTGTGGGCGTGGATCTTGTCAACTTACTTGCCTCTACTAGTCTTTTCTTGCTTCAACGGCATTGTGGGATGAAGCGGCCCGGACCAACCTTACACGTACCCTTACGTGAGACCGGTTCCACCGACTGACATGCACTAATTGCATAAGGTGGCTGGCGGGTGTCTGTCTCTCCCACTTTATTTGGAGCGGATTCGATGAAAAGGGCCCTTATGAAGGGTAAATAGAAGTTGACAAAATCACGTTGTGGTTATTCATAGGTAAGAAAACGTTCTTGCTAGAACCCAATTGCAGCCACGTAAAAGATGCAACAACAATTAGAGGACGTCTAACTTGTTTTTGCAGCGATTGATCATGTGATGTGATATGGCCAGAAGTTGTGATGAATGATGAAGTGTGATGTATGAGATCATGTTCTTGTAATAGGATTCACGACTTGCATGTCGATGAGTATGACAACCGGCAGGAGCCATAGGAGTTGTCTTTATTTTCGTATGACCTGTGTGTCATTGAAGAACGCCATGTAACTTACTTTACTTTATTACTAAACGCGTTAGCTATAGAAGTAGAAGTAGTCGTTGGCGTGACAACTTCATGAAGACACGATGATGGAGATCATGGTGTCAAGCCGGTGACAAGATGATCATGGAGCCCCGAAGATGGAGATCAATGGAGCTATATGATATTGGCCATATCATGTCACAACTATATAATTGCATGTGATGTTTATTATGTTTATGCATCTTGTTTACTTAGGACGACGGTAGTAAATAAGATGATCCCTTACAAAATATCAAGAAGTGTTCTCCCCTAACTGTGCACCGTTGCTACAGTTCGTCGCTTCTAAGCACCACGTGATGATCGGGTGTGATGGATTCTTACGTTCACATACAACGGGTGTAAGACAGTTTTACACAGCGAAAACACTTAGGGTTAACTTGACGAGCCTAGCATGTGCAGACATGGCCTCGGAACACGGAGACCGAAAGGTCGAACACGAGTCGTATGGAAGATACGATCAACATGAAAATGTTCACCGACGATGACTAGTCCGTCTCACGTGATGATCGGACACGGGCTAGTCGACTCGGATCGTGTAACACTTAGATGACCAGAGGGATGTCTAATCTGAGTGGGAGTTCATAATATGATTAGAACTTAATTATCATGAACTTAGTCTAAAACCTTTGCAAATATATCTTGTAGATCATATGGCCAACGCTCATGTCAACATGAACTTCAACGCGTTCCTAGAGAAAACCAAGCTGAAAGATGACGGCAGCAACTATACGGACTGGGTCCGGAACCTGAGGATCATCCTCATAGCTGCCAGGAAACAATATGTCCTAGAAGGACCGCTAGGTGACGCTCCCGTCCCAGAGAACCAAGACATTATGAATGCTTGGCAAACTCGTGCTGATGATTACTCCCTTGTTCAGTGCGGCATGCTTTACAGCTTAGAACCGGGGCTCCAAAAGCGTTTTGAGCATCACGGAGCATATGAGATGTTCGAAGAGCTAAAACTAGTTTTTCAAGCTCATGCCCGGGTCGAGAGATATGATGTCTCCGACAAGTTCTACAGTTGTAAGATGGAGGAAAATAGTTCTGTCAGTGAGCATATTCTCAAGATGTCTGGGTTGCACAACCGTATGACCCAGCTGAATATTAACCTCCCCGATGAGGCGGTCATTGACAGAATCCTCCAGTCGCTCCCACCAAGCTACAAGAGCTTTGTGATGAACTACAACATGCAGGGGATGGAAAAGACCATTCCTGAAGTGTTCTCGATGCTGAAGTCAGCAGAGGCTGAAATCAAGAAAGAACATCAAGTGTTGATGGTCAATAAGACCACTAAGTTCAAGAAGGGAAAGGGTAAGAAGAACTTCAAGAAGGACGGCAAGGAGGTTGCCGCGCCTGGTAAGCCAGTTACCGGGAAGAAGTCAAAGAATGGACCCAAGCCTGAGACTGAGTGCTTTTATTGCAAGGGGAAGGGTCACTGGAAGCGGAACTGCCCCAAATACTTAGCGGATAAGAAGGCTGGCAAGACCAAAGGTATATTTGATATACATGTAATTGATGTGTACCTTACCAGTACTCGTAGTAACTCCTGGGTATTTGATACCGGTGCCGTTGCTCATATTTGTAACTCACAGCAGGAGCTGCGGAATAAACGGAGACTGGCGAAGGACGAGGTGACGATGCGCGTCGGGAATGGTTCCAGAGTCGATGTGATCGCCGTCGGCACGCTACCTCTACATTTACCTACGGGATTAGTTTTGAACCTTAATAATTGTTATTTAGTACCAAGTTTGAGCATGAACATTGTATCTGGATCTCGTTTAATACGAGATGGCTACTCATTTAAGTCTGAGAATAATGGTTGTTCGATTTATATGAGAGATATGTTTTATGGTCATGCTCCGATGGTCAATGGTTTATTCTTAATGAATCTCGAGCGTATTATTACACATGTTCATAGTGTGGATACCAAAAGATGTAAAGTTGATAACGATAGTCCCACATACTTGTGGCACTGCCGCCTTGGTCACATTGGTGTCAAACGCATGAAGAAGCTCCATGTTGATGGACTTTTGGAGTCTCTTGATTATGAATCATTTGACACATGCGAACCATGCCTCATGGGCAAAATGACCAAGACTCCGTTCTCCGGAACAATGGAGCGAGCAACCAACTTGTTGGAAATCATACATACCAATGTGTGCGGTCCAATGAGCGTTGAGGCTCGCGGAGGATATCGTTATGTTCTCACTCTCACTGATGACTTGATTAGATATGGGTATGTCTACTTAATGAAACACAAGTCTGAGACCTTTGAAAAGTTCAAAGAATTTCAGAATGAGGTAGAGAATCAACGTGACCGAAAGATAAAGTTCCTACGATCAGATCGTGGAGGAGAATACTTAAGTCACGAATTTGGTACACACTTAAAGAAATGTGGAATCGTTTCACAACTCACGCCGCCTGGAACACCTCAGCGAAACGGTGTGTCCGAACGTCGTAATCGCACTCTATTGGATATGGTGCGGTCTATGATGTCTCTTACCGATTTACCGCTATCATTTTGGGGATACGCTCTAGAGACAGCTACATTCACTTTAAATAGGGCACCGTCTAAATCCGTTGAGACGACACCGTATGAATTATGGTTTGGGAAGAAACCTAAGCTGTCGTTTCTAAAAGTTTGGGGATGCGATGCTTATGTCAAGAAACTTCAACCTGAAAAGCTCGAACCCAAGTCGGAAAAATGCATCTTCATAGGATACACTAAGGAAACTGTCGGGTATACCTTCTACTTAAGATCCGAGGGCAAGATCTTTGTTGCCAAGAACGGATGCTTTCTGGAAAAAGAGTTTCTCTCGAAAGAAGTAAGTGGGAGGAAAGTAGAACTCGATGAAGTACTACCTCTCGAACGGGAAAGTGGTGCAGCTCAGGATAATATTCCTGTGATGCCCACACCAACTGAAGAGGAAACCAATGATGATGATCAAGGTACTTCGGATCAAGTTGCTACTGAACTTCGTAGGTCCACAAGGACACGTTCCGCACCAGAGTGGTACGGCAACCCTGTTCTGGAAATCATGTTGTTGGACAACGGTGAACCTTCGAACTATGAAGAAGCGATGGCGGGCCCAGATTCCAACAAATGGCTTGAAGCCATGAAATCCGAGATAGAATCCATGTATGAAAACAAAGTATGGACTTTGACAGACTTGCCCGATGATCGGCGAGCGATAGAAAACAAATGGATCTTTAAGAAGAAGACGGACGCGGATGGAAATGTTACCATCTATAAAGCTCGACTTGTCGCTAAGGGTTATCGACAGGTTCAAGGGATTGACTACGACGAGACATTCTCTCCCGTAGCGAAGCTAAAGTCCGTCCGAATCATGTTAGCAATTGCCGCATACTATGATTATGAGATATGGCAGATGGACGTCAAAACGGCATTCCTTAACGGGCATCTTAAGGAAGAACTGTATATGATGCAGCCGGAAGGTTTTGTCGATCCTAAGAACGCTAACAAAGTATGCAAGCTCCAGCGATCCATTTATGGGCTGGTGCAAGCATCTCGGAGTTGGAATATTCGCTTTGATGAGATGATCAAAGCGTTTGGGTTTATGCAGACTTATGGAGAAGCCTGCGTTTACAAGAAAGTGAGTGGGAGCTCTGTAGCATTTCTCATATTATATGTAGATGACATACTCTTGATGGGAAATAATATAGAATTTCTGGACGGCATTAAGGCCTACTTGAACAAATGTTTTTCAATGAAGGACCTTGGAGAAGCTGCTTATATATTAGGCATCAAGATCTATAGAGATAGATCGAGACGCCTCATAGGTCTTTCACAAAGCACATACCTTGATAAGATTTTGAAAAGGTTCAAAATGGATCAGTCCAAGAAAGGGTTCTTGCCTATGTTACAAGGTGTGAGATTGAGCTCGGCTCAGTCACCGACCACGGCAAAAGATATAGAAGAGATGAATACCATCCCCTATGCCTCAGCCATAGGATCTATTATGTATGCCATGCTGTGTACCAGACCTGATGTAAACCTTGCCGTGAGTTTGGTAGCTAGATACCAAAGTAATCCCGGCAAGGAACACTGGACAGCGGTCAAGAATATCCTGAAGTACCTGAAAAGGACAAAGGACATGTTTCTCGTTTATGGAGGAGACGAAGAGCTTGTCGTAAAGGGTTACGTCGACGCTAGCTTTGACTCAGATCCGGATGACTCTAAGTCACAAACCGGATACGTGTATATGTTGAATGGTGGAGCAGTAAGCTGGTGCAGCTGCAAGCAGAGCGTCGTGGCGGGATCTACGTGTGAAGCGGAGTACATGACAGCCTCGAAGGCAGCGCATGAAGCGATTTGGGTGAAGGAGTTCATCACCGACCTAGGAGTCATACCCAATGCGTCGGGGCCAATCAAACTCTTCTGTGACAACACTGGAGCTATTGCCCTTGCCAAGGAGCCCAGGTTTCACAATAAGACCAGGCACATCAAGCGTCGTTTCAACTCCATCCATGAAAATGTTCAAGATGGAGACATAGAAATTTGCAAAGTACATACGGATCTGAATGTCGCAGATCCGTTGACTAAATCTCTCTCGCGAGCTAAACATGATCAACACCAGAACTCTATGGGTGTTCGATTCATCACAATGTAACTAGATTGGTGACTCTAGTGCAAGTGGGAGACTGTTGGAAATATGCCCTAGAGGCAATAATAAAAGTATTATTATATTTCATTGTTCATGATAATTGTCTTTTATTCATGCTATAACTGTATTATCCGGAAATCGTAATACACGTGTGAATACATAGACCTCAATATGTCCCTAGTGAGCCTCTAGTTGACTAGCTCGTTGTGATCAACAGATAGTCATGATTTCCTGGCTATGGACATTGGATGTCGTTGATAACGGGATCACATCATTAGGAGAATGATGTGATGGACAAGACCCAATCCTAAGCATAGCACAAAGGTCGTTTAGTTCGTTTTCTAGAGCTTTGCCAATGTCAAGTATCTCTTCCTTAGACCATGAGATCGTGTAACTCCCGGATACCGTAGGAGTGCCTTGGGTGTATCAAACGTCACAACGTAACTGGGTGACTATAAAGGTGCATTACAGGTATCTCCGAAAGTAGCTGTTGGGTTGACACGGATCGAGACTGGGATTTGTCACTCCGTATGACGGAGAGGTATCTCTGGGCCCACTCGGTAATGCATCATCATAATGAGCTCAAGGTGACCAAAGTGTTGGCCACGGGATCATGCATTACGGTACGAGTAAAGTGACTTGCCGGTAACGAGACTGAACAAGGTATTGGGATACCGACGATCGAGTCTCGGGCAAGTAACGTACCGATTGACAAAGGGAATTGTATACAGGGTTTGATCGAATCCTCGACATCGTGGTTCATCCGATGACAACATCGAGGAGCATGTGGGAGCCAACATGGGTATCCAGATCCCGCTGTTGGTTATTGACCTGAGAGCGTCTCGGTCATGTCTGCATGTCTCCCGAACCCGTAGGGTCTACACACTTAAGGTTCGGTGACGCTAGGGTTATTAGGAAGACTAGTATGTGACTACTGAATGTTGTTCGGAGTCCCGGATGAGATCCCGGATGTCACTAGGAGTTCCGGAATGGTCCGGAGGTAAAGATTTATATATGGGAAGTCCTATTTCGGCCACCGGAAAATGTTCGGGATTTTTCGGTATTGTACCGGGAAGGTTCTAGAAGGTTCCGGAGTGGGGCCCACCTGCATGGGGGGACCCACATGAACGTGAGTAGTGGGGGAAAGGCCCCACACCCCTGGTCAAGGCGCACCAAGATCCCCCCTTAGAAGGAATAAGATCATATCCCGAAGGGATAAGATCAAGATCCCTAAAAAGGGGGGATAACAATCGGTGGGGAAGGAAATGATGGGATTTCTTTCCTCCCACCTTGGCCAACGCCCCAATGGACTTGGAGGGCAAGAAACCAGCCCCTCCACCCCTATATATAGTGGGGAGGCGCATGGGAGATCAAAACAAGCCAAGGCGCAGCCCCTCCCCTCCCCAACACCTCTCCTCCTCCATAAGTGATTGGCGAAGCCCTGTCGGAATACTACTACTCCAACTGCACCACGCCGTCGTGCTGCCATTGGAGCGTTCTTCCTCAACCTCTCCTTCCCCTTGCTGGATCAAGAAGGAGGAGACGTCTCCCGTCCCGTACGTGTGTTGAACGCGGAGGTGCTGTCCGTTCAGTACTTGGTCATCGGTGATCCGAATCACGTCGAGTACGACTCCATCATCACCATCCCCTTGAAAGCTTCCGCACGCGATCTACAAGTGGTATGTAGATGCAAACTCACCCCTTGACTCGTTGCTTAGATGAACTCATAGATGGATCTTGGTGAAACCGTAGGAAATTTTTTAATTTTCTGCAACGTTCCCCAACACTATCATAGTCCTTTCGATAAGTAAGAGTGTCGAACCCAACGAGGAGCAGAAGGAAATGATAAGTGGTTTTCGATAAGGTTTTCTCTGCAAGCACTGAAATAGTAGGTGATAGATAGTTTTGTGATAAGATAAATAGTAATGAGCAAAAAGTAAATAACGTAAATAAAGTGCAGCAAGGTGGCCCAATCCTTTAGGTAGCAAAGCATAAGCCTGGACAAATTCTAATAATGAAGAAGGAGCTCCCGAGGACACATTGGGAATTATCGTCAGGCTAATTTTCATCACGTTCATATGATTCACGTTCGGTACTTTGATAATTTGATATGTGGGTGGACAGGTACTTGGGTACTGCCCTAACTTGGACAAGCATCCCACTTATGATTAACCCCTATAGCAAGCATTCGCAACTACAAAAGA
Source organism: Triticum timopheevii (assembly GCA_963921465.1). Taxonomy (NCBI): domain Eukaryota; kingdom Viridiplantae; phylum Streptophyta; class Magnoliopsida; order Poales; family Poaceae; genus Triticum; species Triticum timopheevii. Next base: position 131,002,417 of record OY997266.1, read on the forward strand.
AGGTATTAAGGTAAACCTAACCACATCATTAAGCATATGGATCCATATCAACCCCTAATGAAGCAACACATAAACTAGGGTTTAAGTTTCTGTCACTCTAGCAACCCAGCATCTACTTATTACTTCCCCATGCCTTCCTCTAGGCCCAAATAATGGTGAAGTTTCATGTAGTCGACATTCACATAACACCACTAGAGGAAAAGACAACATGCATCTCATCAAAATATCGAACGAATACCAAATTCACATGACTACTAATAGCAAGACTTCACCCATGTCCTCAGGAACAAACGTAACTACTCACAAAGCATATTCATGTTCATAATCAGAGGAGTAATAATATGCATAAAGGATCTGAACATATGATCTTCCACCAAGTAAACCAATTAGCATCAACTACAAGGAGTAATCAACACTACTAGCAACCCACAGGTACCAATTTCTGGTTTTGATACAAGATTGGATACAAGAGATGAACTAGGGTTTTGAGAGGAGATGGTGCTGGTGAAGATGTTGATGGAGATTGACCCCCTCTAGATGAGGGGATCGTTGGTAATGACGTTGGTGATGATTTCCGCCTCCCGGAGGGATGTGTCCCCGGCAGAACAGCTCCGCCAGAGCCCTAGATTGATTCCGCCAAGGTTCCGCCTCGTGGCGGCGGAGTTTCGTCCCGTAAGCTTGCCCACGATTTTTTCCAGGGTAAAAGTGATGATATAGCAGAAGATGGACGCCGGAGGCCCACCAGGGGGCCCAGGAGATAGGGGGCCGCGCCCTATAGGGGGGGCGCCCCCCTGTCTCCTGGACAGGGTGTGGGCCCCCTGGCCTATTTCTTTCGCTCATAAATTCTTATTAAATCCAAAAAGTTGTTTCATGGAGTTTCAGGACTTTTGAAGTTGTGCAGAATAGGTTTCCAACGTTTGCTCCTTTTCCAGCCAGAATTCCAGCTGCCGGCATCCCCCCTCTTCATGGTAAACCTTGTAAAATAAGAGAGAATAGCCATAAGTATTGAGATATAATGTGTAATAACAGCCCATAATGCAATAAATATTGATATAAAAGCATGATGCAAAATGGACGTATCAACTCCCCCAAGCTTAGAGCTCGCTTGTCCTCAAGCGGAAGCCGAAATCGAAAAATATGTCCACATGTTTAGAGATAGAGGTGTCGATAAAAATAAAATACGGACATAAGGGCATCATGATCATTCTAATAACAGCAACATATATAGATTTTTGTCATATGATTTCCTATGCTCAGGTAATAAGCAATTCACAATGTCAAGTATGGTTCAAAAACTTCATTTGGAACTAACAAACTATAATCTTAGTCATTGAAGCAATTGCAATTTATCGTAACATCAAAAAGAGTCAATAATGGAGCTTTTCAGCAAGCTCACATACTCAACTATCTCGTAGTCTCCTATAATTGCTAACACTAACGCAATACTTGTGGTTATAGAGTTTCAGTCGGACACTGAGAAAGATAGGGGCTTATTGTGTTGCCTCCCAACGTATTCACCTTTAGGTGATGTCAACAATAATAGCCTATGCGAACTTACATCCAATTGGATATATATATCATGATCTTTCAAACACGAGGAGCTTGCCAAAGGATAAAGTGCAAAAGGGAAAGGTGAAGATCACCTTGACTCAAGCATGAAGTAAAAACATAAAGTAAAAGATAGGCCCTTCGCAGAGGGAAGCAGAGGTTGTCATGCGCGTTTAGGGTTGATGCAGGAAATCTTAATGCAAAAGAACGTCACTTTATATTGCCCCTTGTATGTGGACCTTTATTATGTAGTCCGTCGCTTTTATTACTTCCATAACAAGTTCGTACAAAGCTTATTTTCTCTGCACTAATAAGTCATACATATTTAGAGAGCAATTTTTATTGCTTGCACCGATGACAACTTACTTGAAGGATCTTACTCAATCCATAGGTAGGTATAGTGGACTCTCATGGCAAAACTGGGTTTAAGGATATTTGGAAGCACAAGTAGTATCTCTACTTGGTGCAAGAACTTTGGCTAGCATGAGGGGGAAAGGCAAGCTCAACATGTTTGGAAGGTCAATGACAATATACTTTAACTGAGATGTCGGAAAACATAAACCATTACGTTGTCTTCCTTGTCCAACATCAACTCTTTTAGCATGTCATACTTAATGAGTGCTTCACAATCATAAAAGATGTTCAAGATAATATATTTATATGTGAACCCCTCTTTCCTTATCACTTCCTATTAACTACAACGATGACCAAGGCTACGTTCATCAACTCTCAACAATTTTTATGCCTCATACTTTCTATGTCTGAAGTTATCACTATCCATAAGATCAATATGAACTCTTTTATTCTTTCTACTTTTTCAAGATCATAGCAATCATAGCAAAGCCCTTGACTCAACACTAATCTTTATTATAGATAGCACACGGACTTGATTACATAAAGAGATCACAATGCAAAACTCAAAACTACTTAATATCAAAACTTCAATCTACTGGATCAAGATACTACTAAAAGGATCAAACTAAATAAAGCGGTAAAGATAGGAGGGTGATGATGGTACGATACCGGGGCACCTCCCCCAAGCTTGGCAGTTGCCAAGGGGAGTGCCCATACCCATATGATTATTTCCTCGGAGGTGATGGAGGTGGTGATGATGATGGTGGATAATCGCACATCGAGCGTAAAAGCTCCTCCAACTTGCGGATAATGCCCTTGAGTCCGGCGATATGATCCTTTAACAAGATATTCTCCTGTGTGAGATATTTGTTCTGTATGCGAGCTAACTCAATCATCTTGAAAGCTTCAATCTCTGTTGGAGTGAAAAGGTTAGGTAAAGGTTGAGGGACGTCTTCTTCTTTCACCACCGGAGCTTGAATCTCCATGGCCTTCTTGATCCCTTCATCCTTGTTGATCTCTTTCGGTTCCTCTCTTTTCAGCTCTATCTTCAATAGCCAAGCATCCTTATCTTTGTTGTTGGAGGAGGGAGAAGTCATGGTACTCTAACTCTGCAACGGAGACAGCTCGAAACGAAAATAGAGGATATTTGCGTGATACTGTGGTCAAAGCCTTCGGGAGTATATATAATGAATTTTTACCGACCAAAATACGTAACATACCAGAAAACGGAGTACAGGAGGCACACGAGGTGCCCACGAGACAGGGGGGCACGCCCTACTGGGGGGGGGGGCGCCCTCCTCCCTCGTGGGAGCCTCGTGTCCCTTTCGGATTACTTCTTTCTTCCTAAAATTCTTAAATATTCCAAAACTGATAAAAATAGCCATTGGAGTTGTTTTGGAGTCGGTTTACTTACCGTACCACATACCTATACCTTTTCGGAGTCTGGAACGTTCTGGAAAGTGTCCCTTATGTATTCCTCAGGGGTTACGGTTTCAATAATATTAGTTTCAACATTGATAGGATTACCTGAAATATAATGTTTAATTCTTTGACCGTTTACCACCCTCGGATTTGTGCCTTCGAAGTTGTTGATTTTTATAGCACCATAACGATAGACCTCCTCGATAACGTAGGGACCTTCCCATTTTGAGAGAAGTTTTCCTGCAAAAAATCTTAAATGAGAGTTGAATAATAACACATAATCTCCTACGTTAAACTCACGCTTTTGTATTCTCTTATCATGCCAGCGTTTGACTTTTTCCTTGAAAAGCTTAGCATTCTCATATGCTTGGGTTCTCCATTCATCAAGTGAGCTAATATCAAATAACCTATTCTCACCGGCAAATTTGAAGTCGTAATTGAGCTCTTTAATAGCCCAATATGCGTTATGTTCAAGTTCAAGAGGTAAATGACATGCTTTTCCATAAACCATCTTATAAGGAGACATACCCATAGGATTTTTGTATGCAGTTCTATAGGCCCATAATGCATCATCAAGTTTTTTGGACCAATTCTTTCTAGATCTATTCACAGTCTTTTGCAAAATTAATTTGAGCTCTCTATTGCTCAACTCTACTTGACCACTAGACTGCGGATGATAAGGAGGTGCTATTCTATGATTGACATCATACTTAGCAAGCATCTTACGGAAAGCACCATGAATAAAATGTGAACCACCATCAGTCATAAGATATCTAGGGACTCCAAACCTCGGAAAAATAACTTCTTTAAGCATTTTAATAGAAGTGTTATGATCAACACTACTAGTTGGAATAGCTTCTACCCACTTAGTAACGTAATCAACAGCAACTAAAATATGTGTATAACCATTGGAGGCAGGAAAAGGTCCCATATAATCAAAGCCCCAAACATCAAATGGTTCAATAACAAGAGAATAATTCATAGGCATTTCTTGACGTCTACTAATGTTACCTATTCTTTGATATTCATCACAAGATAAGACAAACTTACGAGCATCTTTGAAGAGAGTACGCCAATAAAAACCAGACTGTAGTAACTTGTGTGCAGTTCTATCTCCAACGTGGTGTCCTCCATAGGATTCAGAGTGACACTTGCGTAGGATCTGTTCATGTTCATGCTCAGGCACACAACGTCTAATAGCACCATCTACTCCTTCTTTATAAAGGTGTGGATCATCCCAGAAGTAATGTCTTAAATCATAAAAGAACTTTTTCTTTTGCTGGTATGTGAAATTAGGCGGTATATATTTAGCAACAATGTAATTAGCATAGTCAGCATACCAAGGAGCAGTACGAGAAGCATTGACGACCGCTAATTGTTCATCGGGAAAGCTATCATTAATAGGCAGTGTGTCATCAAGAACATTCTCTAACCTAGACAAGTTGTCTGCAACGGGGTTCTCAGCTCCCTTTCTATCAATAATATGCAAGTCAAATTCTTGGAGCAAGAGAACCCATCTAATGAGTCTAGGCTTAGCATCTTTCTTTTCCATAAGATATTTAATAGCAGCATGATCAGTGTGAATAGTAACTTTGGAATCGACAATATAAGGTCTAAACTTATCGCATGCAAATACAACTGCTAAGAACTCTTTTTCAGTAGTAGCATAATTTCTCTGGGTAGTATCAAGAGTCTTACTAGCATACTGGATAACATTCAATTTCTTATCGACTCTTTGCCCTAAAACAGCACCTACAGCATAATCACTAGCATCGCACATAATTTCAAAAGGTAAATTCCAATCAGGTGGCTGAACAATAGGTGCAGTGATCAAAGCTTTCTTGAGTGTTTCAAATGCTTCTACACAATCATCATCAAAGACAAAAGGAATATCTTTTTGCAATAAATTAGTCAGAGGCCTAGAGATTTTAGAAAAGTCCTTAATGAACCTCCTATAAAAACCGGCGTGACCAAGAAAACTTCTTATACCTTTTATGTCCTTGGGACATGGCATCTTTTCAATAGCATCAACTTTGGCTTTATCAACTTCAATACCTCTCTCGGAGATCTTGTGCCCCAAGACAATGCCTTCTTTAACCATAAAGTGACACTTTCCCAATTCAGGACGAGACTAGTGTCTTGGCATCTCTGCAAAACTCGATCAAGGTTGCTCAAACAATCATCAAAAGAGGATCCATAGACGGAGAAGTCATCCATGAATACCTCACAAATCTTTTCACAACAATCAGAAAATATAGCCATCATGCATCTTTGAAAGGTAGCAGGTGCATTACATAAACCAAAAGGCATACATCTATAAGCAAAAGTACCAAAAGGGCAAGTAAAAGTAGTTTTAGATTGATCCTTCGCTGACACAGGTATTTGAGAGAAACCAAAATAACCATCCAGAAAGCAAAAATGTGTGTGTTTGGATAGCCTTTCTAGCATTTGATCAATAAAAGGTAAAGGGTAATGATCTTTCTTAGTAGCTTTATTTAACTTACGGAAATCAATTACCATCCTATAACCTGTAATAACTCTTTGCGGGATCAATTCATCTTTATCATTAGGAACAACGGTAATACCTCCCTTTTTAGGGACACAATGGACAGGGCTTACCCATTCACTATCAGCAACGGGATAAATAATACCTGCCTCAAGGAGCTTTAGTATCTCCTTTCTTACCACTTCCTTCATCTTGGGATTTAATCGTCTTTGAGGATCTCTAACTGGTTTGGCATCTTTCTCCACTGAAATTTTGTGTTGACATAATGTGGGACTAATGCCCTTAAGATCATCCAGAGTATATCCAATAGCAGCTCTGTGCTTCTTCAGAGTTTTCAATAATCTTTCTTCTTCTTTCTCTGAAAGGTTAGCACTAATAATAACAGGATATATTTCTTTTTCATCAAGATAAGCATACTTAAGATTATCAGGTAAGGGTTTGAGTTCAAACATGGGATCACCCTTGGGTGGAGGGGGATCCCCAAGAATTTCAACGGGAAGGTTATGTTTCAGCATAGGTTCTTGTTTAAGGAACACTTCATCTATTTCTTCCCTTTCCTTCATAAACATATTGTTTTCATGGTCTAACAAATATTGTTCTAACGGATCAGTTGGAGGAACAACAATGGAAGCAGGACCAATAATTTTATCCTTACTAGGTGGTTCCCTTTCACAAGGTTGTCTACTAAACTTAGCAAAATTGAACTCATGAGATACCATCTATGCCAACAGTGACGACCTTCCTTTCACAATTAATCTTAGCACTAGCAGTATTCAAGAAGGGTCTACCAAAAATAATGGGACAAAAATCATCTTGTGAGGAAGCAAGAACAAGAAAATCAGCAGGGTATTTAATCTTCCCACACAAGACTTCAACATCTCTAACAATCCCAATAGGTTTAATGGTGTCCCTATTAGCAAGCTTAATAGTAACATCAATGTCTTCTAATTCAGCAGGTGCAATATCGTGCATAATTTCTTTATAAAGATCATAAGGTATCGCACTAGCACTAGCACCCATATCACATAAGCCATGATAACAATGATCTCCTATTTTAACAGAAATAACAGGCGTGCCTACAACAGGTCTATGTGTTTTAGTATCGGGTCTAGCAATATTAGCATTTCACCCAAGAAAGAGATAACATGCCCATCTAAGTCCTCATCCAAGAGATCTTTAATCATAGCAATACCAGGTTCAACATTAATTTGCTCAGGGGGTGTATAGGTCCTAGTATTACTCTTACAATCAACAGTCGAAGCTTTAGCATGATCTTTTATCCTAACAGGAAAAGGAGGTATTTCGACATAAGCAGTAGGAATAATAGGATCACTATATGTAATAGTCTTTTCTTCGACTGTAATAGGTGCAACTACTTTCACTTCAACAAGAGTATTATATTTAAACCACTTCTCTTTAGGGAGATCAACGTGAGTAGCAAAAGTTTCACAACAAGTAGCTACTATCTCAGAGTCAAGTCCATACTTAGAGCTAAATCCACGGAAAGCATCGGTATCCATAAAAGATTTAACACAATCGAACTTAGGTGTCATACCTGACTCTTTACCATCGTCGGAACCCAATCTTCAGAGTTGCGTTTAATTCTTTCCAATAAGTCTCATTTGAAATCAATAGTCTTCAGCATATAGGAACCAGCACAGGAAGTATCGAGCAGGTTGCAATTATCAAGAGAAAGCCGAGCATAAAAATTCTGAATAATCATTTCCCGATAGAGCTCATGATTGGGGCATGAATATAACATTGACTTAAGCCTCCCCCAAGCTTGAGCGATGCTTTCTCCTTCGCGAGGCCATAAATTATATATGTAATTACGATCACGATGAACAAGATGCATAGGATAGAACTTCTGGTGAAATTCCAACTTTAGTCGCTTATAATTCCAAGATCTCGTATCATCACATAGCCTATACCATGTCATTGCATCTCCCTTCAAAGATAAAGGGAAGACCTTCCTTTTGACAACATCATTGGGAATACCTGCAAGCTTAAATAATCCACAAACTTCATCCACAAAGATAAGGTGTAAATCGGGATGCAAAGTTCTGTCTCCTGCAAAAGGATTAGCTAACAGTTTTTTATCATACCCGAAGGAATCTCAAAGTGAATATTTTCATAAAGTTCAGTAGGTTGAGGAGCATCTCTTTGCTCTTCTGGTTGGGGTGAAGATACCCCAAACAAGCCCCTCAAAGGATTAGTTTCCATAGTGACAAGTAACAGAAAGTTCAGCACACTATATAAATGTTTCCTTACCAAGTTCCACACACCAAAAGCGCTACACTCCCCGGCAACGGCGCCAGAAAAGAGTCTTGATGACCCACAAGTGTAGGGGATCTATCATAGTCCTTTCGATAAGTAAGAGTGTCGAACCCAACGAGGAGCAGAAGGAAATGATAAGCGGTTTTCGATAAGGTTTTCTCTGCAAGCACTGAAATAGTAGGTGATAGATAGTTTTGTGATAAGATAAATAGTAACGAGCAAAAAGTAAATAAAGTAAATAAAGTGCAGCAAGGTAGCCCAATCCTTTAGGTAGCAGAGGATAAGCCTGGACAAATTCTAATAATGAAGCAACACATAAACTAGGGTTTAAGCTTCTGTCACTCTAGCAACCCATCATCTACTTATTACTTCCCCATGCCTTCCTCTAGGCCCAAATAATGGTGAATTGTCATGAGTCGGCGTTCACATAACACCACTAGAGGAAAAGACAAACATCTCATCAAAATATCGAACGAATACCAAATTCACATGACTACTAATAGCAAGACTTCACCCATGTCCTCAGGAACAAACGTAACTACTCACAAAGCATATTCATGTTCATAATCAGAGGAGTAATAATATGCATAAAGGATCTGAACATATGATCTTCCACCGAGTAAACCAATTAGCATCAACTACAAGGAGTAATCAACACTACTAGCAACCCACAGGTACCAATTTGTGGTTTTGATACATGATTGGATACAAGAGATGAACTAGGGTTTTGAGAGGAGATGGTGTTGGTGAAGATGTTGATGGAGATTGACCCCCTCTAGATGAGAGGATCGTTGGTAATGACGTTGGTGATGATTTCCCCCTCCCGGAGGGAAGTGACCCCGGCAGAACAGCTCCGCCAGAGCCCTAGATTGATTCCGCCAACGTTCCGCCTCATGGCGGTGGAGTTTCGTCCCATAAGCTTGTCCACGATTTTTTCCAGGGTAAAAGTGATGATATAGCAGAAGATGGACGCCGGAGGCCCACCAGGGGGCCCAGGAGATAGGGGGCGCGCCCCCTATCTCCTGGACAGGGTGTGGGCCCCTGGCCTATTTCGTTCGCTCATAAATTCTCATTAAATCCAAAAGGTTGTTCCGTGGAGTTTCAGGACTTTTGGAGTTGTGCAGAATAGGTTTCCAACGTTTGCTCCTTTTCTGGCCAGAATTCCAGCTGCCGGCATCCCCCCTCTTCATGGTAAACCTTGTAAAATAAGAGAGAATAGCCATAAGTATTGAGATGTAATGTGTAATAACAGCCCATAATGCAATAAATATTGATATAAAAGCATGATGCAAAATGGACGTATCACCAACCTTCATGATGTCGAAGCGACTACAGGTATGTCTGTTAATACGAGTTGTTCCATCCTACATTTTTCAGAGAATGAAATCATTAATGGTGCAGACAACTTAGAGATTTCGCTTGGTAGTAATGGAAAGGAAATAGCAAAATTAGTATATGATCTGTTAGACTTAGAAACAGATAGAGCCATGGAGATGATTCGTAATATCGCGGCCGTAAAACCTATGAATGATGCCGAAATTAATAATCTTGGGGTAACAGCACTTCAGAGTGTATGTGAGTATCTAATACCTTCTGACGGGATAGAGGACGAGGAGGATGAGACAGGTTCAGAGGGCTATACGGCTCCTTTGGAACCCGATAGTCATAGGCGTACTACCCCTGCTTCGGAGGATGCAGTCGCGATGCAGGATAAACCAAAATGATCCTGGAAGAGGAAGGTTTATCCTACATCGGCAGTACGTAGGAGTGCAAGAATCAAATTCAAGAAAAAATTCCATGATGATAAATGAAGGGGATCTTTTGGAATAGCAGAGGTCTAGCGGACTTGGCTAAAAGGAGATTCCTTGCGGAAGCATCTGTAGAGCATAAACTTGATTTTATTGCCCTACTTGAGACATGTAGGGATAATTTCACTTCCCAATTCCTCAATACCATATCATGTGGTGTTTAGTTTGACTGGCACTGCTTACCACCAAGGGGTCAATCCGGAGGGATATTACTTGAGGTTAAGTGCGAAACCTAGAAGTGATGAATGTTATTCATGGTGATTTTGCTGTCAAATTTCGAGTGAAGTCGAAAATCGATGGGTTTAGATGGACGTTGGTGATTGCGCATAGCCTGAGTTTAAACCCGATTTCCTCGCTGACCTTGTTAGAATTTGCGGGGACAAAAGGTTACCAATTCTAGTAGGAGGTCAATTTCTTACCAGTGTTACAAATGAGAAGTTGGACCGGGTTCTTACCAGCATTGACTGGGGACAAAAATTCCCTTTGATGTCGGTTCAGGCGTTGTAGAGAGCAATTTCTTACCATACATTGTTATTGCTTGACTTTTGAGAAGCTACCCATGTGGGCAACAAGAATACCTTCTCTTTTGAACTAGGCTGGTTCGAGAGGGAGGGCTTTATGGAGCTCATTGCTCGTGAATGGGCTCCCTGTGTAGCCCATGGGCACGGGGTCTCAGGGGCCCGTGCGCATGGGGTCGCCTAGGACTTCTTGTCCTGCTCCTTTGGGATTCCTCCTTCTTCCTCAAGATCTTGGGGTGCTTCTCCTACTCCTTGGTGATGCTCCTTAGCTGCTTGGGAGTGTTCCTATTCATACCTAATGGTACATAGTGCATTTTGGTGAGGTAGCAACCAAGTTCCATTTGTGTCCATATGCATGTCAAGTAGGAAGGAGTTCACCTCGATTTTCATTGCGCATGCTCGAGCTCTTGTCATAGGACCACATGGTGCTTGATGCGTTGGTGTAGAGTCCATGGGGATGGTGGAAGGATGCTCTGCATCAAAATGGCCAAAGAAAGCATCATCAAGATTATCTAGATTAACCCGAGGAAGGTTAAAAAATCCCAATTCAGCCTGTGTGGTCTGACCCCATGGTTCCCCGACAAGTTATTGAAATGTTGATGCAAAATATTTGCCTTCCCTCACTAAAGACTACAAACCTGTACTCGTACCAAAAATTTAGGTGGATGGTTGACCTTGGCCTCACATTTTAAACACACACATACGCACCTTGATGATGAGGTACATGGATGAAGTATTTTGTTGGTGAGAGGCTTTGGTTTTTGCTGCTACTGCCACTGAAAAGTAACACCACTTGAGCCTTGCAGGCAACAGGCATCTCCTCTTGCTGCTACAGCCACTGGAAGTGACACCGCTGTCAGCGGTCTTGTACTGAAATGATAAATGAATATAGACTGAAAACACAATCAGAAAACTCATAAATTGAATACTGACTGGAGGATACCAGTGACACCCCCATTCAATCTATTTCTAGCGCGTTTGATCTGGAAAATGAAGACTTAAAAACTGCAAAACTAAAATGGAAATAGAAATGAAAATTTTCTGAAAACTTGCTAAACTAGATAACTAACCTACCTATGTGGTACCTCAAAAAAATAAAGAAAATGACACCTAACACTAAAAACTACTGACTACACATATAACTCTCTAACCCCCCAAAAAATGCTATCTACCATCAGCCATAGGCATATTCTTGTTTTTTATTAACAAACTCTTAAGCTAAAAAATCCCAGGAATGCTAGTTTGCTTTTGAAGAAAAGGGAACATAAAGTTATAGAAATAAAGAGTCGTTCTGAAACTTGGACTGAAGAATGAGAGTAATTCGAAATTAAAGAATGAAATAACTAAATAAATCAAAAAATAGTGACTGAGAAACAGATTTTTACTAATGTAATGATTGACTGAACATTTACTAAGAAAAACAAAAGGGGCTTAAAATTTGGATACTAATGAAATGATAACCCGAATAGAACAAAATGACACCTAACACTGAAACTAAACATGAAACTGAACAAAATGACACCTAACCCTAAAAGTGCAGATGAAAATAGGTGAAACTGAGAAAAAGTTAAAGGAAAGAGTCAATGAATACTGATAATTATAAAATTGAGAAAAAGCAAAAGGAACTAGCTTCATATTTCTAGCCTTTGCAAAATCATGTTCCATGAAGATAATGGTATCATCAACGTATTGTAGTATGGATATTCCCCCATCCACAAGATGTGGAACTAGCCCTCCTACTTGGCCATTCTCCTTAGCCCGACCGATGAGAACTACCAACATATCTGCTACTATGCTGAACATAATAGGAGACATCAGGTCTCCCTATTGTAAGCCCTTATGTGTCTGAAAATAATGATCTATGTCATCATTCACTTTGATTCCAACACTACCTTTTTTGAATAAAGGAGTCAACCTATTCCCTCCAGGCATCATCGAACCTAACAAGTCTCCATACCGCGTCAACCCTGAAGAAACCAAAGAGATACAAAGGCAAGTCCAACATCTCATAGACCATGGACATGTGCGTGAAAGTTTGAGTCCTTGTGCCATACCGGTCATTCTTGTGCCAAAAAGAGATGGTAGTTTTCGCGTGTGTTCCGATTGTAGACCCATCAATGCTATCATCGTTCGATATAGGCATCCCATTCCATGCCTTGATGATATGCTAGATGAGCGTAGCGGAGGCACCATTTTCTCAAAAATGATCTTAAAAGTGGTTATTATCAAATCCGCATACAAGAAGATGATGAATGGAAAACCGCTTTCAAAACAAAATTTGGTTTGTATGAGTGGCCAGTTATGCCTATGGGTTTATCTGAAGCACCCGGCACTTTCATATGTGTTATACATTATGTGCTTCTTCCTTACATTGGTGTTTTGTTGTGGTCTACTTTGACGATATTCTTGTGTTTAGCAAATCCCTCAAAGAGCATCTAGATCATCTTAGGGCTGTTTTGCAAACTCTTAGAAAAGATCGACTTTATGCAAATATGGAAAAATTCACTTTTGGTGTTGAAAACATCGTTTTCTTGGGCTTTGTTGTGTCTTCCAAGGGTGTTCATGTTGATGAGTCTAAAATTGAAGCAATTAAAACTTGGCCACAACCCACTTATTTGCAACAAGTGTGTAGTTTCCTTGGTCTAGCGGGTTTTTATCATCGCTTTGTGAAAGACTTTAGCACTATTGCCGGACCGTTGCATGCTTTGAGTAAGAAGAATGCACCCTTTGTTTGGGGTCCATCTTAATCTACCGCTTTTGATGAGCTCAAATCCTACAAACCGACCTAGAGGCACAATCGGATTCGGATGAGGGGGGAGGGGGTATTTGACTTGTACACCAAGACAGAGAACTTCTCGGAAGGAGGGCTTCTCATAGGTCTAAGGGCCCTTCCTATGCCTTATTTTACTAGGCCAAGGAAAAACTGAACATATCATATCTACTGCTCTGTCCGCTGGAGAGCGTGAGCGAGTGCGAGAGCGAGAGCATGAGCGCGAGAGCGTGAGCGCGCTGCCCCGCCGTGCGTCACTCCGACGCCGGCGTCCACCCTCCCGCCGGCAGCCACCCCGGCTCCGGCGGCCACCCAGCCTTTCTTCCCCGGGCCCGTCGGCTTCCCCGCGTTCCCTCTTCCCTCCCCCTGCTTGCTCCATGGGTTCAAGTCCCCATTCCGTGACCTCGGCCTTCCCTGGGGAGCGCCCGGTTGTCTCGGGTCTTGGCCTTTCGTCGGCTTCTGCGTCGGAGAGCTCGGCTGGGGTCGGGGATCTCGTGGCCCGGTCGGAGGTGGGGCTCGAGGGTGGCCCTTCCCGGCGGATCTCACCCTGGCAGGAGGCGCCTGCCTCCAAGCGGACTCTTTGGAGGCGCCGCCTTGAGGAGAGCCCATTGGCGGTCGCGCCCCGGCGCCCTTCACCTGGCCGCAAGGAGGTCTCGCCGGAGATGCGGGACAGATGCTTCAAGTGTCTCGAGAAGGGGCACTTTCTCAAGGATTGCACGAACTTGGTGGTGTGCCTCCGGTGCGGGGTGTCCGGCCACGTCGCCAGCCAATGTAAGAGGCCGCGCAGCCCGTCGCCGGTGGAGGAGCTCAAGCGCGATGCGGCGGCAAAGGTGGCCAAAGGCGCTTCCGGGTCGCGCGTGGCTGTGGGTTCGGGTCCGGCGCGGCCCTGCCACTCCGGGACACGTGCGCCTCCGCCTCCTGCCTCCTCGCGCTCGGGCGGCGTGACGCCGGCTGCCTGGCCCCGCCCGGCTGATCCTCGTCTGGTGGTTGCCTCTGATCTGGAGATGGCGCCGGGGGATCTTTGTGTTGTCCGGCATTCACGGGCTCTAGTGGAGCTTGAGGGGCGTCTTCAGAACGCCATGGTTGTGTACTGCAGCGAGGACAGGTTGGAGCTCTCACCGAAGTTGGTGCTGCAGGCCCTGCAAGAGAAGCGCGGTGTCTCGCCGGACAGCGTGTCCATTCACAGATTCATGCCGGAAGATTTCTTGGTGGTGTTCGCTAGGCAGGAGGATCGCTCCAGAGTCGGGCTGCAGCCGGTGTTGGAGTTCAGAGGGTTCAGGCTTGCATTCAGGAGGTGGATTCGTCAGAACCAGGCGGTGTTCACGGCGCTCAAGACCAGGGTCAGTGTGGAGCTGGAGGGCATCCCCCCTCATGCCTGGGAGCTTGAGGTGGTCGAGAGTCTCTTGGGCGGTTCATGCTTCATCGAGTCCATTGCGCCGGAGACCTCGTCGCGTTCTGATCTGGCCTCTTTCAAGCTCATCGCTTGGACTGCCGACCCGGAGGTGATCCCCACTCGTAGATGGCTGGCGGTGCCGGAGCCGGAGGAGCAGCGGGACGTGTTTCAACCAAAGTCTCTGCAATACAGGGTGCTGATTCATCTCGCCGCCGTGACCACCTTCCCGGATGGCGAGGAGCCGTGGTTCCTCACCGGCGCTTCCTCTGACAGCGGACAGAGCGGGCTTCCCGGCTCGGATTTGGACATGGGTGGTGGCACATCTACGCGCCGCTGCGAGTGGCAGTTTGGGGTGACAGACGTTCGTGGTGACAACTCGCACGGACGCTCGCCCGCGGCCGGTGGCCGGTCTTTCGCCACAGTCGCGGCAGCTGGCCGGGCGACGCTGGCTTGGTAGCTTCCCCCAATGGAGCCGGTGATTCCTGTGATGGCGTCAGGTGGGCCTTCTGCTTTGGTTCAGGATAGGCTGACTACCCGCCTGTCTGCTTTTGACCGTCTGGGCAGGGCGACAGATCGGGTGGACGTGGCTGCCACTGCCCCCAGCGCCATTTTGAATCATCAATCCACATCTTTCCCCCCTCGCCCCCGCGCATTCCGTCCTGCATCCCGCCTCGGGACCCGCCCCGGTTGGATTTGGTTGTGGAGGCGGTTTCTCCAGCTCGCAGACAGTCCCGTTCAACAAGAGGGGCGTTGGTGGGCCCGCAGCATCAGGGGACAGGGGAGCTTCTAGAATCGGCGCCCGTTGGTCAGTTGATGGTGGCGGGGCCCAGGGAGTCTGATTCCCCGCCCGTTGGGTTGGTGGATCAGCCTGGGTTGCAGGCGGATCCCGAGGTGACAGCTGATTTGGTGGAACCCACCCTGGCGCGTCCCGTCAGGCCCGTGGAGCCTGTTCTGCTGCCTACCCCACCTGGCGCGAACTCCTCGCCTGTCGCGACCCAGGGGGTGATCGTGGTGGACCCGCCCGCGGATCAGGTTGTGGCTTTGGCCGTGGGATCGGAGGCTTTGGTGGGACCGGAGGCTTCGGTGGGCGTGCCACTGATTGGCCCGGACGTGGTGACCGATCCGGTGGTGCTCCCGCAGCGACATGCTGATTCGCTTATGATTGGGGCTGTCTCCCCAGCTTGTGCGGACGTGCAGTTACAAGTGGCGCCCTCTCAGGAATTAGCGCTGATCCAGGCGATTCCTAACGCTAACCAGGCCATGCAAAATCAGTTTCCGGAGGGAGACGGGGGTATGACACCCCAGGAGGTGATTGCTTTTGGTAAGCTCAAATGGTTCTGCAACGCGCTAGTTAAGAAGTTGGCTCCTCTGCTCCTTCTCGAGGTACAGTCATCTCTCAGGCCGGATGCCGAGCCTTACACCCCTCGCAGGACGACTCGTAGCGCCAAGAGGGCTCCGGCTGGGAAATCCAAGGCCACGCAGGCTGAGAATGTGCTCATGAGAGCCTTGGGTTTGGTTCCGGAGGACATGGAGGGCAACGATGATAAGATAGCTGAGCTGGCCGAACTGTTCGACTCCCCTTTACAAGAGCAGCACGTGCGGGTGATCGCGGCTCTGTTTGGCAAGGAGGTCCCACCGGCTCCTGATTTGAGCGTCGGGACTACAGTGTTGATGGGCGAGGCATGAGCTTGCTTGCCCCCGTGGGTGTGGGTGTTCTGAGGCTTTTCATGCATTGGAACCCCCAAATTCTTTGTTGGAACATGAGAGGGCTTAACAACCCTGCCAAGAGACACGCTGTTAGGGAGTTTGTTGTCACAGCTAAGGTCAACCTTGTATGCCTTCAAGAAACCAAGCTTGAAGCTTTTGATCCCTTCTTAGTTATGCAATGCATCGGACCATCTTTTGATGGTTTTGCCTACTTGCCTGCTTCTGAAACTAGGGGCGGAATCCTTTTAGGTTGGGACAGCACGGTCCTGGCTATTAACAACATCTCGCTGGATACCAACTTCCTCTCGGGCTTGGTTCGTGGCAAGGACGGCTTCGAGTGGTGGCTATCGGTTGTATACGGGCCTCAAGGTGATGAGCTTAAATCTCAGTTCCTCGTTGATCTTCAGCTTAGAAGGGACGCGTCTCCGGGCCCCTGGATGGTGCTTGGAGACTTTAACATGATCATGGGTGCCGAGGAGAAAAGCAACACAAATCTCAATAGGAGCATGATGAGGAAGTTCAAATCGTTTGTGGACAATAATGAACTTAAAGAGATTTACATGCATGGCAGGAGATTCACGTGGTCTAACGAGAGAGAGCAGGTGGTTATGACCAAGATCGATCGGGTGCTGGTCTCTATTGATTGGGAGCTCACCTTCCCGGACGTGTTGCTCCAAGCTCTCTCCACCAACATCTCGGATCACGCGCCCCTACACCTTTCCACTTCGGCTCCCTTCTGCCCGAAGCGTAGGTTCCGTTTTGAGCTCTTTTGGACTCGCCTGGAAGGGTTCGAGCAGGCTGTCAAAGATGCTTGGGTGTGCAAACGCGCTATCGTTGACCCTTTTAAGAGGCTGGACCAGTTGCTGAGGAACACCGCTTCTGCCCTTCAAGCCTGGGGCCAAAAGAAGACGGGGAACATCAAAATCCAGTTGGCTGTGGCGAATTATGTGATTCTCGGGCTGGATAGAGCCATGGAGGCCCGGGTTCTTAACTAGAGGGAGAGATGGTTGAGGAGGTCCCTTAAGCACTCAGTTCTTGGGCTCGCCTCCCTTCAACGCACCATTGAAAGACAACGCTCCAGACTACGTTGGATCCGCGAAGGCGATGCCAATACTAAACTTTTTCAAGCTGTGGCGAACGGAAGGAGGTCCAAGAATTTCATCCCCCATATTAGACGCAATGGGGTTCTGATCTCCCAACAAGAGAGGAAGGAGGAGATCTTCACTGAAGTCTATGAGCAGTTGTTGGGTCGTGCCGCTGCCAGGGAGGTGGATGTTGAGTTGGATTTCCTTGACATGGCAGGGCATGATCTTGTTGAGCTTGATGCGATTTTTACGGAGGAGGAGGTGTGGAAAACCATCTAGGAATTGCACCCAGATCGGGCGCCTGGGCCGGATGGATTTAGCGCAGTCTTTTATCAAAAAGCCTGGTCCATTATCAAGAACGATGTCATGGCGGTGCTCTTAAAGCTTTACGTGGGAGATGGCCGTGGTTTCGGCAAGCTTAACCGCGCACATATTGTGATGATCCCGAAGAAACCGGACGCCGAGGAAGTGGGAGATTATCGACCCATCAGCCTTCCCCATAGTGTGGCAAAGATTTTTGCTAAGCTGCTTGCGAACAGAGCCCGAAGAAGAATGAAGGAGATAGTTACGGCAAACCAATCTGCCTTCATTTGTGGAAGACACTTGCACGACAACTTTCTTCTTGTTAGACAAGTGGCCAGGAAGATTCATGCACGCAAGGAGGCCAGTGTGTTCTTGAAGCTTGATATATCGAGGGCCTTCGACTCTCTGAATTGGGCATTTCTGTTCGAGGTTATGAGGAGAAAAGGTTTTGGCAACAAGTGGTGCATCTGGATCTCGATCCTCCTCAAAACGGCTAGCACCAGGGTGATTGTTAATGGTGTACCTGGCAGGAGCTTCATCCATGCCAAGGGTCTCAGGCAGGGCGACCCGGTTTCACCTCTGCTCTTCGTGATCGCCATGGATGTGCTCTCTAGAATCATGACCAAGGCCGAGAGTTTTGGTGTTTGCAGCAGCTTCACCGGCATTGCTGCACACCAATCAGTGTCAATATACGCAGATGACGTGGCGATGTTCATCAAGCCCAAGGTGCTGGACCTTACGTTCGTCAGATCCATACTTCAAACTTTCGGTGCTGCTTCTGGCTTGCGGGTCAATTATCAGAAGTCACTGGCAATCATGATCCACGGGAATGACGATGACCGGGTACGCGTGGAGTCCATTTTACACTGCCGGATGGGGAGTTTTCCTTGTAAGTACCTCGGCCTTCAGCTGGCCATCCGTCAGCTCTCTAGGGCGGAATGGCAGCCCATGATAGACCATGCAAAGAAGTCTGCCCCGGCTTGGCAGAGAGGGCTGTTGCATCGCCCTGGACGTTTGGTATTGGTTAAGTCGGTTATCTCTGCTAAGCCTATCCACCATTTCATGGTTACGGGCGCCCCTGCTTGGGTGTTTGAGGAGTTAGACAAATGGATGTGCTCCTTTTTCTGGGCCGGTAAAGATAAAGTCCACGGAGGCCAGTGTCTGGTGGCTTGGAACTCGGTGTGCAAACCCACGTGGCTCGGAGGCTTGGGTGTGCGCAACATGCAATTACAAGGCTTGGCCTTGAGAGTGAGATGGGAGTGGCTGAGAAGGACGGATCCTGATAGGCCGTGGCAAGGGCTCCCAATGGCCGTGGACAGAGAGGCACGTGCGGTCTTTGATAGCTTGGTACACATTGTGGTTGGTGTGGGCAACAGAGTGCTGTTCTAGAGAGATAGATGGATCCACGGCTTTGCAGTCAAGGATATTGCACCGTACATATTTGACTTGGTCGACACGAGAACGATCAATCGTCGCACGGTTGAGGAAGGCTTGCATAACGACAGCTGGTTGCATGACATCTCCGGTGCACTCAACTTTGGTGGCCACCTGCAACTCCTTCACCTAAATCTTGCGATTCACACGGTGAACCGGGACCCGCTTGCGGCAGATTCTTTCTCTTAGCCGGCTGATCCTTCCGGTGGCTACACGGCCAAATCCACCTACCTCAGCCTCTATCTCGGTACCCAGAGGGTCCCTTACGCCGCTTGCATTTGGAAGAGCTGGGCCCTCCTCAAGTGCAAAATTTTTGTTTGGCTGGCAGTTCAATACCGCATTTGGACCTCTGATCGTAGAGCGAGGCATGGCCTCCAGGACGCTCCTTCTGCCTGCTATACGTGCCTTCAAGAGGAAGATAACGCAGAACACATACTTGTCCAATGCGTCTACGCGAGAGAAGTGTGGCACTACATGTTCGACATGCTTAGCCTGCAGGGCAGTACCCCGGAGCACGAGGACAGTCTGTTGGAGTGGTGGTTAGCTACGAGAGCACATTATAGAAAGGGTGCCAAGCGCAGTTTTGACACGGTGATCATTGCTACCACCTGGGCCTTATGGAGGCAGCGCAACGCCAGAGTGTTCCATAGGATTAACCAACAGATGACGGCGCCAGACCTGGCTCTGGCTGTCATCGCGGAGCTCAAAGAATGGAGACTAGCCGGTTTGGGAGGAGGAGGTTATGGCACATTTTGTGAGAGTGTTGGCATAGGTTAATTGTGGGGTGTGCTAGCTAGGGTGTGCGTTTCGATGGAAGCTTGCTTCCGTCCAAACTCTCTTGTATATTTGTGCTCTTGCTTCTTCTCTTCTATAAAAGTAAGGTACGCCTTTGGCGTACTCTTGAAAAAAAAAATTTACTAGGCCATGAGGCCGGCCCAGCGATGGGCCTACCGGATGATGGGCCACCGTTGATTTAATACACCGTCGGTAGCCCCAGCTTGTTTAGAGTTTGGCCACGTTTTCTCCCGGGCCGTTGAAGGACAAAATTCAGACGAGCTCCAACCGTATGAAATGAGTTAATTGTTCTGGGTCCAGCTTGTCCGGCCTTCCTCGCTATTCTTGATAGTCAAATCGTTGAAAGCGATATCAGGGCCCTCGTAGCGGCGGCTGGAGGGAGGAGATGGATGGGCTCAACACAGGCGGGCAGTGAGAGGAGTCAAAACCCTAACGAGAAGGGGGGAAGGTAGTAAATTTACAGGGACGACTTTGACTATTGTTGAAGGGAACTAAAAAAATTCTTTTAAATCTGGATTGCCCAAGTTTAGGTGGGTATTGAGCAAACGTGTATGCTGATCTGCTCCCTCCATTGTTCACGACGTTTGCAGACCAAATCGAACGTTCTAAACCATTGATAGTCACAAGTAAGAAAGAACTGGTTGTGTGAGCGCCCATGTTCATGCTTCACAAGCTAAATCTATCAGCAAGAAGCTTCGGTCTCATGAAATGAAACCAGAAGCGAGATCAATACATCACACAAGGAAAACTACCAGCACGACGCCCGATCGCAGTTCATCATCAGAAGGCAATTCCACTCGATTATTCAGTTTCCTAGATGTCTATGACATGCTGCAGATTCAGAGCAATCCTTCAGAAGCAGAGGAGCCTACAGCCGCGGCCGCGCCGCCGCTGCCGCCTCGGCGCCGTAGTCCTTGACCTTGCCCCACACGGCGGGCCACATGGCCTTCCTGATCTCGGCCACGACCTCCCCGTCCCACCCCCTCGCCGCGAGCCCCTCGGCCGCCGCGACGGCCGCGGCCACCACGTCGTCGACGCCGCCGTCCGCGGCCGCGTCCACCACGCCCCGCCGCACCGCCTCCGCGGCCGTCATCTTGTCCCCCCTGAGGAGCATGTCCCGCCTGGCCGCGGCGTCGGGAACCTTCTGCCGGAGCAGCTCCCCGAAGTAGTCGACGATCTTGATGCCGGCGTCGACCTCGCTCATGTACAGGAACCCGCGGGAGGCGCGCATGACGACGGAGTCGTGCGCGAGGGCCAGCGCGCAGCCGGCGGCGGCGGCGTGGCCCGTGACGGCGGCCACGGTGGGCATGGGGAGCGCGAGCAGGTCGGCGACGAGGCCCCGGAAGCCCTCGCTCATGGTGGTGTGGAGGTGGGGCGGGACCGTGCGCGCCCAGGCCTGGTCGAAGCCGTTGGAGAAGTACTTGCCCTCGGCGGCCAGGACGAGGGCGCCGGCGCCGGGGGAAGCGGACACGGCGGCGCGGATGGCGGAGATGAGGGCTGGGCTGAGGCGGTGCTCGCCGGCGCCGGTGAGGGTGATGAGGTGGACGCGGCCGCGCCTCTCCACGGTGCACATGTTTGCCGTGTCCATTTGGGGGGATCAGCAGGACTGAATTTCTTGCCAAGGGCGGCTGGACTTGCTGTGGTTAACCTAATCGCCTCTTTACACGAGCTTCCCAGCAATTTCGTTCTCTCTTACCATTGGCTAGTTGGCTCATGAGTGTGATACCGGCATACTATATAAACTTTTGTCATTAAAAATAGCCAAACTGACAGCGAAACTAATGATATTGGTTTCGATCCTTGAACAACATTGAGCAAGTAGAAACAGAATTTTTGGGACATGATTCCACATGCACCGTTATAAACAGTAATTCTGTAATTCTGAGAAAAATGCTAGCAAAACTCGGAAAAGTTGAAAAAAAATATTTAGCAAACATGGTAGACCACTAGACCATTCTACTCCGTATTAAGTTTTACAAAGAAATGACACCCGGGGCATTGTAGGCAAAAATGACAAAATTCTCTACGGAATAAGGTCGGACTGTATTTTCTAACGCGAGTGGAATGTTATCCCAAAATTTGAGAAATGTTTGTTTGTGAAATATATTTGAAATCTGCTGCAATAGTAATAATGAAATTACAGTTTTATTCTTCAGAAAAGAGCAACTGTAATGTTTATATTATATTTGAAATCTGCTGCAATGGTAATAATAAACGTGAAATCATCCAGCTTGGTGCAAACGTGAAACGTCTAATGGCCTGTTTCCATCATTTACAGATACCTTCCAGCTGCATAAATGGACAAAATATAATGAAGCGGTTGCAACTTGGAAGATACAATGGTCATCGCGTAGGGCGCACCAAATTCGGGTGGACGAACCAAAAATTTAGAGAAGATTCGACAGTGACCAAACAAAAGGCAGGTCATCACATAAGCCAAACATATACTCTATTGTTGAGAGAGGATAAAACAGCAGTGAGCCTCTTAGACGAAAGTGCGGATCAAACAGAAATCATCCAGCTTGAGTACAGGCAAAACTGACAAAGCATTTGGTTTCTAGGTAACATACATATCCAGCAACCAGGTGAACTTAATTAACTCAAGGTCTAACGAGAGCTACATCCTTCTTAGCTCGCATGGGACTTGTTGAGGATGACACCCTCATACTTGACCTGGAACCACTTCATGGCGTCCTCCTTGGTGACCCTCTGGTGGATACCGACGCGGGCCTTGCACCTGCGGCGGCGGGAGACGCGGTACCCAGCACGCTCGAGCACCACGAAGAAGTCCATACCGTAGATGCCGGTGGATGGATCGTACCTGATAAGGAAACATGGTTAGTTTCTGGTCCTTGAAGAAGTGACAATCTTCATTGCACAACCATTGTGCACTCGTATATGCTGGTGTGCTATCAGCAAACAGACAGAACAATGTAATGGAACTACTTGGTAAATGAAGGTAGTAGCACCACAAATACAAAGGTTAGGAAGGACCTAGGTCAAGCAGTGATCTGCACTATTAAACTGAAAAAGAATAGTTGTCCACAAGGATTCCAATAGATTGTCAAATAAGGTGAAGCAACCAAGCCCTGCATGTACTCCTATGTTGTTAATTGAACACTTGAGAACCAAGTAAGGTATTGGCAGATGAAACAACAAAGTAAATACAACCAATCTAGGGATGATGATTCAGCCCATTCCATCTAACAAATATTCTAAGCACAAGGAAATAATGAGTGCAATAAACAACTCTTAGGGAATTTAACGATTAGAGTAGCTGACTAATGATAATGTAACCCCTACTACTACAGCTAAATAGCAGTCTCGGTTCTCAACTCTCAAACAGTTCCCATAGCTGCTCTAATGATTTTGATTTCAGCTACTTAATAATGATGAAACAGTATCATCTACTTGATTACTAAGTATTAACCAGTCCCAACAAGCACCACGTTGACAAAAAAAAGTGCTGCCACCATCTCAACTTACTTCATGCCGAGATCGATGTGCTCCTGGATACCGAAGCCAAAGCATCCGGTGTCGCTGAAGTTCCTCCTGAGCAGCTCGTACTCCTTCACCTTCAGGCCACTCTCCAGCAGCTGCATCGCCTTCTCACCCCTGATGGTCACATAGCACGCAATCTTCTCGTTACGCCTGATACCGAACGACCTCACAGTGTACCTAGCTGCAATAGCACAATACAGTTCCTGTTAGGAACACCAACATTGACCACACTTGACATCTCCAAGGGGAACAAGTCGGATTTAAGAAACTAACCCTTGGAGAACACTGGTGACTGTCCGCTCAGCTGCTCCAGCACCTATCAAACAAACAACGGCAATGCAGTTAGCATCAATGATTGACAGTTAAGCTGTATTTTTCAGACCAGGAATGCAGAGAAATCAGTTTTAACTACTCGGTGCCACTCAGACGACACTGATTAAGGCCAATCTACAACTGGAGAAATAGAGCACCGAGACAACATGTGGTTACATGGTAGTAGCATCAGCATCAGAAGCCAATGCATGTCCTACGAGCAAACTACAAAGGACACCCCAGATAGGATAGGCCAGTGCCGAGATCAGATAGATGCAATTCCACAAACTAGAGCACTAGACCCCAAGAACAACCAGGCTACTAACAACAAATATATTGACATCCGCAAGGAACTGATCTGAATCACACGCGCGCGAGCGCATCAACGAGGCGAGCGGGAGGGTAAATAGACAGGCAGGCATGTGTATACCTTGGAGGCGCGGGTGAGGCGATCTCCGCTCTCGCCGACGGAGATGTTGAGGACGAGCTTCTGCACCTTGATGTCCCGCATGGGGTTCAGCTGCTTCTTCTCCGTCGACTGCGAGCACCAAAACACAGACAACACCGCGTCGTCAGCACAACAAGAACCTGGGCAACCGGAATGACTCGGAACAATTGAGAGGGCGGAGGGGAACTCACCATGGCGGCGGGATCTGGGGAGCGGCGGCGGGGGAGAGGAGGAGGGGGGAGGGGAGGAGGGATTTAAAGCGTGGTGCGGGGCGGCGGCGGCAGCGGCTTTGTAGGGAGGAGGAGGAGGAAACCCTAGCGCGGAGGGTGCTTATATGCCTGCAATTACGTCCGTGCCCCCGCGTGCGGTGTGGAATGGAGGGGTGGTTTAGTAATTTTGGTTAATCTGGCTTGGGAGCGCAAAAAAAAGGAAACATTTCCGTCGCCGGGACT
Source organism: Triticum timopheevii (assembly GCA_963921465.1). Classification (NCBI taxonomy): domain Eukaryota; kingdom Viridiplantae; phylum Streptophyta; class Magnoliopsida; order Poales; family Poaceae; genus Triticum; species Triticum timopheevii. The sequence continues at coordinate 131,027,050 of OY997266.1, forward strand.
TGAACCCGGGTCTCTCGGGTGAGAGCCGAGTATCCTAACCACCTAGACTACGACGGAAGCTGGTGATTTGGTCGAGATTTTGTAACAAATTTAGTCATGTTGAACTGGTGAACGAATATGTACATACAAAAAAGATTAAACCTGCAAGATGTCACTTCATCTCCTAATTTTGGGCTGGTTGCCGCTTAATGTGGGATCGGCATCTGTAAATATGGGGAGATCGCTGGGTAGCCGTCACGTCCGGTTTCCTATGGGTTTTTTTTTCTTATATCTTCTGTATTCTTAGAGCAACTCTAACACACCCCGCATCCCGTCGGCCCGCAAAAGGCGTTTGCAGTTCGCGCAAAACAGCTTTTGTGAGTCGGCTTGGGTTGGCACAGATGCAGTCCCCCCAAACGGATCCGTAAAAAAGTATATTCGCGGAATATATTTTTTTTACGGGTCGGCTTTGCGGGGTCTGCTCTTTGCGCTGTTGCATCTCGCATATCATCAGCCCGCAAATATCAAATACAACATAATTCAACAATCGAAAACAAACTGAATTATTTCAGTCAAACATAATACAATAATCATCCGCATTACAAATAATTATCCAAATAACCGTAGCAAACTTAAATAGTGCAATATAAATTTTGTCATGAATACAAATACAAATGAATACAAAAATAAGTCACTGTCCCTTTGCCAATGGTTCTCATCTTCCTGAAGTTGAAAGTGTGTGTCTGCATTTTCAATCTCCTTTTGTGTCTGAAGAAAAGCTCTAATGCGGTTTGGGTCTCTTGCTGGTTTGACACGGCTACCCACATTGTCGTAAAAGAATTCTAAGTTCAATCCTCTCTCATCTTCAAGAATCATATTGTGCAGGATAATACAGCATGTCATTATGTTCTTCAAGGTTTTCTTATCCCAAAAACGAGCAGGACCACGGACAATGGCAAACCTAGATTGCAAAACACCGAATGCTCTTTCAATGTCTTTTCGGGCTGCCTCTTGCACCCTTGCAAATTCACATTGTTTTTTTGTTTTGGGTTCTTTGATGCTCTTGACAAATGTGCACCAAGGAGGGTATATACCATCTGCAAGATAGTACCCCTTTGTGTATTCATGCCCATTGATAGTGTAGTTGTAAGCAGGAGCATCACCACTAGCAAGCCTAGCAAACAAATGAGACCGTTGCAACACATTGATATCATTGAGAGTGTCCGGCATACCAAAAAAGCAATGCCAAATCCATAAATCCTCGGATGTTACGGCCTCTAGCACAGTTGTTGCATCACGAGACTTGCCACAATACATTCCTTGCCAAGCCTTGGGGCAATTATTCCAATTCCAATGCATACAATCAATGCTACATAGCATGCCAGGCCAACCTCTCCTCTCATTTGATGCCATCAGTTTCTTTGTGTCATCTTCATTGGGTGCCCGAAGATATTCAGGACCGAAGACACGAATGATCACTTTCACAAATCTACGCACAGACTTAATTGTGCTATCTTCACCAATGCGAAGATACTCATCGGCATAGTCAGCCGGAACGCCATATGTAATCACCCGCATAGCTGCGGAGATTTTTTGATATGCACTAAATCCCTTCAAGCCCGCGGCATTTCTTTTTTGAGTAAAATACCGGCAATTTGCCTCGCAAGCTTCAACAATTTTCACAAAGAGGGATCGGCGCATTCGGTACCTTCTCCGGAAGATGTGCGGAGGATATGTAGGATTCTCCGCGAAATAGTCTTGCATCAACATCTCGTTCCCAAGATGGCGATTCCGAGGATGCACAAACAACCGACAGTCGATCCTCGCCTCCTCCTCCGGTGCTCGTCTTCATGCTCCTTCACGGCAAGCGCCATGACTAATGTTTGCTGCCGGAAGTTTGCAAGCATGCTCTCAACATCCGAGTCATCTGAATCGGATGAATCGGATAGCAAGAACTTCTCGCACGGGGTCAACTCCATCTACACGCACACCGGCGCGTCAATCTACTACGTAGCTTGCAAAAATCACAAAAAAAAGGGACTAACTGGTGGCGGCTGATCCCGAGCGGCGACGAGGGGGTGCGCTCGACGGTGGTCGATCCCCGGCGGCGGCGGTGATGGGGGTGGCTCTTCTCGCCAGATCCGGAGGGACGGTGCAGCGGCTCGGCGCGGGAGGGTGTGGGGCGGCCCCGGTGCGCGATTCCGCCCGCAGATATGGCCGGAACCGCCGGCGGCGGGCGGGCGGAAGCAAAGGGCGGGCGGCGGCGGAAGGAGGGGGAAAGCGCGCGGGCTGAAATGTCCCTCCCGCCAACTGCTTCTCTCTGATGCAGGGCACCGCAGCCGCGAGGGGAAACCCGCGTTTTCCCGGGTTGGGGCAGAGAATTTGCCGCGCCTCCCAAAATTTTTTGCGGGCCGGGGCGGGATGCGGGGTCTGGTCGGGCAGGCTTTCCAGCCCGTACCCGCATTTTGGCGGTTATTTTGCAGGTTGGGGGTGGATGCGGGGTCTGCTGGAGTTGCTCTTTGTGGTGGGCGTTAGTTGGTTTTTTGGGGGCAGTCGGATTCTGGCGATGCAAACTGCTTTGACTAGGGATATGGTTGGATGATTTCTAGTTGTTTATGTTGTCTCCCTCAAAGGACCAATACCCTCTCGCATCCTTCTGTCTGTTCCCTTCATCAATCCCGAGCTCTCGCTCTTCCCGCCTTGCCTCTTTCTATGCACAAACAATTGTCGCCTCTTCATAGACGTCGAGCGCTGCTCTGCACGTGGACTTCGAGCGTTGTTTTGCTCGTGGCCTTCGAATGTTGCCTTTTCTCGTGGCCACCGAGCTCCACCACTCGTCACATCGACCTCTCTACATGGTCGTAGAGCATCACGGAGTCCGCCACCATCATGACCTCCCACTCAGACGAAGCGACAAGCAGAGGTTGACAGCTACCAACCACCAAGGTGGAGCCAGGCAAGACGCGCCCAAACTGGAGTCGGGCGGCCATGAGCAGTAAAGAGACGCCCCTGGTCGGACTTACTATTAGAGCATCTCTAGTGGATGGTGTATATGGAGGTGGATGCTAAATTTACACTATCAAGATCAAAAAAGCCTTCCCAGTGGATCGTGTATCACGTCGTGCACATTTAGACGTCGCTACCACGAGCGTACCTGGCGTGGGACTAAACACGACCGAGCCACGCTCGTGGGCTCGCGCTCCCGCTCCCACTACCGAAAAAAACACCCGCTCCCGCTCCCGTTCCTCTCCGGCCGCCTCCCGAAGGTCGCCGTCGCTCCTCTCCGGCCACCGTCCAAGGTCGCCGTCGCGTCTCCTCTCCGGCCGCTGCCCAAGGTAACCATTTTCCCTTCCTCGCGAGCGGGAGCAGAGGGGCGGCGGCCGCACGCCCTGCAGCCCGATCTGGCGGCGGGGCGGCGTGGGGCGGCGGGGCAGCATGGGGCTGGGCGGCGGAGCTGTGGTGGGGGAGGGGGGAGATGCAGGGGCGGCGGGGCAGCATGGGGGCTGGGCGGCGGAGCTGTGGGGGGGAGGGGGGAGATGCAGGGGCGGCGGGGAGGAGATGCAGGGAGATGAAGGAGATGCAGGGAGATGGAGGAGATGCAGGGAGATGGAGGAGATGCAGATGCAGGGGAGATGCGGAGCCGTGGAGGAGATGCAGGGAGATGGAAGAGATGCAGATGCAGGGGAGATGCATAGCCGTGGAGGAGATGCAGGGGAGATGGAGGAGATGCAGGGGAGATGCATAGCTGTGGTCTAAAATTGTCAATTTGATGCCAGATTGTGGTCTAAAATTGCTGTGCATTGGTTGCTTGCAGATGGATACTGACCAAAGCTTCTTGGACACCCTTGGTTTTGGTTACACGCAAACACAACTAGAAAGTCCAATTGGAGAGCAGGCAACTCCATCAATGCAGCATCGTTCTGCAATAACAGAGAAAGGAAAATCCAACAAAGGCAAAAATTGGTCTAGTGATGAGGACAAGGTTCTCATAGCAGCATGGGCAAATACAAGTTTGGATATTGTTGGGACAGATCAAAACCGGGATGCTTATTGGGATAGAATTTCAGAGTACTACAACACACACAAGGAATCATCATGGCCGGAGCGTAATGCTAATGCAATCAATTGCCGTTACACAACGATTAATAGAGAGACCTCTAAATTTTGTGCTTGCCTTCAGCAGATTTTAAATAGGGAAGAAAGTGGAAGGACTATACAAGAAAAGGTATGCGCCTTTCTTGTAATTCTATATGTGATGTGCAATATTCTATATGTGTTGTGCTTATTTTAACAACATATTTATATGTGCAGACAAACGATACACACATTTTGTTCAAGGAAATGGATCTTAAAAAAAAGAAGCCTTTCACACTGATGCATTGCTATGTAGAGTTTTCGAAGTATCCAAAGTGGCAGACAAGAGAAGTTTTCGAAGCCTTTCACGTCCATGCTTGGAACCGCCATGGCGTCGACCGTTCTTCCTCTCTTCCTCCTCCCGCTCGACGAATGCTGCAAGTATGAGTTCATCGTCGCCAGATGAAGATGACGAAGAACTCATGTCCCAAGTGGATGTGTTCATTGTGTTGCGTGACAAACGATAGAGAAATCTAGGTGAGAAGAGAAGTCACAGGTAGAAGTGTGCTGGAAGAGAGGTGGTAGGGGTGGTTTATATAGATCGGAAATATGGCCGTTGGAAATATAGCCGTTGGAAATATAGCCGTTTGAAAATATAGCCGTTGGAATATACACGTCCTAATTTACACGTTCCACTGAAAAACTGGGAGATGTATAATTTAGCAAGGTGTATATGGACGTGTATATGGAGATATACACGTCCAAATTTACACGTTCCACTAGAGATGCTCTTAGTGGTGCAGGATACTGGTGGGCGCTAGAGAAGATAAGGGGTGAGGGCCCAAAAAGATACTCGGGGGCGGCAGACTCCCGAGAGGCCGAGACAGTGACGTCGCATCGTTAGTGTGGACGGGACCCTTCCTCCATCTTATTTTCAAATCCTTTGTCGCCTCGCCCTTCCATCCCGACACATCTCTCTTGGTTCATTGTCGATTCTTGCCTCATGGTTTGATTTTCCACTAACAAGTTTGGTGAAATTTGATTATTTTTTTAGTCTTGTTTAACTATCCTAAGGTTCTCTATCCGGATAGTGGACGTGGGTGCTCGTTGCTCGCTATGTCCACCCTTGCAGGCCTCGGGTTACAAAAGTTAAAAGGGCAAATTTAGTATGAGGATATAGCATTCTCATATCTGTTATGTTTGCAACATTATCTTTGGACATTTTTTTGTTATGAGCACACACAACCCCACATTTATAGAAGGGTTCATGAATTTGAGTGTTTTGTGATTATTATGTAAATACAGATATTTGTGTTATCAATTGAAAACCGCTATTGTTCAACCGGCGGATTGCGCGCATTGCGTCTGTGGCCTCCTACCTTCAACACGTGTCCTTATCATTTTCTTATGCACTCTCCGCCTCCCTACGCCCGCTCGCAGCCATGGCTGCTGCTCGAGTGCGCAGGTGAAAGGATCGAGAAGAGGTGTCTAGAGGGGGGTGATTAGACCCTCAACAAGTAAAGGTAGCAGATTTCAAGTTTTTCAAGTTGAGGTTGGAAATTAGCACAATTTCAAACATTCACAATGCAATTCAAGAAAGCATGCAAAGATTATATGAGCAGGGGAAAGTAAAGTATGCAACTTGCTAGAAAGTAAAGGGATGGGATTGGAGTGTGCAAACGCAATTGGAGACACGGAGATTTTTGGCGTGGTTCTGGTAGGTGGTGCTACCGTACATCCACGTTGATGGAGACTTCAACCCATGAAGGGTAACAGTTGCGCGAGTCCATGGAGGGCTCTGTTGGAAATATGCCCTAGAGGCAATAATAAAAGGTTGTTATTATATTTCCTTATTCATGATAATTGTCTTTATTCATGCTATAATTGTATTATCCGGAAATCGTAATACACGTGTGAATACATAGACCATAATATGTCCCTAGTAAGCCTCTAGTTGACTAGCTCATTGATCAACAGATAGTCATGGTTTCCTGGCTATGGACATTGGATGTCGTTGATAACGGGATCACATCATTAGGAGAATGATGTGATGGACAAGACCCAATCCTAAGCATAGCACAAGATCGTGTAGTTCGTTTGCTAGAGCTTTTCCAATGTCAAGTATCCTTTCCTTAGACCATGAGATCGTGTAACTCCCGGATACCGTAGGAGTGCTTTGGGTGTATCAAACGTCACAATATAACTGGGTGACTATAAAGGTGCACTACAGGTATCTCCGAAAGTGTCTGTTGGGTTGACATGGATCGAGACTGGGATCTGTCACTCCGTATGACGGAGAGGTATCTCTGGGCCCACTCGGTAATGCATCATCATAATGAGCTCAAAGTGACCAAGTGTTTGGTCACGGGATCATGCATTACGGTACGAGTAAAGTGACTTGCCGATAACGAGACTGAACGAGGTATTGGGATACCGACGATCGAATCTCGGGCAAGTAACGTACCGATTGACAAAGGGAATTGTATACGGGGTTGTTTGAATCCTCGACATCGTGGTTCATTCGATGAGATCATCGAGGAGCATGTGGGAGCCAACATGGGTATCCAGATCCCGCTGTTGGTTATTGCCCGAGAGCCGTCTCGGTCATGTCTACGTGTCTCCCAAACCCGTAGGGTCTACACACTTAAGGTTCGGTGACGCTAGGGTTGTATGAATGTGAGTATGCAGCAAACCGAATGTTGTTCGGAGTCCCGGATGGGATCCCGGACGTCACGAGGAGTTTCAGAATGGTCCGGAGGTAAAGAATTATATATAGGAAGTGCTGTTTCGGCCATCGGGAAAGTTTCGGGGTCACCCGGTATTGTACCGGACCACCGGAAGTGTCCCGGGGGTCCACCGGATGGGGCCACCCATCCCGGAGGGCCCCATGGGCTGAAGTGGGGAGGGGAACCAGCCCATAGTGGGCTGGTGCACCCCCCTTGTCCCACCCCCTGCGCCTAGGGTTGAAACCCTAGGGTGGGGGGGGGGGGGCGCCCCACTTGCCTTGGGGGGCACTCCACCCCCCTGGCCGCCGCCCCCTTGGGAGATTGCATCTCCCAGGGCCGGCGCCCCCCCTGGGGGCCTATATAAAGGAGGGCAGGGGGAGGGCAGCTGCACCCTGTGTCTTGGTGCCTCCCTCCCCCTGCTACACCTCGTCCTCCTCCCGCAGCAGCTTGGCGAAGCCCTGCCGGAGTTCTGCTGCATCCACCACCACGCCGTCGTGTTGCTGGATCATCATCAACCTCTCCTTCCCCCTTGCTGGATCAAGAAGGAGGAGACTTCATCCGCTCTGTATGTGTGTTGAACGCGAAGGTGCTGTCCGTTCGACACTTGGTCATCGGTGATTTGAATCACGGCGAGTACGACTCCATCATCACCGTTCTCTTGAACGCTTCCGCACGCGATCTACAAGTGGTATGTAGATGCAATCTCTCTCCCATGACTCGTTGCTTAGATGAACTCATAGATGGATTTTGGTGAAACCGTAGGAAAAATTTTAATTTTCTGCAACGTTCCCCAACAGGCTCCACCCGCGAAGGGTCCACAAAGAAGCAACCTTTTCTATCCCACCATCGCCATCGCCCATGAAGGACTTGCCTCACTTGGGTAGATCTTCACGAAGTAGGCGATCTCCTTGCCCTTACAAACTCCTTGGTTCAACTCCACAATCTTGAAGGAGGCTCCCAAGTGACACCTAACCAATATAGGAGACACCACTCTTTAAAAGGTAATAGATGGTGTGTTGATGATGAATGTCGTGGTACTAAGACTGACAGTAGAATGGGGGTAGGTATGGAGAGGCAAGATCCTAGCTATGGAGTAGTTGTATACACAAGGGATTTACGAGTTCAGGCCCTTCTCGGAGGAAGTAACAGCCCTACATCTCGAAGCCCGGAGGCGGTCGACTGAATTATATGTGTATGAGTTACAGGGGTGCGAACCCTTTACATTGAGGAGGGGGGTGGCTTATATAGTGTCTGCCAGACCCCTCCGGCCCTCAATTATGCAGGGTTTAAAGTACATAAAGGACTGGCGTTGCTGGTAACGCCCTACATAAAGTGTAATCATGGCCATAAAGACTACTTAATTACAGACCGTTTGGATACAGAGTGGCTCTTGAACTCCTGGTGGTCGAGTGAGTCTTCATGGTCGACTGTCTTCGAGTCTGTCGAGTGGAATCCCTCTTGGTCGACTGGAAGGCAGCTTCTTCTAAAGATGTCCTTGGGGAGGGTACTTTGGACAGGTTCATGACCCTACCCTAGGTACATGACTTCATCATTAGCCCTCGAATGGATCGAGGTTTGAGTGAGGAAGGAGTTGATAATCTTTCCGACCTGTTTTTGTGCTCTGAGTATGTCTCATTCTGGATCAATGACTTTTTTAGAGATGGCATCAACTTTTCTTTCAGTCGCCTTGATCCATTCTTTTCCTCTGTCGAGTGAACTTTTGAACTTGGTGGTTTTCCGAGCGACGGATCGTAGGAAATCTACCGTCTGACAAGTTGCTCTGCTGTTAGCAGATTTATTGGGATCCAAATTTTGGGAAGCGCGCGAAGCGGAGAGGACCGCGGTACTCGGATGGGATAAGATGAAGACGCCTTGATTTCCGTGCTGCCTTGTTCGCCACGTATCGCGCACGCGACTGTTTCGGGATTTGACAGGATCGCCCGGGCCTACCTGTCAGCCACTCGGAAGTGTCCTTATACAAGGCGTTGGACGGGGGTTTTTGAACAGTGCGTCTCCATTCCCCTCTCCTCCTTCCTCAATCCTTACCTGCTACGCCCGATTTTTCCTCCGCCCATCCACTCCTCGCACGCCTCGCCGGCGACGATGGTGAAGGAGAAGACGGCGGCCTTGGAGCGAGCGAAGAAGGCTACAGCGACAACGAAGGCCAAAGGGAGAGCGACCAGTCGGGGTGGATCTTCATCGCGGTCTCGCTTGCCGCAAGGTTGGGTCCAAGGAGATTGGATCCGCTCGACCATCCCCCAGCAGGATCTCGACGATCTGGCCAATGAGGGACTAATCTCCCATGGGTCGGCCAGACTTCCGGGGACCGAGTGGCAACCGCAGCCGCTGGAGGGTGAGTGTGTTCTCTTAGCCACTCATGTAGATCGCGGATTTTCTCTGCCACCGAGTCTTTTCTTCCGAGGGTTTGTGAACTTCTTTGGGGCACAACTCCACCATTTCACTCCCAATTCCATTGCCTACCTTGCCGCTTTCGTGTCTCCGTGTGAAAACTTCCTGGGTTGTCGGCCGCACTTGGGTCTCTTTAAGCACATATTCACTTGTCGCTCTCAGACGGTAAAAAAGGTGAGTCCGGATGATGAGAGGACCAAGGTTATTCAGATGTGTGGGGGTCTTGGGATCCAAATGAGGAGTAAGAGTGCTTTTCCAGCCATGACCCTTCCCGAGTCGGTTAGAGGGTGGCAGTCGACCTGGTTCTACTGGCAAGACGAGTCGACGCCGGGACAGTCGACTGGTCTCCCTCCGTTCTCCATGGACCGAGTGAACAAGCCATCTTCCCTGAAGGTGCTTCCGGAGGATAAGGCTCAGGTTAAAATGTTGATGGAGCGCGTGGTCCAGCTCATTCGGGACGGAGTGACTGGCATGGACCTTCTGGAGGTTTTCCTTCGACGGCGTATTCAACCACTCCAATACCGAGGCCACCCGATGTGGCTGTACTGTGGTACTGAAGATACCACTCGGGTCCATCCAGAAGCGGTCAGCGACGCCACACTGGAGAGGTGGATGACCGCCATCACAGGGAATAAGGATAACCCTCGTGGGGCTAGGAGAATCCCACCACTCGACCATACCTATGAACCGGACACGGTATGACCACTTATCCCTGGTTGTGGTCCTGTTTTATTCATTTTGTTTCACTGCAAATCGGTCGATTGACCTTTGTCTTGTTTTGTTGTCTGTCAGGCCACCACTGAGTTGTACTCGATGCCCAACGGGGCGCAGGCACCGACTGAGGAGGAGGAAGGAAGTGGAGGCGAAAGCCCGGAGGAGTGGGATTCGGATGGTGATGACGACGATGAAGATGATGACTCTGATGAGGAGGAAGAGGAGGAGGAGGAAGTTGCACCTCCCCATTCTGAAAGACGCTCGAAGCTTGTCCATGACCCTGTGGTTGAGCGCGGTAAGGGGGTCGTGCCTGTCGTGCAGTCGACCAAGCGTCCTCGGACGACTTCTCCGGTGCCGACTGAGAAAGCGCCGAAGCAATCTCGAGTGTCGTCGTCGAAGCCGACGAAGGCCTTACCGAAGATGAAGATGGTCATCCCCTCTATGTCAGGGTAATGACGTAACTTGAGTTTTCTTGTTTCACATGGATTTATACTTGGTCGATTGGTAAGCTGACCGACTGACTTCTGGAACTGCAGTGCTGCTACTTCTGATACCTCGACCAGACCTGAGGATCATGAAATGGAGGATGCTGTCACTTCCAACCCTGGTATGGCCTTTGTAGCTTCGTTTTCAGTCGGTAGGCTCTTCATTTGTAACTTTGAATCTTTTCTGCACCTCCAACTAACATCATCATTGACCTTCCTGATGACAATGACGAGGAACCACTGAGGCATAGGAGGAATAGGAAAGCGTCTGCTGGCAAGGCGACTCAGGACGTGTCAGCACCCGAGACGTTGGTTGTGGAGGGGGACAGCGTCACTCGGCCTACCGTATCCTTTGCGGTACCGCTGATGAGTGTTCGCCCTTCATCGTCGAGTGCTGCTCAGCCTTCACTTTTCTCGACCCACCACGTCCCAGAAGACCAAGCAAGCACTGCTAAAGAGGCGATACGCCAGGCAGGGGTCATGATGGAACAAGTGAAGGCGATCCGGGACGCCAGTCAGGCGGCTTATGACGCCAGTTCGGCTCTTCAGAGCAATGTTCAGGTTAGTCGGTCACCGCCTGTTCTGTTAGGATATGATATCTGAAAATCCTTCTTTCTGAAAATCTTAGTATCTGTCGTACACCCACTGGGTGCGTCGATTGAAATTCCGGATTAGTGGGGGCACGCCAAGTGCACCCACTTGGTGCAGTCCCCAAGGCTATGGTGGATTGCTGGCAGTCGACCATAGTCTTTATGTCTTAAGCTTTTCTTTACTCGATCAGGTCGAATGGAATCATAGACCGGTGGGGGAACGCTGAGTGCACCCACTGGGTGTAGTCCCCGAGACTGTGGTCGACTGCTGGCAGTCGACTACAGTCTGAAGAACCAGCTCTCTTTTTTTTGTTGGTCGACTGATCGACTCTAACTGATAGAACTAGTGGGGCACGCTGAGTGCACCCACTGGGTGTAGTCCCCGAGACTATGGTCGAATGTTTATATTCGGCTGTAGTCTTAGAAATGCTATGATTTTTCCTTAGTCACTCGGAAGTGACCTGTCTTTGACATCTGTCGATTGGTTCTTTGCAGAAATCTTGCGAGCTTGCAGCTTGTTATACTGAGTTGGAGAACAAGCATATCCAGCTCGAACTTGATCTGAAGCTCGTCCAGGAGAACTTCACGAAGGCGAAGGAGGAGGCAAAAGGTATGTTTGGTGAGAACCTTGATGACTGCTTTTGTTTCTTGTCCATTTCTGAGTCTGATCTCACTGTGATTTTGCAGATAAACTGAGGGATGCTCTGAAGAAGAAAGACCTTGACTTGGCTGAGGCGCAGAAAGCGGCTTTAGAAAAGACCAAGCTCACGGAGGAGAAGCTAGCTTCAATCACCAAGCTTGAAGAGGAAAATAGCAATCTGAAAGCTGCTCTTGACGCGGCCAACAAAGAGGTAAGTCGACTGAAGAGTGACAAGATTGCTTTGAGTGACAAGGCCAGCGAGTTAGTGGGAAAGAAGAATGATCTGGAGGCTTATCTGGGAGGACTCGCCAAGAAGCTATTCCTCATGCTCGAAGGTAACTCTTTGTACCAAACAGGCATCTTAACTATGATCATACCATCAAACTGTTGTCTTGACTTTGGGGTTGTGTTTGAAGAGTTCTGCCAGAACTTTGAGGAGGAGAATGGTCGACTGGAAATAAACCTGGAACCCATCAACTCTCCTGTGAAAGACGAAGCCACCATGAATGTGCTCCGACTCGAGTCTCGCGTCGCTGCCGTTGTCGACTATCTCACAAGGCTGAAGGTCGCAACTTCTCGCATCAACACAACACTCTGGCCAGGAGAGACGCTTCAGAACGACCTCAAGTCTCTGATGACTCGACTGAACGATGTTCCAAGTCGAGTGCAAGAATGGAAGAAGTCTTCTGCCAGGTGTGGTGCGGATGTTGCTCTATCTCTGGCTCGTGTTCACTGCAAGGAAGTGCGAGAGGACAAGTTGGCAGCCCTCAAGGTGGCCAATACCAAGAAGCATGATTTCCGATCTTTCATGGAGACCTTTATCGCTGCTGCCACTCGGATCGCAGATGGAATCGACCTGGACGAATTCGTTGCGCCTTCCAGCCCTCCGCAGGAGGGGTAAAAAACTTCTATGCTTGATACTTTAAATTTGCCTCGGTATGCCGAGTGGTTTTTGTAACTGATAAACCTTAACGGGCTTAGCGCCTGAGCACTTACTGTTCTGTTAGACATTATCTGAACTTGGATTCGACGTTGAATATGTTTGCATCTGGTTTGAGGTGTCTTTTGCGGGCTAGGATGAAGCACTTATTGCAATCGACTTGTTCCTCAACATACTTAGGCGAGCACTGGGCTGCAGCTAAGCCCCCGAGTGGGAGGTCTGCTCTCCACTCGGTAGGATTTTCAAAAACTTAGGCGAGCACTGGGCTGCAGCTAAGCCCCCGAGTGGGAGGTCTGCACTTCACTCGGTAGGATTTTCAAAAACTTAGGCAAGCACTGGGCTGCAGCTAAGCCCCCGAGTGGGAGGTTTGCTCTCCACTCGGTAGGATTTTCAAAAACTTAGGCGAGCACTGGGCTGCAGCTAAGCCCCCGAGTGGGAGGTTTGCTCTCCACTCGGTAGGATTTTCAAAAACTTAGGCGAGCACTGGGCTGCAGCTAAGCCCCCGAGTGGGAGGTTTGCTCTCCACTCGGTAGGATTTTCAAAAACTTAGGCGAGCACTGGGCTGCAGCTAAGCCCCCGAGTGGGAGGTTTGCTCTCCACTCAGTAGGATTTTCAAAAACTTAGGTGAGCACTGGGCTGCAGCTAAGCCCCCGAGTGGGAGGTCTGCTCTCCACTCGGTAGGATTTTTTGCGGCGTTCCTCCGAGGAAGAAGGCATCAATCGACCTGCACCTCGTCTTCCTGTGGAGCGCACATTATACTTGTGGCGTAGCTCGGAAGGAGAAGTAGCAGTCGGCCTGAACATCATCCTCTTTGCGGAGAGCACATTATACTTGTGGCGTAACTCGGAAGAGGAGAGTAGCGGTCGACCTGCACCTCGTCTTCCTTGCGGAGCGCACGTTATGCTTGTACTTAGGTGAGCGCTATGCTGCAGCTAAGCCTCCGAGTGAGAGGCTGGCTCACCACTCGGTAGGATTTCGTTGAAACTTAGGCGAGTACTTGGACTGCAGCTAAGCCTCCGAGTGGGAGGCTGGCTCACCACTCGGTAGGATTTTATTGAAACTTAGGCGAGTACTTGGACTGCAGCTAAGCCTCCGAGTGGGAGGCTGGCTCACCACTCGGTAGGATTTTATTGAAACTTACGCGAGTACTTGGACTGCAGCTAAGCCTCCGAGTGGGAGGCTGGCTCACCACTCGGTAGGATTTTATTGAACTTAGGCGAAACGGATTCGCGGCTAAGCCTCCGAGTGAGAGGCTGGCTCATCACTCGGCAGGATTTTTACAAACTTAGGCGAAACGGATTCGCAGCTAAGCCACCCACTGGGGGGGGGGGATTTAATTGAACAAGCAAAAGTAAAAAACAATCTCTGGGAAAATTATACACTATTGTCTTTGAAAAATGAACTACAGAAGTACTTTTATTACATTTCTGAGTGCACAGTTAAGTGTAAAAGGGGCGGAGCAGCTCCGCGTTCCAAGCTCGGGGCTCGTCGATCTGGTGCTCAACATTGTAAAGACGGTACGCTCCATTGTGGAGAACCTTGGTGAAGATGAAGGGACCTTCCCAAGAAGGAGCGAGCTTGTGTGGTTTCTGCTGATCCACTCGGAGAACCAAATCTCCTTCCTGGAAGGCTCGACTCCTCACGTTTTTGGCGTGGAAGCGACGCAAGTCCTACTGGTAAATGGTCGATCGGATCAAAGCCATCTCCCTTTCTTCCTCTAGAAGGTCGACTGCGTCCTGCCGGGCTTGTTCTTCTTCAGCTTCGGTGTAGAGCTCGACTCGGGGGGCGTTGTGAAGCAGGCCACTCGGCAAGACCGCTTCAGCTCCGTAGACCAAGAAGAATGGAGTTCTCTCAGTCGACCAGTTGGGCGTGTTCCTTAACCCCCAAAGTACTGACGGAAGCTCGTCGACCCATGCACCCGCTGCATGCTTGAGATCACGCATCAATCGGGGTTTCAACCCTTTGAGAATCAAGCCATTGGCTCGTTCTGCCTGTCCATTCGACTGTGGATGAGCGACCCAAGCGTAGTCGACTCGTGTGCCTTGAGATGTGCAGAACACTCTGAATTCCTCGGAATCGAAGTTTGACCCGTTGTCAGTGATGATGTTGTGTGGGACTCCATATCTGAATATCAACTCTCTGATGAAGCTGACAGCAGTGCCGGCATCAAGGTTCTTGATGGGTTTAGCCTCAATCCACTTGGTGAACTTGTCGACTGCTACCAACACATGGGTGAAACTGCTTCTGCCTGTTCTCAGAGGTCAACCATATCCAATCCCCATACAGCGAAGGGCCAGACGAGTGGTATGGTCTTTAAAGCTGAGGCGGGCTTGTGTGACATATTGGAGTAAAATTGACATCCTTCACACTTGTCGACTATCTCCTTTGCCATTTCATCCGCTCTTGGCCAGTAAAATCCGGCTCGGTATGCTTTGGCTACAATGGTCCGAGAGGACGCATGATGGCCACAGGTTCCCGAGTGGATGTCGTCAAGGATTATTCGACCTTCTTCTGGCGTTATGCATTTCTGACCAACTCCAGTCGCGCTTTCTCTGTACAACTGTCCCCTTATCACGCTAAAGGCTTTAGATCGACGGACGATCTGTCGAGCCTCCTCTTCATCCTCTGGGAGCTCTTTCCTTAAGATATACGCGATATACGGCACTGTCCAATCGGGAGTGATCACCAGAACTTCCATGATCAGGTCGACCACTGCTGGAACTTCAACTACAGTCGGATCTGTGACACTTTTAGGCAGCGGAGCTTCTTCGGTAAAAGGATCTTCTTTGACTAATGGAGTATGGATATGCTCCAAGAACACATCACTGGGAATGGCTTCTCTCTTGGAACCTATCTTCGCCAAATCATCAGCCGCTTGATTCTTCAGTCGGGGTATATGGTGGAGCTCTAACCCTTCAAATTTCTTTTCAAGCTTCCTCACTGCATTGTAGTATCCAGTCATGGCTGGGCTTCTAACGTCCCACTCCTTCATCACTTGATTGACCACCAAATCTGAGTTGCCATAAACCATAAGGCGACGGACGCCGAGTGAAATGGCCATGCGCAACCCATACAAAAGTGCTTCATATTCTGCTTCATTATTGGAGGAATCAAAGTGGATCTGGAGCACATATCTGAGCTTATCTCCTCGGGGGGAAACCAAAACTACCCCAGCACCGGAACCATTTAACATCTTAGAGCCATCAAAGAACATGGTCCAATGCTCCGAGTGAACTTGAGTCGGCTGTTGTTGTTCAATCCACTCGGCAAGGAAATCTGCTATTGCTTGGGACTTAATGGCTTTCTTTGCCTCAAACTTGATATCAAGGGGAAGGAGTTCAATCGCCCATTTCGCCACTCGACCAGTTGCATCTCTGTTGTGCAGAATCTCTGACAGTGGGGCGTCGCTGACGACTGTAATGGAATGATCAGAGAAATAATGAGCAACCTTCTTCGTGGTCATGTAGATCCCATACACAAGCTTCTGATAATGAGGATATCTTTGCTTCGATGGGGTCAAAACTTCGGAAATATAATACACTGGGCGCTGAACTTTGAAGGCTTTCCCTTCTTCTTCCCGCTCGACCGTAAGTACTGTACTGACGACTTGTCCTGTGGCTGCAATGTAAAGCAACAGAGGATCTTTGCTGATTGGAGCAGCAAGCACCGGCTGGGTGGAGAGCAGAGCTTTTAGCTCGGCAAACGCTACATCAGCTTCTGGAGTCCACTCGAACTTGTCTGCCTTCTTCATCAGTCGGTAAAGAGGCAATGCCTTTTCACCGAGGCGAGAGACGAATCGACTTAACGCGGCCAGGCATCCAGTAAGCTTCTGGACATCGTGCACACGCACAGGGCGTTTCATTCGGAGTATGGTGCCAACTTTTTCTGGGTTAGCGTCGATTCCTCGTTCTGAAATGAGAAAACTGAGTAACTTTCCACCAGGAACTCCGAATGTGCACTTTGATGGATTAAGCTTGATATCATACCTCCTGAGATTGGCAAATGTTTCAGCGAGGTCAGTCAACAGGTCGGAACTGACTTGACCACAATATCATCCATGTACGCTTCCACATTCCGACTGATTTGAGTGAGTAAACACTTTTGAATCATCCTCATGAACGTGGCTCCGGCATTCTTGAGACCGAATGGCATGGTGACATAGCAGAAGCACCCGAATGGAGTGATGAAAGCTGTTTTGATTTCGTCGGGTCCATACAGACGGATCTGATGGTACCCGGAATAGGCGTCTAAAAAAGACAATCTCTCACATCCCGTAGTCGAGTCGACAATTTGGTCGATGCGAGGGAGAGGAAAATGATCTTTCGGGCAGGCCCGATTGATGTGTTTGAAATCAATGCACATGCGAAGTGACTTGTCCTTCTTGGAGACCATGACAACATTGGCGAGCCACTCGGAGTGGTAAATCTCTCGGATAAACTCCGCTGCCAGGAGCCGAGCCACCTCCTTGCCAATGGCCTTTCTCTTCTGGACGACGGACCGTCGAAGGTGTTCTTTGACAGGTTTTGCCTTTGGGTCGACTCGTAACGATGCTTAGCCAGCCCCCTGGGAACACCCGACATGTCAGCAGGCTTCCATGCAAAGATGTCCCAGTTCTCACGGAGGAACTGGATGAGCGCTTCTTCCTATTTAGAGTCGAGTGTGGTGGAAATATGGGTCGGAGCAGCACTAGGGTCGGTCGGGTGAATGTGAACGGGCTTCGTCTCACCAGACGATTGGAATGCTGACTCCGTGGCGGGCTTCTTGGCCCGCAATAAATCACTCGGATTTGCATTTTTCTTATACTCTTCCAGCTCCACCACTGTTATCTGGGAATCGGCAATCTTTGAGCTCTTCTGAAAGCACTCTTCTGCCTTTTTTCGATTGCCAGTGATGGTGATCACACCCTTGGGACCAGGCATCTTCGGTTTGAGGTACACGTAACATGGTCGAGCCATGAAACATGCATAAGCTGGCCTGCCCAAAATAGCGTGATAAGCACTCTGGAAATCCACAAGTTCAAATGTCAGCTTCTCTTTACGGAAATGCTTCGAATCGCCAAAAACCACATCTAGAGCTATTTGGCCGAGTGACTCAGCTTTCTTTCCAGGAATGACTCCATGGAAGCTCATGTTGCTAGAACTGAGTCTGGATATCGGAATGCCCATTCCTTTCAGCGTCTCCGCATACAATATATTCAATC
Organism: Triticum timopheevii; assembly: GCA_963921465.1. Classification (NCBI taxonomy): domain Eukaryota; kingdom Viridiplantae; phylum Streptophyta; class Magnoliopsida; order Poales; family Poaceae; genus Triticum; species Triticum timopheevii. The sequence goes on from OY997266.1 coordinate 131,044,807, forward strand.
CACTGCCTCCATCCATCAGCACCTTAGTTAGTCGAGTGCCTTCGACGACCGGGTCAACCACCAAAGCTTGCCTCCCAGGGGTGGCTATGTGTGTCGGATGATCAGACTGGTCGAATGTAATGGCAGTCTGAGACCATTTCAGATAACTTGGTGTCGCCAGAGCGACCATATTTACCTCACGGTTGATAACTTTCAATCGACTTTTGCTCTCCACATCAGCAAAAATCATCAGGGTGGAATTGACATGGGGGTATCCTTCATCACTGTCCTCTTTGTCCTCTGCCTTGTCCGACTCCTTTTCTTTATCCTTGGGTTGTTTCCCTTGAAACTGCTGAATTAAGAGCCGGCACTGGCGAGTGGTATGCTTTGGGTAGATGAAGTTACCCTCTTCGCCTTTCTTCGTGTGGATGTGACATGGCAAATCCATCACGTCATTTCCTTCCTTATCCTTTACCTTCTTGGGGTTCCAGGATCCTTTGGGCTTCCCTTTGAATTTGCCCTGAGTCACGGCCATGGCCTCCCCAGGAGCAGCAGGCTCGGCTTTCTGCTTCTGCTTCCGACTGGAGTTTCCTTTTTCCGACTGACTCGGCTTGTACTTGCCACTCCGGAGTCAATCCTCTTCTTCACCACTGGCGTATTTGGTGGAAATCTCCATCATTCGACTCAGGGTCATATCTCCGGTCCGACCAAACTTCAAACTTAACTCTCTGTTCTTAACGCCATCCTTGAAGGCACAGACTGCCTAATGATCAGACACGTTCTCCACCGTATGATGCAAAGTGATCCATCTCTGTATGTAATCTCTCAAGGTCTCATTCGACTTTTGCACGCAGACCTGCAACTCTGTCAGTCCTGCTGGTCGCTTGCAAGTTCCCTCAAATGTCTTGACGAACACTCGGGCAAGATCTTCCCAAGTGTAAATGCTGCTAGGAGCCAACTGATTCAACCAGGCTCTGGCCGAACCCTCCAACATGAGTGGTAGGTGTTTCATAGCCACCTCATCATTGCCACCGCCGATCTGCACGGCCACTCGGTAGTCCTCGAGCCAAGTTTCAGGCTTGGACTCACCAGTGAACTTACTTACCCCAATCGCCAACCTGAAGTTGGGAGGGATCACCGCGGCTCTGATGGCTCTGCTGAAACATTCCGGTCCCGAAACATGGACTCGGCTGCTGGTGGGCACCTCTCTGTTGTGGCCTTCTCGATGAGCTCTATTCCGGTCGACTAAGCCTTGCACGATGATGGATCTCGCATCAAAGCCTGGTTCCCTGGGGTCGACCGGAGCTCTCCGCCCAACACTGTGTTGACGCCTGTCATCTTGCTGCCGAGGGGCGTAAGACCCACCCCTTGGGAGAGGAGTGGGCACCCGACGCTGATCATCGCGATCGAATCGGTCATCATACTGATCACGTCGACCTCCACGTCCCTCACGCCGCGGAGGCGATCTTGGGATATGAGCCGATTGGACTGTATTCGCAGCGACGGATCGACTGTGAATCCTATTGCATGACTGTGACACAGCTGAATTCTGATCCCCTGCTGCCCGGAGCAAATCTTGGATCTGCATCAAGCCTCTGCCAGCCTCCGACTGAGAGGGCTGAGTTGACTCTGCTATACGGGCTGCAACTGCTAAATTTTGAATCGGGGTTCGATATACCTGAGTTGGTTGCGGAAAGAGTTGACGTCGACTGGAGTTGGGTACTCGTTGCCGCGCGCGTTCATTGAGTGCTCGCTGGAGGTTCTCCAGTCGAGTGCGTTCAGCCAAGTTGGCCAAATGCGCCTCTTCCAAGGCACGAGCCTCGGGAGTTTCTCCTGCGATGGGAGTATGCAGGGCATCCATGTTCCGGCGGCGAAGATCTTCCCTTTGCAGAGAAGTGAGCGGCTCGGGTTGATATTCCTCGTGGACCTGAGCGGGGTCGCCTCCGCCGTCCATCCCGTCGGTGCGGGGGAAGCCGGGTGGACTACGAGGCCCATTGACCATCAGAACCTCCACCGCTGGATCACTGCTGTCGCACTCGGATGCAGTCTCTACGGAGCCAGTCGACAGATCGAACAGGCCATAGAGAGATTCGTCGGGCTCGATTGCCGTGACTTGGGTGGTGGCCGATTGGCGAGCCACTGCGTGCCTCACCCACCGCTGGAGCCTCGACCAACCAGAGCGCTTGCGCTGTCGGGAGACAGGAAGGGAGGACGACACAGGAGTCGACCGATACGGAGTCGATGGTTGCCGCAACAGGACGCCGCGGACACATGCACGAAAATGCGTCGCACCACGGACGGGGAGCGCGTTAATGTCGAGTGGAGCCTCCTAGAGCCAAGCAGAGTCGTCGGCGATGAATGTGAGCGCGCCGAGACGGATCTCGCGGCCCTCGACCAGAACTCCGCCAGAAACCATGATGAAGGCGATCGGAACAATTGCAACTTCTCCAAAAAGTCGCTAAGACACCTGCCCCACAGTGGGCGCCAACTGTCGTGGTACTAAGACTGACAGTAGAATGGGGGGTAGGTATGGAGAGGCAAGATCTTAGCTATGGAGTAGTTGTATACACAAGCGATTTACGAGTTCAGGCCCTTCTCGGAGGAAGTAACAGCCCTACGTCTCGGAGCTCGGAGGCGGTCGACTGAATTATATGTGTATGAGTTACAGGGGTGCGAACCCTTTACACTGAGGAGGGGGGTGGCTTATATAGTGTCTGCCAGACCCCTCCGGCCCTCAGTTATGCAGGGTTTAAAGTACATAAAGGACTGGCGTTACTGGTAACGCCCTACATAAAGTGTAATCATGGCCATAAAGACTACTTAATTACAGACCGTTTGGATACAGAGTGGCTCTTGAACTCCTGGTGGTCGAGTGAGTCTTCATGGTCGACTGTCTTCGAGTCTGTCGAGTGGAATCCCTCTTGGTCAACTGGAAGGCAGCTTCTTCTAAAGATGTCCTTGGGGAGGGTACTTTGGACAGGTTCATGACCCTACCCTAGGTACATGACTTCATCAATGAACACCTTGCTCTTGTGCTTCAAATGGTAGTCTCCCCGACACTCAACTCTCTCTCACATATTTGGCTATGGTGGAAAGAAGATTTGAGTGGAAAGCAACTTGGGAAGGCTAGAGATCAAGATTATTGTGGTTGGAATGGAATGTCTTGGTCTCAACACATGAGTAGGTGGTTCTATCTTAGAAAATGAGTAGTGGAAGTGTAGGCACGTTCTGATGGCTCTCCTCATGAATGAAGAATGGGTGGAGAGGTATATATAGCCTCCACAGAAAATCTAGCCGTTACACACAGATTTCCAAACTTGGTAAGACCGAATAGTGAAACTCGGTCAGACCGATTTGGTTCAAAATGTGAGCGTTAGAGTTTTTGGTGGGACCGATGTGCTAGGGTTAGGGTAAAACCTCAACTCGGTTTGACCGATTACACAAATTCGGTGAGACCGATTTTAAACAGAGAGTTGGTCAAGCAAACTCAGTGGGGCCGCTTGCAAATCTCGGTGGGACCGAAATTATTGCAACAGGCAACAAAGAGTTTGCAAGCCCATCTTGGTGAGACCGAGATTCCATCGGTGATACCGAACTTATTAGGGTTTCTGGCAGTGGCTATGTCAAATGAACTCGGTGGCGCTGGATAGATCAAATCGGTGGGGGCGAGTTTGACTTTAGGTTTACGACATATGTGGAAATAAGAAAGTGGTTGAGGGCTTTGGAGCATATTACTAAGCACTTTGAGCAAGCAAGCCATTAAGCAACACCTCATCTCCTTTTAATAGTACTGGCTTTCCTATGGACTCAATGTGATCTTGGATCACTAAAATGAAAATGTAGAGTCTTGAGCTTTTGCCAATATTTGTCCTTAGCATCTTGAAGGGGTTCCACATCCTCTTGTCCATGCCACTCCAATGTTGAACTTATCTGAAATATACTAGATGAAAATATTAGTCCAACAAGAGATATGTTGACATTAATTACCAAAATCACCCAGGGAGCACTTGTGCTTTCAATCTCCCCCTATTTGCTAATTGATGACAACATACACCAAAGCTTTGGATAAGGATATAAGGAAATAGCAAGTAAAGCTTTGGAAAGACATGTAACATTCATATGCTCCCCCTACATGTATGCAATCATGTGATTATGGAATATGAGTGCATGATAATGCATAAGCATGACAGAGCAAGCAATGAGTTACATGTATCTTGGCTATATGCATGAGAGCAAATTGTGTAGATACCGGAATATACCTTCATGTTCATGAGTCGTTCTTGCAAACAATATATACTTCAGCAAGAGATCCTTATGCACATGAGTGTGATGCATATACTTACCTTGTGGTCTTGAGCTGACTATGGAAAGAGATGAACCTGAGTAAACAAGGTTAGACAACACAAAAATATCTACTAGACAGAGCAAGAACAAGAGACCACAAGAGTACCAAGATTGGGATGACATGTAGAGAGTGAGCACTTAGTACTCTAGTTGGTTATAGACATGTCCCCAATCCAGATCTTCTAATGCTTCTTCAACCTTCATATGTTCAATGCTAGAAATGAATTAGTAATGTTCACAAAAATTAGCCAAACGAGTTTTAGAGAGAGTAATTCTCCCGGTTTGGGTATCATCAAAGATTTGTTCGACGAGATAATCTCTTGAGACTCTTGCTCGAACTCGTGAGAACTTTTGTTTGGGTCGGGGTGGAACATCCTCTTCATTGTCTTGTTCTTCCTCTTGTATTTCTTCGTTGTTGTTCTCCCGTGGAGGTGGAGAAGGAGGTCGTCGAGGTTCATCTTATTGTACATCCTCGTTTTCACCGTCTTGATGTGTCCCACTCGTGGATGCCTCCAAGTCAACTTGTGCTTCACCTTGGCATGAAGTTGAGGCTTCCACTTGGACGGAAGAGGTACTCTCCTTCACCTCCGTTGGGCGAATCTTGCCAATAGACAAGTCTTGTATAGCTTCTGAAGGATCTTTGTCACCTACATCAATTGGCAATTGCTCTACTTGTGAGCCGTTATATTCATCAAACTTCACATCTACCGTCTCTTCAACCTTTCGGGTGAAATTGTTGTAGACATGGTAAGTGTGAGAGTTTGAGCTATAACCGAGTAGGAAACCTTCATGAGATTTAGGAGCAAATTTGGAACGACGATGCTTATCAAGAATGTAGCACTTTGAGTCGAATACCCGAAAGTATCCAACTTGGGGGTTGTTAATGAAGGAAATATGCCCTAAAGGCAATAATAAAGTTATTATTTATTTCCTCATATCATGATAAATGTTTATTATTCATGCTAGAATTGCATTAACCGGAAACATGATACATGTGTGAATACATAGACAAACATAACGTCACTAGTATGCCTCTACTTGACTAGCTCATTAATCAAAGATGGTTATGTTTCCTAACCATAGGCATGTGTTGTCATTTGATTAATGGGATCACATCATTAGGAGAATGATGTGATTGACATGACCCATTCCGTTAGCCTAGCACTTGATCGTTTAGTATATTGCTATTGCTTTCTTCATGACTTATACATGTTCCTGAAACTATGAGATTATGCAACTCCCGTTTACCGGAGGAACACTTTGGGTGCTACCAAACGTCACAACGTAACTGGGTGATTATAAAGGAGTACTACAGGTGTCTCCAAAGGTAGATGTTGGGTTGGCGTATTTCGAGATTAGGTTTTGTCACTCCGATTGTCGGAGAGGTATCTCTGGGCCCTCTCGGTAATGCACATCACTATAAGCCTTGCAAGCAATGTGACCAATGAGTTAGTTACGGGATGATGCATTACGTAACAAGTAAATAGACTTGCCAGTAACGAGATTGAACTAGGTATCGGATACCGACGATCGAATCTCGGGCAAGTAACATACCGATGACAAAGGGAACAACGTATGTTGTTATGCGGTTTGACCGATAAAGATCTTCGTAGAATATGTAGGAACCAATATGGGCATCCAGGTTCCGCTATTGGTTATTGACCGAGAATAGTTCTAGGTCATCTCTACATAGTTCTCGAACCCGTAGGGTCCGCACGCTTAACGTTACGATGACAGTTTTATTATGAGTTTATAAGTTTTGATGTACTGAAGTTTGTTCGGAGTCCCAGATGTGATCACGGACATGACGAGGAGTCTCGAAATGGTTGAGACATAAAGATTGATATATTGGAAGCCTATGTTTGGACATCGAAAGTGTTCCGGGTGAAATCGGCATTTTACCGGAGTACCGGGGGGTTACCGGAACCCTCCCGGGGGTTATTGGGCCTACATGGGCCATAAGGGAGAAGAGAAGAGGAGGCAAGAGGTGGGCCGCGCCCCCTCCCCTCCCTAGTCCGAATAGGACAAGGAGAGGGGGGCGGCGCCCCCCTTCCTTCCCCTCTTCCTCCTCCTTCCGCCTTCTCCTACTCCAACTAGGAAAGAAGGGAGTCCTACTCCCGGTGGGAGTAGGACTCCCCCCTTGGCGCGCCCTCCTTGGCCGGCCGCCTCCTCCCCCCTGGCTCCTTTATATACGGGGGCGGGGGGCACCCTAGACACACAAGTTGATCTACGGATCGTTCCTTAGCCGTGTGTGGTGCCCCCCTCCACCATATTCCACCTTGATCATATCGTCGCGGAGTTTAGGCGAAGCCCTGCGCCGGTAGAACATCATCATCGTCACCACGCCGTCGTGCTGACGGAACTCATCCCCGAAGCTTTGCTAGATCGGAGCCCGGGAATCGTCATCGAGCTGAACGTGTGCTGAACTCGGAGGTGCGTACGTTCGGTGCTTGGATCGGTCGGATCGTGAAGACGTACGACTACATCAACCGCGTTGTGCTAACGCTTCCGCTTACGGTCTACGAGGGTACGTGGACAACACTCTCCCCTCTCGTTTCTATGTCATCACCATGATCTTGCGTGTGCGTAGGAATTTTTTTTTGAAATTACTACGTTCCCCAACAGTGGCATCCGAGCCTAGGTTTTATGCGTTGATGTTATATGCACGAGTAGAACACAAGTGAGTTGTGGGCGATACAAGTCATACTGCTTACCAGCATGTCATACTTTGGTTCGGCGGTATTGTGAGATGAAGCGGGCTCGGACCGACATTACGCGTACGCTTACGCGAGACTGTTTTCACCGTTACGAGCACTCGTGCTTAAAGGTGACTGTCGGGTGTCTGTCTCTCTCACTTTAGCTAAATCGAGTGTGGCTACGCCCGGTCCTTGCGAAGGTTAAAACAACACTAACTTGACGAACTATCGTTGTGGTTTTGATGCGTAGGTAAGAACGGTTCTTGCTAAGCCCGTAGCAGCCACGTAAAACTTGCAACAACAAAGTAGAGGACGTCTAACTTGTTTTTGCAGGGCATGTTGTGATGTGATATGGTCAAGACGTGATGCTATATTTTATTGTATGAGATGATCATGTTTTGTAACCGAAGTTATCGGCAACTGGCAGGAGCCATATGGTTGTCGCTTTATTGTATGAAATACAAACGCCCTGTAATTGCTTTACTTTATCACTAAGCGGTAGCGATAGTCGTAGAAGCAATAGATGGCGTAAATGACAACGATGCTATGATGGAGATCAAGGTGTCGCGCCGGTGATGATGATGATCACGACGGTGCTTCGGAGATGGAGATCACAAGCACAAGATGATGATGGCCATATCATATCACTTATATTGATTGCATGTGATGTTTATTCTTTATGCATCTTATCTTGCTTTGATTGACGGTAGCATTTTAAGATGATCTCTCACTAAAAATTATCAAGAAGTGTTCTCCCTGAGTATGCACCGTTGCCAAAGTTCGTCATGCCCAGATACCACGTGATGATCGGGTGTGATAAGCTCTACGTCCATCTACAACGGGTGCAAGCCAGTTTTGCACACGCAGAATACTCAGGTTAAACTTGACGAGCCTAGCATATGAAGATATGGCCTCGGAACACGGAGACCAAAAGGTCGAGCGTGAATCATATAGTAGATATGATCAACATAATGATGTTCACCATTGAAAACTACTCCATCTCACGTGATGATCGGTTATGGTTTAGTTGATTTGGATCACGCGATCACTTAGATGACTAGAGAGATGTCTGACTTAGATGACTAGAGAGATGTCTGTCTAAGTGGGAGTTCTTAAGTAATATGATTAATTGAACTTAAATTTATCATGAACTTAGTACCTGATAGTATTTTGCTTGTTTATGTTTGTTGTAGATAGATGGCTCGTGCTGTTGTTCCATTAAATTTTAATGCGTTCCTTGAGAAAGCAAAGTTGAAAGATGATGGTAGCAATTACACAGACTGGGTCCGTAACTTGAGGATTATCCTCATTGCTGCACAGAAGAATTACGTCCTGGAAGCACCGCTGGGTGCCAGGCCTGCTGCTGATGCAACTGATGACGTTAAGAACGTCTGGCAGAGCAAAGCTGATGACTACTCGATAGTTCAATGTGCCATGCTTTACGGCTTAGAACCGGGTCTTCAACGATGTTTTGAACGTCATGGAGCATATGAGATGTTCCAGGAGTTGAAGTTAATATTTCAAGCAAATGCCCGGATTGAGAGATATGAAGTCTCCAATAAGTTCTACAGCTGCAAGATGGAGGAGAATAGTTCTGTCAGTGAGCATATACTCAAAATGTCTGGGTATAATAATCACTTGATTCAACTCGGAGTTAATCTTCCGGATGATAGCGTCATTGACAGAATTCTCCAATCACTACCACCAAGCTACAAGAGCTTCGTGATGAACTATAATATGCAAGGGATGAACAAGACAATTCCCGAGCTCTTCGCAATGCTAAAAGCTGCGGAGGTAGAAATCAAGAAGGAGCATCAAGTGTTGATGGTCAACAAGACCACTAGTTTCAAGAAAAAGGGCAAATGAAAGAAGAAGGGGAACTTCAAGAAGAACGGCAAGCAAGTTGCTGCTCAAGAGAAGGAACCCAAGTATGGACCTAAGCCTGAAACTGAGTGCTTCTACTGCAAGCAGACTGGACACTGGAAGCGGAACTGCCCCAAGTATTTGGCGGATAAGAAGGATGGCAAGGTGAACAAAGGTATACGTGATATACATGTTATTGATGTGTACCTTACTAGAACTCGTAGTAGCACCTGGGTATTTGATACTGGTTCTGTTGCTAATATTTGCAACTCGAAACAGGGACTACGGAATAAGCGAGCACTAGCGAAGGACGAGGTGACGATGCGCGTGGGAAACGGTTCCAAAGTCGATGTGATCGCGGTCGGCACGCTACCTCTACATCTACCTTCGGGATTAGTTTTAGACCTGAATAATTGTTATTTGGTGCCAGCGTTGAGCATGAACATTATATCTGGATCTTGTTTGATGCGAGACGGTTATTCATTTAAATCAGAGAATAATGGTTGTTCTATTTATATGAGTAATATCTTTTATGGTCATTGAGGGAGTCCTGGACTAGGGGGTGTCCGGACAGCCGGACTATCATCGTCAACCGGACTCCAAGACTATGAAGATACAAGATTGAAGACTTCGTCCCGTGTCCAGATGGGACTTTCCTTGGCGTGGAAGGCAAGTTTGTCGATACGGATATGTAGATCTCCTACCATTGTAACCGACTCTGTGTAACCCTAGCCCTCTCCGGTGTCTATATAAACCGGAGGGTTTTAGTCCATAGGACAACATAACCATTACAACAATCATACCATAGGCTAGCTTCTAGGGTTTAGCCTCCTTGATCTCGTGGTAGATCCACTCTTGTGCTACCCATATCATCAATATCAATCAAGCAGGAGTAGGGTTTTACCTCCATCGAGAGGGCTCAAACCTGGGTAAAAACATCGTGTCCCTTGTCTCCTGTTACCATCTGCCTAGACGCACAGTTCGGGACCCCCTACCCGAGATCCGCCGGTTTTGACACCGACATTGGTGCTTTCATTGAGAGTTCCTCTGTGTCGTCACCGATAGGCTTGATGGCTTCTTCAACCAACAACAACTCAGTCCAGGGTGAGACCTTTCTCCCCGGACAGATCTTCGTATTCGGTGGCTTCGCACTGCGGGCCAATTCACTTGGTTATCTGGAGCAGATCGGAAGCTATGCCCCTGGCCATCAGGTCAGGTTTGGAAGCCTAAACTTCACGACAGACATCCGTGGAGACTTGATCTTCGATGGATCCGAGCCACAGCCAAGCGCGCTGCACTGTCACGACGGGCATGATCTAACTCTACCGCCGGACAGTACTTTGGAGGCCGCACACGAATCCACTCCGACCCATAGTTCGGAGCCGATCGTGCAGATCGAGGACGGATGGCTGGACACCACCTCAGGGGCTGCAACCACTACGGCGATGGAGCCGAACATTGACCTTGTCCCTTATAAAGCTCATGACTCCAAGGTGCCGGACTCCTCGCCGGACTCCGAACCTCCCGCGCCCCTGCCAATCGAATCCGATTGGGCGCCGATCATGGAGTTCACCGCCACGGACATCTTTCAACACTCACCCTTTGGCGACATCTTGAATTCGCTAAAGCATCTCTCGCTATCCGGAGAGCACTGGCCGGACTACGACCAGGACGGTTGGGATGCGGATGACGAAGAAATTCAAAGCCCACCCACCACCCACTTTGTAGCCACTGTCGACGACCTAACCGACATGCTAGACTACGACTCCAAAGACATCGATGGTATGGACGACAATGCCGGAGATGATCAAGAACCAGCGCCTACAGGGCACTGGAGGGCCACCTCGTCATACGACATATACATGGTGGACACCCCAAAGGATGGGGACGGCGAAGAAGCAGCAGAGGCAGATTCCTTAAAGAAACAGCCCAAGCGCCGACGTCAGCGGCGCCGCTCTAAATCCCGCCACAGCAAGAATGGAGATTCCGGCACAGGAGATAATAATACCCCAGAAAGTGCCGAAGACAACCCCCTCCAGCAGGATTCAACGCAGAGGATGCAGAAGCCAGCCCTCACAAGAGAGCGGCAGACGATGAGGTCGAGGACGATAATTACATACCTCCCTCCGGAGACGAGGCAAGCCTCGACGACGACGAATTCGTCGTGCCCGAGGATCCCGTCGAACAAGAGCGTTTCAAACGCAGGCTAATGGCCACAACAAATAGCCTAAAGAAAAAGCAGCAACAGCTTCAAGCTGATCAAGACCTGCTGGCCGACAGATGGACCGAGGTCCTCGCGGCCGAAGAGTATGAACTCGAACGCCCCTCCAAAAGTTACCCAAAACGCAAGTTGCTCCCCCGATTAGAGGAGGAAGCATATAAACCTTCGTCACCAGCGCACAATACGGCAGACCGGCCACCTTGTGGCCGCGACAGAGAGGCATCTAGGCCCTCCAACTGGACCGTACCCCGGCATCGCTCGAAAAGTACGAAGCCACGGCGGAACACGCCGGACTTGCGGGATATATTGGAGGACAAGGCAAGACAATCCAGATCCATCTATGGATCACGTGGGCGCCCCACGACCCACGACGAATATCGTCGCGCCGGATACAGCAACTCCGACCGGGCCGAACACAGCAGACAATGCTCTCTTGAGCTACGTCGTGATATTGCTCAATATAGAGGCGCCGCACACCCGCTATGCTTCACAGACGAAGTAATGGATCATCAAATCCCTGAAGGGTTTAAACCCGTAAACATTGAATCCTACGATGGCACAACAGACCCCGCGGTTTGGATCGAAGATTATCTACTTCATATCCATATGGCCCGCGGCGACGATCTCCACGCCATCAAATACCTCCCACTCAAGCTTAAAGGACCAGCTCGGCATTGGCTTAACAGCTTGCCCGCAGAGTCAATTGGGTGTTGGGAAGACCTGGAAGCCGCATTCCTTAACAACTTCCAGGGCACATATGTGCGGCCACCAGACGCTGATGACCTAAGCCACATAATTCAGCAGCCAGACGAATCGGCCAGACAATTCTGGACACAGTTCTTAACAAAGAAAAATCAAATCGTCACTGTCCGGATGCAGAGGCCCTCGCAGCCTTCAAACATAACATCCGCGACGAGTGGCTGGCTCGGCACCTAGGACAGGAAAAGCCGAAATCCATGGCAGCACTCACATCACTCATGACCCGCTTCTGTGCGGGAGAGGACAGCTGGCTAGCTCGCAGCAACAACCTTAGCAAAAATGCTGGAAGTCCAGATACTAAGGACCACAATGGCAGGTTGCATCGAAACACAAACAAACACCGCGTTAATGGCGATAACAATGAGGATACGGTAGTCAACGTCGGATTCCGAGGCTCTAAACCCGGTCAGCGGAAGAAGCCATTCAAAAGAACCACTCCGGGTCCGTCCAATTTGGACCGAATACTCGACCGCTCTTGCCAGATACATGGCACCCCCGAAAAGCCAGCTAACCACACCAACAGAGATTGTTGGGTATTCAAGCAGGCAGGCAAGTTAATTGCCGAAAACAATGACAAGGGGCTGCACAGCGACGACGAGGAAGAGACCCGGCCGCCGAACAGTAGAGGATAGAAGGGCTTCCCCCCACAAGTGCAGATGGTAAACATGATATACGCAACCCATAGACTCAAGAGGGAGCGGAAGCGTGCACTAAGGGACGTATACGCGATGGAGCCAGTCGCCCCGAAGTTCAATCCATGGCCCTCTTGCCCGATCACTTTCGGTCGAAGAGACCATCCGACCAGTATCCGCCATGGCGGATTCGCCGCATTGGTTTTAGACCCAATCGTCCATGGATTTCACCTCACGAGAGTCCTGATGGACGGCGGCAGTAGCCTGAACCTGCTTTATCAGGATACAGTGCGCAAGATGGGCATAGACCCCTCAAGGATTAAACCTACAAAGACGGCCTTCAAAGGTGTCATACCAGGTGTCGAGGCCAAATGTACAGGCTCAGTCACACTGGAAGTGGTCTTCGGATCCCCGGATAATTTCCGAAGCGAGGAGTTAATCTTCGACATAGTCCCGTTCCGCAACGGCTATCACGCTCTGCTCGGATGAACCGCGTTCGCAAAGTTCAACGCGGCGCCGCATTATGCATACCTCAAGCTCAAGATGCCAGGCCCTCGCGGAGTCATCACGGTCAACGGAAATACAGAACGCTCCCTCCGAACGGAGGAACATACAGCGGCTCTCGCGGCAGAAGTACAGAGCAGCCTTCTAAGGCAATTTTCGAGTCCGGCCGTTAAACGACCGGACACGGCCAAACGCGCCCAGAGCAACATCAAAAAAGACCACCCAGCACGTTCCGAGCACGCGTAGCAATGCGGCCCCAACCCCAGCCCTCGCATGATTGCAAAACCAGCTCTCCGCGTACATCATTACGCTCTGGAGATACCATGGGCATAGGGGGAGGGGCACGACCACAACAGACCCAGAGTGCGGCTCGACCACACCAGGGGCTCCCACGTGCGTCGCTCTTTTTATTTTTTATTTTCCTTCCTTTTATATACAGGACTCCGTTCACCAGAGGCCCTGTCCGGCGGCGAACCTGCCGAACTCACGATGCAACAGCCAGGGAGGGACAAAGGCTGCGACGAATACTCAGGTGGTCTCCATTACGAGCATTCAATTTGTTAAATTCACCATTCCGCAGCTTACCCCTGGAGGGAGACACGTTTAATTAATTCAATCCCTTGCTTACCGCACTATTTGTATCATTCCGCACTCATAGCAGAATTCCTTGAATAAATAATGCAGTACTTTTTGCTTATAATTGAATTACTTTACATATATGTTCATTAATGACATCTCGCACCCGTATATTTTGGTACGGCCGAATACACTAGGGGCTTATGTTCCCCGCATTATGGTGTGATAAGTCCGAACACTTTCACAAGTGCGGCGCCCCGAACTTATAGCATTATATGAATCGGCTCCGAATCATGTCTTGGGTCAATAGTTGGGTTTGCTCGGCTCCCATGTTTTGGTACCTTACGTTCCATTCTGTCGGCTAAGGTAGCACTGGGAGAACCACTGCGATTGTGCCCCGATTGAGCTGGGCGAGCGCCTCAGTGGAGAAAGCTAAAACTGGCTGTCATGATAAGGCGAGAGACTGGTCGCTGTTCGAGAGGTCTTTTCGAGTCCCTAAAGACTTATGCCGCTTCGAGCGAAGAACCGGATAATGTCCGGCCAAGGCGTGGATAGCGCCCCGAACTCGGTCTTCCGAATACTAGGGGCTTCGCCGAAATTTAAAATTATAGAATTCTATGGCTAAGTGAGAGTGTTCAAGCATCATAAGTCCGGTTGCCTTGTTCGTCCTGTTGAGCGCCTCCCTAGATGGACCCAAATATGGGAACAAGAGCGCTCAAGTTTATCCTAAACACCCCAGCACTCGTGGCTTGGGGGCTGAAGCCGACGACTTGCCATCTCTCAGATTTAATAAACGGCCGCACAGAAGGTAATATTTTAAATCAATAAGCGTTGCTTAGCGCATATGAACAAAGTTTTCAGCGCACAGGATAACACATAGCGAGTTTACTCAATAATTACATCTCGGGGGCACTCATCCGCAATCTTGCGGGCACCCTTCAGGGCAGTCTTATAGTACATCTCGGGCGTGCGATACTCCTTGCCCGCTGGTGGCGCGTCAGTGATCAGCCTCTCCGCATCCAGCCTGCCCCAGTGCACTTTGGCGTGGGCAAGGGCCCGACGAGCACCTTCAATACAGGCGGAGCGCTTGATGACCTCCACCCAGGGGCACGCATCCACCAGCCGCCGCACGAGGCCGAAGTAGCTCCCAGGCATGGCCTCTCCAGGCCACAGCCGGACTATGAGGCCCTTCATGGCCTGCTCGGCTACCTTGTGGAGCTCGACCAGCTGCTTCAGCTAGTCGCTAGGGGGCACCGGATGGCCGGCCTCAGCGTACTGAGTACAGAAGACCTTCTCCGTTGAGCTCCCCTCCTCGGATCGGTAAAACGTGGCGGCATCGGATACACTGCGAGGCAGATCTGCAAACGCCCCTGGAGAGCTCCGAATTCGGGTAAGTAATAGGTAATTTACATTAACATGCTTGCTTTGCATGAAAAATGCCTTACCCGCCGCTATCTTCTTCACCGCCTCAATCTCCTGGAGGGCCTTATGGGCCTCGGCCTTAGCGGCTTTGGCACTTTCAAGAGCCAAGGCAAGCTCGGACTCTCGAGTCTTCGAGTCACGCTCCAAACTCTCATGTTTTTCCATGAGAGCCTGGAGCTCTTGCCGCACCTCCGCCACCCGCGCCTCCTGTTTCTCTCGCTCCGTCCGTTCCGCGGCCGCATTGCGCTCGGCCGCGGATACGGCCTCCTTCAGGGTCGCCACCTCCTTCGTGGCCCCTGCAATACCCACGTTATCCTTGTTATTCTCATTGCAACCAAAATCCTTTTCTGTAAGGTACAAATTCAAAGATGGTATTACTCACCTTCTTTGTCCTCGAGCTGCTTCTTGGCAAGGCCGAACTCTTGCTCGGACCGCTCGAGGTCCTGCTTCAACGCACCGACCTCCGCAGTCAGTGCGGCAGAGGTCAGCAGCGCAGCCTGCACACCCATATTGACACAATTTTTAGCATTCCTGCGTATATCTTTTTTTTAGATCCTCAATCCGGTTTTTCTTTCCGAACACCGAACCGAGCATCATGGGCTACTGTCTATGCGGTATTACATTACATATTTTTTCTTACCTCAAAGCCTGTTAGAAGGATACTGCAGGCTTTGGTCAGCCCGCTGTTGGCGAGCTGAACCTTCTGAATCACCGCACTCATGATAGTGTGGTGTTCTTCCTCGATGGAAGCGCCTTTGAGCGCCTCCAACAAGTTGTCCGGCGCCTCCGGTTGGACGGAGGCCGCCGGTGTCACGGTCTTGCCCTTCTTGCGAAGGGGCCGCCTGCCGGACTCCGGAACCACTGCGGGTTCCAGCGTGGAGTCCAGCGCAAAGTCCGGGAGGCTGCCTTGTGGCGCCTCCGGAGCCTCCTCCTGATGGGTCCCTTCCCGGGATCCCACCTCAGCGTCCTCAGCGTCGCAAGGGGTGGAGGCGGTCGAGATGGAATCTACATCCGACGGAGCCAACGACCCGCTCGACGAAGCGGGGAGATCATCATCGGCCGGACTATAGGCAGTGTGCGGCATTAGAAGGACACTATGTGACACAAAGGAGAAATTATAAATCATTCAGGAATCCGGATACTTACGATCTCGCCGGAGGCTTGGCCCTCGAGGGCCACTCTTCGTCGCCAACGTTGGCGTTGGCGGAGCTGTCCGGGGGAATAGTCCTTCCCCTCTTGGACCCTTCGGCCTCCCCTGTCGGGGAAGCCTTCCTCTTCCTCTCCCCTTCCTCTGGGGGAGAGTCCTCTTTCTCCTCCTCGTCTTTGGGGGAGGAGTCCGCCTCGGAGCCATCGGACGATGAGTCCGATAGCACCTGGCGCCGGGAACTTCTTCGAGTTCCCGTGGCCTTCTTCTTGGCCTTCTTATCTGGCACCACATAGAGTGCCGGAACCAGCAGCCCCGTTAAGCGGGCGTCCGCTGGGTCTTCGGGAAGGGGAGCCGGACAGTCTACCTGTCCGGACGTCCTTTGCCAGTCCTGTGAAAGGCACTGGGAGTTTTTAGATCCCACATAGAGTCAAACTATGAAAACAACTGTCCCATAGAGGATAACGAAGCTTACCTCACCGGCCGGGCGCTTGGTGCTGAATCCGCGATCTTCCGTCGCGGACGCGGGGGCTTCTCCGCCCTTGAACAGCACCCTCCAGACGGCTTCATACGTCGTGTCGAAGAGCCCGCTCAGAGTCCGGTGCTGTGCCGGATCGAACTCCCACAGGTTGAAGGCCCGTTGTTGGCAGGGGAGAATCCAGCGGATGAGCATGACCTGGATCACATTGACAAGCCTAAGCTTCTTGTTCACCAGGGTGTGAAGACAGGACTGGAGTCCTGTCAGCTCCTCCGAACTGCCCCATAGCAAGCCCTTCTCTTTCCAGGAGGTGAGCTGCATGGGGATACCAGATCTGAATTCGGGGGCCGCTGCCCATTTAGGGTCACGCGGCTCGGTGATGTAGAACCACCACGATTGCCATCCCTTGATGGACTCCACGAAGGCCCCTTCGAGCCAGATGACGTTGGGCATCTTGCCCAACATGGCGCCTCCGCACTCCGCTTGGACGCCCTCACTACCTTCGGCTTGATGTTGAAGGTCTTGAGCCACAAGCCGAAGTGGGGCTGGATGCAGAGGAAGGCCTCGCACACGACAATAAACGCCGAGATGTTGAGGATGAAGTTTGGCGCCAGATCGTGGAAGTCCAGGCCGTAATAGTACATGAGCCCCTGGACGAAGGGATGCAAGGGGAAGCCCAGTCCGCGGAGGAAGTGGGGAAGGAATACGACCCTCTCATGGGGCCTGGGGGTGGGGATGAGCTGCCCCTTGTTGGGCAGCCGGTGCGCGATGTCGCCGGAAAGGTATCCGGCGCTGCGCAGCTTTGCGATGTGCTCCTCCGTAACGGAGGAGACCAACCATTTGCCTCCCGCTCCAGACATGGTCGGAGAAGGTCGAGACGAGATGCGCGGACTTGGGCGTTGGAGCTCGAGTGCGCGGAGATGGATAAGCAGAGGAGGAAGAAGGCGTAGGTAAAAAGGTGGATCCTTATCCCCTTATATATGGGCGGACGAAGACTATGCGTCCCCACTGGCCTGGTAAAACTCGCTTATCTCCCAAGCGCCACCATCAATGGCGCGATTGGGTTACCCACGTCCGTATTGATGGGAATCCCGGAATAAGGGGAACACAATCTCTGCTTCGACAAGACGTGCCAAGGAAACCGCTTCGCTAAACGTGCTGAGGTGGTATAATAAAAAAACGATTCCAGTAAAGGCTTGGTGGTGGTGTGACATCATGCCGCAAAATACGTCAGCAGATTGAACTTGTGTACATAATATTCTCTCTACGGGGGAATGTGGAAATTATTTTGCAGAGCCGGACACTATCCTGGTGTTCGCAATCGTCTATGAATTATTTGGAGGAGGAACCCGCCTTGCAATGCCGAACATTATGCGCGCCGGACTCATCGTCATTGAAGCCTGATTCAGGGGCTACTGAGGGAGTCCTGGACTAGGGGGTGTCCGGACAGCCGGACTATCATCGTCAGCCAGACTCCAAGACTATGAAGATACAAGATTGAAGACTTCCTCCCGTGTCCGGATGGGACTTTCCTTGGCGTGGAAGGCAAGCTTGGCGATACGGATATGTAGATCTCCTACCATTGTAACCGACTCTGTGTAACCCTAGCCCTCTCCGGTGTCTATATAAACCGGAGGGTTTTAGTGAAGGAAATATGCCCTAAAGGCAATAATAAAGTTATTATTTATTTCCTTATATCATGATAAATGTTTATTATTCATGCTAGAATTGTATTAACCGGAAACATAATACATGTGTGAATATATAGACAAACAGAGTGTCACTACTATGCCTCTACTTGACTAGCTTGTTAATCAAAGATGGTTATGTTTCCTGACCATGAACAAAGAGTTGTTATTTGATAAACGGGATCACATCATTAGTTGAATGATATGATTGACATGACCCATTCCGTTAGCTTAGCACCCGATCGTTTAGTATGTTGCTATTGCTTTCTTCATGACTTATACATGTTCCTATGACTATGAGATTATGCAACTCCCGTTTACTGGAGGAACACTTTGTGTGCTACCAAACGTCACAACGTAACTGGATGATTATAAAGGTGCTCTACAGGTGTCTCCAAAGGTACTTGTTGGGTTGGCGTATTTCGAGATTAGGATTTGTCACTCCGAATGTCGGAGAGGTATCTCTGGGCCCTCTCGGTAATGCACATCACTATAAGCCTTGCAAGCAATGTGACTAATGAGTTAGTTGCGGGATGATGCATTACGTAACGAGTAAAGAGACTTTCCGGTAACGAGATTGAACTAGGTATTGGATACCGACGATCGAATCTCGGGCAAGTAACATACTGATGACAAAGGGAACAACGTATGTTGTTAAGCGGTCTGGCCGATAAAGATCTTCGTAGAATATGTAGGAACCAATATGGGCATTCAGGTCCCGCTATTGGTTATTGACCGGAGACGTGTCTCGGTCATGTCTACATTGTTCTCGAACCGTAGGGTCCGCACGCTTAAGGTTTCGATGACAGTTATATTATGAGTTTATGAGTTTTGATGTACCGAAGGAGTTCGGAGTCCCGGATGAGATCGG
Source organism: Triticum timopheevii (assembly GCA_963921465.1). Taxonomy (NCBI): domain Eukaryota; kingdom Viridiplantae; phylum Streptophyta; class Magnoliopsida; order Poales; family Poaceae; genus Triticum; species Triticum timopheevii. Next base: position 131,063,984 of record OY997266.1, read on the forward strand.
GGACATGACGAGGAGTCTCGAAATGGTCGAGACGTAAAGATCGATATATTGGACGACTATATTTGGAGTTCGGAAAGGTTCCGAGTCATTCGGGTATTTATCGGAGTACCGGAGAGTTACGGGAATTCGTCGGGGAGAAGTATTGGGCCTTATTGGGCCCTGCAGGAAAGAGAGAGGGGCTGCCTAGGGCAGGCCGCGCGCCCCCCCATGGCCTAGTCCGAATTGGACTAGGGGGAGGGGCTGCACCCCCTCCTTCCTTCCCTTCTCTCTTCCCCTTCCTAGTCTCCTACTCCTAATACATGGAAGGTCTCCTAGTTGGACTAGGAAAGGGGGAATCCTACTCCCGGTGGGAGTAGGACTCCCCAGGGCGCGCCATAGTAGAGGGCCGGCCCTCCCCTCCTCCACTCCTTTATATACGGGGGCAGGGGGCACCCCATGGACACACAGGTTGATCATTGAGATCGTTCCTTAGCCGTGTGCGGTGCCCCCCTCCACGATATTACACCTCGGTCATATTGTAGCGGTGCTTAGGCGAAGCCCTGCGACAGGAGAACATCAAGATCGTCACCACGCCGTCGTGCTGACGGAACTCCTCCCCGCGCCTCTGCTGGATCGGAGATCGGGGTGCGTCATCGAGCTGTACGTGTGTCAAGAACTCGGAGGTGCCGGAGTAACGGTGCTTGGATCGGTTGGACCGGGAGGACGTACGACTACTTCCTCTACGTTGCGTCAACGCTTCCGCTTCGGTCTACGAGGGTACGTAGACAACACTCTCCCCTCTCGTTGCTATGCATCACCATGATCTTGTGTGTGCGTAGGAATTTTTTTGAAATTACTACGTTCCCCAACAGTGGCATCCGAGCCTAGGTTTTTATGGTTTGATGTTATTTGCATGAGTAGAACACAAGTGAGTTGTGGGCGATATAAGTCATACTGCTTACCAGCATGTCATACTTTGGTTCAGCGGTATTGTTGGATGAAGCTGCCCGGACCGACATTACGCGTACGCTTACGCGAGACTGGTTTTACCACCGTGCTTTGCACACAGGTGACTAGCGGGTGTCAGTTTCTCCAACTTTAGTTGAACTGAGTGTGGCTACGCCCGGTCCTTGCGAAGGTTAAAACAACATCAACTTGACAAACTATCGTTGTGGTTTTGATGCGTAGGTGAGATTGGTTCTTGCTTAAGCCCGTAGCAGCCACATAAAACTTGCAACAACAAAGTAGAGGACGTCTAACTTGTTTTTGCAGGGCATGTTGTGATGTGATATGGCCAAGACATGATGCTATATTTTATTGTATGAGATGATCATGTTTTGTAACTGAATTTATCGGCAACTGGCAGGAGCCATATGGTTGTCGCTTTATTGTATGAAATGCAAACGCCCTGTAATTGCTTTACTTTATCACTAAGCGGTAGCGATAGTCGTAGAAGCAATAGATGGCGTAAACGACAATGATGCTACGATGAAGATCAAGGTGTCGCGCCGGTGACGATGGTGATCATGATGGTGCTTCGGAGATGGAGATCACAAGCACAAGATGATGATGGCCATATCATATCACTTATATTGATTGCATGTGATGTTTATCCTTTATGCATCTTATCTTGCTTTGATTGACGGTAGCATTTTAAGATGATCTCTCACTAAAATTATCAAGAAGTGTTCTCCCTGAGTATGCACCGTTGCCAAAGTTCGTCGTGCCCAGACACCACATGATGATCGGGTGTGATAAGCTCTACGTCCATCTACAACGGGTGCAAGCCAGTTTTGCACACGCAGAATACTCAGGTTAAGCTTGACGAGCCTAGCATATGCAGATATGGCCTCGGAACACGGAGACCGAAAGGTCGAGCGTGAATCATATAGTAGATATGATCAAAATAAGATGTTCACCATTGAAAACTACTCCATCTCATGTGATGATCGGTTATGGTTTAGTTGATTTGGGTCACGTGATCACTTAGATGACTAGAGAGATGTCTGTCTAAGTGGGAGTTCTTAAGTAATATGATTAATTGAACTTAAATTTATCATGAACTTAGTCCTGGTAGTATTTTGCAAATTATGTTGTAGATCAATAGCTCGCGTTGTTGCTTTCATATGTTTATTTTGATATGTTCCTAGAGAAAATTGTGTTGAAAAATGTTAGTAGCAATGATGCGGATTGGATCCGCGATCTGAGGTTTATCCTCATTGCTGCACAAAAGAATTATGTCCTTAATGCACCGCTAGGTGACAGACCTATTGCAGGAGCAGATGCAGACGTTGTGAACGTTTGGCTAGCTCAATATGATGACTACTTGATAGTTTTGTGCACCATGCTTTATGGCTTAGAATCGGGACTTCAAAGATGTTTTGAACATCATGGACCATATGAGATGTTCCAGGAATTGAAGTTAATATTTCAAGCAAATACCCGAGTTGAGAGATATGAAGTCTCCAACAAGTTCTATAGCAAAAAGATGGAGGAGAATCGCTCAACTAGTGAGCATGTGCTCAGATTGTCTGGGTACTACAATCGCTTGAATCAAGTGGGAGTTAATCTTCCAGATAATATAGTGATTGACAGAATTCTCTAGTCACCATCACCAAGTTAGTAGAACTTCGTGATGAACTATAGTATGCAAGGGATGATGAAAATGATTCCCGAGTTTTTTCATGATGATGAAATCGATGAAGGTAGAAATCAAGAAAGAACATCAAGTGTTGATGGTTAACAAGACCACTAGTTTCAAGAAAAGGGCAAAGGGATAGAAGGGAACTTCAAGAAGAACGGCAAGCAAGTTGCTGCTCAAGTGAAGAAGCCCAAGTCTGGACCTAAGCCTGAGACTAAGTGCTTCTACTGCAAAGGGACTGGTCACTGGAAGCAGAACTACCCCAAGTATTTGGTGGATAAGAAGGATGGCAAAGTGAACAAAGGTATATTTGATATACATGTTATTGATGTGTACTTTACTAGTGTTTATAGCAACCCCTCGATATTTGGTACTGGTTCAGTTGCTAAGAGTAGTAACTCAAAACGGGAGTTGCAGAATAAACAGAAACTAGTTAAGGGAGAAGTGACGATGTGTGTTGAAAGTAGTTTCAAGATTGATATGATCATCATCGCACACTCCCTATACTTTCGGGATTAGTGTTGAACCTAAATAAATGTTATTTGGTGTTTGCGTTGAGCATGAATATGATTTGATCGTGTTTATTGCAATACGGTTATTCATTTAAGTAAGAGAATAAACTGTTGTTCTGTTTACATGAATAAAACCTTATATGGTTACACACCCAATGAAAATGGTTCATTGGATCTCGATCGTAGTGATACACATATTCATAATATTGAAACCAAAAGATACAAAGTTAATAATGATAGTGCAACTTATTTGTGGCACTGCCGTTTAGGTCATATCAGTGTAAAGCGCATGAAGAAACTTCATGCTGATGGAATTTTGGAATCACTTGATTATGAATCACTTGATGCTTGCGAACCATGCCTCATGGGCAAGATGACTAAGACTCCGTTCTCCGGAACAGGGGAGCGAGCAACTGACTTATTGGAAATAATACATACTGATGTATGCGATCCGATGAGTGTTAAGGCTCGCGGCGGGTATCGTTATTTTCTAACCTTCACAGATGATTTGAGCAGATATGGGGATATCTACTTGATGAAACATAAGTCTGAAATAGTTGAAAGGTTCAAAGAATTTCAGAGTGAAGTGGAAAAATCATCATAACAAGAAAGTTTCTACGATCTGATCGCGGAGACAAATATTTGAGTTACGAGTTTGGTCTTCAATTAAAACAATGTGGAATAGTTTCACAAATTCATGCCACCTGGAACACCACATCATAATGGTGTGTCCAAAAGTCATAACCGTACTTTATTGGATATAGTACAATCTATGATGTTTCTTACCGATTTACCAATATCGTTTTGGGATCATGCATTAGAGACAACTGCATTCACGTTAAATAGGGCACCATGTAAATCCATTGAGACGACACTATATGAACTGTGGTTTAGCAAGAAACCAAAGTTGTCGTTTCTTAAAGTTTGGGGCTGCGATGCTTATGAGAAAAAGTTTCATCCTGATAAGCTCAAACCCAAATCGGAGAAGTGCGTCTTCATAGAATACCCAAAGGAGACTGTTGGGTACACCTTCTATCACAGATCCAAAGGCAAGACATTCTTTGCTAAAAATGGATCCTTTCTAGAGAAGGAGTTTCTCTTGAAAGAAGTGAGTGGGAGGAAAGTAGAACTTGATGAGGTAACAGCACCAGCTCCCTTATTGGAAAGTAGTTCATCACAAAAATCGGTTCCTGTGACACCTACACCAATTAGTGAGGAAGTTAATGATAATGATCATGAAACTTCAGATCAAGTTGTTACTAAACTTCGTAGATCAACCCGAGTAAGATCCGCACCAGAGTGGTACGGTAATCCTATTCTGGAAGTCATGTTACTAGACCATGATGAACCTACGAACTATGAGGAAGCGATGATGAGCCCAGATTCCGCGAAATGGCTTGAGGCCATAAAATCTGAGATATGATCCATGTATGAGAACAAAGTATGGACTTTGATTGACTTGCTCGATGATCAGCAAGCCATGTTAATTAAATGGATTTTTAAGAGGAAGACGGACGCTGATAGTATTGTTACTATCTACAAAGCTAGAATTGTCGCAAAAGGTTTTCGACAAGTTCAAAGTGTTGACTACGATGAGAGTTTCTCACTCGTATCTATGCTTAAGTCTGTCTGAATCATGTTAGCAATTGCCGCATTTTATGAAATCTGGCAAATGGATAAAAAAAACTGCATTCCTTAATGGAGTTATTAAAGAAGAGTTGTATGTGATGCAACCAAGAGGTTTTGTCGATCCTAAAGGTGTTAACAAAAATGTGCAAGCTCCAGCGATCCATCTATGGACTGGTGCAAGCATCTCGGAGTTGGAATATACGCTTTGGTAAGTTGATCAAAGCATATAGTTTTATACAGACTTGCGGTGAAGCCTGTATTTACAAGAAAGTGAGTGGGAGCACTACAATATTTCTGATAAGTATATGTGAATAACATATTGTTGATCGGAAATAATGTAGAATTATTCTGCAAAGCATAAAGGAGTGTTTGAAAGGAGTTCTTTAAAATAAATACCTCAGTAAAGCTACTTACATATTGAGTATGAAGATCTATAGAGATAGATCAAGACGCTTGATAAGTTTTTCAATGAGTACATACCTTGACAAGATTTTGAAGTAGTTCAAAATGGAACAGTCAAAGAAAGAGTTCTTGCCTATGTTACAAGGTGTGAAATTGAGTAAGACTCAAAACCCGACCACGGCAGAAGATAGAAAGAGAATGAAAGTCATTCCCTATGCCTTGGCCATAGGTTCTATAAAGTATGCCATGCTGTGTACCAGATCTATTGTATACCCTACACTGAGTTTGGCAAGGGAGTACAATAGTGATCTAGGAGTAGATCACTGGACAGTGGTCAAAATTATCCTTAGTGGAATAAGGATATGTTTCTCGATTATGGAAGTGACAAAAGGTTCGTCGTAAAGGGTTACGTCGATGCAAGTTTTGACACCGATCTGGATGACTCTAAGTCTCGATCTAGATACATATTGAAAGTGGGAGCAATTAGCTAGAGTAGCTCCGTGCAAAGCATTGTAGACATAGAAAATTGCAAAATACATAACGGATCTGAATGTGAAAGACCCGTTGACTAAGATTGTCTCACAAGCAAAACATGATCACACCTTAGTACTCTTTGGGTGTTAATCACATAGCGATGTGAACTAGATTACTGAATCTAGTAAACCCTTTGGGTGTTGATCACATGGCGATGTGAACTATGGGTGTTAATCACATGATGATGTGAACTATCGATGTTAATCACATGGTGATGTGATCTAGATTATTGACTCTAGTGCAAGTGGGAGACTGAAGGAAATATGCCCTAGAGGCAATAATAAAGTTATTATTTATTTCCTTATATCATGATAAATGTTTATTATTCATGCTAGAATTGTATTAACCGGAAACATAATACATGTGTGAATATATAGACAAACAGAGTGTCACTAGTATGCCTCTACTTGACTAGCTTGTTAATCAAAGATGGTTATGTTTCCTGACCATGAACAAAGAGTTGTTATTTGATTAACGGGATCACATCATTAGTTGAATGATATGATTGACATGACCCATTCCGTTAGCTTCGCACCCGATCGTTTAGTATGTTGCTATTGCTTTCTTCATGACTTATACATGTTCCTATGACTATGAGATTATGCAACTCCCGTTTACTGGAGGAACACTTTGTGTGCTACCAAACGTCACAACGTAACTGGGTGATTATAAAGGTGCTCTACAGGTGTCTCCAAAGGTACTTGTTGGGTTGGCGTATTTCGAGATTAGGATTTGTCACTCCGAATGTCGGAGAGGTATCTCTGGGCCCTCTCGGTAATGCACATCACTATAAGCCTTGCAAGCAATGTGACTAATGAGTTAGTTGCGGGATGATGCATTACGTAACGAGTAAAGAGACTTGCCGGTAACGAGATTGAACTAGGTATTGGATACTGACGATCGAATCTCGGGCAAGTAACATACCGATGAGAAAGGGAACAACGTATGTTGTTATGCGGTCTGACCGATAAAGATCTTCGTAGAATATGTAGGAACCAATATGGGCATTCAGGTCCCGCTATTGGTTATTGACCGGAGACGTGTCTCGGTCATGTCTACATTGTTCTTGAACCGTAGGGTCCGCACGCTTAAGGTTTCGATGACAGTTATATTATGAGTTTATGAGTTTTGATGTACCGAAGGAGTTCGGAGTCCCGGATGAGATCGGGGACATGACGAGGAGTCTCGAAATGGTCAAGACGTAAAGATCGATATATTGGACGACTATATTCGGAGTTCGGAAAGGTTCCGAGTCATTCGGGTATTTATCGGAGTACCGGAGAGTTACGGGAATTCGCCGGGGAGAAGTATTGGGCCTTATTGGGCCCTGCAGGAAAGAGAGAGGGGCTGCCTAGGGCAGGCCGCGCGCCCCCCCATGGCCTAGTCCGAATTGGACTAGGGGGAGGGGCCGCACCCCCTCCTTCCTTCCCTTCTCTCTTCCCCTTCCTAGTCTCCTACTCCTAATACATGGAAGGTCTCCTAGTTGGACTAGGAAAGGGGGAATCCTACTCCCGGTGGGAGTAGGACTCCCCAGGGCGCGCCATAGTAGAGGGCCGGCCCTCCCCTCCTCCACTCCTTTATATACGGGGGCAGGGGGCACCCCATGGACACACAAGTTGATCATTGAGATCGTTCCTTAGCCGTGTGCGGTGCCCCCCTCCACGATATTACACCTCGGTCATATTGTAGCGGTGCTTAGGCGAAGCCCTGCGACAGGAGAACATCAAGATCGTCACCACGCCGTCGTGCTGACGGAACTCCTCCCCGCGCCTCTGCTGGATCGGAGATCGGGGTGCGTCATCGAGCTGTACGTGTGTCAAGAACTCGGAGGTGCCGGAGTAACGGTGCTTGGATCGGTTGGACCGGGAGGACGTACGACTACTTCCTCTACGTTGCGTCAACGCTTCCGCTTCGGTATACGAGGGTACGTAGACAACACTCTCCCCTCTCGTTGCTATGCATCACCATGATCATGCGTGTGCGTAGGAATTTTTTTGAAATTACTACGTTCCCCAACATTTAGTCCGTAGGACAACATAACCATTACTACAATCATACCATAGGCTAGCTTCTAGGGTTTAGCCTCCTTGATCTTGTGGTAGATACACTCTTGTACTACCCATATCATCAATATCAATCAAGCAGGAGTAGGGTTTTACCTCCATCAAGAGGGCCCGAACCTGGGTAAAAACATCGTGTCCCTTGTCTCCTGTTACCATCCGCCTAGACGCACAGTTCGGGACCCCCTACCCGAGATCCGCCGATTTTGACACCGACAGTCATGCACCCTTGAAGAGTGGTCTATTTTTATTGAATCTCGAAAGTAGTGATACACATATGCATAATGTCGAAGCCAAAAGATGCAGAGTTGATAATGAGAGTGCAACTTATTTGTGGCACTGCCGTTTAGGTCATATCGGTGTAAAGCGCATGAAGAAACTCCATACTGATGGACTTTTAGAATCACTTGATTATGAATCACTTGGTACTTGCGAACCGTGCCTCATGGGCAAGATGACTAAAACACCGTTCTCCGGTACTATGGAGAGAGCAACAGATTTGTTGGAAATCATACATACAGATGTATGTGGTTCGATGAATGTTGAAGCTCGTGGCAGATATCGTTATTTTCTCACCTTCACAGATGATTTGAGCAGATATGGGTATATCTACTTAATGAAACACAAGTCTGAAACATTTGAAAAGTTCAAAGAATTTCAGAGTGAAGTGGAAAATCATCGTAACAAGAAAATAAAGTTTCTATGATCTGATTGTGGAGGAGAATATTTGAGTTACGAGTTTGGTTTACATTTGAAACAATGCGGAATAGTTTCGCAACTCACGCCACCTGGAACACCACAAAGAAATGGTGTTTCCGAACGTCGTAATCGTACTTTACTAGATATGGTGCGATCTATGATGTCTCTTACCGATTTACCGCTATTGTTCTGGGGTTATGCTTTAGAGACGGCCGCATTCACGTTAAATAGGGCACCATCAAAATCCGTTGAGACGACGCCTTATGAACTGTGGTTTGGCAAGAAACCAAAGTTGTCGTTTCTTAAAGTTTGGGGTTGCGATGCTTATGTGAAGAAACTTCAACCAGATAAGCTCGAACCTAAATCGGAGAAATGTGTCTTCATAGGATACCCAAAAGAGACTGTTGGGTACACCTTCTATCACAGATCCGAAGGCAAAACATTCATTGCTAAGAATGGATCCTTTCTAGAGAAGGAGTTTCTCTCGAAAGAAGTGAGTGGGAGGAAAGTAGAACTTGATGAGGTAACTGTACCTGCTCCCTTATTGGAAAGTAGTTCATCACAGAAATCAGTTCCTGTGACACCTACACCAATTAGTGAAGAAGCTAATGATATTGATCATGAAACTTCAGATCAAGTTTCTACTGAACCTCGTAGGTCTACCTGAGTAAGATCCGCACCAGAGTGGTACGGTAATCCTATTCTGGAAGTCATGTTACATGACCGTGATGATTCTACGAACTACGAGGAAGCGATGATGAGCCCAGATTCCGCAAAATGGCTAGAGGCCATGAAATCTGAGATGGGATCCATGTATGAGAACAAAGTATGGACTTTGGTTGACTTGCCCGATGATCGGCAAGCCATTGAGAATAAATGGTTCTTTAAGAAGAAGACTGACGCTGATGGTAATGTAACTGTCTATAAAGCTCGACTTGTTGCGAAAGGTTTTTGACAAGTTCAAGGGGTTGACTACGATGAGACTTTCTCACCCGTAGCGATGCTTAAGTCTGTCCGAATCATGTTAGCTATTGCCGCATTTCATGATTATGAAATTTGGCAAATGGATGTCAAAACTGCATTTTTGAATGGATTTCTGGAAGAAGAGTTGTATATGATGCAGCCAGAAGGTTTTGTTGATCCAAAAGGTGCTAACAAAGTGTGCAAGCTCCAGTGATCCATTTATGGACTGGTGCAAGCATCTCGGAGTTGGAATAAACGCTTTGATAGTGTGATCAAGGCATATGGTTTTATACAGACTTTTGGAGAAGCCTGTATTTACAAGAAAGTGAGTGGGAGCTCTGTAGCATTTCTGATATTATATGTAGATGACATATTATTAATTGGAAATGATATAGAATTTCTGGATAGCATAAAGGGATACTTGAATAAAAGTTTTTCAATGAAAGACCTCGGTGAAGCTGCTTACATATTGGGCATCAAGATTTATAGAGATAGATCAAGACGCTTAATATGACTTTCACAAAGCACATACCTTGATAAAATTTTGAAAAAGTTCAAAATGGATCAGGCAAAGAAAGGGTTCTTGCCTGTGCTTCAAGGTGTGAAGTTGAGTCAAACTCAATGCCCGACCACAACAGAAGATAGAGATAAAATGAAAGATGTTCCATATGCTTCAGCCATAGGCTCTATCATGTATGCAATGCTGTGTACCAGACCTGACGTATGCTTAGCAATAAGCTTGGCAGGAAGGTACCAAAGTAATCCAGGAGTGGATCACTGGACAGCGGTCAAGAACATCCTGAAATACCTGAAAAGGACTAAGGATATGTTTCTCGTATATGGAGGTGACAAAGAGCTAGTCGTAAATGGTTACATCGATGCAAGCTTTGACACTGATCCGGACGATTCTAAATCGCAAACCGGATACGTGTTTTTTATTAAACGGTGGAGCTGTAAGTTGGTGCAGTTCTAAACAAAGCGTCATAGCGGGATCTACATGTGAAGCAGAGTACATAGCTGCTTCGGAAGCAGCAAATGAAGGAGTCTGGATGAAGGAGTTCATTTCCGATCTAGGTGTCATACCTAGTGCATCGGGACCAATGAAGATCTTCTGTGACAATACTGGTGCAATTGCCTTGTCAAAGGAATCCAGATTTCACAAGAGGACCAAGCACATCAAGAGACGCTTCAATTCCATTCGGGACCAAGTCCAAGTGGGAGACATAGAGATTTGCAAGATACATACGGATCTGAATGTTGCAGATCCATTGACTAAGCCTCTCTCACGAGCAAAACATGATCAGCACCAAGACTCCATGGGTGTTAGAATCATTACTATGTAATCTAGATTATTGACTCTAGTGCAAGTGGGAGACTGAAGGAAATATGCCCTAGAGGCAATAATAAAGTTATTATTTATTTCCTCATATCATGATAAATGTTTATTATTCATGCTAGAATTGTATTAACCGGAAACATGATACATGAGTGAATACATAGACAAACATAACGTCACTAGTATGCCTCTACTTGACTAGCTCATTAATCAAATATGGTTATGTTTCCTAACCATAGGCATGTGTTGTCATTTGATTAATGGGATCACAACATTAGGAGAATGATGTGATTGACATGACCCATTCCGTTAGCCTAGCACTTGATCGTTTAGTATATTGCTATTGCTTTCTTCATGACTTATACATGTTCCTGAAACTATGAGATTATGCAACTCCCGTTTACCGGAGGAACACTTTGGGTGCTACCAAATGTCACAACATAACTGGGTGATTATAAAGGAGTACTACAGGTGTATCCAAAGGTAGATGTTGGGTTGGCATATTTCGAGATTAGGTTTTGTCACTCCGATTGTCGGAGAGGTATCTCTGGGCCCTCTCGGTAATGCACATCACTATAAGCCTTGCAAGCAATGTGACCAATGAGTTAGTTACGGGATGATGCATTACGTAACGAGTAAAGAGACTTGCCGGTAACGAGATTGAACTAGGTATTGGATACCGACGATTGAATCTCGGGCAAGTAACATACCGATGACAAAGGGAACAATGTATGTTGTTATGCGGTTTGACCGATAAAGATCTTCGTAGAATATGTAGGAACCAATATGGGCATCCAGGTTCCGCTATTGGTTATTGAATGAGAATAGTTCTAGGTCATGTCTACATAGTTCTCGAACCCGTAGGGTCCGCACGCTTAACGTTATGATGACAGTTTTATTATGAGTTTATAAGTTTTGATGTACCGAAGTTTGTTCGGAGTCCCGGATGTGATCACGGACATGAAGAGGAGTCTCGAAATGGTCGAGACATAAAGATTGATATATTGGAAGCCTATGTTTGGACATCGGAAGTGTTCTGGGTGAAATCGGCATTTTACCGGAGTACCGGGGGGTTACCGGAACCCTCCCGGGGGTTATTGGGCCTACATGGGCCATAAGGGAGAAGAGGAGAGGAGGCAAGAGGTGGGCCGCGCCCCCTCCCCTCCCTAGTTCGAATAGGACAAGGAGAGGGGGGCGGCGCCCCCCTTCCTTCCCCTCTTCCTCCTCCTTCCCCCTTCTCCTACTCCAACTAGGAAAGAAGGGAGTCCTACTCCCGGTGGGAGTAGGACTCCCCCCTTGGCGCGCCCTCCTTGGACGGCCGCCTCCTCCCCTGGCTCCTTTATATACGGGGGCGGGGGGGGGGGGCACCCTAGACACACAAGTTGATCTATGGATCGTTCCTTAGCCGTGTGCGGTGCCCCCTCCACCATATTCCACCTCGATCATATCGTCGCGGAGTTTAGGCGAAGCCCTGCGCCGGTAGAACATCATCATCATCACCACGCCATCGTGCTGACGGAACTCATCCCCGAAGCTTTGCTGGATCGGAGCCCGGGGATCGTCATCGAGCTGAATGTGTGCTGAACTCGGAGGTGCCGTACGTTCGGTGCTTGGATCGGTCGGATCGTGAAGACGTACGACTACATCAACCGCGTTGTGCTAACGCTTCCGCTTACGGTCTACGAGGGTACATGGTCAACACTCTCCCCTCTCGTTGCTATGTCATCACCATGATCTTGCGTGTGCGTAGGAATGTTTTTGAAATTACTACGTTCCCCAACAGTTAATGGTGAGAAGGTCGTATGTCGTCTTGCCGAGTAGCTTGTGAAGATATAGACGATTCGTTGCATGACAAGCTGTCTCAGCCGCTTCTGCCCAAAAGTGTTTTGGCGTCTTGTACTCATCAAACATCGTTCTCGCCCTTTCAATGAGCGTCCGGTTCTTCCTCTCAACACCTCCATTTTGTTGCGGTGTGTACGTAGCTGAGAACTCATGTGAAATCCCTTTTTCGTCAACAAAGGTGTCCACATTGGCGTTCTTGAACTCCGTTCTGTTGTCGCTGCGAACCTTCTTGATCTTGACTTCAAATTGGTTTTGGGCCTTCCTAGCGAAGTTTTTGAAGATCTTTTGGACCTACGATTTATCATCAAGAAAGAACACCCACGTAAATCTTGAAAAATCATCAACAATGACCAACCCAAATGAGTTACCACCGAGACTCTTGTAGGCATTGGGACCGAAAAGATCCATGTGAAGTAGCTCAAGTGGTCTTCTCGTGGTCATGATGTTCTTCACGGGATGACTTCCTCCAACTTGTTTTCCTGCTTGGCAAGCACTACAAAGTCTATCCTTGTCAAATATAACATCTTTAACACCAAGGATATGATCACCTTTAATAAGCTTGTCAAGATTTTGCATGCCCACATGACCTAACCGTCTATGCCACAACCAGCCTTTAGAGGATTTAGCAATTAAGCAAGTTTTAGGTTGAGCCTTTTTAGTGAAATCAATAATGTATAGATCACCTCTACGTATACCGGTAAAGACCATTTTATGATTATCCCTTCAAAACACTTGGCAATCTACTTTAGTAAATAGGACATTGAATCCAAAGTCAGCTAGTCTAGATACAGAAAGTAAATTATAGCTAAGAGATTCAACGAGCATACCATTTTGTATGGAGATCTCATGTGAGATGGCCACCTTACAAAGGCCAACCACCTTACCCTTTGAGTTATCACCAAAGGTGACATACTTTTGAGGGTCGTCGTTTTCAGCAAGCTCACGAAACATATCCTTGTCTCCGGTCATGTGATCGGTACATCCACTATCAAGAACCCATTCCTTTCCTCCAACCATGTAGCCGCGAAGGTTAGCCATAAGACCAAAGAGTCTCATAGACTCATTGAGATCATGGTCACTATCATCATCCTCGTCATAGTATCCATGTTAAATATCGTCTTGCAAATGATCATTTCCTAGAGAGAGTGATTCATTAGATATATGATTTTGACAATGTTCATCTCTATGAATTCTAATGGCTTCGGAAATGATATTGCTAATGATTCCAACATCTCCTTTGGCACGCATAAGGTCACGAAGCTCAAATAAACAATGTCCAAACATAGGATCATTGGGATTCATCTTATTCAAAGCAATGGACTTATGAAGAATCTCATCTAAGTTTTTCAAGGAATAGACCGAAAATCGTTCCTCAAGAAATCTCCATATAGCATTAGCACAATCAAGCGTTGGCAAGCGACCAATCAAATTTCTAGGCAAACCTCTAGTGATAAGATTGATAGTTCTAAGATTGCGAGTCATGTCAAGAGACTCATGAGGGGTAGGATGCAAGGGGTCACCAAGGGGTTCACAAGGAGTAGTAATGTACTTGTTCGAGTGATATTCATAAAAAATTCCAAGCATCTCATTTTCCACTCACTACATAACTCTCCATCAAGCATAGGCACTCTATGTCTAATACTTCCCAACATAGACTCACCCATCTTCCTCCAATGGTGATTAAACCAAAGGAATGGAGACCAAAGCTCTGATACCAATTGAAAGGATCGAGAAGAGGTGTTTAGAGGGGGGTGATTAGACTCTCAACAAGTAAAGGTAGAAGTTTTTAAGTTTTTCAAGTTGAGGTTGGAAATTAGCACAATTTCAAACATTCACAATGCAATTCAAGCAAGCATGCAAAGAGTATATGAGCAGCGAAAAGTAAAGCATGCAACTCGCAAGAAAGTAAAGGGAGGGATTGGAGTGTGCAAACACAATTGGAGACATAGAGATTTTTGGCGTGGTTCCGATAGGTGGTGCTATCGTACATCCATGTTGGTGGAGACTTCAACCCATGAAGGGTAACGGTTGCGCGAGTCCACGGAGGGCTCCACCCACGAAAGGTCCACGAAGAAGCAACCTTGTCTATCCCACCATGGCCATCGCCCACGAAGGACTTGCATCACTTGGGTAGATCTTCACGAAGTAGGCGATCTCCTTGCCCTTACCAACTCCTTGGTTCAACTCCACAATCTTGATGAAGGCTCCCAAGTGACACCTAACCAATATAGGAGACACCACCCTTCAAAAGGTAACAGATGGTGTGTTGATGATGAACTCCTTGCTCTTGTGCTTCAAATGATAGTCTCCCCAACACTCAACTCTCTCTCACATATTTGGCTATGGTGGAAAGATGATTTGAGTGGAAAGCAACTTGGGCAAGGCTAGAGAACAAGATTCTTGTGGTTGGAATGGAATGTCTTGGTCTCAACACATGAGTAGGTGGTTCTCTCTCAGAAAATAAGTAGTGCAAGTGTAGGCATGTTCTGATGGCTCTCCTCACGAATGAAGAATGGGTGGAGGGGTATATATAGCCTCCACACAAAATCTAGCCATTACACATAGATTCCCAAACTCGGTGAGACTGAATAGTGAAACTAGGTTAGACCGATTTGGTTCAAAATGTGAACGTTAGAGTTTTCGGTGGGACCGATGTGCTAGGGTTAGGGTAAAACCTCAACTCGGTTTGACCAATTACACAAATTCGGTGAGACCGATTTTGGTAATAAGCAAACAGAGAGTTTGTCAAGCAAACTCGGTGGGACCGATTGCAAATCTCGGTGGGACCAAAATTATTGAAACATGCAACAGAGAGTTTGCAAGCTCATCTCAGTGAGACCCAGATCCCATCGGTGAGACTGAACTGATTAGGATTTCTGGCAGTGGCTATGTCAAATGAACTCGGTGGCGCCGGATAGATCAAATTGGTGGGGCCAAGTTTGACATTAGGTTTAGGACATATGTGGGAATGAGAAAGTGGTTGAGGGCTTTGGAGCATATCACTAAGCACTTTGAGCAAGCAAGCCCTTAAGCAACACCTCATCCCCTTTTAATAGTATTGGCTTTCCTATGGACTCAATGTGATCTTGGATCACTAAAATGAAAATGTAGAGTCTTGAGCTTTTGCCAATATTTGTCCTTAGCATCTTGAAGGGGTTCCACATCCTCTTGTCCATGCCACTCCAATGTTGAACTTATCTTAAATATACTAGATGTAAATATTAGTCCAACAAGAGATATGTTGACATTAATTACCAAAATCACCTAGGGAGCACTTGTGCTTTCAATCTCCCCCTTTTTTGGTAATTGATGACAACATACATCAAAGCTTTGGATAAGGATATAAGGAAATAGCAAGTAAAGCTTTGATAAGACATGTAACATTCATATGCTCCCCCTACATGTATGCAATCATGTGATTATGGAATATGAGTGCATGAGAATGCATAAGCATGACAGAGCAAGCAATGAGTTACATGTATCTTGGCTATATGCATCAGAGCAAATTGCGTAGATACCAGAAATATACCTTCATATTCATGAGTCGTTCTTGCAAACAATATATACTTCAGCAAGAGATCCTTATGCACATGAGTATGATGCATATACTTACCTTGTGGTCTTGAGCTGACTATGGAAGAGATGAACCTGAGTAAACAAGGTTAGACAACACAAGAACATCTACTAGACAGAGCAAGAACAAGAGGCCACAAGAGTACCAAGATTGGGATGACATGTAGAGAGTGAGCACTTAGTACTCTAGTTGGTTATATACATGTTCCCAAAGAGTAAATATATGCAATGAATTCGAAAGATTTTCTTCCCTTAGGACTGAGCTCTCTCCCCCTGAATATGATATTGGGTAATGGGAGAGGATTGGGAAAGAAAATCAGAGCATACAAGAAAATCAGAGCAAAATAATCATAACACATACGAACATGTCTTTCCCTACTTGAAGACATGAGACTTCTCTCCTCTTAAGAAGCATCAGGAGAAGCTTTAGGGGTGCATTCTCTCTTATGTGATAAGCTTTGATGTGCTATCTCTCCCCCTTTGACATCAATTTCCAAGAAGGGATCTTCTGGAGCATGAGTCAAGTAGGTTTGGTCCTTGAGTCACAGTACAAAGCAACGTGTAATATAGGATGTTGATAGAGCACAAGAACATTGAGTGGAGCTAGAACAAATATGCAGGTTGCAAATGGAAGAGTGTTTTCTCAGTATTGAAATCGGTAACACCGAGTTGTTATTTTCGGTAGCACCGAGATGGTTCGGTTTAGCCGAAGGAAACAAACCGGTGAGGCTGAGTTCAACATAGAGAGAAAACAATTGTCATCTCAGCTCACTTTGGCAAATGAGCTCTCACAAAGACTTGCAAGGAATTAACTGAAGGATTTGCAATGAATTGGATGCAAGGAAATGGAGAAAATAACAGAGAAATAAAAGGAAGTCTAGATGAAATTTTCTTTTTTTGAAAAGGGAAAATGCATGCAAGAAACAAATGCAAAAACACAGGGAAACAATAGAGAACTTCATCTAGAATTGGTCGGCGATGAAGTCACCTATGTTAGAGTATATTGACTTAGGAGTCAAGTGAAGACACTTGATCATAGGTCATACTCATCGTTTAAGCTCAAAATGGGGTTGCCATTTTTTGTTTAAGCATTTTGATGTATTCACATCTTGTTGAGTTGCTTTGACCCATGTATTGGGGTAAAGCTTCTCTAAGATGGAAGAACATACCTTGGTGGTGGTGATCTTGATCATGTAGTTGAACTTGTGTGGGATGCTCAAGGTTGATGTAGTTCATCAAGAGTTGGGAGCACCACTTGTAATTCGAGTTCATCTACCTACATGGGTTAGTCTTGCAAGGAAGAGCACTTGTGTATCCAAAATGAAAATCATGAAATTTGGTATGAAGAAGTTGTCAAAGGATATATGGAAAGGATTCGTGCTTCCTTGTCTTCAATCACCATTTTGTAGAGACTTGGAGATGTAAAAATTGCTTTTTATGTGATTGAGTTGCAATCTCATAGAGTTGGGCTTATCCAAGTACCTACAAGGGTTAGATAGCATGCAAGAGTACAAGAGTATCCAAGACATATGATCATCATCATAAGAGAAATATCAAGGGTTAGTCATAGAGAAGCTCATGCCTTGCATGCATCCACATGGAGTTTCTACTCCAAGTTTGAGGCATCAATGATGTTCAATTCACCTCTCAACCGGCAAAACACTTTCTCATCAAGCGGTTTGGTGGATATATCCGCCAATTGCTTATCGGTACGAACATGCTTAAGTTTGATATCTCCCTTAGCAACATGATCTCGAATGAAATGATGATGAACTTCAATATGCTTAGTTCGAGAATGTTGCATGGGATTATGAGCAATCTTAACAGCACTCTCATTGTCACAAAGCAATGGAACATGTTTCACATATATCCCATAATCTTTAAGAGTTTGGGTCATCTAAAGTAATTGAGCACAACATGAATCAGCGGCAATGTATTCCGCTTTGGTGGTGGATAAGGATACCGAGTTTTGTTTCTTGGAGGACCAAGACACAAGAGATCTACCAAGAAATTGACAAGTACCCGAAGTGGACTTTCTATCAACATTGTCACCGGCATAGTCCGAGTCGGAGTAGCCAACAAGATCAAAAGAAGACCTCTTAGGATACCAAATGCCAAAGTTTGGTGTATGAATTAAGTATCTCACTATCCTTTTCACAGCCTTAAGATGACATTCTTTGGGGGGAGCTTGATATCGTGCACACATGCACATAGTTGGCATAATATCGGGACGGGAGGCACATATATATAACAATGAACCAATCATAGAGCGGTAAACCTTTTGGTCAACCGGTTCACCATCCTTTGTCAAGTCAAGATGTCCACTAGTAGGCATGGGGGTACTCATACCTTTGCATTCTTGCATGTTGAACTTCTTGAGTAAGTCTTTGGTGTACTTTGTTTGAGATATAAAGGTTCCCTCCTTGGTTTTCTTGATTTGCAAACCAAGAAAGAACTTCAGTTCATTCATCATAGACATCTCAAACTTCTCCGACATTAGCTTTCCAAACTTTTCACTAAAAATGAGGTTAGTTGAACCAAATATGATATCATCAACATAAATTTGGCACACAAATAATTCTCCATTAACCCTTTTAGTAAAGAGTGTAGAATCAATTTTACCAATTTCAAAGCCTTTTCAATAAGAAACTTAGTCAAGCATTTATACCACGCTCTAGGAGCTTGTTTAAGACCATAAAGAGCTTTGTGAAGTTTGTAAACATGGTTGGGTTTCTTAGGCTTAACAAAGCCGAGAGGTTGTTTAACATAAACTTCCTCCTCAATTTCACCATTAAGAAAGGCAGTTTTGATGTCCATTTGATATAAGGTGATGTCATGATGATTGGCATAAGCAAGTAAAATGCGAATGGACTCAAGTCTAGCAACGAGGGCATATGTCTCACCATAGTACATACCTTCGACTTGAGTGTAGCCTTGAGCGACGAGACGAGCCTTGTTGCGCACAACTTTTCCATCTTCATCTTGCTTGTTCCGAAACACCGATTTGGTTCCAATGACATTGTTCTTCTCATCGGGCTTTTCAACCAATGTCCACACTTGGTTCCTCTCAAAGTTGTGTAGCTCTTCGTGCATGGCATTTATCCAATCCGGATCTTCCAATGCTTCTTCAACCTTCATAGGTTCAATGCTAGAAATGAATGAGTAATGTTCAAAAAAATTAGCCAAACAAGTTTTAGAGCGAGTAGTTCTCCCGGTTTGGGTATCATCAAAGATTTGTTCAACGGGATGATCTCTTGAGACTCTTGCTCGAACTCGTGAGAGCTTTTGTTTGGGTTGGGGTGGAACATCCTCTTCATTGTCTTGTTCTTCCTCTTGTCTTTCTTCATTGTTGTTGGCGTTGTTGTTCTCCCGTGGAGGTGGAGAAGGAGGTCGTCGAGGTTCATCTTGTTGTACATCCTCGTTTTCATTGTCTTGATGTGTCCCACTCATGGATGCCTCCAAGTCAACTTTTGGTTCACCTTGGCTTGAAGTTGAGGCTTCCACTTGGATGGATGAGGTACTCTCCTTCACCTCCGTTAGGCGAATCTTGCCAATAGACAAGTCTTGTATGGCTTCCGAAGGATCTTTGTCACCTACATCAATTGGCAATTGCTCTACTTGTGAGCCGTTAGATTCATCAAACTTCACATCTACCATCTCTTCAACCTTTCGGGTGGATTTGTTGTAGACACGGTAAGTGTGAGATTTTGAGCCATAACCGTGTAGGAAACCTTCATGAGATTTAGAAGCAAATTTAGAACGACGATGCTTATCAAGAATGTAGCACTTTGAGCCGAATACCCAAAAGTATCCAACTTGGGGGTTGTTACTGGTGACAAGCTCGTATGCCGCCTTGCCGAGTAGCTTGTGAAGATATAGACGATTCGTTGCATGACAAGCTGTCTCAACCGCTTCCGCCCAAAAGTGTTTCGGCGTCTTATACTCATCAAGCATCGTTCTCGCCATTTCGATGAGCGTACGATTCTTCCTCTCGACAACTCCATTTTGTTGAGGTGTGTACGTAGCTAAGAACTCATGTGAAATCCCTTCTTCGTCAAGAAAGGTGTCCACATTGGCTTTCTTGAACTCCGTTCCGTTGTCGCTGTGAACCATCTTGATCTTCACTTCAAATTGGTTTTGGGCCTTCCTAGCAAAGTTTTTGAAGATCTTTTGGACCTGCAATTTATCATCAAGAAAGAACACCCACATAAATCTTGAAAAATCATCAACAATGACCAATCCAAACGAGTTACCACCGAGACACTTGTAGGCATTGGGACCGAAAAGATCCATGTGAAGTAGCTCAAGTGGTCTTCTCGTGGTCATGATGTTCTTCAGGGGATGACTTCCTTCAACTTGTTTTCCTGCTTGGCAAGCACTACAAAGTATATCCTTGTCAAATATAACATTTTTAACACCAAGGATATGATCACCTTTAATAAGCTTGTCAAGATTTCACATGCCCAGATGACCTAACCGTCTATGCCACAATCATCCTTTAGAGGATTTAGCAATTAAGCAAGTTTTAGGTTGAGCCTTTTTAGTGAAATCAACAATGTATAGATAACCTCTACGTATACCGATAAATACCATTTTATGATTATCTCTTCAGAACACTTGGCAATCTACTTCAGTAAATAGGACATTGAATCCAAAGTCAGCTAGTCTAGATACAGAAAGTAAATTATAGCCAAGAGATTCAACGAGCATAACATTTTGTATGGAGCTCTCATGTTAGATGGCCACCTTACAAAGGCCAACCACCTTACCCTTTGAGTTATCACCAAAGGTGACATACTTTTGAGGGTCGTCGTTTTCAGCAAGCTCACGAAACATATCCTTGTCTGTGGTCATGTGATCGGTACATCCACTATCAAAAACCCATTCCTTTCCTCCAGCCATGTAGCCGCGAAGGTTAGCCGTAAGACCAAAGTGTCTCATAGACTCAATTAGATCATAGTCACTATCATGATCCTCATCATAGTATCCATGTTCAACATCGTCTTGCAAATGATCATTTCCTAGAGAGAGTGATTCATTAGATATATGATTTTGACAATGTTCATCTCTATGAATTCTAATGGCTTTAGAAATGATATTGCTAATGATTCCAACATCTCCTTTGGCACGCATAAGGCCACGAAGCTCAAATAAACAATCTCCAAACTTAGGATCATTGGGATTCATCTTATTCAAAGCAATGGACTTATGAAGAATCTCATCTAAGGTTTTCAAGGAATAGTGTGGAAATCGTTCCTCAAGAAATCTCCATATAGTATAAGCACGATCAAGAGTTGGCAAGCGACCAATCAAATTTCTAGGCAAACCTCTAGTGATAAGACCGATAGTTCTAAGATTGCGAATCATGTCAAGAGACTCATCAGGGGTAGGATGCAAGGGGACAAAAAGGGGTTCACAAGGAGTAGTAATGTACCTGTTGAAGTGATATTCATGAAAAATTCCAAGCATCTCAATTTTCCACTCACTATAGAACTCCCCATCAGGCATAGGCACACTACGTCTAATACTCCCCAAAGTAGACTCATCCATCTTCCTCCAATGGTGATTAAACCAAAGCAATGGAGACCAAAGCTCTGATACCAATTGAAAGGATCGAGAAGATGTGTCTAGAGGGGGAGGGTGATTAGACCCTCAACAAGTGAAGGTAGAAGTTTTTAAGTTTTTCAAGTTGAGGTTGGAAATTAGCACAATTTCAAACATTCACAATGCAATTCAAGCTAGTATGCAAAGATTATATGAGCAGCGGAAAGTAAAGCATGCAACTTGCTAGAAAGTAAAGGGATGGGATTGGAGTGTGCAAACGCAATTGGAGACATGGAGATTTTTGGTGTGGTTCCGATAGGTGGTGCTATCGTACATCCCCGTGGGTGAAGACTTCAACCCATGAAGGGTAACAGTTGCACAAGTCCACGGAGGGCTCCACCCACGAAGGGTCCACGAAGAAGCAACCTTGTCTATCCCACCATGACCATCGCCCATGAAGGACTTGCCTCACTTGGGTAGATCTTCACGAAGTAGGCGATCTCCTTGCCCTTACAAACTCCTTGGTTCAACTCCACAATCTTGATGGAGGCTCCCAAGTGACACCTAACCAATCTAGGAAACACCACTTTCCAGAAGGTAATAGATGGTGTGTTGATGATGAACTCCTTGCTCTTGTGCTTCAAATGATAGTCGCCCCAACACTCAACTCTCTCTCACATATTTGGCTATGGTGGAAATATTATTTGAGTGGAAAGCAACTTGTGGAAGGCTAGAGATCAAGATTCTTGTGGTTGGAATGGAATGTCTTGGTCTCAACACATGAGTAGGTGGTTCTCTCTTAGAAAATGAGTAGTGGAAGTGTAGGCACGTTCTGATTTCTCTCCTCACGAATGAAGAATGGGTGGAGGGGTATATATAGCCTCCACACAAAATCTAGCCGTTACACACAGATTCCCAAACTCGGTGAGACCAAATAGTGAAACTCGGTCAGACTGATTTGGTTCAAAATGTGAACATATGAGTTTTTGGTGGGACCGACAAGGTCAACTCGTTGGGACTGATGTGTTAGGGTTAGGGTAAAACCTCAACTCGGTTTGACCAATTACACAAACTCGGTGAGACCGATTTTGGTAATAAACAAATAGAGAGCTGGTCAAGCAAACTCGGTGGGACCGATTGCAAATCTTGGTGGGACAAAACTTATTGCAATAGGCAACAATGAGTTTGCAAGCTCATCTCTATGAGACTGAGATCCCATCAATGAGACCGAACTGATTAGGGTTTCTGGCAGTGGCTATGTCAAATGAACTCGGTGGCGCTGCCATTAAGCAACACCTCATCCCATTTTAATAGCATTGACTTTCCTATCGACTCAATGTGATCTTGGATCACTAAAATGAAAATGTAGTCTTGAGTTTTTTTTCCAATATTTGTCCTTAGCATGTTGAAGGGGTTCCACATCCTCTTGTCCATGCCACTCCAATGGTGAACTTATTTGAAATATACTAGATGAAAATATTAGTCCAACAAGAGATATGTTGACATTAATTACAAAAATGACCCATGGAGCACTTGTGCTTTCAGCAGGCCCAAGCTTCGCTCCTGTCACTATCATCAACCTAGTAGTGCCGCTGCAGACTCCCCTCTTGCCCTCCGTTGTCGCTCTGGCCATCGATGTTTTTTGCAACAAATGTCTTGCTGCAAAATTCCTCTCGTAACATCATCTCTATTGCATAAATTTCTTGATTCACACCGCATACGACATGATATTTTCAATGAAAAAATTTCTGCAACATTAGTCATGTTGCAAAAGTACTCCCACAACATCATCGATGTTGCAGAAAACATGAAGATGAAAAAAATAATGTTGCAATGCCACCACTGTTGCAAAAGTCCTCCCGTGACATCTCTTTGTTGCAATTTTTTTGAAGATGAAAACAAAAAAATACAGCTAAAAATAACGTTTTGGTAATTTTGCAACAAAGCAATTGTTGCGGAGCGAGTTGCGGAACATCTACTCGGTTGCAATTCTGGATGCACCTCATTTCGGAGATCAAATGGTTATTTACGGCTCAATCCAACGACACAAGACGACCAACGCTTAGCGTAGCCCTTATCAATTTAGTATGTGGCTCTTAATATGCACGTACCAGTTCTAAGAAGACCGAGTCTACCATGTATCCAAATGGAGTAGTTGCAATTGTAATTAGTTGAATTTAATTACCTAGTTGAAAAATAGTCTGGGTTGTTCATTATTCTTGCACCTTATCTTCTTATATGCAGATGACATGTACAGTAACAATTACAACTTTTCAAACCTTATCAAATGTTTCTACACATCCATTTTTCTCTAATATTTATATATTTATGTTGGTCGTTACGCACAAATGAGCACGCCAACCCACACTTCATGTTCTTTGGTGTTGAAGACCTTTGACGAACGCCTGCATGTCATAGTAGTCGCTTGCCTTGCTTCAGACGTACTACTTTCCTCTATATCTCACAAACAACCTAGTTGAGAATTTTGCCCTTGGGCTTATCAAATGTTTCTACTGTTTTGATTATCTATAATAAATCGAACTTTTTATCTTTGAGGTGAACGGGCGCAGTAACGCACGTATTCATGGTCAAGCTATGACATACAAGTACAATAAACTTCATAGTCTGGTAGTGATACTTATTTGGAGAAGTATGTACCACGTGCTTAAAAAAATCTACTCATACTTTGATGAGTAATTATCATTCAAACGAGGACCCTCACCTCTTGGCATAGTAGCTTCTCCTTGTCCATTTTTATTTTCGAAAAGAAGGAATACCCCCGGCCTCTACATCTCTTGATGCACACAACCATAATTCTCCTTGTTCATAAGGGAGTAATTTTGACAAATAATAATTTGACCAAGCGTAGTTAGGAAGGAAGTAAAAGATGTTACTTTGTGATCATGATGAAACAATGGAACATCTTTTTGCTAAGTTATTATGGAGAACAATTCACGTTGCTTTTAAGGTTGTTCTGCCCAACACGATATCACATTTATTTGGGACTTAATTAATTGGGATAGAGTCTAAGACTGCGGCACATATTCGAGTTGGAGTGTGTGCATTACTTTGGGCATATTAAACTGTCGAAATGATGTTGCCTTTAATAGATAAACTATCACAAATTTTTTGCAGGTCATCTTCAAGGCGTCTACTTGGATCCGTATGTGGTCATTACTCAGTCATGTGGACCACAGGGAGCATATGGATATTGGGTGCAACCAATGAAAACGGATGCACGGGATATTTACAACCGATTTGGATGGCTATCCAATAATAACATAGGTGTCTAGTAATCTTACCCTATTTTCGGCGGTTGTGGCAAATTTATTTGTTTTGAGCTTAATACTACTACGTAAGACTTTTTTTAACCTGGATTTTTAATAAAATGGTTGTGTGCATCAAGAAATGTAGAGGCTGGGGGTATTCCTCCTTTCTGAAACAAAAAGTTCTCCTTCTTCACTACAGCGTGTAGGTATCATGTACCTAGGATAATTAGATTATATTTCTTTTCTTTTTTGCAACAATCTTATGTTTTATGGTTTTATCGTCTATAGTTTTATTGGGGACAACCAAACATTGAAATGCATCAGTATGAGCAGCACTGGAGGTTAATTGAGGGGGAGAAAAAAAATGAGTTATGGGTTATTCGGTTTACATTCTGTAGCTTCTGTAAATTGTGACTTGGTTGTCTCAGCCTTTCTCTTAATTCAATGCAATCTTCAGTGCATATTGCATCCTTTGCATACATACTAAATTTATATTGCCATTTTCAACAGTTTTCATACTGAATTGAGACCACTATTTTTCTTCATATTAGCAATCATAATTTTCGTCATATGCACTGAATATAGATTTCTAAAACAATTAGAATTAAGGCACCAGTGTTTCTCTGTGCTTGTGTTTTATTTTTACCATTGATAATTCAACATTCTTTCTACTCTAATTCTCCTCTTTTCATGGTGTCGAAGTGAACTCTTGCTTGGTTATTTTAATCTTTTTTTATCAAAGAAGAGCTTCCCCCTTTCGATTTTCATTACTGAAAATCAACTTGCAGATCCACAGAATTCAACCTAAAGACTAACATAATTCATAACACCGCCGCACAAACCCGCACATGCCATCAACACCCAAAAGCCCATAGGCATACAAGTCTGCCAACCAACATCGTCAGGGACATAATGAAGTTCATGAGGGCACCAGACAGCTAAGAAAACTACTAAAAATGCAGTAGCAGCACAAAGGCACACATCTTCAGTAGCCTGCAGAATCCTTTCTTCAGCCCTCCAGTCTTGCCACATTGATTCTCCAGCCCTGCTTCGATGTGTAAACTTCATTTGCTACCCGCTCTAGCAGTCTAGCTCCCAGCTCCAGCACCCTTTTTAGCGGCTCCTTTGTCTATAAGACAGACCAATCATCCAACCAATGAGCCATTAGTTCGATTATATATAAAGGATCATTTATCCTTTTGTTTTCAAAAATAATTCCATTTCTACTTTTCCAAATAACCCATAACAAAGCAGAAACCCCCACCATTACCAAATTTTTATCATCCATGCCAAACTTGTTCAACCAATTCCCAAAGCAATCCTTTACACTCAAGGGGTGGTTTTAATTAAGCCCACAAACACATCTGATCAACCCCCACATCAAGTATGCCACAGAGCATTCAAAGAACAGATTATCAACTGATTCATCTTTTCCACAGAACACACATCTTTTCCCTCCTTTCCATCCTTTCTTTAGCACATTGTCTCTTGTCAAGACACTTTTCCTATTAACTAGCCACAAAAAAACTTCTATTTTCCCAAGCACTTTGGTTCCACAGAAATTTCTGTGGGAATTTCAGACCAAGAGTGATAATTTTCCTGTACAATGACCCCACCGTAAATTTATGATCTGCAGAGGGTCACGTGACTTTGTCATTTCCACCTCCCATAGATACTTGTTCACATCTACTTTTAAGACTATTCCATAACTCCAGGACTTCCCCATGTAAAGTTCTTCTGAATTTAAATCCTTGCCATCCTTTTTGTATGGCTTCATCTACAGTTATATTGTGGGCAAAGCATATATCATATACTCTAGAGTAAGCTTCTTTTAATGGTTTATCATCTACCCAAGTATCTTCCCAAAACCTAGTATTTTTCCCATCTCCCAGTTCTTTTTTATCAAATTTGTAAAATATTTCTTTAGTTCTCATCAGACTACCCCAGAATTGGGAATCTCCAGGTCTCTTAGCTATTAAGGCTAAGCATTTTCCCTTTCCATACTTTCTACTGAGTATATCTTGCCATAATCCCTCCTCTGTTTCCATTTTCCAAAACCATTTGGCCAATAATGCCATATTCATCACCTCCAAATTTAGGATCCCTAATCCCCCTACATCTTTATTAGTGCAACATTTCTCCCATTTAACTAGATGGTATTTTTTTATGTTCTCATCTTCTTGCCATACCAATCTAGCCCTAAAAAATCAGCTTTTCCAATAATCCCTTTTGGGACAGCATAAAAGGACATCATAAAAAGTGGAATATTAGTCAGACATGCTTGCACCAGGTTTATTCTACAAGCAATAGAGCCCAGCAGCTCCCCCGCCAACAACTACATCTTTTTTTTTCAATTTTGTTAGTTACACAGTTCCAGGGTAAATTTCTAATTCTAATATCTGACACAGGCATTCCTAAGTATCTGATGGGGGACGCCCCCCTCCCCCGCGTCGCCCTCCCCACGGGCGACTCGGGAGGCGAAGCAGCCTCGAGCGCTCCCTCCCCTCCTCCTCCCCCTTCCCCCTGCCGCCGCCGGTGCTCCCCGTCGGGCAAAGACCTGGCGGATCCGGCGGCAGCGGGACTTTGCTCCCAGGCTGCCTCCCCCCTCGAGCGTGGGGCTCGATGAGGCTGACGGAGCCACGCTGCTCCGGACCTAGGGTTTTGTGACGGCGGCCCCAGATCTAGAGGTTCGGGCCTCTGGACCTGGCGTGGCGAGCACGCGGGCGGCATGGCATGCCCCTTTGGGGGTGCGGCTGCGGCTGCTTGGCTGTGCCCCAGTGGATCCAGGTGGCAGAGGCTGCAGGTCACCGCGGCAGCGGCCATGGTCGGCGGCAGCAAGGTGCAGGTGGCAGGTCCCCGCGACGGCGCCACTGCCCCTGCTCGACGCGACCCCCTACGATGGTTGGCCTTGTTTGGCAGCCATCCGACAGCTGCTGCTCTGCACTGGCTGGTGCTACCCTACATCGACAGTGACGACACGTTGTTTCCCTCTCGGTGCTGATGGTCCTCTCCGGCGGTCTGCTTCCCCGTCTCCTGTCTGCTTTGTTTTGGTGGTATTTGGGGTTCTGTTCTTGGGCCGGGGCGAAATCCCTGCGCGGCGATGGCCTGCGCTGACAACGGCGACACCTGAGGGTGCCATAACCTCCATGGAGGCGCTGTCATGGCCCGGACTGACCCTCTCCTTGAGCATCGGGGGAAACCCTTGGTCCAGTTCATTGGACAAGGCAGCGGTGGCGTCTCAGCACCATTCCCTTCTTGAAGGCGTTGCTTGGGTCGCACTTGGAGTCCCCGATGCGGCAGCTGGAGATGGTGGCCTCCCCGGTCTTCCGGCGCGGCTTGCTGGTGATGCGATGCTGTGATGAGGACTTCAGCATAGAGCGTGGGCATCCGGGGTGCTATGTATGCCGGCGCCGGCATGTCCAAGACGATGGCTTCACTAGTCCTGGTTGGGTCCTGCCATCCACCTGCCATCTCTTAGGCACTTATGGGTGGAAGGTACGTTGGCCTGGACAACCCTGGAGATGCGGTCTTCTTTGGAGGTGCCTGCAAATGGCTGTGACGCGGCCTTGAGGCTCTGAGTCTAGTTACCTCGCCGTTCATGGTTGGAGGCTGGACAAGGCTAGACCTTTCGTAGTTGTAGTCTGTAGTTGCTAGGACCTCCTCGCCTGCTCGTTTGGTGAGGACGATGATGTGTGTGTGTGTGTCCCTCCTCTTGGGAGGTTGTACCTGTACTGCTGTTCTCTTCCTGTTCAATGAAATGAAACGCAAACTCTTTTGTGTTTTCTCAAAAAAATAAAGTATCTGATGGGCAGTTCCCCCATTTTGCATGTTAGAATCTCTTGATATAACTTCTGTTTCTCTTTAGCCTTTCCAAATAGCATCAGTTCACTCTTATGAAAATTTATTTTGAGTCCAGACATTTGTTCAAAAGCTCCCAATATAAATTTGAGGTTTCTTACACTTTCCACATCATCTTTTATTTAAAAATAGTGTCATCTGCATACTGTAACATATTGACACCTTTATTATTTTCCCCTCTCAACACCCCCTTCACCACATCATGTTCCAAGGCATTGTTCATTAAAATGGCTAGTGCATCTGCAGCCAAGTTAAAAAGCAGTGGTGACATAGCATCACCTTGTCTTAATCCTTTAAAGGTTTTAAAATATGGCCCAATGTCATCATTCACCTCAATCCCTACATGCCCTCCGCTCATAGTTTCCATCATCCAGTCACACCATTTGTCAGGGAATCCCTTTAGGTTTAACATTTGTATTACAAAAGGCCATTTTATTTTGTCATATGCTTTCTCAAAATCTACTTTGAAAATCAAAGCATCTTCTTTATCTTTATGAAAAGTATTTAGAGCTTCATGTAAAATCACTATTCCCTTCATGATATATCTACCCTTGATAAAGTCAGTTTGGGTTTTGGATATCACACGGGACACACATTTAGCTAACATGTTCATCAACACTTTAGTTATGATCTTGAAACTAACATTCAACAGACATATGGGCCTAAATTTTTGAATTTGTTTAGCATCATTGGTTTTTGGGACAAGAGTTATAATGCCATAATTGAGCCTGGCAATATTAATTTCTCCTCTTGTAAAACCCTCCACCAATGCTTTTAGATCCCACTTAACCAAATCCCAGAATTCCTGATAAAAATCAGCAGGGAATCCATTTGGTCCAGGACTCTTATTTTTTCATTCCAAACACCACCTGTTGTATTTCATCTAAAGAGAAAGGAGCCAAAAGCTTCTCTCTGTCTTGAATGCTAATCTTTTTCATCTCAATTCCCTTCATAGAGATTTGTGTCTCCTCGGGATGTCCAAATAAATTCTTGTAAAAGTTAGTTATGTATTCCATCAGTCTACTATCTCCCTCTATGATCCCGCTTCTTGTTCTAATGAAATAATTCTATTTTTCCTCCTTCCATTGACCTTGGCATGATAATATCTAGTGTTCCCATCTCCATTAGTTATCTCTTTATCTTTATATCTTTGCAACCATTTTATTTCTTCCTGAAGCAATACTCTTTTAAGCTGTGCTCTAAGTTCCTTCTGCTCTGTTCTATCTGCAGCAATAAGTCCCATTTTCTCAGCTCTCTTGTCTATCTCATCTAGTTCCTTGACTATATCTATCTTTATTTTTTGTACCAAGCATCCACATTTTTATTCCATCCCTTGGTTTTTTTCCTCAAGTTTCTTAATCTTAGTTGCCATCTCTCCAGAACATCTCCTCTATATTTCTCATTCCATGTTTATATAACAACTATTTGAATCCCTCTCTCATTGCCCATGCATTCTCATATCTAAATGTATATTTGTGGTTTTGTGATCCCTGTGTCTAGGAACAAGGGAGTATGATCAGATATTTCCCTAGCAAAAGCTTGTAATATTGTTAGTGGGTACTTTTCCTCCCAAGCTGGGCACATCAAAACCCTGACTAGCTTTTCAAATGTGGGATTTTCCTGGTTGTTAGCCCAGGTGAATTGTCTCCCATTTAATGCTAGCTCTCTCAACCCTGCTTGCTCAATTATAGCATTAAACATGAAAGACCACTTATCATCATTTACAGGTTTGTTTCCCCCCTCTCATTTCTAATGATATTAAAGTCACCACCCACCAAACATGGCAGTGGATTATCATGGTATAACCTGGCAAGCTCAGCTAAAAAACCGGCCTTCCCCTCTATCTGAGCATCCCCATACACAGTAACCAAATTCCAGTGCATCTTGATATTTTTTTCAAAAACCAGAATTCTCAGAAAATATTGTCCTTTCTCTATATTTTCCACATCAAAAAGATCTTTGTTCACCAACTAGGATCCCACCAGACTTCCCCCTGGATGGGTTCCAGCACCATTGGTAGTTTCTTCCTCCACACAAATCTCTATGAAATCTAGCCTCTGATCAATGATCATTTCTCTCACAAATCTTTTTTTATGATCATGCCCTATACCTCTGACATTCCAGAAAACCCCTCTCATTTCCACTTTTTATCTTTTCTCTATTTTTACAATCTTCTTATTTAATTTTTATGTATTTTCATTGAAGTATCAGAGAAGAGACTAATTAGTCTTCTTTCCTTTTCTCTTTCTTCTCAACACCCCAATCCCAATTGACTGCTTCACACAGTCCATTGATGGTGAGATTTGTTTCCACTTTTCTTTCCTGAGAACAAACCTCTTAGTTTTATATATTGCTGCTCCACAATGTCAGCATTAGAGTGTTCTAAATTAGACCATATCGCATCAATATCAACCTCTCCAGTATTAATGTGTACTAGGGTGACCTCATCTTCCTTTCTTTTAACCTCTAACTCTATTCCTCCCTTTGCTTTATCATTCTGGATATTTTGGAAATACATTTCTTTTCTAGCCAATTCCATTTTCTTAAGGATGTCCAGATTTCTGTCTATCATGTCAATAGAACACCCTAAATCAATTCCCACCACAAAACTAATATGTAATAGAGAAGAGTCTGCAAATTAAGTATCACGGTTCTTACCATGATTATCTCTTTCCTCTGCTCTGATCTTTGCCATCTCCTCTACTTTCTGATCTTCTTTTCCTTTGTTCCCGAGACTCCTTTTCAGTTCAACTTCTTTCTCATCTCCATCTTTATCCAGAATTTCAGCTCCATGAATACCATCCATCTTTTCACCTAAGGTGCCAACTGACTCTTGACTAGCATTGTAATATGTTGGTTCATTATATTTCCCAGACACAGTTTCCTCTTTCCCAGGTTGATTTTCTCTCTCATATTCATCCATGTCCATATTGGCCAGCTCTAATTCATATTGTTCTCTGTTAACAGCTTCTTGCATCAACTTCTGAATCTCTCCCTATTGTAGTTCCACCATCTCTTGCATAATTTGTTGAGAATTCTCCAGTTCCTTGATTCTTTTCTCAGTCTTAACCCACAGTGCACTGTGCCTGGCTTTCTATTCTTCCAATACTTTGATCCTATTGAACAAAATGTCACTTTCCTTTTGCCATTTCCTTCTTTCTGTGTTCATCTCATTCTGCCATTGCTTCATGCTTTCTTCCACTTGTATTCTCACTTTCTTAACTTTCCCATCTATTTCTTCACTTTGCTTAAGGGACGGACATCCAAGTGCAATGCCGCTGTGGTCTTTATCTTCCATTTTTTTCTTTTTCTTTTGTCTTCCTCCTCCTCTGAAGCATCCAAGTCACCAATATCTTCATTTTTCCTTTTTGTTAAATTGTGATCTAGATTATACCGTATTGGACTAGACGTAGTACATACGGTTTGGGCCTTTGCGTTGGTACCGATGCATATAGGTACAACCCGTTTACTTGTCCTCCAAGGACTCTCATGTATTGCCCTCATATATGCCCCATGTAGTTGCACCTCAGATGGTTTGTCGTCTCGTGCTTGTAATACTCCTCCATCATAGTGATTACGCCTTCGTCCGTGGTTTTCTCCCGCAAGGGTTTCCACGTAAAAATCTGTGTGCTCACGTGTCTCATTTATCTCGTTATTATCTAACAAGTGGTATACAGAGCTGAGGTTCAGTTACCAGATTTGAGACGAGAGTTAGGTTGCGGTCTGTCTGCCGCAGCCGTCTTCCGCTATCCGTCGAATCCTACACGGGATTGATTTCTGCTGCGCGTCGTCGCAGAGATCCGCTGTTCGAGTCCGACAGCTATTCCGCCGAGACCTCTGCTACTGTGCTGCCCTACAAAGCCGTGTGCTTGTCCGATCCGCTGAGCCGTGAGTTGCAGCAGGTGCAAGCTTCAAGTCCCCAGATTCGGCGGCAAGCGATCTAACCAGCCATCACTTCCTCGTGTGGAGACCGAAGCCATGTTCATCTACCAAGACATGTGGAGTACTAGTTTGAGTACTGTTCACGTGAAGCCACCAGGTCCAGATTCGTTTTCTTTAATCCTCTCTGATCAAGAGCTAGTACTAGATATCCAGCTACTAGTACTATTTGTCACATGAAGCTTCAGTTGATTTTTTCAATTGCTACGGCCACCAGCGACTACCAGGTGCTATCTCTTCTAGTTCTTTGTCCGCCTATTAATTATGTCAAGAATTTTTCTATGGGCTTGTACTACTTTGTGTACATAGATTTATCTACTCATGGCTTCCATGAAGTACGATCTTCCGCCACTGGACCGTGACACAAGGTTTACCCTATGGCAAGTCAAGATGCGGGCGTTGTTGGCACAGACCAACTATGATGAAGCACTAGATAGTTTTGGGAAGAACCGAATTCAGGACTGGACTAATGAGGAGAAAATAATTGATCGTAAGGCTTGTCAAAAATTCAACTCAATTTGCATAATAATAGTTTGCAGGAAGTTTTGAGCGAGAAAACTGCCGCCGCTCTATGGTTAAAGCTGGAAGGGATTTGCATGACAAAAAATCTTACCAGCAAGATGCATCTGAAGCAAAAATTGTTCCTGCACAGGTTACCCGAGGGAGGTAATGTTTTGAATCATATTTCAGAATTTAAAGAGACCATATCCTTTTCTAGCTGCAATGGAGGTTAAGTATGAAGAGGAAGATACTGCTTTAATGTTACTTTGTTCATTGCCAAGTTCTTATACCAATTTTAGAGACACCATATTATACAGTCGTTATACTCTCACACTTAATGAAGTTTATGAAGCTTTGAACTCTAAGGAGAAGATAAAATTAATGGTGCCTCATGGTGGTTCAAGTTCATCCCAAGCCGAGGGATTATCTGTTCGTGGCAAGACAAAGGAGAAGAACTCACATAATGGAAACAGAGGCAAAAGAACGGCTACATGGATCGGTCGCAGTCCAGAGACAAGAAGTATTGCAGGTATTGCAAGAGAGATGGGCATGACATATCTGAGTGTTTCAAGTTGCAGAACAAGGAAAAGAGGATAGGTAACAAACAAGGTGAAAATTCTGCTAATATTGCTCATGATGATAGTTCCGATGATGCTCTTGTCATTATTGCTGGATGTGCTGAGACCAATGATGAGTGGGTACTTGACACTGCATGCACTTTTCATATGTGTCCACATAGAGATTGGTTTACTACTTTTGATTCCACTACTTCTGCTGGTTCCGTTTTGGGTTTTGATAATTCACCATGCAAGATTGAAGGCATAGGTTCTGTTCGAATCAAGATGTTCGATGGCACAATTAGAACGTTGACAGATGTTCGGTATATTCCGAAGATGAAGAGAAATCTTATCTATGTTAGTGCCCTTGATGCAAAGGAGTACAAGTATTCAGGTGGAGATAGTGTTTTGAAAGTCACCAAAGGTTCCCTTATTGTGATGAAAGGTGACTTAAGTTCGACCAATGGTCTTTATTACCTTTGAAGTTCTACCGTTTCAGGTAACTCTACTCCAGCTATTTCAAAGAATTCTGATTGTGATGTTGCTAACCTTTGGCATATGCGTCTTGGACATATGAGTGAACTTGGTTTAGCAGAGTTAAATAAGGGAGGTCTTCTTGATGGATATGAACCTGGTAAATTGAAATTTTGTGAGCATTGTATCTTCGGCAAGCACAAGTTCAACACTTCGACTCATACAACTGAAGGTATTCTTGATTATGTCCATTCTGATTTATGGGGACCATCTCGCAAGAAGTCATTAGGTGGTGCAAGTTACATGCTGACTATTATAGATGATTATTCGAGAAAAGTTTGGCCTTATTTCTTGAAGCATAAATATGAAGCATTCTCAGCATTTAAGGAGTGGAAGATTATGATTGAGAGGCAAACTTAAAGGAAGGTAAAAATACTTCACACTGATAATGGTATGCAATTCTGTTCTAAATAATTTAAGAATTATTGCAAGTCTAAAGGCATTGTCAGACATTACACCGTTCCTTATACTCCTCAACAAAATGGTGTTGCTGAGCGTATGAACAGGACCATTATTTCCAGAGCCCGTTGCATGTTGTCCAATGCAGGTTTGCATAGGCGTTTTTAGGCTGAGGCCGCTTCCACTGCTTGTTATCTCATTAATCGTTCACCATCTATTGCTCTTAATAAGAAAACTCCAATCGAGGTATGGTCTGGTTCACCTGCTGATTATTCACAGTTGAGAGTTTTTCGTTGCACTGCTTATGCTCATGTTGATAATGGAAAGTTGGAGCCTAGGGCTGTTAAGTGCATCTTTCTTGGTTATAAGTCTGGTGTTAAAGGTTAAATTGTGGGATCCTGAAACCCAGAAGGTTGTTATTAGCAGAAATGTTATCTTTAATGCAACTGCTATGTTACATGATGTTTCATCTACTAATGTTCCTGGTGAGAGTGAACAGCAGCCTACTATTCAGCAGCCTACTATTCAGGTGGAGCATGTTATTGAAACAGGTGATACATCTGGTAATGAAATTGTTGATGCACATGATGAACCCGTCGTTGATGATGATCATGTCACTCCCACTCCAAATCAGCCTATTGTTCCACCTGGTTGGAATCTTGCACGTGACAGAGTTAGGCGGGGTATTAATAAACCTGACAGGTTAATTGAAGAGTGCAATATTGTTTCTTTTGCTTTATCTGTTGCAGAAGAAATTGAAGGTAATTCTGAGCCTTCTTCATATTCCGAGGCTATTATTTCTGGTGATAGTAATAAGTGGATGACTGCTATGCATGATGAGATGGAATCACTTGAAAAGAATGGCACTTGGGATTTAGTAAAATTACCTAGAGAGAAGAAACCTATTCGTTGCAAGTGGGTTTTCAAAAGGAAAGAAGGTGTTTCTCCTAATGATGAGACAAGATAAACAACAAGGTTAGTTGCTAAAGGTTATAGCCAGATTCCAGGTATTGACTATAACAAAATCTTTTCTCCTGTTGTGAAGCATAGCGCTATTCGCACTTTACTGAGTATTGTTGCCATGCATGATTTTGAGCTTGAATAATTGGATGTTAAAACTGTGTTTTTACGTGGAGAATTAGAAGAGGATATTTATATGGAACAACCTGAAGCTTTTTTTATTCCTGGAAAAGAAAAGCTTGTCTGTAAGTTAAAAAATCTCTTTATGGATTGAAGCAATCCCCTAGACAGGGGTATAAGAGATTTGACACCTTTATGCTCTCTCAAGGTTTCAAAAGGTCTAATTATGATAGTTGTGTTTATTTGAAAACTGTCAACAGTTCAACTATTTATTTGCTCCTTTATGTTGATGATATGCTTATTGCTGCAAAGAGTATGTCAGAGATTAATGAACTAAAGAAGCAATTGAGTAATGAATTTGAGATGAGGATTTGGGTGCAGCAAAGAAAATT
Source organism: Triticum timopheevii (assembly GCA_963921465.1). Classification (NCBI taxonomy): domain Eukaryota; kingdom Viridiplantae; phylum Streptophyta; class Magnoliopsida; order Poales; family Poaceae; genus Triticum; species Triticum timopheevii. The sequence continues at coordinate 131,100,227 of OY997266.1, forward strand.
CTTGGCATGGAAATATCCAGAAATAGACCGTCTAGAAAAGTATATCTAAGTCAGAAGGGATATATTGATAAAGTTCTTTGTCGTTTTAATATGCATAATGCCAAGCCGGTGAGTACACCGTTAGTTGCGCACTTCAAATTGTCATCAGCTTTATGTCCTAAGTCAGATTCCGATATTGAGTACATGTCTAGAGTTTCCCATTCAAGTGCAGTTGGTTCACTTATGTATGCCATGGTTTGATCTCGTCCGGATTTATCTTATGCATTGAGTGTTGCCAGTGGATTTTCAGATACCTGCGAGGTACTACTAATGCTTATTTACAGTTTTGGGAAAACTGGAGATGGACTTGTTGGTTTTGTTGATTCTAATTTTGCTGGTGATTTGGATAAGAGAAGATCACTAACATGTTATGTTTTCACCATTAGTGGTTGTGCTGTGAGTTGGAGAGCAACTTTGCAGTCTATTGTGGCTTGTTCCACTACTGATGCCAAGTATATGGCTATTTCTGAGGCATGCAAATAAGCTATCTGGTTGAAAGGTTTGTACACTGAGCTTTGTGGAGATTCATCTTGCCCTACCATATTTAGTGACAGTCAAAGTATTATATATCTTACCAAGAATGCAATGTACCATGAGAGAACAAAGCACATTGATGTCAGGTATCACTATATTCGAGATGTTGTTGTTGAAGGTGATTTGAATGTATGCAAGATAAGTACTCATGATAATCCTGCTGATATGATGACAAAGCCAGTTCCGACCAATAAGTTTGAGCTTTGCTCAGGCTTAGTTGGTATTTCTCATTAGTCCTATGGACTTTGATGCACAAGGTGTTTATGCTGATTTGGATGGAGTTATTTAATTTCTTCGACTACTTGAGGGAATTTGGATCAAGGTGGATCCAAATTATACCATATTGGACTAGACGTAGTACATACGGTATGGGCCTTTGTGTTGATACCGACGCATACGAGTACAAGTCATTTACTTGTCCTCCAAGGACTCTTATGTATTGCCCTCATATATGCCCCATGTAGTCGCACCTCAGACGGTCTTTCGCCTCGTGCTTGTAATACTCCTCCACCATAGTGATTGCACCTTCGTCCGTGGTTTTCTCCCGCAAGGGTTTCCACATAAAAATCTGTGTGCTCTCGTGTCTCGTTTATCTCGTTATTATGTAACACTTTTCTCTTCTTTGTACCATCCAATCTCCACCACTTTCTCCACTTCAGTTCCAATTCTGAACATGAGCAAACCAGGGGAAGTGATTTCTACTTGAGAAGGAATTTTCTCCACATCTCTGATTCCACATTTAGCTCTAACTTTCTCCTAATTTATTGTGTCCATGTCCACTTCCAGCATAGGGCCAACCGCAGCAGCTACTTCACATATGCCCAAGAAGTGTCTGAAGCAGTCAGGCACTTTTTTCAGTTTTATCCAAGCTGTGTGCATTTTTCCAATGGCTTGGTGATCAAGAGACCATGGTTGCACTTTGATCACTACCCCAGTCCCCAGCAAATTAAATTCACTGAATTTTGCAAGCTCCACTAGTTTTGCTTTGTTGAGAAACCTCATCATAAAGCCATTCTTTCCAAACTCTTCAACTCTCGATTGCCATCCCCAATCAAACATTTCTCCCAAGGCCTTGGTTAGTTCTGTCTCATTAATCTGTCCATCTCTGACAATCACCACCCCCAGAGGATTTGTGTGCTCAGCCACCATCATGTCCTTGTAACTCTATACCAGCAGAATTCCCAATCCCTTAGCTGCATATCCCACATATTTTGGCACTGGCTTTATTTGTTTCAGTAGATTGCACTCTCTTGTGGTGTCATTATATCTTCCACAAATCAGACAATGTCCCACTCTGCAGTCTCTGGTAGTATGTCTTGGGTCTTTGCATTTGCCACACATTTGCTTATTAAATCTGTCCATTCCTCTCTTGTTCTCCTCCAGGGTCTGTTGCCAATTGCTTCTTCCACTCTGTTTCTTCATCTCCATATTGCTGAAGCTTTCATTCCCTTTGTCTACTTTATGTAAAATATCTCCACTTATCTCTTCTTTTCTCATTGCATCTCCCCCATTCTACACCCCTGCAAGATTTCCCATCATCCCTTCCAACTGACTCTTTTCATTACTTTTCATTCCTTGCATCAATTGAGAGAGTAGAGATGCCAACAACTGTTGTTGCTGACTTTGGTCTTTGCAAGCCATTTCACTACAAAAAAATACACTTCCGTGATGATACGTGTTTGTCACAGTAGGTCACGTTTTCTGTCATGCATGTACATCCATGGCGATTTTATGACAGAATCAAGATAGTCATACCTGTGCTGTTGTAGAAGTGTTCCATGACATTACCAAAATTATCATCATGAAAGTGTGCACTTCCATGACGATAAATCGCGCGTCACAGAAGTTCTTTCGTCAAGGGTGACCGACACGTGGCATCCACCATAACGGGATGCCATTAAGCATCGTTAAGCTATCGGGTCCGGATTTGGATCCGATAACCCGCTAACAGCCACGACCAATGTCAATTTTCCACGTGTAAAATTCTCATTGGCCAATGGAACCATGTGTCAACTCCGCGTTGGCATAGGTGTCACTCATCCAATGGTCGAGATGGGCCTATGATATGTTGACACGTGGACGGGCCCATAAATTTTAAATGGGCCGACCCAACTAAAGGCCCACAAGATTTAGCAGACCATATGTCGGTGGGAAACGACACCTATGGGATCACAAGAATCCCTACTATGGTTGCGGGGCGCGGGGTTGTGAGAATAGCAAGATTAGTAATCAGCACAAGGATTGTTTACCCAGGTTCGGGCCACGAGGATGCGTAAAACCCTAGTCCTGCTTTGGTGGATGTATTGAGTGTTCTTGAGCCCTTGAACTAGTTATGGTAGCTGCATGGTTCAAAAGAGCCGAATCCCTCTCTAGTATGCCATGGGCCTCCTTTTATAGCTGAAAGGGGCTGCCACAGTGGCACACAGGAGGTGGAAAGGTCTACAGTGCTACGAGCTTATTGCTCGTATTACAGGACAAGACGCATTTAATGTGTAGCTTAGGTGTCCCCTCGCTTTATTGGGGACGGGGGCGAGGCCCGTCCCGTCCGTCGATGCTCCTCCTCGCTTTGACACGTGCCCTGGCCAGCGATGCATGCGGCGCCATGTAGGCAGGCAAGCAGCTGAGGTGGCGCGATGGTGGAGCCTCCACGAAGATCTGCATGCCACCACGCAGGTGTGTGCTGAGTTGGCCTGGAAGCTGCATGTTGCCACGCAGGTGCCTGCCCAGCTGGTTGGGCTGGTAGCTGCATGTGAACGGCTGTGGAGACTTGGTTGGTGTCGGTCTGGCTGTGGCCCTGTTGACGCCCTTGGCGAGGGTCTTGCCGGGTGGCCCGGCAAGGGTCTTTCCGTGGTGTGCTATCGTCCCCGACAAGGGTCTTGCCGTGGTGCGCTGTCGTCCCTGGCAAGGATCTTGCCGGGGGTCTTGTGGGTTTCCTCGGCAAGGATCTTGTCGAGGATTGTTGCCTTCTAATCCTCATCTGATCTTAAATATTCTTTGTCTTCACAAAGATGTGCATGCCACCATGGAGGTGCCTCCCAAGCTCGGGCTCAACGTAGTTGATGGTGTTGGAGATCGTGGGTTTGAGGGTGGCTCACTCCGTTGGTGTGGGTGAGCCGCCCCGGCAAGGGCCTTGCCGGGGCTGCTGAGGCTGCCCCGGCAAGGGTCTTGCTGGGGAAACCCGCTTCGTCCATATGCATTTTGTGGCCTTGGTCCTTGATGTTGCCTTGACCATCTTGCGGCTTCGACTCCTCCCCTTTGCTCTGCCGAGTGTGGCTTCGGCCTGTGGTTCTGACTGCCCGCGCACAATTAAAGGGGTACAAAGGAGTGCCCCTACTTTAGTACACCGACAGGAGCCCCCGGGCCTGGGCCACACATGGGTGCAACGCATTTTTTGGGCTAGGCCCAAAATGGTGTGCGGGCAAGCGGGGCGGTTTTTTACCGTAGTAACTTTTTCGTCTGCTGCGCTTCCCCACGACTCGCATCAAACGCGTGTCATGGAGGAGTTTGCGTGATGTGGGGGGCACGCGTGGGGCGGTTCCCGCACGCATGCGTCACATCACAGTTAATGGGAAAGGAGGCGGCCCGCGCCTTCCTCGTAAAAAGGAATAACCGCGGGCGCGCTGCTCACTTTACCCCTTCCCTGCGCCTTCTCCAATATTGGAACCACCGCCCCCTTTCTTCCTCCTTCTCGAGCCCCCCGCTGTCGATCACCGTGGCTGCACTTCCGCCATCCTCTGCCCTCTTGCCTCTCGCAGCCGCCATGGCGCCCAGATCCACCAAAAGCAAGGGAGTGACCAAAGATGCTAGGGCGGCGGAGCAGCCGGAGAGCGAGCTGGTGGCGCGACGGGCGCAGTTCGCCTACTTCCCTTTGATGGTCGGCGTGCCCGAGCTCCTGGAGTTCTTCAAAGCCCTGTGGGGGGTGAAGATGGGGGGGGGGGGAGAAATGACGGGGCATCCAGCCACGCGCATCATCCCTGCCAGCGCCGGGGCCGCCCCAAATCGGTACCCCTTCTTCGTCGACTACTTCTCCTGCGGGCTGTGTCCCCCCTTCTCCAATTTCTTCAAGGACATCATGCACACCTACGGCTTCCGCCTTCTGGATTTTACTCCGAATGCCGTGGCATGCATGGCTCTCTTCGCACACCTCTGCAAGGGCTTGGCCGTGGTGCACCCCAACACGGCGCTCTTCCGCCACTACTTCTCCCCTCGGATCCAAAAGGGGGGCGCCATCTCTTGTTGCGTCACCTGGATTCTGAGGGCCAAGGGGGCGTACCCAGAAGGCGCCACGAAGGATAGGTGGGAATAGTGACGGGGCCGGTGGTGCTAGCTTGAGGAGGAGAACCCGCCAGCATTGTGCGAGGTTCACCGGGAGCCGCCGGTCCATGGAAACGACTGGGGCTACGTCGACGCCGACGATGCGAAGCTCACGATTGCCACCACCAGGATCCTTCGGCTCACCCAGGCCGGGCTCACCCTCGAAATGGTCGGGGCGGACTTCATCCGCCGCCAAATCGGTCCTTTGCACAACAAGGGAGGTCGGCCTGGCTTTTCACGAATGCTGCTGACACCATGAGGCTCCGCCCCGGCCTCGACCACAACCTGACGGTGCTGAGGCATGCCCATCTCTGGCAACGGATCTTCCAGCTCGAGGTCAATGATGACGGCGAGGTTGAGCGGTCCGGCAAGGCTGCGAGGGCTACCGCGAAGGCCGGCAAGGTGGCCAAAGAGCCCGTTTTCAAGTTGCCGGCAGGAGTGGTCCCAGTGTGCAACAACTCTCGCCGGTCCGAGATTATCGCCATGATGCCGTTGTCGGTGTCAAAACCGGAGGATCTTGGGTAGGGGGTCCCGAACTGTGCGTCTAGGCGGATGGTAACAGGAGACAAGGGACACGATGTTTTTACCCAGGTTCGAGCCCTCTCGATGGAGGTAAAACCCTACTCCTGCTTGATTGATATTGATGATATGGGTAGTACAAGAGTGGATCTACCACGAGATGAAGGAGGCTAAACCCTAGAAGCTAGCCTATGGCATGATTGTTGTAATGGTTATGTTGTCCTACGGACTAAAACCCTCCGGTTTATATAGACACCGGAGAGGGTTAGGGTTACACAGAGTCGGTTACAATGGTAGGAGATCTACATATCCGTATCGCCAAGCTTGCCTTCCACGCCAAGGAAAGTCCCATCCGGACACGGGACGAAGTCTTCAATCTTGTATCTTCATAGTCTTGGAGTCCGGCCGATGATGATAGTCCGGCTATCTGGACACCCCCTAGTCCAGGACTCCCACAGTAGCCCCTGAACCAGGCTTCAATGACGATGAGTCCGGCGCGAATATTGTTCGGCATTGCAAGGCAGGTTCCTCCTCCGAATGATTCATAGAAGATTGTGAACACCAGGATAGTGTCCAGCTCTGCAAAATAAATTCCACATTCCACCGTAGAGAGAATAATATGTACACAAGCTCAATCTGCTGACGTATTTTGTAGCATGACGTCACACCACTACCAAGCCTTTACTGGAATCGTTTTTTGATTATACCACCTCAGCGCGTTTAGCGAAGCGGTTTCCTTGGCACGTCTTGTCAAAGCAGAGATCGTGTTCCCCTTATTCTGGGATTCCCATCAATAGGGACGTGGGTAACCCAACCGTGCCCGTCGCCACGCCTCCTCTATTGGAGGCGAGTCCCGAACGGTCACGGGGACGGCTCTTGGTATTCTCCCTCTTTATAACGGGACCAAGGCTTCATTTCTTCTCTTCAACCTTCAATCGAATCTACTCCTTGCCCCGAGTTCCAACACCCAGAGCCCCAGATTCGAGCGCTTTGGACCTTCAACAATGTACGGCTCCGACCTTCAGGGCCGGTGGATGCCCTCCTCCGTCACGGAGGAGGACGTGCTAAAGCTGCGAGAGGCCAAGTACCTGACCTACAAAATTTCGCATAGGTTGCCCGTCAAAGGGAAAGTCATTCCCACCACCCGAGCCCGGCGAGTATGTTGTGTTTGTGTCCCACCTCCGTCGGGGCTTAGGCTTCCCGATGGATCCTTTTGTGAGAGGGCTCTTGTTTTACTATGGGTTGGAACTCCATGACTTGGCTCTGGAGTCCATCCTCCATATTTCTTCATTCATCGTCGTCTGTGAAGCCGTCCTCCGCATCACCCCTCACTTCGGCCTGTGGCTGAAGACCTTCAATGTGGAGCCGAAGATGATCGAGGGGCGTCAAGCAGAGTGCTGCGGGGCGGCCGTAAGCAGGTGGGCCGATGCCCCGTGGCCCGAGGGCTCCTTCCAAGAGGAGCTCGGCTTGTGGCAACAGGAGTGGTTCTATATTACCGCTCCCAGGGGCAGCAGGCAGATGCCGCCGCCCGTATTCCGCTCGGGACCTCCACGATGATTGATGTCGTGGGTCAACCAAGGGCTCAACTGGGGGCCGTCAAAGGACGTGCCCCTATTGCAGGGCCGGATTCGAGACCTCCACGCGAGGGAGATCGATCTGGTCGTGGTGATGTAGGTTATGCTGATTAGGCGTCTCCTGCCCTGCAAACGCCGTCCTCTCCGGAGGGACCATGGATTCTCCAACACTTCATGGGTACGACACCCGTGGAGATGTACAAACTGTTCTTTGGATCATGGGAGGTGTGTCCGGAATTGACCGAGGACGCCGGCCTAAGCTGCAATCGCCCGGATACTCAAGTAAGTAGCTCTGTGTTCGGACATACCATTTGTTTGCCTTTCTACAATTCGCCTTTTAACCCGTTGTCCTTTAACAGGAGTGGATAGCGCAAGCAAAACTGATACGGTGTCCGGCCCGCCTCCCAGAGACCGCGCCGGATCCCGTGCTGGTCAGGATGCTGGAGGTTGCGCCTTCAGAAGAAGGCGAAGGGGAAAATAGAGGAGCTACCGCCTCGCCCAAGGAGGCTCTTGGAAGAGGGGCGATCGAGAATCCCTCCCTCCAAGGGGAGAAGAGAACCGCCTCCGAAGACCCGGAGGCCAAAGCCCCTAAGCGGGGGAAGAAATCTTCACCAGAGGGTCCTGCGTCCGGGGAGGCCCCGGCAGCACAGTCTTCCCTAAAGAATCAGCCCTCCAGCGAGCCGTAAGTAGAAAAAAGGGAGTTTTGTAATAAGGGACATCCCTATTTGTGCTTCTGAGGATAACTCAAGTTTTTACCTTGTAGTTCGGATCTCCGTCCTTCGCAGATGAGCTCGTCTTCGGGGGACCTTCGTCCAGAGATGGTGGAGAGCGAGACGCCTCCATCCGCTGCGCCGTCGGATAGGGCGGACGAGCCTGAAGTGTCATCACGGAGGGTATCCCCGAGCCCGGCAAAGCCGAAGAGTTCAGCGCCGACTAGTGTTCGGCCGGGGGAGCTGAAGAATCTGCTTGAGAGGGCGTCTATCTCAGAAGATCACCATGCATTGATGAGTATGGTGATTGGAAGGATTTTGTCCGCCGAAGGCGGATTGCGTAATGCCGTCAGGAGTTTGCTGGTGGGGTTTGAGGTACGTAAAAATGACGCACCTTTTGACAGTTTTACACATAAAGTGCGCCCTGTATAGATAGTAGCCCCTGAGACTCGGTAGGTTGTCGAAAACGATAGCGTGCCGAGGATCAAAATCGTAGGTTTTATTTTTCGCCGTTCCTATGCAGGTGGCGGATCGTCCGGGGGCCAGCCGGACTGATGGAGTTGCTGAACTAAAGCGGCAACTCAACGTGGCGGATGCGGACATCGCGCTAGTCAACAGGCGACTTGACGAGTCGCAAGGTAAGTGTTTATTTGCGGTCACCTAGTAAGGGAGCCGAAGCCCGCTCCTTACAACATGTGTGTGAAATGCAGATGGTGCCGCTGCTGTGGAGAGCCTTCGGGCCAAACTTGCTCAAGCCAAGGAGCAAGCCAGAAGGAGTGATGCGGCTGCCTCGAGGGCGGCCGAGGAGTTAGAAGCCGAAAGGGCTGCACACTGCCAAAGCAGGGAGGAGATGGCCGAAATGGCCGTGAAGTTAAAAGATGCTACCGACCGCAAGGAGGTTCTTGAAAAGGAGTGCCTAGCGGAGCGAGAAGGCCTGGGAAAGGCCACCGCCGAAGCTAAGGATGCCCGTTCTGCAATGCGGGCTATAAAGGAGGAGTTGCGCCAGGCCGGAGATATTGTGGCTGGCAAGCCCTTTCTGCTGCACTGAAAGTTTACGGATCCAAAGTATGCTCAGCTTGGCCAGCTGTGGGGTCCGGAGGATCCTTATATGGACTTAGCAGCGAGTGCGGCGGATGCCGTTGTGCACTTCCGAAGACAGAAGGATCACAAGACAGAAGAGCTGTTTTGGTCTCAATTCCATAGTCCGGAGCGTTCACTTCCGCTGACCGACCGGTTGGCCGAGTGGGCTGAGCTGAATAGATTGTCCGGGCTTGCCATGACGGATATCGTGACTCATGTCTGGCCGGATAGGCCCAAGCCAAAGAGCTATTTTGGCTTATTGCAGCAATTTCTTGGGGCGGTGCCGCATATCAAGGCGATGAAGCGGTCGGCCTGCATAGAGGGTGCACGGATGGCCCTCGCCCGTGTGAAGACACATTGGACAGAGATGGATGCCACCGCTGTTGTGACCCAGGGTTCGAACGAGAGCCGGTTACCCGCCGAGCACTATTTTGGGGAAGTTCTGCGTGGTGCTCGTGTAATAGAGTCGCAGTGCTCAAAAAATGTCACGTTCAAATGAACGTTTTATTTTGTAAAACGATGTTTATAATGTAGGCGCTTTTTGTACTTGTGCATTCAAGTATTGAAATATCTCCTGTGCGGCCGTTTATGTATACGTGTGTATGTCGGAGTAATGGGCCACGGGTAGGCTGACCCGGGTCCCAAGATCTTTCAAGACATCGGGGCAGGCCGTGACCCTCAGCCGAGCCCCGGACGGCGACCTTCGAAGAAGGCCGAGTCCCGGCTGGCGACCTCCAAAGAAGGCCGAGTCCTAGCTGGCGACTCTGAAGCAAGCCGACTCCGGGCTTGCGACCTTTCAAGGGGCCGACTATGAGAGTCGGCCCGCGACCTTTTCACGAAAACCGACGCAGGGTGCGGTCCCGACGTGGCCGTCCCCTCAAATCTACGGGAGGCAGGCATGGCTACAGCGAGCCGTACCACCAGGAGATCTCCGGTAAGGCGCGGCACTGTTGCCATGCCTCCCCTGACATCAGCCACAGTGCGCAAGGCACTGTGCGCACGACGGTGGCCTGTACGGCCCGAAGACCGCCGGGCCCCCCGTCAGTGAGGGAGAAGAAGATGGCCGGAGAGTCCGAAGACGGCCCTGCGGGAGTTGGCCTTCCCAGAGTCGGCCGCCTCTCAGTCAGGGCCCCACGAGCCATAAACCCGATTGGACGGGGAGAGGCGACAGTGATCGCCCACAGACGGCGGCACTGTTCCCACGACCCCATGACCGAGCCTGAGTCATCAGGAGTGTTGCATAGTGCCTGGCCTATCCGCGGGGCCCGCCAATCGGCGGGCCCCAGAAGCCGGCAGGGGGGCGGCGACATGAGAGGCAGACAACTGGGGGCCACACCCAGTCAGTTTACCATTGTACCCTCGGGGGGTAGGCCTATATAAACCCCCCGGGGCACCCATGCAAAGGGTTCGGCCCTGGATAGGTTTTCAGACACATAGCAAGCAAAGGGAGGAGCTAGCCTTGCTCCCTCCCGCCACCCGAAACAGCTCAAGGAGCACCTTTGTACTATCATCCCATAGTGATCATGCGGAGACCCCGCAGAGCAGTAGTAGGGGTGTTATCTCCCCGGAGAGCCCCGAAGCTGGGTAAGATTCGTCGGCGTGCATGTCTGCGCCTCATCCCGTTTCCAGGCACCGGCGACGTTCTACTCGCCCCCACCATGATAAGCCACCCGTTGGCATATGTCGCATCCAACCCCCGACATTTGGCGCCCACCGTGGGGCGAGGTGCACCGTCGTCCGGAGATCTGTTCTGGACGGGAACCCTCTTCCTCCCCGGCGAGCGCAGCCAGCCCGGCTCGCCAGATGGAGTCTGCATCGACACGCTGCACGGCACTGAAGCCGCCTGCGCTACGAGCGGCCTCGCCGAACTCATTGGCGAGGAGCGCCTCTCCGACGAGCCCCCACCGAGTGCGGGGGCGGGTGGCCTTGAGAGCCTCCTCGCGGGCCTCCTCGACCAACTCCACGTCGCCGGCGAGCTCGCCGTAGATTTGGAGTCCGTAGGCTCCTCCGACCCGATGCTGGTCGACTCCGACACCGTATCGCTCGATATCTTCCCCACCAACGTGGTGGTCTACGACGAGCCGCTTCCGTATGAGGAGAGTGGCGGAAGCGCCGTCACGGAGGTGCTCGTCATCAGCCACGACGAGCACTCCGGCGAAAACGCCCAGGACCCGCTGCCAGCGGCCCTGCAAGACCTGGCCGCGCCCATCCCAGAGGATGCGGACGCGGAGATGCTGGAAGAACGCCGCCTTCAGATCATAGAAGGCGCCAAGAAGTTGGCGAGCATGAGACGCTTGTCAGAAGCATACCAGCGCGAGATGGATCATGTTGTAGGCGGCTCGCCAGCCCCGACTGGGCCGAGCCGTCTAGGTGCGGTCCGAGAGCGCGGCGCGGCCATCGCCGACTTGCTCGGGGCGAAACGCCCCGTGTACGCCACCCCTGCGGAGAACATCCGCGCCGCCCAAGCGGCGACTGAAGAACTGAAGAACTTCGAAGGTGAAGAGCGCCGTGTAATAACGGAGTGAGTCCAGCAGCTCCTCGATGCGGTTGCAGCACAAAACGCGGAAGGCGGTCGCGCAGACGCGTTGCAGCAGCCGAACGACGACTTACCCCCTCGCCGAGATCAAGGCGCGACCTCCCGGACGCCGACTGGCGGAGTCCGCGGGAGGAAAGAGAAGGAGCCGGCTGCTAGTCACAGCCGGACTCGCATCACCATCGAGCGCGACCAAGACGGCCGCCCCAGAGCAGTGGAACGGCGAGATGATTATCTGCCTCCCCCACCCCGAAGAGAGCGGCGAGTTTCTCCGCCGCCTGTTGAGCATCCGACTCTCGGAGGTCGCCTCGGCCGCCGAGAGGGAGTCGGAGAGAATGACGCCCGCCACCGGATCGACCGACTCCACAGATCCCTGGCGCTAGAAGAAGAAGATGAGCTGGGTCCGCCTTGCTTCGGGCCCCGCATCAGAGATGAGCCCTTCCCCAAAGGGTTCACGCTCCCCCGAGACACGCCCAAGTACACCGGCTCCGTGAAGCCGGAGGATTGGCTGACAAACTACTCCACAGCTGTCAACATAGCCAACGGCAACAAGCGAGTCGCCGTGAAGTATGTTCCCCTCATGCTCCAGGGCACGGCCCGGACATGGCTGAACAGCCTGAAGCCCCGCAGCATCAATAGCTGGGTCGACTTCACTGAAGCCTTCATTCGCAACTTCACCAGCACGTACAAGTGACCTCCCAAGCCGCGCCAGCTCTCCTTGTGCGTGCAAGGCCCTAAAGAATCAACACGCGACTACCTCACGCGCTGGGGCGAACTTTGAAACTCCTGCGAGGGCGTGCACGAGGTGCAGGCCATCGAGTACTTCACGGCCGGGTGCCGGGAGGGCACCCTCCTCAAGCACAAGCTCCTCTGCGACGAGCCCGAAACCCTCGACGAACTGCTAGTCATAGCAGACAAGTACGCCACGGCCGGCTCTTCTATGAAGACAGAGATTCAAGTCAACGCGGCTGGCAAAGTGATTCCCCAGGCCCCCAGAACCCCGGCTGGAGACGCCAGCCGACGACAGCAGCAGAACGACAACAAGCGCAAGGCCCCTCAGCCGACTTCCAATAGTCGGCAGGTCGCAGCAGTAGAAGATCAGCAGCCGGAGGGGCAGCCTCAGGCCAAGCGGCAGAAAGGCGGCAAGTCCAATTGGTTGCCGGCTTTCTCCTATGAGCAGACTTTGGATGGACCTTGCAAGTTCCACAGCGGCGTGAAGCCGTCGAACCACACCACCAGGATCGCCAAGGGAAACGGCCTCGCCCCTCCGCCGCCTGCGGGGCCGCCGCCTCCGCCGCCACCCCCGCAGCCGGCGGCTCGGCCAGTCGGCGCGGTCCAAGACGAGTTCCCGGAAGAGCACAGAGCTTACGTAGTGTTCACCAGCATGGCAGATGACCGGCGCAGCAGGCGCCGACAATAGCAAGAAGTCAACGCGGTAGCAACTGATGCCCCAGAGTTCATGCACTGGTCCGAGAAGCCTATCAGCTGGAGTCGGGCGGACCATCCAGAAGTGATGCCGAGTCCGGGCTCCTACACTTTGGTCCTAGGCGCGACCTTGGCCACTGATAAGCGGGCCGCCCGTTTTTCACGGGTCCTGATTGATGGAGGCAGCAACATAAACATCTTGTACAAGGACACAATGGAGAAGCTTGGAATCAGGCGAAGGCAGTTACAGAGCAGCCGCACCGTATTCCATGGAATTGTACCCAGCCTCTCCTGCTCACCGATCGGCAAGATTCTGATAGACGTCCTCTTCGGAGACAAAGATCACTTCCGCCGAGAGCCTGTCTGGTTCGAGGTGGTAGACTTGGAGAGCCCGTACCACGCCCTGCTTGGCCGGCCTGCCTTGGCCAAATTCATGGCGGTTCCCCATTACGCCTACCTCAAGATGAAGATGCCGAGTTCCAAGGGGATCCTGACTGTTGCTGGCGATTACAAGAAGTCGTCCGCTTGCGCGGCCGAGAGCAGTCGGCTGGCCGAGTCTTTGGTGATCGCAGCCGAGAAGCGGCTCCTTGACCGCGTCGTGGCGATGGCTGGGAAGCAGCCAGAGATGTCGCCCGACCCCAAGGAGTGGGAGGCAGAAGGATCATTTAAGCCGGCTAAAGAAACCAAGAAGATACCCTTGGACCCGGAGCACCCAGAGAAATACGCTGTCATAGGCATAGGCCTCGACAACAAATAGGAAGGCGAGCTCGTCGATTTCCTCCATGAGAATCGGGACATCTTCGCATGGTCCCCCAAGGACATGCCGGGTGTACCGACGGAATTCGCCGAGCACAAGCTACACGTCAGGTCGGATGTAAAGCCCGTCAGACAGCCCTTGCGCCGCCTGTCAGAAGAGAAGAGAAGAGTTGTGGGAGAAGAGATAGCCCGGCTCCTGGCAGCCGGATTCATCATGGAGGTGTTTTTTCCGGAGTGGTTAGCCAACCCTGTGCTGGTATTGAAGAAGAATAAGCAGTGGCGGATGTGCATAGACTACACCAGCCTCAATAAAGCCTGCCCGAAGGATCCATTTGCTCTGCCAAGGATCGATCAGGTGATAGACTCCACAGCCGGATGCGAGCTGTTGAGTTTCCTAGATGCATACTCAGGATATCACCAGATCAAGCTGAATCCAGCAGACAGACTAAAGACCGCATTCATCACGCCATTTGGAGCCTTCTGCTACCTGACAATGACGTTCGGCTTGAGGAATGCCGACGCCACCTTTCAGCGTTGCATGCAGAAGTGCCTCCTCAAGCAACTCGGCAGAAACGCCCACGTTTACGTGGATGATGTGGTGGTGAAGACGGAAAAGCATGGGACGCTACTGGAAGACCTAAAAGAGACCTTTGACAATCTGCGCCGATTCCAGATCAAGCTCAACCCTGAGAAGTGCGTGTTCGGAGTCCCGGCCGGCCAACTCCTCGGCTTTTTGGTCTCCGAACGCGGCATAGAGTGCAACCCCGTGAAGATCAAGGCCATTGAGAGAATGGAGGTACCCAGCCGACTGTTGGATGTGCAGAAGTTCACCGGCTGCTTGGCATCAATCAGCCGATTCATCAGTCGGCTGGGCGAGAAAGCCCTGCCTTTGTATCAACTGATGAAGAAGACCACCTTTTTCGAGTGGAACCACAAGGCAGACGAGGCATTTCTCCAACTAAAGAAGATGCTGGCGACTCCCCCTGTGCTGGCGGCTCCGACTCCCAAAGAGCCCATGCTCTTGTACATCGCTGCCACCAGTCGGGTAGTCAGCACGGTTATTGTAGTCGAACACAAGGAGGAAGGCAAAGCGCTTCCGGTCCAGAGACCGGTGTATTACCTGAGCGAGGTACTGTCGACCTCCAAGCAGAACTACCCTCACTATCAGAAGATGTGCTACGGCGTGCATTTTGCCGCCAAGAAGCTGAAGCCCTACTTTCAAGAGCATCCAATCACGGTGGTTTGCACCGCCCCACTCGCCGAGATCATTGGAAGCCGAGATGCCTCCGGCCGAGTGGCCAAGTGGGCTATCGATCTAGCTCCTTACACCATCTACTATCAACCTCGCACCGCCATCAAGTCGCAGGCGCTGGCCGACTTCCTCGTCGACTGGGCCGAGACTCAGTACCTGCCACCAGCGCCCGACTCTACTCATTGGCGGCCGCACTTCGACGGCTCCAAGATGCGCAGCGGCCTTGGAGGCGGCGTCGTCCTCACCTCCCCCAAGGGCGACAAGCTCAAATACGTGCTGCAAATCCACTTTGCCGCCTCCAACAACGTCGCTGAATATGAAGCGCTCATCCACGGACTCCGGCTTGCCAAAGAACTCGGCATTCGCCGGATCCTGTGCTACGGCGACTCCGACTTGGTGGTTCAGCAATCATCCGGTGACTGGGACGCCAAAGATGCAAACATGGCAAGCTACCGCTTCCTGGTGCAGCAACTCAGCGGATACTTCGAGGGGTGCGAATTCCTTCACGTACCGAGAAACGACAACGATCAAGCAGACGCCTTGGCACGAGTCGGCTCTACTCGCCAAGCGATACCTTCCGGCGTCGCCCTTCAGCGCCTCCTCAAGCCATCTATCAAGCCTTCGCCAGAATCCAACTCCATCTTCGTGCCGGCTCCGCCAGAGGTAGTCAGATCCGACTCCAAGGCCCCGGCAAGCGACCTCAAGAAAGCCACAGTCGGCCCGGGGACTGCGCCAATCGGCTCGGAGACTTCCAAGCCCGGCCCGGGGACTGCGCCAGTCGGCTCGGGGACTTCCAAGCCCAGCCTGGGGACTGCACCAGTCGGCCCGGAAGCTGCGCCAGTCGGCCCAGAGATTCCCTCGATCCAGCAAACGGCGACAGACTCCAACCCACCGCCTCCCAGCCCAGCCACCCGTGTCCAAGTCGCTGTGATAGCAGTTGAAGAGATAGCAGCACCTTTATGGGCGCAGCCCATCCTCAAGTTCCTAGTAAACAAGGAGTTACCAGCAGACGAGACCCTGGCTCGGCAAGTACAACGCCGAGCAGCAGCCTACACCATAGTCAACAGAGAGCTAGTCAGGCGCAGTGTCACTGGTGTCCACCAGCGCTGCGTAGAGTTAGAGCAAGGCCAAGCGATCCTCAGAGACATCCATCAGGGCGAGTGCGGCCACCATGCGGCTTCAAGGGCGCTCGTGGCCAAAGCCTTTCGGCACGGTTTCTTTTGGCCGACCGCCCTGGAAGAAGCTAAAGAACTAGTCAAGAAATGCAAGGGGTGCCAGGTGTTCCGCTCCAAGCCCCTCCAGCCGGCTTCCGCGCTGAAGACAATCCCCATTGCCTGGCCCTTCGCAGTCTGGGGCTTGGACATGGTGGGACCATTCAAGACGGCCCGAGGCGGCCTAACTCATTTGCTTGTCGCGGTGGACAAGTTCACCAAATGGGCAGAAGCAAAGCCCATCAAGAAATTAAACGGGCCCACAGCTGTGACCTTCATTGCCGACATCACAGTGCGGTACGGCATACCGCACAGCATTATCACAGACGACGGCACCAACTTCGCCAAGGGCGCCCTGGCACGTTTCTGCGTGACGCAGGGGATCCGACTGGACTTAGCGTCCGTTGCCCACCCGCAGTCAAATGGCCAGGTAGAACGAACCAACGGCCTCATCTTATCCGGCATCAAGCCTCGATTGGTCGAACCACTCGAGCGCTCGGCCGGCTGTTGGGTCGAAGAGCTGCCTGCCGTCCTCTGGAGCCTGCGCACAACCCCAAACAAGTCAACCGGCTTCACACCGTTCTTCCTTGTCTACGGCGCCGAAGCCGTCATCCCGACGGACATACAGTTCGACTCTCCGCGAGTCTCCATGTACACCGAAGAGGAGGCTGAGGAAGCACGCCAAGACGACGTCGATCTGCTGGAAGAGGGCCGACTGTTGGCACTCAGTCGGTCCGGCATCTACCAGCAGAGTCTGCGCCGATACTACAACCACAAGGTCAGGCCAAGATCATTCCAAGAGGGCGACCTTGTGCTCCGGCTGATTCAGAGAACAGCCGGCCAGCATAAGTTGTCGGCGCCTTGGGAAGGTCCCTTCATCATCAGCAAGGTGCTAGGGAACGACGCCTACTATCTGATCGACGCTCAGAAGCCTCGAGCGCGCAAGAGGGATGACTCCGGCAAAGAAACAGAGCGCCCGTGGAACGCAAATCTTCTGCGAAGATTTTACAGTTGATGCAGTATGTATCACGCTACCTTCTTTTGTATTAAAATACTAAGACCTTAGGCCCCCCGGGACGAGCTCGGGGACTGCCTTTTTGATTATCTGTATGATATGGGTTACGCTTCCGAGTATGCTTTCCCCTTTTATCATATTATCTGGCACCGGGTCCGACTAGTCGGCCCGGGGACTCGCCGTCTTGCGCTATGAAATGCTCCCTGAAGTCAGACAAGTAGTGTGCCGCGCTCAAAGCCATCTCCTGCCGAAAGCCGCAGCTCGCAGAGCGACGGTCGGTAAGCAGAGGACGGGAAAGAACGAGTGCGCACATGAAAAACGGCTAAGGACTTAAGAGCTACGCATAGCCCAAGCCGGCTGCCAGCCTCCCCTTACCGAGCCGACTCGCGAGCAGTCGGCTCGCAGTCTCAATTTTCATCAAGAATAGCCGACTCTCGAAAGTCGGCCTGTCGATTTGCAGCCAACTTGCTAAGGTATTCTAAACGACCAAGTACTTGCCTCCCTAAAGTAGCTGAGCACTTGACCCAGCGGCAGTCCGCAGAGCGGCTGCCCAGTCGGCAAGGCGGCAACTAAAGGAAGGCGGCAAAGGAAAAAGTCTAAAGAACCAAAGCAAGGAAAGGCGGAAATTTGATAAATATTTACATAAGGCCCTTGGCCGAATA
The DNA here is from genome assembly GCA_963921465.1 of Triticum timopheevii. Classification (NCBI taxonomy): domain Eukaryota; kingdom Viridiplantae; phylum Streptophyta; class Magnoliopsida; order Poales; family Poaceae; genus Triticum; species Triticum timopheevii. The sequence continues at coordinate 131,117,851 of OY997266.1, forward strand.
CTACCCGCGGGTGGAATTGTTCGAAACTGACAAGTTTTTCCAAAGAACAAAAGAGACAGGTAAAACTGAAGCACTCTAGGGGGCTGCCTCCGGAGCCGGAGGGACGGAGGTGGCGGCGGTGTCGGACGTCGGGGCAGTCGGCTGGGCGGTCTCGGCTTGGCCGCCTCCAGCGACAGTCGCCTTGTTCTTTTGAGGCTCGTTGCTGGAGGCGCGATCAGGCTGGGGCTGGCCGCCCGCTTCGTCCTCTGGCGCCTCCTCCTCGCCTCCGTCCTCCGACTCGTCCTCCTCCTCGACGCTGGAGCCGATCACCTCCGCCGAGTCCTCCTCGCACTCCGGGTGCATCCCGAACCATTCCGGTGGGACCTCCTCGCCGCCTTCGGTCCGCTCGGGCACGAAGACACTAGTGTCCGTGTACTCGGCGATGGCTGCCGCGCGCTCGACAAGGGCGCCTTCCACGGCCTCCAGCTCGGCCTGGGCCTCTGACCGGAACGCGGCCAGACGGTCTAGGTCCAGCCCTGGATACCCCCCTTTGACGAACTCCAAGGCCCGGCGTGCTCCGGCACGGGCCGAGGAGCCCCTCCAAGCCTCAAAGCGACCGACGGCGACCTCCAGCCAGTCGGCCGTCCGGCTGGCGGTGCAAAGAGCTGGCACCTCCGACCACAGAGCGGCAACGACATGAGCGCCGGCGCGTTGAAGACGGCGTAGCAGACGATGAGCAGGACGAAGGCGGACCTCGATGCTCAGGAGCTGCTCGTCGATGGTTCGGGGGGCGTTGGCAGCAATCACTTCGCCCTTCGCCCTTCGCTCCTCCCGAGCCGCCTCGATGACCAGAGGAACGCCCTGCGAGTGGCCGGGGAAGAAGTCTGCCAAGACAGAAAAGAAGATAGTCAGAAAAATCAGAAATCAGCCCGACCCAAGAGTCGGAAGACCAAAGAAGAGAAAAAAGAATTACCGTCGACGATGTCCTCAAGCTCGTGGTAGCCGGAGGTCAGCATCGCCTCCCGGTCGGTCCAGGCGGAGCGCTCGACCTCGAACTCGGCTATGAGGGCATCCTCCCGTGACTTGGCGTCTTCCTGCGCCTTCCGGAGCAGCTCTTTCTGCTCGGCCAGCTGCGTCGCCAACAGGTCGCGCTCTTGGACGAGCTTGTCGCACTCCTCCTCCTTGGCGCGGCGAGTGGTGTTGGCCTCGTTCAGCTGCTCCTGGAGGGCGGCATTGGCGTCTGAAGATCGAGAGACGTTATCAGTAAGAAAGGTCGCCGGGGAGATCCGGCCCGACTGCTCAGCAGTCGGCCCGAATCTCGGGGACTACAGCCCGCGGGCGCGCCAGCGCGCCCCCGCGGAGAAGAAGGAAGATAGATCGCCGGGGAGATCAGGCCCGACTGCTCAGCAGTCGGCCCGAATCCCGGGGACTACAGCCCGCGGGTGCGCCAGCGCGCCCCCGCAAAGAAGAAAGAATTAGCCCACCTCGGCTTTCCGTCAGATCGGCGGTCCGCTTCCGCAGCTCTTCAACATTGCGGTTGAAGGCAGTGGCGCGGAGATTGTGGTATTCCTGCAAAGCCGGCAAAGCAAAGTTAGCCTTCGGAGCTCGCCAGAAGGAGTTCCGAGTCGCCTGCTCAACAGCCGACCCCGAACTCGGGGACTACACCCAGTGGGTGCGCTGGCGCGCCCCCACGGGAAAAGACAGAAACTAAAAAAGGAAAAACGAAACATACCCGGACGGAGGTCCGCAGGGCCAGATGCGCTTTGGTGTAGAGTTGGAGGGCGTCGCCTTCTTTGCGCAGCTTTGATTGGACGTCCAGAAGGGCCTGGTTCAGCGGGCCGGTGCCGCCTTCACGCAGCCAGCCGGTGGGCGCAGCACTTGAGGCCTCGACGCCCAAGTTCGCCGAGCTTGCAGCACCGGTTTCCCCGAGCTCGCGGCGCTGAGTTCGTCCTCTCAATCCGGCGGCGCGCTGGCACGGCGACCTGAAGAAGTAGCTACGCATCGGCGTCATCCGCAGTCGGAGGATCCTGCGGGTCCACCGGCTGTTTGCCGTGCGGCCTTGAAGACGGAGGCGGCGGGGGCGGCGGGGGCGGCGCGTGAGTATCCGAGCCTGAGACGTCGCCGCCCTCCTCCGCGAGAGGGTTCGCCGTGCCGACCTCCCCGGTCTGCCCCGTGAACTCAGTTGCCGGCGGCGCCGACGACAGTGGGGGGACGAGCATCGCCGATCGACGATGCACGACCTCCTCGGCATGCCGCTTCGCTGCGGCCGCAGCCACGGCCTCCGCCAGGTGCCGCTGGGCGTTGGCGGCCGCCTTCTCGGCCTCCGCCTTCTCCAGGCGGTCGGCCTCCTCCTCCTTGCGCTTCTCACGCGCGTTCCGTTCCGTCGCCTCCCGAAGGTCGGCGGCGGGATCAATCCGCCGTGTGTTGGCAGACGTCTCCACGGACCCCATGACGGAGGGGACGGCGGCTCTCTCAAGAGAGAGGGGAGCGCTGGAGAAGGTCGGAGGGAAAATTAGAAAAAACTCCAAGCGAGATCCAGGAAAGAAACGACAGAGTAAGAAGACTCACGAAGAAACTAGCGGCAGCCTTCTCACTTCCTTTCGGAAGCGGTTGGCCTTCGCGGCCGCCTCCTCCCGCTTGGTCGCGGCGGCGGCTCCCTTGAACTTCTTCGATTTGCCGCCGGGCACACTCGGCCCGGCGTGACGCCTCTTCGCGCCGGCTTGGCTGGAGGAGCCGGCTTTCGGCTGGCGGTGCGGGGCGACTTCCGCGTCGGCATCGCCCTTGGGCCAGTCGGCGAAGGTCGCCGACGGTCTGAGGCTGCCGTCTGCCCCCTCTCCGCCGCCTTCGGCGTCGGCGTCTAGTGCCGCCGCTCCCAGGTCGGGGTCGTCAACGTCGCTGACCTCGCGATCTGGGACGTAGTCGCGAGGCTCTCTTGTGGCACCGGCTGAGGGCGCCGTAAGGGGATTCTTGCCAGAAGACACCAACAAAGATCAGAGATCGAGGTCTGACGGAAATAAGATCGAGCTGCAGATAGATGCGACTTACCATTGGAGGGGGGTTGTCGCGCGAGTACGGCTCCTTGCCGAACTGCCACTCCTCCGTGAACCCGCAGTGGGTGATGTGGTTCACCAAGTTCGCCACCTCCCCACGCGGCATGTCCCTGGTGCACAGCCGGCTCGGATCGTGTCGACCGCTCATCTGGCAGATGAGGTGAGGTCGGCCTTGGAGCGGAAGAACCCGGCGCGCCACGAAGGCGGCCAGAAGATCGGAGGCGACGAGCCCCTCCGACTGCAGCATGACTCGGAGCCGCGCCACGGCGCCGCTTTCGGAGGTCGAGAGAGACTTGGACCGATGGGACCAACTGGCCAGCCGGCCAGTCAGCGGCTCGGGGTCGAAAGGCGGCAGGTTGACCCAGTCGCCGTCGGTGGAGATGTTCTTCACGTAGAAGTAGGATTTCTGCCACATCTTCACTGACTTCACCAGCGGGATGGGCGGAAAAGGATTGTCGGCCGTCGAGCGCCGCACCGCGATGTAGGTGCCGCACTGAGCCGGCGTGCCGGCGGCCTGAGTGCCGAGTTTGGCGGAGAAGAACTCCCCCCACAGCTCGAGGGTGGGGAGAACGCCGATGTAGCCTTCGCACAGGGTGGCAAAGGCGGAGAGAAGCACCACCGCATTGGGGGTGAGGTGGTGCGGCTGCAGTCTGTGGAACTCGAGAAACGAGCGGAAGAATCCCCTCTCCGGAAGCCCCAGCCCGCGCATAAGATGCGAGCGGAAGACGACCCGCTCGCCCTCCTCCGGCGCGGGCCAGATCTCTCCCGCCGGCGCGGGGCGGGCGTGCACCAGGTCCGCGCTGGGGAGACGGCGAGTCCGGCGAAGGAACTCAATGTCCTCCGCCTCCACGTCCGAGCCAACCCACTCGCCGGAGTGCGAGGCGGGTGGCGCGGCGGAAGAAGAGCTCATCGCGGCGGAGGAAGAATGTCGCGGCTCATGGCGAGGGAAGGAGAAGGGCGGGAGAGTGGGCGAGAGAGTGCACGTGCAGTGCCGCCCCGCTCCTCCCCGCCTACTTATAGCCCTACGGGCTGAGAAGCCAAGGGGGCGACGGGGGGATTAACTGCGCCCGCGGCCCCATGCCGCCCACGATCAACCCCCACGAAGTTACTACGCGCAGTAACGACATGGGGATGCCAACCGCCTTCAGACACAGCGGATCCGCCCGGGGCCCGAGGCGCGGTAATGGCGGGCCCCACCTGACGGCCCGTCCCGTCACGCGCGTGGGTGGACAGACTATCGCCTCCACGTGGCGCCGCGCGGCAGGACCATCTCGATAATGGCAGGGAAGCGTGACCAATACGCCTCCCGTTTTTCCCACCACAACTTGCGGATGGCGGCCCCTCGCCGAACGAGTCTGACTTCGGCGAGGCGGCCAGAAGCAACAGCAGCCGAGTCTTAGAGTCGGCACCAAATGAAATGAAACTGCTGAAGCCCCTTGAAGTGGCACCCGCCGGGCTTCACCAGCTTCGGGGACTACTGTCGGAGTAATGGGCCACGGGTAGGCTGACCCGGGTCCCAAGATCTTTCAAGACATCGGGGCAGGCCATGCCCCTCAGCCGAGCCCTGGACGGCGACCTTCGAAGAAGGCCGAGTCCCGGCTGGCGACCTCCAAAGAAGGCCGAGTCCCAGCTGGCGACTCTGAAGCAAGCCGACTCCGGGCTTGCGACCTTTCAAGGGGCCGACTATGAGAGTCGGCCCGCGACCTTTTCACGAAGACCGACGCAGGGTGCGGTCCCGACGTGGCCGTCCCCTCAATTCTATGGGAGGCAGGCATGGCTACAGCGAGCCGTACCACCAGGATATCTCCGGTAAGGCGCGGCACTGTTGCCATGCCTCCCCTGACATCAGCCACAGTGCGCAAGGCACTGTGCCCACGACGGCGGCCTATACGGCCCGAAGACCGCCGGGCCCCCCGTCAGTGAGGGAGAAGAAGATGGCCGGAGAGTCCGAAGACGGCCCTGCGGGAGTTGGCCTTCCCAGAGTCGGCCGCCTCTCAGTCAGGGCCCCACGAGCCATAAACCTGATTGGACGGGGAGAGGCGACAGTGATCGCCCGCAGACGGCGGCACTGTTCCCACGACCCCATGACCGAGCCTGCGTCATCAGGAGTGTTGCACAGTGCCCGGCCTGTCCGCGGGGCCCGCCAGTCGGCGGGCCCCAGAAGCCGGCAAGGGGGCGGCGACATGAGAGGCAGACAGCTGGGGGCCACACCCAGTCAGTTTACCATTGTACCCTCGGGGGGTAGGCCTATATAAACCCCCCGGGGCACCCATGCAAAGGGTTCGGCCCTGGATAGGTTTTTAGACACATAGCAAGCAAAGGGAGGAGCCAGCCTTGCTCCCTCCCGCCACCCGAAACAGCTCAAGGAGCACCTTTGTACTATCATCCCATAGTGATCATGCGGAGACCCCGCAGAGCAGCAGTAGGGGTGTTATCTCCCCGGAGAGCCCCGAAGCTGGGTAAGATTCGTCGGCGTGCATGTCTGTGCCTCATCCCGTTTCCAGGCACCGGCGACGTTCTACTCGCCCCCACCATGATAAGCCACCCGTTGGCATATGTCGCATCCAACCCCTGACAGTGTATAACCTGAAAGATGGCAGTCGTCAGCTTCAGCCCCCACGCACAAGGTGCGGGGGTGTTCGCAAAAATAGCGCATTTCCACACTTAATCCGACGTCTCGGTCCTATGAAGGAGGTGGTAGCATAGCAAACGAGGCAACCGGACTATAATGCTTTATCACTTTCACTTAGCCATGGGAGTTCGAGGGTGGGGCTACGATATAGCCCCTAGGGGCACCGCGCTCTCCGGATTCGGGGCGCGTATGTGCCTGACCGGGAAACGGTCCTTCGTCAAAGCGGAGGAATTCTAAATATTCCGGTGGTCGATCGAGTGGTTGACCAGTCTCTCGCTGTATCATGACAGTCAGTTTTCGGCTTTCTCTACTGAGGTGCTCGCCCAGCCGAACTGGGGCACAATCACAGTAGTTCTCCTGGTGCCGCGTTAGCCGATGATACGGAACGTAAGGCAGCAAAACACACGAGCCGGGCAAACCCAACATTTGACCAAAGACATGATTCGGAGCTGATGCATATAAGGCCTAACTCGAGACGCCGAACACTCCCTAAGGTGTTCGGTCTTTATAATAACGGGCAGTACAATGCCCTAAGCCCCTAGTGTCCAGGTACGGGCAAGGTCCTCTGACGCGGCCGATGCCAAAGCGTCATTCTCCTCTCTGGTTATAATGAGAAACCAGGGGATTATAGCAACAAGAGACAGTAAAAAAGGTTTATGCAGGGTCTTAATCTGAAAAGAATCCTTGCAACGGGTCCCTACTGCACGTCTGCGCCTGTGTCTCTGTTGTGCCGTATCCTGGACGGGTGTGCATGTTGTTCATCTGTAAAAAGAGAGGAACTTAGTTTGAAAGGAAATCGTGCGAAAAGTGCATTAAAAATTGAAATATTAATGAATGAATAAAGCTGAGCCTATATTAGCTCATTATTGCTTATACGCACAGCCCCTTGTGAAGGGGTGTGCGGCTAGGGAGCCCCTAGCTTATTTATGCCGGACTCATCTAGCCGTGTCCGGGGTCTTTGAATGACCCTTTAATGAAATGATGCCACATGGACCGGGCATTTTAAGTGTAAGAGACGCGTAATGTGGTATTGCGTTAAAGCGGACAAAAGCTTCACGTCCCAATAGTGCTTGATAGCTACTTTTGAATGGGGCGACATGAAAGATTAGCTTTTCGCATCGGAAGTTGTCGGGTGACCCGAACACAACTTCTAGTAGTAAGGAGCCCGTGCACTTGGCGTAAGGGCCTGGTGTCACTCCTTTGAAGGAAGTGCGGCTATTTCGAATTTTAGTAAGGTCTATCCCCATCTTGCGGATTGTGTCCGGATATAGCAGGTTTAAATCGCTGCCGCCATCCATCAGGACTTGTGTAAATTGTAGTCCGTCGATTATAGGATCCAATATCAGAGCAGTCCATCCTGCGTTTCGGATACTTCTGGAATAATCCAGGTGGTTGAAAGTGATTGGTTTTGACATCCAATCTCGAGGTTCCGCTGGGGTGGACCGTGCGACACCTACCTTAGCAGGTGCCGCATTGTTTTTCCGTACTATCACATGAAGTGAGTTTACTGTTTTGACTTCTTGTGGAAAGTCTTTTGTTTTCCGGTGCTCTGCTAGTGGGGTTCGTCATCATCCTCGCTTGGCGCGTCGAGCCCCTTGTGTTCGGTGTTGAGTCGGCCGGACTGTTTGAAAACCCAACAATCTCGGTGGGTGTGGTTTGCAGGCCTTCCGGAGGTACTGTGGATTTGACATATCCGATCCAAGATTTTGTTTAAGTTGGATAGCTCATCACTGTTATCTTTAAGAGGCAGTGTTTTGTTGTTTGGCCGCGAGCTTTTGAATCCGGCGTTGACCGCCGTGTTCTTTGGCCTTTTTTCTTTGTTTCGGCGCTGATCCTTTCTGCGCCGTGATTTTCTGTTTCCATCTCTGATCTCGGATGTACTCGGGTCGCTGGTGGTGCATCTTGCTAGCCAACTGTCTTCCCCCGCGCAAAAGCGGGTCATGAGGCTTGTTAGCGCGGCCATTGTTCTCGGCTTCTCTTGGCCAAGGTGTCTGGCGAGCCATTCGTCTCGGACATTATGTTTAAAAGCTGCTAAGGCTTCGGCGTCTGGACAGTCGACTATTTGGTTCTTTTTGGTAAGGAACCTGTTCCAGAATTTGTGCGCTGACTCTCCGGGCTGTTGAGTTATGTGACTTAAATCGTCTGCATCCGGAGGGCGCACATAAGTCCCTTGAAAATTTGCTCTAAACGCGTCCTCGAGCTCTCCCCAACTTCCAATAGTATTTTCTGGGAGGCTTTTGAGCCAATGTCGAGCTGGCCCTTTGAGCTTGAGGGGTAGATATTTTATGGCGTGGAGATCATCTCCTCTAGCCATGTGTATGTGGAGGATGTAATCCTCTATCCAGACTCCAGGGTCTGTTGTTCCGTCGTATGCCTCTATGTTTACGGGTATGAACCCCGCTGGAAATTCATGATCCAGTACCTCATCGGTGAAACATAGTGGGTGTGCGGTGCCCCTGTATTTGGGTGTGCTGCTATCTTCGAACACTTGGCGTGTTGTGTTGCTTCCTGGGGCCCTCCTTTTTGGCCCGTAAATGGACCTGACCGGGCCATCTGTTTTCTGAGGATCATGAGTCGGCTTGTGTGCGGCGCCGCTTGTCGCTTTTGGCCTGTCATCTGGTCGTCTATCCGGCCAGGCGGCCTCTTTGCTTTTTGACTGTGGGGGCTCTATGGCCTCCTCTTCAAATTCTGGCAGCAGCTTGCGCTTCGGGTAGCTCTTTGTTTGGTGGCCATTGCCATATTTGTCCGCGGTCTTGAGTACCTTGCTCCACCTAATTCTGAGTGTATCTTCCGCTGTTTTGAGCTTCTGTTTTTCCTTCTTCAGACTTCTTACAATGGCGAGAAGTCTTTTGTGAAGGTTCTTATGCTCCGGTGGTGTGTCCAGTGTGAGATCGTCTGGACTGTTGTTTTCGCCGTGCATAGATTGATTATCTGATTCATCCTGTTCGGATGGTTGCTTGGTTGCATGCTCGTTGCCCACTAGTTTGCCCTGCTCTATTCCTGGGTCCTTAGGAGTGCTGTTGTTGTCGAGGCGGGACTTAGGGCGGCGCCTACGTCGCCGTTTTGGTTGTTTTTTGGCGGAATTATCCTTTGCCGCTTCCCGTTGTTCCTCGTTATCGCTTCCTTTTGGGGTGTCCACCATATATACATCATGGGTTGAAGTTTCCTTCCAGTGCCCCGTAGGCGCTGGTTCTTGGTCGTCTCCGGTATCGTCGTCCATACCGTCGATGTCTTCGGAGTCGTAGGCTAGCATGCCGGTTAAATCGTCGACAGTGGCTACAAAGTGGGTGGTGGGTGGGCTTTGAATTTCTTCGTCGTCCGCATCCCAACCATCCTGGCCGCAGTCCGGCCAGGGCTCTCCAGATAGCGAGAGATGCTTTAGCGAATTTAGGATGTCTCCAAAGGGTGAGTGCTAAAAGATGTCCGCGGCAGTGAACTCCATGATCGGCGCCCAATCGGATTTCGATTGGCAGGGGCGCAGGAGGCTCGGAGTCCGGCAGGGAGTCCAACACCTCGGAGTCACGAGCTTTATAAGGGACGAGGTCAGTGTTCGGCTCCATCGCCGTGGAAGTTGCAGCTCCCGAGGCGGTGTCCAGCCACCCGTCCTCGATCTGCGCGATCGGCTCCGAACTATGGGTCGGAGCGGATTCGTGTGCGGCCTCCAAGGTACTGTCTGGCGACAGAGTTAGATCATGCCCATCATGATAGTGCGGCACGCTCGGTTGCGGCTCGGATCCATCGAAGATCAAGTCTCCGCGGATGTCCGCCGTGAAGTTTAGGCTTTCAAATCTGACCTGATGGCCAGGGGCGTAGCTTTCGATCTGCTCCATATGGCCAAGTGAATTGGCCCGCAGTGCAAAGCCGCCGAATACGAAGATCTGTCCGGGGAGAAAAGTCTCACCCTGGACTGCGTTGTTGTTGATTGAAGAAGCCATCAAGCCTATCGGTGATGACACAGAGGAACTCTCAATGAAAGCACCAATGTCGGTGTCAAAACCGGCGGATCTCAGGTAGGGGGTCCCGAACTGTGCATCTAGGCGGATGGTAACAGGAGACAAGGGACATGATGTTTTTACCCAGGTTCGGGCCCTCTCGATGGAGGTAAAACCCTACTCCTGCTTGATTGATATTGATGATATGGGTAGTACAAGAGTGGATCTACCACGAGATGAAGGAGGCTAAACCCTAGAAGCTAGCCTATGGCATGATTGTTGTAATGGTTATGTTGTCCTACGGACTAAAACCCTCCGGTTTATATAGACACCGGAGAGGGTTAGGGTTACACAGAGTCGGTTACAATGGTAGGAGATCTACATATCCATATCGCCAAGCTTGCCTTCCACGCCAAGGAAAGTCCCATCCGGACACGGGACGAAGTCTTCAATCTTGTATCGTCATAGTCTTGGTGTCCGACCGATGATGATAGTCCGGCTATCCGGACACCCCCTAGTCCAGGACTCCCTCAGCCGTTCTTCAACACGCACGGCCTTGACCCGAGCTAGGTCGAGCCGGACGAGCTCCAAGTGCAGGAATTCTTCGACACCTTGCACGAGGGGTACGTTACCGCCGAGCCGCGGCTCATCTAGGACATCTCTCTGGCGGAGCTGGACTACATCGTCGCCAGGGTGGCAGAGGCGAAGCTTGCCGAGGAGGGGGCGAAGCTCGCTGAGGAGGCCGGCAGCACCGGCAGCGTGGAGGACAAGGCTGCGGCGGAAGCGGAGGAAGAAGAGCTCGCCCGGTGGGCAGCGGCAGCTCAGGAGGCCAGCAGCGCTGGCAGCGGGGCTCCCCTCGTCGAGGACATGGTCGATGAATCATTGGAAGAAGAGGACGAGGGGGTGGAGACCGTGACTGCCGGCCCTACAATCACCGGAAGAGGGCGAGTCCTGCGGCGGGCCACCTCCGGCAAGCCAGGCCGCCCCGACCGGGCCGCGCACCTGCGGCAGGCCCAGGAGACGTCTGTGCGCGAGACGAGGGCTATAGCGACGAAGAAGGCGGCGAAGGCCGTGGCGGCGAAGAAGAGAGCATCTGCTTCTTCGTCGTCCAAGTGTGTCCAGACGCCACTGCCTTCCCCCTCTCCAGCAGACGTTGGTGCGGGGATCGCTTTTGATTTTGGACCCCTCAGCCCGGAGAGGAAGAGAAAAGCAGCAGAGGAGGAGGAGGAGGAGGAGGAAGAGTAAGCTCTGCTTTTCCCCCTTCCCCCTTTTTTTGTTTTCTCCATTTCCTCAAATGATGCTGCCCATTCTAAATCATCTTCATCCCGCAGGGACGTGGAGACACTGGCCCAGAAGGCGAAGAGGGCCAGGATTTCGACGAGCGGCTAGCCCCCGACAGGCACCTCCAGCACGCCGCTGGTGGTGTTGAGTAGCCCAGACAGCAGCCCCCGACCCAACCCCTAGCGTGAGTCCATCACCCGTCCTTCGTCGTCCTGCGCCTGGGGTATGATTCTTTGGTACTGACCATGCCATGGATGCAGGAGGGGAACAACAGCAAGGGGAGCCGCAGAGGGCTTCTCCCAACGTGCCGCCCCCATCGACCATGCCGCCCCGAGGGGCATCCCCAGCAAGGGCACCAAGTGCCGAGCCCATGCACACGGAGGAGGAGGAGGAGAACGCAGGTGTTGGCGGCTTCGCCTCGACGCCGAACCTTGGCGGAGAGGGGACTTCCGCTTCTCGGCTTGGCACGGGTAAGCCACTCGCCTTCCATTTCTGCTTGCGTTCTTCCTTTCTTCTTTATTGGCCTTTTGATCTTGGCCCCGCCCTATCCCCTTCTTGGCACTCAAACTTTTCCTTGATGGACCCAAAGGAGGTCGATACCGTCATCAAGGACGTCGCCGAGGATGCCGCGGCGCAGGCCGAGAAGATCGCCACCGAGGAGAGCGCCAAGGGCGCTGCTGAGGACGCCGCCAAGGGGCCCGCCGGGGAGCCCAGCAAGGGGCCTGCCGGGGTGGCCGGCAAGGCCGCTGCCGAGGAGGTGGTGGTTGATGACCAGCCCTCCTCCTCTGCTGCCTCCGGCTCCAGCAGGTACCTGAGGGTGAGCGATGACCTCTTCGGCCACCTCCTAGGTGCGTCGAGCATTAGGGCTCCCATCGAGGGAGAGGTGTTTGACGATGAAGTGCTTGCCGCCGTCGGGCTCGAGGTCATCGACGAGCCGAGCGTTGGTGGCGACGGCTCCCAGGAGGAGCGGCTGCTCCAGGCCAGGGGTGCCAGCTTCGGGAAGCTCTAGGCGCTCCATCGCGCCCATCTGGACAAGGCCAAGTCCAGGACGGCGGTGGTGGAGAAGGCGGAGAAGGACTTCTGGGAGCGCGTCTCCGAGGCGCAGGACTGGTTCTGCCAGGCCCAAGATGAGCTGAGGGCCGCCAAGGGCGAGCTGGCCAAGCGTGGCGTGGAGCTCACCATGAAGCTGGCCAACATCGAGAAGGCCCAAGAGGCGACGAAGAACTTGGCCGCCACCGTCGAAGCCGCCCGGACCCAGCTTGAGGCCGCACTAAACTCCTAGGAGGAGGACCTTGCCGCGCGCAAGGAGAAACTCGCCACCACACTTTGCGACAAGGATGAAGAGGTGGACAAGCTCGTCGTATAGCGGACCCAAGAGCTGGAGCAGAGGCACAGGGAGGCACTTGATGCCCAGGCTCTGGTTCATGCCGACAAGGTGAAGGAGCTGGAGGCGGAGCGGGATGAGCTGAAGGAGAAAACTCTGAAGCTGTCCAAGGAGAAGGACACGCTCAACGGCGCCCTGGCAGAGGCGCACGACGCGGCCGTCAGCAGGGCCGGGGATCTCTCCGAGGCCAACAACTCTATCAGAGACCTCAAGTTGAAGCTGGAGGATCTCGAGAAGATGTTGTCGGACACCAAGGCCCGGGAGGGGACCCTGACCAAGGACCTGGAGACCGAGAAGCAGCTGCGGAGGAACGAGGCCGCCAACCTTCACGACCACGTGGAGGGCGAGAAGCGTTGGCTCGGACGCCTCACCGTCGTTGAGAACTCGACCGCCATGCAGCTGGCCACCATGGGGATGCCGGACGTGAGGTACGCTCCAGAGACGAGAGCCTGAGCCCCAACGCCAATCTGACCCTGTTCTTTGAGAAGGTCGTCAGCGCTCTGGAGCGGCTTCACTCCAACCGGGCGGCCTCCCTGGCCGAAGAGTCCCAGATGCTCTGCCAGGGCGTCATGACCAAGGTGCTTGCCAAGATAGCGCACTGGCATCCCGACCTCGACTTCGAAGCTGCGCTGAAGAGCTTGCCGGAGGATGCTGACATCACGGTGCTCAAGGAGCGTATCAAGCCCATCATCAGCCTCATCGACAAAATCAAGAGGTTGGAGGGCCAGCGCCGGGACTAGGCACCCCGTTTCTTATCGCTGCTGCAAGTTCATGACCAAGACAATTGCTATCTTTAGTTATAACCGTGGCGGCAATTTCTGTAATATAACTCTGCAGTACTTTTGACATTCTGCATGTTATTTTCCTGTTCGATTTTCCTTTGTATGTCCACCCTACGTTAACTGGGTAGGCTTGCCGGCGTGTAAACCCAGGGCGGCGTCTTGAGGACAGATCCCCATTAGCCTGCCGGGTGCGCTTGCTGCCGGGCGAACCACCTTACCACCCTTAACACGGCCGCTCGAACTGTTAAGCTTGACTCGAGTCAGAGTCGAGAGCGTTGCTAATTGCAAAAGGCTACCCTGCCGCTCTCGACGCGACCGCTTGAGCTGTTGAGCAGACTCGAAACAGAACAAGGGCGTTGCCAATCGTGGGAGGGTCCCTTTGCGTACAGGTTTTCCATACATAGGCAGAATCTCCGAGGGCGATAACCTTATATTAAGGAGAAAATTTAAAGTTTGGCGTGACTTAGCTTTCTCGTTGCCACCCTGGCATCCTTCGTGCTCGCAGGTAGCGCTGCTCTCTTGGCCGCCTTCCGCGGGAGCCGTGGCAATGAAGAACTGCTAGGCCAACTACTAGACCAGATTCTCACAATTGTGCCCCCTACCTGGCGCACCAAAGATGTCGGTGGGAAACGACACCTATGGGGTCACAAGAATCCCTACTATGGTTGCGGGGCTCGGGGTTGTGAGAAGAGCAGGATTAGTAATCAGCACAAGGATCGTTTACTCAGGTTCGGGCCACGAGGATGCGTAAAAACCTAGTCCTGCTTTGGTGGTTGTATTGAGTGTTCTTGAGCCCTTGAACTAGCTATGGTAGCTGCGTGGTTCAAAAGTGCTGAATCCCTCTCTAGTATGCCATGGGCCTCCTTTTATAGCCGAAAGGGGATGCCACCATGGCACACAAGAGGTGGAAAGGTCTACAGTGCTACGAGCTTATCGCTCGTATTACAGGACAAGACACATTTAATGCATAGCTTAGGTGTCCCCTCACTTTATCGGGGACAGGGGCGAGGCCCGTCCTGTCCGTTGCCGCGCCTCCTCGCTTTGACACGTGCCCTAGCCAGCGATGCATGCGGCGCCATGTAGGTAGGCAAGCAACTGAGGTGGCGTGGTGGTGGAGCCTCCATGAAGATCTGCATGCCGCCACGCAGGTGTGTGCTGAGTTGGCCTGGAAGCTGCATGTTGCCACGCAGGTGCTTGCCCAGCTGGTTGGGCTGGCAGCTGCATGTGAACGGCGATGGAGACTTGGTTGGTGTGGGCCTGGCTGTGGCCCGGATGATGCCCTTGGCGAGGGTCTTGTTGAGTGGCCTGGCAAGGGTCTTGCCGTGGTGCGCTGTCGTCCCCGGCAAGGATCTTGCCGGGGGTCTTGTGGGTTTCCTCGGCAAGGATCTTGTCGAGGATTGTTGCCTTCTAATCCTCATCTGATCTTAAATATTCTTTGTCTTCACAAAGATCTGCATGCCACCATGGAGGTGCCTCCCGAGCCCTGGCTCAACGTAGTTGATGGTGTTGGAGATTGTGGGTTTGAGTGTAGCTCACTCCGTTGGTGTGGGCGAGCCGCCCCGGCAAGGGCCTTGCTGGGGAAACCTGCTTCGTCCATCTGCACTTTGTGGCCTTGGTCCTTGATGTTGCCTTGACCATCTTGCGGCTTCGACTCCTCCCCTTTGCCCTGCCTAGTGTGGCTTCGGCCTGTGGTTCTGACTGCCCGCGCACAAGTAAAGGGGTACAAAGGAGTGCCCCTACTTTAGTACACCGACACCATAATGGGCGGGCCCAGCTAAAGGCCCACAAGATTTTGCAGACCATAATGGCCAGCCCACCTAAAGGCCCAACATTCTCAGTTAAGGCCCATATGGCTAGTGTCAAATCAGCCCGTCAATGACCCGTCCTAAACTTGTCATCATCGCGGCCCATGGTCACTTCTGGCCCGTTAACAATCCGCTAAGTATTTGGGCCGAATTACGGCCCAATGTATTTCCGGCCTGTTAAAGGTCCTGCTTCATTATTTACAGGCCATTGAAACTTAACATTCGGCCATGTGTGACATTTTGCCTGTTAGAGGCCCACTATAGATTTGGGCCACTTTCAGTCTGTTGTGATTTTCGGCCGATTAATGTCGGATGAAATCCATGGGCCATATGTGGCCCAATGTCACATCGGGCCCATTAACGACCCATACAAAAATGACACTAATCAAGCCCGACCGAACTTCCGGCCTGTTAAAGGCCCGTGTATTAGGTCGGCGCATTTACGGCCCGTCCAAATTTTGGCTTGTGAACGATCCGCATTGTAAATGGGCCACCATTTCGGCCTGCTAACACTAGTGGGTTATTTGGCACAATCAGGGCCCAATCTCACTTTCGGCCTATTAAAGGGCCATGATTTTATGGGCTCGAGATATTTACACCTGCAAATGGCTGATACGTCTCCGTCGTATCTACTTTTCCAAACACTTTTGCCCTTGTTTTGGACCCTAACTTGCATGATTTGAATGGAACTAACCCGGACTAACGCTGTTTTCAGCAGAACTGCCATGGTGTTATTTTTGTGCAGAAATAAAAGTTCTCTGAATGACCTGAAAACCCATGGAGCAACTTTTCAGAATTAATAAAAAATACTGGCGCAAGAATTAGCGTCAGGGGGCCCACACCCTATCCACGAGGGTGGGGGGCGCGCCCCTTGCCCCGTGGGCCCCCTGGACGTTCACCGACCTCAACTCCAACTCCATATATTTGCTTTCGCATAGATAAAAATCAGAGAGAAAAAGTTTCATCACGTTTTACAATATGGAGCCGCCACCAAGCCCTAATCTCTCTTGGGAGGGCTGATCTAGAGTCCGTTCGGGGCTCCGGAGAGGGGGATTCGCCGCGGTCGTCATCATCAACCATCCGCCATCACCAATTTCATGATGCTCACCGCCGTGCGTGAGTAATTCCATCGTAGGCTTGCTGGACGGTGATGGGTTGGATGAGATTTACCATGTAATCAAGTTAGTTTTGTTAGGGTCTGATCCCTAGTATCCACTATGTTCTGAGATTGATGTTGCTATGACTTTGCTATGCTCAATGATTGTCACTAGGGCCCGAGTGCCATGATTTCAGATCTGAACCTATTATGTTTTCATGAATATATGTGAGTTCTTGATCCTATCTTGCAAGTCTATAGTCACCTATTATGTGTTATGATCTGACAACCCCGAAGTGACAATAGTCGGGATACTTCTCGGTGATGACCGTAGTTTGAGGAGTTCATGTATTCACTATGTGTTAATGCTTTGGTCCGGTACTCTATTAAAAGGAAGCCTTAATATCCCTTAGTTTCCATTAGGACCCCACTGCCACGGGAGGGTAGGATAAAAGATGTCATGCAAGTTCTTTTCCATAAGCACATATGACTATATTCGGAATACATGCCTGCATTACATAGATGAACTGGAGCTAGTTCTGAGTCACTGATGTCTATTACACAACCTTCTTCTTGTAGACATTGTTGGTCCTCCAAGTGCAGAGGTTTGTAGGATAGTAGCAAATTTCCCTCAAGTGGATGACCTAAGGTTTATCAATCCATGGGAGGCGTAGGATGAAGATGGTCTCCCTCAAACAACCCTGCAACCAAATAGCAAAGAGTCTCTTGTGTCCCCAACACACCCAATACAATGGTAAATTGTATATGTGCACTAGTTCGGCGAAGAGATGGTGATACAAGTGCAATATGGATAGTAGATATAGGTTTTATTAATCTGAACATATAAAAATAGCAAGGTAACCAATGATAAAAGTGAGCGTAAACAGTATTACAATGGTAGGAAACAAGGCCTAAGGTTCATACTTTCACTAGTGCAAGTTCTCTCAACAATAATAGCATAATTGGGTCATATAACTATCCCTCAACATGCAACAAAGAGTCACTCCAAAGCCACTAATAGCGGAGAACAAACAAAGAGATTATGGTAGGGTACGAAACCACCTCATAGTTATCCTTTCTGCTCTATCTATTCAAGAGTCCGTAGTAAAATAACATGAAGCTACCCTTTTCGTTCAATCTATCATAGAGTTCATACTAGAATAACACCTCAAGATACAAATCTACCAAAACCCTAATGTCACCTAGATACTCCATTGTCACCTCAAGTATCCGTGGGCATGATTATACGATATGCATCACACAATCTCAGATTCATCTATTCAACCAACACAAAGTACTTCAAAGAGTGCCCCAAAGATTCTACCGGAGAGTTAAGACGAAAACATGTGCCAACCCCTATGCATAGGTTCATGGGCGGAACCCGCAAGTTGATCACCAAAACATACATCAAGTGGATCACGTGATATCCCATTGTCACCATAGATAAGCACAGCAAGACATACATCAAGTGTTCTCAAATCCTTAAAGACTCAATCTGACAAGATAACTTCAAGAAGAAAACTCAATTCATCACAAGAGAGTAGAGGGGGAGAAAAATCATAAGATCCAACTATAATAACAAAGCTCGCGATACATCAAGATCGTGCCATAGAGAGAACATGAGAGAGAGAGATCAAACACATAGCTACTAGTACATACCCTCAGCCCCGAGGGTGAACTACTCCCTCCTTGTCATGGAAAGTGCCGGGATGATGAAGATGGCCACTAGTGAGGGATCCCCCCTCCAGCAGGGTGCCAGAACAGGCTCCCGAGAGGTTTTTGGTGGCTACAGAGGCTTGCGGCGGCGGAACTCCCGATCTATCTTGTCCTTTGATGGTTTTAGGGTATATGGGAATATATAGGCGAAAGAAGTCGGTCGGGGGAGCCTCGAGGGGCCCCGAGACAGGGGACGCACCCAGTAGGGGGGGGGGCTCCCCCCACCCTCGTGGCCACCTCGAAGCTTCCTTTACTTCAACTCCAAGTCTCCTAGATCGCTTCCGTTGCAAAAATAACGCTCCCGAAGGTTTCATTCCATTTGGACTCCGTTTGATATTCCTTTTCTTCGAAATACTGAAATAGGTAATAAAATAGCAATATGGGTTGGGCCTCCGGTTAATAGGTTAGTCCTAAAAGTAATATAAAAGTGTATAATAAAGCCCATAAACATTCAAAACAGATAATAAAATAGCATGAATGCTTCATAAATTATAGATACGTTGGAGACGTATTAGCATCCCCAAGCTTAATTCCTGCTCGTCGTCGAGTAGGTAAATGATAAAAGAAAGAATTTATGAAGTGTGAATGCTAGCAGGTGCACAAGTTTGATCAATGATAATTTCAAACACCTTTTCTAGCATCATTATATGTCATAACAGTAGTTCATCTCATAAAACTTCTCACGAACAAGTAACAAGCAATTCACATGTTAAAGCATAGACCATAGACTTTCCTGAAAGCTAGCAAACTTCATTCTCAGTCATCAAACAATTACAATTCATCTTATTTTCAGGAAGGGTCTATGTCAGAGCTTTGATTTAGCAAACTCCACATACTCAACTATCATATAGTCTTCTACAATTGCTAACACTCACGCAATACTTATGGTTATGGAGTTTTAATCGAACACTAAGAAAGATAGGGGCTTATAGTTTTGCCTACCAACGTATTCACCTTTGGGTGATGTCAACAATAATAGTTCATGCTAACTTACATCCAATTGGATATATAAATCAGGATCTTTCCAACACGAGGTGCTTGCCAAAGGATAAAATGGAAAAGGGAAAGGTGAAGATCACCTTGACTCTTGCATAAAGTAAAAGACATAAAGTAAAAGATAGACCCTTCGCAGAGGGAAGCAGGGATTTGCAGAGGTTCCAGAGCTCAATTTTGAAATAGAGATAAATAATTTTGAGAGGTATGATCTCATTGTCAAGATAACAACCAAGAGTTCCCAATATCTTCCATACTACATGCATTACAGGCGGTTTCCAAACAGAATGGTAAAAGTTTTTACTCCCCCTCCACCGACAATCATCAATCCATGGCTTGCCCGAAACAATGGGTGCCTCTAATTAACATAAAACCGAGGGGAGTTTTGTTTGCAATTATTTTTGATTTGATTTTGATCTTTTGATCGTGGGACTGGGCATCCCGGTTACCAGCCATTTTTCTCATGAATGATGAGCGGAGTCCACTCATCTTGAGAATAACCCACCTAGCATGGAAGATACTGACAGCCCCTAGTTGCTACATGAGCGATTCGGGCATACAAAACAGATTATTATTTGAAGGTTTAGAGTTTGGCACATGCAAATTTACTTGGAACGGCAGGTAAATACCGCATATAGGTAGGTATGGTGGACACTCATGGCAAAAACTGGGTTTAAGGATATTTGGAAGCACAAGTAGTATCTCTACTTGGTGCAAGGAATTTGGCTAGCATGAGGGGGAAAGGCAAGCTCAACATGTTTGAATGATCCATGACAATATACTTTAACTGAGATGTGAGAAAACATAACCCATTATGTTGCCTTCCTTGTCCAACATCAACTCTTTAGCATGTCATACTTAATGAGTGCTCACAATTATAAAAGATGTCTAGGATAGTATATTTATATGTGAAATCTCTCTTCCTTCAATATTCTTTCATGAATTGTTCAAATGACCAATACAATGCTTGCTAACCTTCAATAAATTTACAACCTCTACTTCTTAGATGTGAAGTCATTACTCCCCATGGGATAAGCAAAAGAAACATATATAATTTCAGATTTATGACAATCAACTCATTCAACCATTTACTCATAGGATATAAGTGAAGCACACGAGTAAATGACAAACTACTCCAAAAAGATATAAGTGAAGATCAATGAGTAGCTGAATAATTATGTAACTATGTGAAGACTCTCTCTCATTAAAGAATTTTAGATCTTGGTATTTTATTCAAACAGCAAGCGAAACAAAATAAAATGACATTGCAAGGATAGCACAACTCATGTGAGGAAGCAAAAACTTAGGTTCAACCGATACTAACCGATAATTGTTGAAGAAGAAAGGTGGGATGCCTAACGGGGCATCCCCAAGCTTAGATGCTTGAGACTTCTTGGAATATTATCTTGGGGTGCGTTGGGCATACCCAATCTTGAACTTTTGTGTCTCCTTATTTCCTCTCATACCATGGTTTCTCTTCTTATCAAAAGCTTCATCCATACCAAACTCAACAAGAACTCGTGAGATAGGTTAGTATAAACCAATGCAAAACCTTATCATTTTGTACTGTAACAAATCACTAAAATTATTATTCAACATTGCATACTAAATGCCTCTACATATTTAATACTCCTATCCTCAAATAGAATCATTAAACAAGCAAACATATGCAACCAATGCAACATAACAACAATCTGCCAAAATAGTACAGTCTGTAAAGAATGCAAGAGTATCAATACTTCCCTACCTCCAAAAATTATGAGAAAAATACCTTACGGTAGAAGATTTATCATAGCTCAATATTCAAAAAGTTTCAACATTATACCATTCTCTGACTTTTCTAGGGAATTTTTGCAACAGCGATAAACTTTCTGTTTTCAAACAGCAACATGTATACTAGCAAAATAAGTATGGTAAAGGCTATCCTTGACATTTTTATTGAAAATATAGATGCAAAACATTATTCTAAATAACAGCAAGCAAAACTAACAAAAGAAAATGACGCTCCAAGCAAAACACATATCATGTGGTGAATAAAAATATAGCTCCAAGTAAAGTTACCGATGAACGAAGACGAAAGAGGGGATGCCATCCGGGGCATCCCCAAGCTTAGGCTCTTGGTTGTTGAGGGAGTCCTGGATTAGGGGGTGTCTAGATGGCCGGACTATAGCCTTTGGCCGGACTCCTGGACTATGAAGATACAAGATTGAAGACTTCGAACCGTGTCCGGATGGGACTTTCCTTGGCGTGGAAGGCAAGCTTGGCGATACGGATATGTAGATCTCCTATCATTGTAACCGACTCTGTGTAACCCTAACCCTCTTCGGTGCCTATATAAACCGGAGGGTTTTAGTCCGTAGGACGAACAACAATCATACCATAGGCTAGCTTCTAGGGTTTAGCCTCTCTGATCTCGTGGTAGATCTACTCTTGTACTACCCATATCATCAATATTAATCAAGCAGGAGTAGGGCTTTACCTCCATTGAGAGGGCCCGAACCTGGGTAAAAACATCGTGTCCCTTGTCTCCTGTTACCATCCGCCTAGACGCACAGTTCGGGACCCCCTACCCGAGATCCGCCGGTTTTGACACCGACATTAGTGCTTTCATTGAGAGTTCCTCTGAGTCGTCATCTTTAGGCCCGATGGCTCCTCCGATCATCAACAACGGCGCAGTCCAAGGTGAGACTTTTCTCCCCGGATAGATCTTCGTATTCGGTGGCTTTGCACTACGGGCCAATTCGCTTGGCCATCTGGAGAAGATTGAAAGCTACGCCCCTGGCCATCAGGTCAGATTTGGAAGTTTGAACTACACGGCTGACGTCCGCGGAGACTTGATCTTCGATGGGTTCGAGCCACAGCCAAGCGCGCCGCACTGTCACGATGGGCATGATCTAGCTCTGCCGCCGAATAGTGCCCTAGAGGCCGCACCAGTGTCCGCTCCGACCCTTAGCTCGGAGCCGACTGCGCCGATCGAGGATGGGTGGCTGGACACCGCCTTGGGGGCTGCGATCTCTACATCGATTGAGCCGAACACCATCCCTGTCCTTTGCAAGGCTCGTAACTCCAAGGTGCCGGACTCCTCTCCGGACTCCGAACCTACCGCACCCCTGCCAATCGAATCCGATTGGGCGCTGGTCATGGAATTCACCGCCGCGGACATCTTTCAGCACTCGCCCTTTGGCGACATCCTGAATTCACTAAAGTCTCTCTCTTTGTCAGGAGAGCCCTGGCCGGACTATGGTCAGGAAGGTTGGGATGCGGATGACGAAGAAATTCAAAGCCCACCCACCACCCACTTCATAGCCACTGTCGATGATTTAACCGACATGCTCGACTTCGACTCCGAAGACATCGACGGTATGGACGACGATGCAGGAGACGACCAAGAACCAGTGCCTATAGGGCACTGGAAGGCCACCTCGTCATACGACATTTACATAGTGGACATTCCAAAAGATGGGAATGGCGATGGAACAATAGAGGATGATCCCTCCAAGAAACAGCCTAAGCGCCGGCGTCATCAGCGCCGCTCTAAATCCCGCAACAGCAAAAACGGTGATTCCGGCACGGGAGACAATAACACCCCAGAAAGTACCGAAGACAACCCCCTCCAGCAGGATTCAGTGCAGGAGGATGGAGAAGCCAACCCTCATGAGAGAGCGGCAGACGGAGAGGTAGAGGACGATAATTACATGCCTCCCTCCGAAGACGAGGCAAGCCTCGACGACGACGAATTTGTCGTGCCTGAGGATCACGTTGAACAAGAGCATTTCAAACGCAGGCTTATGGCCACGGCAAGCAGCCTCAAGAAAAAGCAGCAACAGCTTAGAGCTGACCAAGACTTGCTAGCCGACAGATGGACTGAAGTCCTTGCGGCCGAAGAGTATGAACTCGAACGCCCCTCCAAGAGCTACCCAAAACGCAGGCTGCTACCCTGATTAGAGGAGGAAGCACCTAAACCTACATCACCAGCGCATGATACGGCTGACTGGCCACCTCGTGGCCGCGATAGAGAGGCCTCTCGGCCCTCCACTCAAGCCGCACCCCGGCGCCGCTCAAAAAATACCAAGGTGCGGGAAAATGCACCAGACCTGCGGGATATACTGGAGGACAAGGCAAGGCAAACAAGATCGATCTACGGATCGCGTGGGCGCCCCACGATACGTGATGATAACCGTCACGCCAAATATGGCAATTCCGGCCGGGCCGAACACAGTAGACAAAGCTCATTTGAGCTGCGTCGTGATATAGCCCAATACAGAGGTGCCGCACACTCACTATGCTTCACAGACGAAGTAATGGATCATCAAATCCCTGAGGGTTTCAAACCCGTAAACATTGAATCATATGATGGCACAACAGATCCTGCGGTCTGGATCGAGGACTATCTCCTTCATATCCACATGGCCCGCGGTGATGATCTACACGCCATCAAATACCTCCCACTCAAGCTTAAAGGACCAGCTCGACATTGGCTTAACTGCTTGCCAGCGGAGTCAATTGGTTGTTGGGAAGGCCTGGAAGCCGCATTCCTCGACAACTTCCAGGGCACCTATGTGCGACCACCAGACGCTGATGACCTAAGCCACATAATTCAGCAGCTAGAGGAATCGGCCAGACAATTCTGGACACGGTTCCTAACCAAGAAAAATCAAATCGTCGACTGTCCGGATGCAGAGGCCCTTGCAGCCTTCAAACATAACATCCGCGACGAGTGGCTTGCCCGGCACCTAGGACAGGAAAAGCCAAAATCCATGGCAGCCCTCACAACACTCATGACCCGCTTTTGCACGGGAGAGGACAGCTGGCTAGCTCGTAGTAACAACATGACCAAGAGCCCTGGTAATTCAGATACCAAGGACAGCAACGGCAGGTCGCGTCGCAACAAGCACAAGCACCGCATTAATGGCGATAATGCTGAGGATACGACAGTCAATGCCGGATTCAGAGGCTCTAAACCCGGTCAGCGGAAAAAGCCATTCAAAAGAAATACTCCGGGCCCGTCCAATTTGGACTGAATACTCGATAGCTCGTGCCAGATACACAACACCCCCAAAAAACCAGCCAACCACACCAACAGGGATTGTTGGTGTTCAAGCAGGCAGGCAAGTTAAATGCCGAAAACAATGACAAGGGGCTGCATAGCGACGACGAGGAGGAGCCCCGGCCGCCGAACAATAGAGGACAGATGGGCTTCCCCCTACAAGTGCGGATGGTGAACATGATATACGCAACCCACATACCCAAAAGGGAGCGGAAGCATGCACTAAGGGACGTATATGCGATGGAGCCAGTCGCCCCAAAGTTCAATCCGTGGTCCTCCTGCCCAATCACTTTTGATCGAAGGGACCACCCCACTAGCATCCGTCATGGCGGATTCGCCGCATTGGTTCTAGACCCCAATCATTGACGGATTTCACCTCACTAGAGTCCTGATGGACGGCGGCAGTAGCCTGAACCTGCTTTATCAGGATACAGTGCGCAAAATGGGCATAGGCCCCTCAAGGATTAAACCCACAAAGACGACCTTTAAAGGCGTCATACCAGGTGTAGAGGCCAACTGTACAGGCTCAATTACACTTGAAGTGGTCTTCGGATCCCCGGATAACTTCCGAAGCGAGGAGTTAATCTTCGACATAGTCCCGTTCCACAGCGGCTATCACGCACTGCTCGGACGAACCGCATTTGCAAAGTTCAATGCTGTGCCGCACTACGCATACCTCAAGCTCAAGATGCCAGGCCCTCGAGGAGTCATTACGGTCAATGGAAACACCGAACGCTCTCTCCGAGCGGAGGAGCATACGGCGGCTCTCGCGGCGGAAGTACAAAGCAGCCTCTCAAGGCAATTCTCGAGTCCGGCTATTAAACGTCCGGACACCGTCAAGCGTGCCCGGAGTAACCTACAACAAGACCGCCTGGCATGTCCCGAGCACGCGTAGCAATGCAGCCCCAACCCCAGCCCTCGCGAAATTGCGAAACCAGTACTACGCGTACATAATTACGCTCTGGAAATACCATGGGCATAGGGGGAGGGGCACGACCACGGCAGGCCCAGAATGCGGCTCAACCGCACCAGGGGCTCCCGATTGTGTAATTCTTTTTTCTTACTTTCAGGACTCCTTTATCAAGAAGCCCTGCCCGGCAATAGAACCGCTGAACACACGATGCAACAGCCAGGGAAGCAGAAAGCTACGTCGAGTGTCCAGGTGGTCTCTATAACGAGCAGTATACTTGTTTTACATATCATCCCGCAGCTTGCTCCTGGAGGGGGACATGTCAAATAGTCCCGTCCCTTGCTTATCGCACTATTTGTATCGTTCTACTTTTACCGCAACTTTTTTAATAAACAATGCACAACTTTTGCCTATTATTGCATTCCTTTTTCTTATCTATATATGTTCACTTATGACATGTTGCATCCATACGCTTTGGTACGGCCAAATACACCAGGGGCTTAAGTACCCCAAAATATGGTGTGATAAGTCCGAACACTTTCACAAGTGCGGCACCCCGAACTTATAGCATTATATGCATCGGCTCCGAATCATGTCTTGGGTCAATAGTTGGGTTTACCCGGCTCCCATGTTTTGGTACCTTACGTTCCGTTATATCGGCTAAGGTATCGCTGGGAGAACCACTGCGATTGTGCCCCGGTTGAGCTGGGTTAAGCACCTCAGTGGAGAAAGCTAAAATTGACCGTCATGATAGGGCGAGAGCCGGTCGCTGTTCGAGAGGTTTTCGAGTCCCTAAAGACTTATGCCACTTAGAGCGAGGAGTCGGCTTTGTCCGGTGTTGGGGAACGTAGTAATTTCAAAAAATTTCCTACGCACACGCAAGATCATGGTGATGCACAGCAACGAGAGGGGAGAGTGTTGTCTACGTACCCTCATAGACCGAAGCGGAAGCGTTGACACAACGTAGAGGAAGTAGTCGTACGTTCTCCCAGTCCGACCGATCCAAGCACCATTACTCCGGCACCTCCGAGTTCTTGACACGCGTACAGCTCGATGACGCACCCCGATCTCCGATCCAGCAGAGGCGCGGGGAGGAGTTCCGTCAGCACAACGGCGTTGTGACGATCTTGATGTTCTCCTGTCGCAGGGCTTCGCCTAAGCACCGCTACAATATGACCGAGGTGTAATATCGTGGAGGGGGGCACCGCACACGGCTAAGGAACGATCTCAATGATCAACTTGTGTGTCTAGGGTGCCCCCTACCCCCGTATATAAAGGAGGGAGGGAGGAGGAGGCCGGCCCAAGGGGGAGGCGCGCCCTAGGGTGGCAAACCTACTCCAAGTAGGTTTGGCCCCCCTTTCCTATTCGGAGTAGGAGAAGGAAGGAAGAGGGGGGAGGAGAGAAGGAAAGGGGGGGCCGCCCCCCCTCCCAATTCGGATTGGGCTTGGGGGGGCGCCCCCTCCCTTGCTCCTTCTCCCTCCATCCCACTAAGGCCCAATAAGGCCCATATACTTACCGGGGGGTTCCGGTAACCTCCCGGAGCTCCGGTATATTTCCAATCTCACCCGAAACCTTTCCGGTGTCCAAATATATCCGCCCAATATATCAATCTTTATGTCTCGACCATTTCGAGACTCCTCGTCATGTCCATGATCACATCCGGGACTCCGAACAACCTTCGGTACATCAAAATACATAAACTCATAATGAAACTGTCATCGAAACCTTAAGCGTGCGGACCCTACGGTTCGAGAACAATGTAGACATGACCGAGACACCTCTCCGGTCAATAACCAATAGCGGGACCTGGATGCCCATATTGGTTCCTACATATTCTACGAAGATCTTTATCGGTCAAACCGCACAACAACATATGTTGTTCCGTTTGTCATCGGTATGTTACTTGCCTGAGATTCGATCGTCGGTATTCAATACCTAGTTCAATATCGTTACCGGCAAGTCTCTTTACTCGTTCCGTAATAAATCATCTCACAACTAACTCATTAGTTGAAATGCTTGCAAGGCTTAAGTGATGTGTATTACCGAGAGGGCCCAGAGATACCTCTCCGACATTCGGAGTGACAAATCCTAATCTCGAAATACGCCAACTCAACAAGTACCTTCGGAGACACCTGTAGAGCACCTTTATAATCACCCAGTTACGTTGTGACGTTTGGTAGCACACAAAGTGTTCCTCCGGTAAACGGGAGTTGCATAATCTCATAGTCATAGGAACATGTATAAGTCATGAAGGAAGCAATAGCAACATACTAAACGATCGGGTGCTAAGCTAACAGAATGGGTCATGTCAATCAGATCATTCAACTAATGATGTGATCCCGTTAATCAAATAACAACTCTTTGTCCATGGTTAGGAAACATAACCATCTTTGATTAACAAGCTAGTCAAGTAGAGGCATACTAGTGACACTCTGTTTGTCTATATATTCACACATGTATTATGTTTCCGGTTAATACAATTCTAGCATGAATAATAAACATTTATCATGAAATAAGGAAATAAATAATAACTTTATTATTGCCTCTAGGGCATATTTCCTTCAGTCTCCCACTTGCACTAGAGTCAATAATCTAGATCACATCACCATGTGATTAACATCGATAGTTCACATCATCATGTGATTAACACCCATAGTTCACATCGCCATGTGACCAACACCCAAAGGGTTTACTAGATTCAGTAATCTAGTTCACATTGCTATGTGATTAACACCCAAAGAGTACTAAGGTGTGATCATGTTTTGCTTGTGAGAGAACTTAGTCAACGGGTCTTTCACATTCAGATCTGTTATGTATTTTGCAATTTTGTATGTTTACAATGCTCTGCACGGAGCTACTCTAGCTAATTGCTCCCACTTTCAATATGTATCCAGAGTAAGACTTAGAGTCATCTGGATCAGTGTCAAAACTTGCATCGACGTAACCCTTTACGACGAACCTTTTGTCACTTCCATAATCGAGAAACATATCCTTATTCCACTAAGGATAATTTTGATCGCTGTCCAGTGATCTACTCCTAGATCACTATTGTACTCCCTTGCCAAACTCAGTGTAGGGTATACAATAGATCTGGTACACAGCATGGCATACTTTATAGAACCTATGGCCAAGGCATAGGGAATGACTTTCATTCTCTTTCTATCTTCTGCCGTGGTCAGGTTTTGAGTCTTACTCAATTTCACACCTTGTAACACAGGCAAGAACTCTTTCTTTGACTGTTCCATTTTGAACTACTTCAAAATCTTGCCAAGGTATGTACTCATTGAAAAAACTTATCAAGCGTCTTGATCTATCTCTATAGATCTTGATGCTCAATATGTAAGCAGCTTCACCGAGGTCTTTCTTTGAAAAACTCCTTTCAAATACTCCTTTATGCTTTGCAGAATAATTCTACATTATTTCCGATCTCCAATATGTCATTCACATATACTTATCAGAAATGCTGTAGTGCTCCCACTCACTTTCTAGTAAATACAGGCTTCACTGCAAGTCTGTATAAACTATATGCTTTGATCAACTTATCAAATCGTATATTCCAACTCCGAGATGCTTGCACCAGTCCATAGATGCACATTTTGTTAACACCTTTGGGATCGACAAAACCTCTTGGTTGCATCACATACAACTCTTCTTTAATAACTCCATTAAGGAATGCAGTTTTGTTTATCCATTTGCCAGATTTCATAAAATGCGGCAATTGCTAACATGATTCGGACAGACTTTTAAGCATCGATACGAGTGAGAAAATCTCATTGTATTCAACATCTTGAACTTTGTCAAAAACCTTTTTCGACAAGTCTAGCTTTGTAGATAGTAACACTACTATCAATGTCCGTCTTCCTCTTGAAGATCCATTTATTTTCTATGGTTTGCCGATCATCGGGCAAATCCATCAAAGTCCATACTTTGTTCTCATACATGGATCATATCTCAGATTTCATGGCCTCAAACCATTTTGCGGAATCTGGGTTCATCATCGCTTCCTCATAGTTCGTAGGTTTGTCATGGTCAAGTAACACAACTTCTAGAACAAGATTTCCGTACTACTCTGGTGCGGATCTCACTCTGTTTTACCTACGAGGTTCGGTAGTAACTTGATATGAAGTTACATGATTATCATCATTAGCTTCCTCACTAATTGGTATAGTAGTCACAAGAACAGATTTCTGTGATGAACTACTTTCCAATAAGGGAACAGGTATAGTTACCTCATCAAGTTCTACTTTCCTCCCACTCACTTCTTTTGAGAGAAACTCCTTCTCTAGAAAGGATCCATTTATTAGCAACGAATGTTTTGCCTTTGGATCTGTGATAGAAGGTGTACCCAACAATTTCCTTTGGGTATTCTATGAAGACACATTTCTCCGATTTGGGTTCGAGCTTATCAGGTTGAAGCTTTTTCACATAAGCATCGCAGCCCCAAACTTTAAGAAACGACAACTTTGGTTTCTTGCCAAACCATAGTTCATAAGGTGTCGTCTCAACGGATTTTGACGGTGCCCTATTTAACGTGAATGTGGCCGTCTCTAAAGCATGACCCCAAAACGATAGCGGTAAATCGGTAAGAAACATCATAGATTGTACTATATCCAATAAAGTACGGTTATGACGTTCGGACACACCATTATGATGTGGTGTTCCAGGTGGGATGAATTTGTGAAACTATTCCACATTGTTTTAATTGAATACCAAACTCGTAACTCAAATATTTGTCTCCGCGATCAGATCGTAGAAACCTTATTTTCTTGTCACGATGATTTTTCCACTTCACTCTGAAATTCTTTGAACCTTTCAACTATTTCAAACTTATGTTTCATCAAGTAGATATACCCATATCTGCTCAAATCATCTGTGAAGGTCAGAAAATAACGATACCCGCCGCGAGCCTTAACACTCATTGGATCGCATACATCAGTATGTATTATTTCCAATAAGTCAGTTGCTCGCTCCACTGTTCCGGAGAACGGAGTCTTAGTCATCTTGCTCATGAGGCATGGTTCTCAAGCATCAAGTGATTCATAATCAAGTGATTCCAAAATCCCATCAGCATGGAGTTTCTTCATGCGCTTTACACCAATATGACCTAAACGGCAGTGCCACAAATAAGTTGCACTATCATTATTAACTTTGCATCTTTTGGTTTCAATATTATGAATATGTGTATCACTACGATCGAGATCCAATGAACCATTTTCATTGGGTGTGTAACCATATAAGGTTTTATTCATGTAAACAGAACAACAGTTTATTCTCTTACTTAAATGAATAACCGTATTGCAATAAACACGATCAAATCATATTCATGCTCAACGCAAACACCAAATAACATTTATTTAGGTTCAACACTAATCCCGAAAGTATAGGGAGTGTGCGATGATGATCATATCAATCTTGAAACTACTTTCAACACACATCGTCACTTCACCCTTAACTTGTTTCTGTTTATTCTCCAACTCCCGTTTCGAGTTACTACTCTTAGCAACTGAACCAGTACCAAATACCGAGGGGTTGCTATAAACACTAGTAAGGTACACATCAATAACATGTATATCAAATATACCTTTGTTTACTTTGCCATCCTTCTTATCCGCCAAATACTTGGGGTAGTTCTGCTTCCAGTGACCAGTCCCTTTGCAGTAGAAGCACTTAGTCTCAGGCTTAGGTCCAGACTTGGGCTTCTTCACTTGAGCAGCAACTTGCTTGCCATTCTTCTTGAAGTTCCCTTTCTTCCCTTTGCCCTTTTCTTGAAATTAGTGGTCTTGTTAACCATCAACACTTGATGTTCTTTCTTGATTTCTACCTTCATCGATTTCATCATCATGAAAAACTCAGGAATCATTTTCATCATCCCTTGCATACTATAGTTCATCACGAAGTTCTACTAACTTGGTGATGGTGACTAGAGAATTCTGTCAATCACTATCTTATCTGGAAGATTAACTCCCACTTGATTCAAGCGATTGTAGTACCCAGACAATCTGAGGACATGCTCACCAGTTGAGCGATTCTCCTCCATCTTTTAGCCATAGAACTTGTTGGAGACTTCATATCTCTCAACTCGGGTATTTTCTTAAAATATTAACTTCAACTCCTGGAACATCTCATATGGTCCATGGCGTTCAAAACATCTTTGAAGTCCCGATTCTAAGCCATAAAGCATGGTGCACAAAACTATCAAGTAGTCATCATATTGAGCTAGCCAAACGTTCATAACGTCTGCATCTGCTCCTGCAATAGGTCTGTCACCTAGCGGTGCATTAAGGACATAATTCTTCTGTGCAGCAATGAGGATAATCCTCATATCACGGATCCAATCCGCATCATTGCTACTAACATTTTTCAACACAATTTTCTCTAGGAACATATCAAAAATAAACATATGAAAGCAACAACGCAAGATATTGATCTTACAACATAATTTGCAAAATACTACCAGGACTAAGTTCATGATAAATTTAAGTTCAATTAATCATATTACTTAAGAACTCCCACTTAGACAGACATCTCTCTAGTCATCTAAGTGATCACGTGACCCAAATCAACTAAACCATAACCGATCATCACGTGAGATGGAGTAGTTTTCAATGGTGAACATCTTATGTTGATCATATCTACTATATGATTCACGCTCGAACTTTCGGTCTCCGTGTTCCGAGGCCATATCTGCATATGCTAGGCTCGTCAAGTTTAACCTGAGTATTCCGCGTGTGCAAAACTGGCTTGCACCCGTTGTAGATGGACGTAGAGCTTATCACACCCGATCATCACGTGGTGTCTGGGCACGACGAACTTTGGCAACGGTGCATACTCAGGGAGAACACTTCTTGATAATTTTTAGTGAGAGATCATCTTAAAATGCTACCGTCAATCAAAGCAAGATAAGATGCATAAAGGATAAACATCACATGCAATCAATATAAGTGATATGATATGGCCATCATCTTCTTGTGCTTGTGATCTCCATATCCGAAGCACCATCATGATCACCATCGTCACCGGCGCGACACCTTGATCTCCATCGTAGCATCGTTGTCGTTTACGCCATCTATTGCTTCTACGACTATCGCTACCGCTTAGTGATAAAGTAAAGCAATTACAGGGCGTTTGCATTTCATACAATAAAGCGGCAACCATATGGCTCCTGCCAGTTGCCGATAACTTCGGTTACAAAACATGATCATCTCATACAATAAAATATAGCATCATGTCTTGGCCATATCACATCACAACATGCCCTGCAAAAACAAGTTAGACGTCCTCTACTTTGTTGTTAAAAGTTTTACGTGGCTGCTACGGGCTTAAGCAAGAACCAATCTCACCTACGCATCAAAACCACATCGATAGTTTGTCAAGTTGATGATGTTTTAACCTTCGCAAGGACCGGGCGTAGCCATACTCGGTTCAACTAAAGTTGGAGAAACTGACACCTGCTAGTCACCTGTGTGCAAAGCACGGCGGTAAGACCAGTCTCGCGTAAGCGAACGCGTAATGTCGGTCCGGGCCGCTTCATCCAACAATACCGCCGAACCAAAGTATGACATGCTGGTAAGTAGTATGACTTATATCGCCCACAACTCACTTGTGTTCTACTCGTGCATATAACATCAAACCATAAAAACCTAGGCTCTGATGCCACTATTGGGGAACGTAGTAATTTCAAAAAATTTCCTACGCACACGCAAGATCATGGTGATGCATAGCAACGAGAGGGGAGAGTGTTGTCTACGTACCCTCGTAGACCGAAGCGGAAGCATTGACACAACATAGAGGAAGTAGTCGTACGTTCTCCCGGTCCGACCGATCCAAGCACCGTTACTCCGGCACCTCCGAGTTCTTGACACGCGTACAGCTTGATGACGCACCCCGATCTCCGATCCAGCAGAGGCACGGGGAGGAGTTCCGTCAGCACGACGGCGTGGTGACGATCTTGATGTTCTCCCGTCGCAGGGCTTCGCCTAAGCACCGCTACAATATGACCGAGGTGTAATATCGTGGAGGGGGGCACCGCACACGGCTAAGGAATGATCTCAATGATCAACTTGTGTGTCTAGGGTGCCCCCCTACCCCCGTATATAAAGGAGGGAGGGAGGAGGAGGCCGGCCCAAGGGGGAGGCGCGCCCTAGGGGGGCAAACCTACTCCAAGCAGGTTTGCCCCCCCCTTTCCTATTCGGAGTAGGAGAAGAAAGGAAGAGGGGGAAGGAGAGAAGGAAAGGGGGGGGGCGGCCCCCCTCCCAATTCGGATTGGGCTTGGGGGGGGGGACGCGCCCCCTCCCTTGCTCCTTCTCCCTCCATCCCACTAAGGCCCAATAAGGCCCATATACTTACCGGGGGGTTCCGGTAACCTCCCGGAGCTCCGGTATATTTCCAATCTCACCCGGAACCTTTCCGGTGTCCAAATATATCCGTCCAATATATCAATCTTTATGTCTCGTCCATTTCGAGACTCCTCATCATGTCCGTGATCACATCCGGGACTCCGAAAAACCTTCGGTACATCAAAATACATAAACTCATAATGAAACTGTCATCGAAACCTTAAGCGTGCGGACCCTACGGTTCGAGAACAATGTAGACATGACCGAGACACGTCTCCGGTCAATAACCAATAGCGGGACCTGGATGCCCATATTGGTTCCTACATATTCTACAAAGATCTTTATCGGTCAAACCGCACAACAACATACGTTGTTCCCTTTGTCATCGGTATGTTACTTGCCCGAGATTCGATCGTCGGTATTCAATACCTAGTTCAATCTCATTACCGGCAAGTCTCTTTACTCGTTCCGTAATACATCATCTCACAACTAACTCATTAGTTGAAATGCTTGCAAGGCTTAAGTGATGTGTATTACCGAGAGGGCCCAGAGATACCTCTCCGACATTCAGAGTGACAAATCCTAATCTCGAAATACGCCAACTCAACAAGTACCTTCGGAGACACCTGTAGAGCACCTTTATAATCACCCAGTTACGTTGTGATGTTTGGTAGCACACAAAGTGTTCCTCCGGTAAACGGGAGTTGCATAATCTCATAGTCATAGGAACATGTATAAGTCATGAAGGAAGCAATAGCAACATACTAAACGATCGGGTGCTAAGCTAACGGAATGGGTCATGTCAATCAGATCATTCAACTAATGATGTGATCCCGTTAATCAAATAACAACTCTTTGTCCATGGTTAGAAAACATAACCATCTTTGATTAACAAGCTAGTCAAGTAGAGGCATACTAGTGACACTCTGTTTGTCTATATATTCACACATGTATTATGTTTCCGGTTAATACAATTCTAGCATGAATAATAAACATTTATCATGAAATAAGGAAATAAATAATAACTTTATTATTGCCTCTAGGGCATATTTCCTTCATCCGGCCCAGGCGTGGATAGCACCCCAAACTCGGTCTTCCGAATACTAGGGGCTTCGCCGAAATTTAAAATTATAGAATTCTATGGCTAAGAGAGAGTGTTCAAGCATTATAGTCCGGTTGCCTCATTCGTTGCGTTGAGCGCCTCCCTCGAAGGACCCAAGAATGGGAAAAAGAGCGCTCAAGTTTATCCCGAACACCCCAGCACTCGCGGCATGGGGGCAGAAGCCGATGAATCGCCATCTCTCAAATTTAATAAACGGCCGCACAGAAGGTAATATTTTAAATTCACAAGCGTTGCTTAGCACATATGAACAAGTTTTCAAGCGTACAGGATAACAAATGCGAGTTTACTCAAAAATTACATCTTTGGAGCATTCACCCGCTATAAGGCGGGCACCCTTCAGGATGCCCGCATAATACATCTCGGGCTTGCGATACTCCCTGCCCGGCGGTGGAGCGTCCGTGACAAGCTTCTCAGCGTCCATCTTGCCCCAGTGCACTTTAGCACGGGCAAGGGCCCTACGGGCACCTTCGATACAGACGGAGCGCTTGACGACTTCAATCCATGGACAGGCGTCCACCAGCCGCCTCACCAGCCCGAAGTAGCTCCCAGGCATGGCTTCCTTAGGCCACAGCCGAACTATGAGGCCCTTCATGGCCTGTTCGGCCACCTTATGGAGCTCGACCAGCTGCTTCCGCTGGTCGATCAAGGGCACTGGGTGTCCGTCCTCAGCATACTGAGACCAGAACACCTTCTCCGTTGAGCTCCCCTCCTCGACCCGGTAGAATGCGGCAGCGTCGGACACACTGCAGGGCAGATCTGTGAATGCTCCTGGAGAGCTCCGGATTCGGTAAGTAACAAGTAATTCACTTTCACGTGCTTGCTTTGCATGAAGAATGCCTTACCCGCCGCTATCTTCTTCATCGCCTCAATTTCCTGGAGGGCTTTCTGGGCTTCGGCCTTAGCGGCTTTGGTGCTCTCAAGAGCCGAGGCGAGCTCGGACTCTCGAGTCTTTGAGTCACGCTCCAAACTCTCGTGTTTTTCCACGAGAGCCTGGAGCTCTTGCTGCACCTCCACCACCCGCGCCTCCTGCTTCTCTCGCTCGGTGCGCTCCGCGGCCGCATTGCTTTCGGCCTTGGACACCGCCTCCTTCAGGGTCGCCACCTCGTTCGTGGCCCCTACAATTCTCATGTTATTCCTATCATTTTTTGCAACCACATCTTTTATATAGTTCCATAAGGTATTACTTACCTTCCTTGTCCTCGAGCTGCTTTTTGGCAAAGCCGAGCTCGTTCTCGGACCGCTCGAGGCTCTGCTTC
The DNA here is from genome assembly GCA_963921465.1 of Triticum timopheevii. NCBI lineage: Eukaryota > Viridiplantae > Streptophyta > Magnoliopsida > Poales > Poaceae > Triticum > Triticum timopheevii. The sequence goes on from OY997266.1 coordinate 131,153,173, forward strand.
AATGCATTGACCTCTGCAGTCAGTGCGGCAGAGGTCAGCAGTGCAGCCTGCATTCCCCATATTGACATAATTATGTTAGACTGCTGCGTACATCTTTCTAGATCCTCAGTTCGGCTTTTCTTTCCGAACACCAAACTGAGCATCAGGGGCTACTATGTATGCGGTAATATGTTTACATATCTTAAATACATACCTCAAAGCCTGTTAGAAGGCTGGCACAGGCTTCAGCCAGCCCGCTCTTGGCGGACTGAACTTTCTGGATCACCACACTCATAATAGTGCGGTGCTCCTTGTCGATGGAGGCGCCATTAAGCGCCTCCAGCAAATTATCCGGTGCCTCCGGTTGGACGGAGGTCACCGGTGTCGCAGTCTCGCCCTTCTAACGAAGGGGCCGCCTGCCGGACTCCGGAACCACTGAAGTTTCCAGTGCGGAGTCCGGCCCAGGGCCGGACTCAGAACCCTTCGGGGTTTGATCCCCCTTGTGCCCGAAGTCCAGGAGGTTGCCTTGCGGCACCTCCGGGACCTCCTCCTCCTAGCTGGGCCCCTTTTGGGACCCCACCTCGGCGTCATCCGCAGCGCGAGGAGAGGAGATGGCCGGAAGTGAAGTGCTATTCACGTCCGACGAAGCCAGGGAGCCGCTCGTTGAAGTGTCGAGCCCGTCCTTGGGCGGGCTGCAGGGTTATATTCAGCTTAGGAGATTCTATGCGACAAACGAAATGCCATGAGTTATTCTGGTATCCGGACACTTACGATGTCGCCAGGGGCTTAGCCCTCGGTGGCCACTCCTCTTCGCCATCGTCGGTGTTGGTGGAGTAGTCCGGAGGAAGGGTCCTTCCCTTCTTGGACCCTCCGGCCTCCCCAGTTGGGGCGGCCTTCCTTTCTTCTCTCCCCCCACTAGGGAAGAGGCCTCTTTCTCCTCCTCCTCGTCTTCGCGGGAGGAGTCCGCCTCGGAGTTATCGAACGATTAGTCCGACAACACCTGGCGCCGGGAACTCCTTTGAGTTCCCGTGGCCTTCTTCTTGGCCTTCTTCTTCGGCACCACGTGAGGTGCCGGAACCAGCAGCCCCGTCAATCGGGCGTCCGCTGGGTCTTCTGGCAAGGGAACCGGAAAGTCAACCTGCCCAGACATCTTCTGCCAGGCCTGTCAAAGGTAAGGGAGTTTAGATCCCGCATAGAGTCAAACTATGAAAAACAAGTGTCCTGTAAAGGGTAAAATAGCTTACCTTGCTGGCTTGACGCTGCGAGCTGAATCCGCGATCTTCGGTAGCAGATGCGGGAGCCTCGGCGCCCTTGAACAGCACCTTCCAAGCATCTTCGTAAGTAGTGTTGAAGAGCCTGTTCAAGGTTTGGTGCTGTGTCGGATCAAACTCCCACAAGTTGAAGGCCCGTTGTTGGCACGGGAGGATCCGGCGGATGAGCATGACCTGGACTATGTTGACAAGCTTGAGCTTCTTGTTCACCAGGTTTTGGACACAGGATTGGAGTCCGGTCAGCTCTTCCTAATTACCCCATGTCAGGCCTGTCTCTTTCCAAGAGGTGAGCCGTGTAGGGAAGCCAGATCGGAATTCGGGGTCCGCTGCCCATTTAGGGTCACGCGGCTCGGTGATGTAGAACCACCCCGATTGCCACCCCTTTATGGTCTCCACGAAGGAGCCCTCGAGCCATAAGATGTTGGGCATCCTGCCCACCATGGCACCTCCGCACTCCACCTGGCGGCCGCCCACTACCTTCGGCTTGACATTGAAGGTCTTCGGCCATAAGACGAAGTGGGGCTGGATGCAGAGGAAGGCCTCGCACACGACGATGAACGCTGAGATGTTGAGGATGAAATTCAGGGCCAGATCGTGGAAATCCAGGCCGTAGTAGAACATGAGCCCCCGGCCAAATGTGTGAAGTGGAAAACCTAGTCCGCTGAGGAAGTGGGTGAGGAACACCACCCTCTCATGGGGCCTGGGGGTGGGGATAAGCTGCCCCTTGTCGGGGAGCCGATGCGCGATGTCGCTGGACAAGTATCAGGCCTTCCGCAACTTTTTGATGTGCCCCTCCGTGACGGAGGAGACCATCCACTTGCCTCCCCCTCCGGACATGGCTGGGGAAGGTGGAGGCGAGATGTGCGGACTTGGGCGCTGGAGCTCGAGTGCGCGGAAATGGATGAGCAAAGGAGGAAGAAGGCGTGTGTGAAAAAGTGGATCCTTATCCCCTTATATGGGCGGACGAAACTATGCGTCCCCACCAGCCTGGTAAAACTCGCTTATCTCCCAAGCGCCATAATCAATGGCGCGGTTGGGTTACCCACGCCCGTATTGATGAGAATCCCGGAATAAGGGGACACTATATCTGCTTTGACAAGACGTGCCAAGGAAACCGCCTCGCTAAACGCGCTGAGGTGGGATAGTGAAAACGATTCGAATAGAGGCTTGGCTGTGGTGTGATGTCACGCCACGGAATACGACAGCAGATTGAATTTGTGTAAATATTATTCTCTCTACGGTGGTATGTGGAACTTATTTTGCAGAGCCGGACACTATCCTTGTGTTCAAAATCTTCTATGAAGTATTCAGAGGAGGAACCCGCCTTGCAATGCCGAAGACAATATGCGTGCCAGACTTGTCGTCATTCAAGCCTGGTTCAGGAGCTACTGAGGGAGTCCTGGATTAGGGGGTGTTCGGATGACCGGACTATAGCCTTTGGCCGGACTCCTAGACTATGAAGATACAAGATTGAAGATTTCGTCCCGTGTCCGGATGGGACTTTCCTTGGCGTGGAAGGCAAGCTTAGCGATACGGATATGTAGATCTCCTATCATTGTAACCGACTCTGTGTAACCCTAACCCTCTTTGGTGCCTATATCAACCGGAGGGTTTTAGTCCGTAGGACGAACAACAATCATACCATAGGCTAGCTTCTAGGGTTTAGCCTCTCCGATCTCGTGGTAGATATACTCTTGTACTACCCATATCATCAATATTAATCAAGCAGGAGTAGGGTTTTACCTCCATCGAGAGGGCCCGAACCTGGGTAAAAACATCGTGTCCCTTGTCTCCTGTTACCATCCGCCTAGACGCACAGTTCGGGACCCCCTACCCGAGATCCGCTGGTTTTGACACCGACAGTTGTCCTTGAATATTACCTTGGGATGCCTTGGGCATCCCCAACTTAGGCTCTTGCCATTCCTTATTCCATAGTCCATCGAATCTTCACCCAAAACTTGAAAACTTCACAACACAAAATTCAACAGAAAACTCGTAAGCTCCGTTAGTATAAGAAAATAAAACCACCACTTAGGTACTGTAATGAACTCATTCTAAATTCATATTGGTGTAATATCTACTGTATTTCAACTTATCTGTGGTTCATACCCTCCGATACTACTCATAGATTCATAAAAATAAGCAAACAACACAATGAAAACAGAATCTGTCAAAAAACAGAACAGTCTGTAGTAATCTGTATCAAACATATACTTATGGAACTCCAAAAATCCTACCAAATTAGGAAGTCCTAAGCAATTCGTGTACCAATCCGTAGAAAAAAGAATTAGATCAGGGTCATGTTTCTGTGAATTATCAAAACTAATTTACTGGGTGCAAAAGTTTCTGATTTTCAGGAGGATCAACACAACTATCACCGTAAGCTATCCTAAAGGTCTTACTTGGCACTTTATTGAAACAAAAGCTATAAAACATGATTACTAAAGTAGCATAATCATGTGGACACACAAAAACAGTAAGGGTAAATATTGGGTTGTCTCCCAACAAGCGCTTTTCTTTAATGCCTTTTTAGCTAGGCATGATGATGACAATGATGTTCACATAAAAGATAAGAATTGAAACATAACGGGAGCATCATGAAGCATATTACTAGCACATTTATGTCTAAACCACTTCCTATGCATAGGGATTTTGTGAGCAAACAACTTATGGGAACAATAATCAACTAGCATAGGAAGGCAAAACAAGCATAAGTTCAAAACTTGAAGCACATAGAGAGGAAACTTGACATTATTGCAATTCCTACAAGAATATTTTCCTCCCTCATAATAATTTTCAGTAGCATCATGAATGAATTTGACAATATAACCAGCACCTATAGCATTCTTTTCATGATCTACACGCATAAAAAATTTACTACTCTCCACATAAGCAAAATTCTTCTTATTCGGAATAGTGGGAATATCATAAGAGACTTGAATACTATAAATTGTTTCCACATTGAAAGAATAATGTTCAGAAAAAGGGTAATCATAATCATGACAAATTTTATAAATATAATCATCACTACTTTTTATAGCATAGGTTTCATCACAATAATCATCATAAGTAGCAACTTGGTTCTCATCATAATCGATTGAAACCTCTTCCAAGATAGTGGAATAATCACTAAATAAAGTTGACACTCTTCCAAATCCACTTTCATATTCATCACAATAAGATTCAACATCCTCCAAAATAGTGGGATCACTACTTCCTAAAGTTGACACTCTTCCAAACCCACTTTCATCAATATAATCATCATCGGTAAGAAGCATGCTATCATCATAACAACTTTGCATATCAAAACTTGGGATGCTAAAAATATTATCTTCATTAAACATAGCTTCCCCAAGTTTGGCCCTTTTCATATCATAAGCATAATCACTCTCATCATTAATAGTATGGATAGCGCCAATATTATAGAATTATCATCATCACAATGAGTAGTAGGAGCCACATCATTTGGGAGGGATACCTTTCTACCTTTGTTGCTCCGTCTTTTCTTTTTCTTCTTCACATTGGGTTCAACCTTCTTCTTTGAGCTCCTTATTGATGAGATTGGTTGAATATAAAGCTCCTCCTCATTACCTGATTCATCATAAGAAATAATAGGAGGATATTGCAAAGTCTCTTCCCTTTCATTAGTATTTTCTTCATCTTCTATTTGCTTTCTTTTCTTTATGCAATTGGCAATATATGGATTTTCAATGCAATTGACTGCACAATACATATAAATATCCTCTAGATCAAAATCAAGGAATTCCTCAAGGTTAAACTTTGGAATACCCTCAGTTATACGTTTCATTTCTTCATACCCCAAAATAAGACTAAGCTCTTTATGATGCTCAAGGGTAATCAAGTTATCACAATTTTTGGACACGATTCGATCATGAAAAAGTTTGCATTGGAGATTTAAATGACCACGTTCATTGCAAAGTTCACAAGGAGTGCGAAAAATATTGAATTTTTCAGCACAAACATCAAGACTTTCTTGCAACAATTTAGTTTCTAAATGCTTGTGCCTCTTGCAATATCTATCTTCCCTATTTGGTGCGTACTTGCAGACCTGATTCACTCCACAAAAATCGACATGCTTATAAGAGACATTTTCATCATAACTAGTGCAATCATCATTAGTACTATGGATATTCAAAGAGTTCATACTAACAACATTGCAACCATGCTCATCATTTAAAGATTTAGTACCAAGCATTTTAATGCATTCTTCTTCTAGCACTTGAGCACAATTTTCCTTTTCATCTTACTCACGAAAGATATTAAAAAGATGAAGCGTAATAGGCAGACTCAATTCCATTTTTTTGTAGTTTTCTTTTATAAACTGAACTAGTGATAAAACAAGAAACAAAAAAGACTCGATTGCAAGATCTAAAGATATACCTTCAAGCACTCACCTCCCCGGCAACAGCGCCAGGAAAGAGCTTGATGTCTACTACACAACCTTATTCTTGTAGACGTTGTTGGGCCTCCAAGTGCAGTGGTTTGTAGGACAGTAGCAAATTTCCCTCAAGTGGATGACCTAAGGTTTATCAATCCGTGGCAGGCGTAGGATGAAGATGGTCTCTCTCAAACAACCCTGCAACCAAATAACAAAGAGTCTCTTGTGTCCCCAACACACCCAATACAATGGTAAATTGTATAGGTGCACTAGTTCAACGAAGGGATGGTGATACAAGTGCAATATGGATAGTAGATATAGGTTTTTGTAATTTGAAAATATAAAAACAGCAAGGTAACTAATGATAAAAGTGAGCATAAACAGTATTACAATGGTAGGAAACAAGGCCTAAGGTTCATACTTTCACTAGTGCAAGTTCTCTCAACAATAATAACATAATTGGATCATATAACTATCCCTCAACATGCAACAAAGAGTCACTCTGAAGCCACTAATAATGGAGAACAAACGAAGAGATTATGATAGGGTATGAAACCACCTCAAAGTTATCCTTTCTGCTCTATCTATTCAAGAGTCCATAGTAAAATAACATGAAGCTATTCTTTCCGTTCAATCTATCATAGTGTTCATACTAGAATAACACCTTAAGACACAAATCAACCAAAACCCCAATGTCACCTAGATAATCCATTGTCACCTCAAGTATCCGTGGGCATGATTATACGATATGCATCACACAATCTCAGATTCTTTTATTCAACCAACACAAAGTACTTCAAGGAGTGCCCCAAAGTTTCTACCGGAGAGTCAAGGCGAAAACGTGTGCCAACCCCTATGCATAGGTTCATGGGCGGAACCCGCAAGTTGATCACCAAAACATACATCAAGTGGATCACGTGATATCCCATTGTCACCACTAATAAGCACGACAAGACATGCATCAAGTGTTCTCAAATCCTTAAAGACTCAATCCGACAAGATAACTTCAAGAGGAAAACTCAATTCATCACAAGAGCGTAGAGGGGGAGAAACATCATAAGATCCAACTATAATAGCAAAGCTCGCGATACATCAAGATCGTGCATAGAGATAACACAAGAAAGAGAGAGATCAAACACATAGCTACTGGTACATACCCTCAGCCCCGAGGGTGAACTACTCCCTCCTCGTCATGGAAAGCGCCGGGATAATGAAGATGGCCACCGGTGAGGGATCCCCCCTCCGACAGGGTGTCAGAATGGGCTCTCGAGAGGTTTTTGGTGGCTACAGAGGCTTGCGACGGCGGAACTCCCGATCTATCTTGTCCTTCGATGGTTTAGGGTATATGGGAATATATAGGCAAAAGAAGTCGGTCGGGGGAGGCTCTAGGGGCCCACGAGACAGGGGGCGCGCCCAGTAGGGGGGGGGGTGCCCCCAACCTCGTGGCCACCTTGAAGCTTCCTTTATTTCAAATCCAAGTCTCCTGGATCGCATTCGTTCCAAAAATAATGCTCCCGAAGGTTTGATTCTGTTTGGACTCCATTTGATATTCCTTTTCTTCGAAATACTAAAATAGACAATAAAACAGTAATATGGGTTGGGCCTCCGGTTAATAGGTTAGTCCCAAAAGTAATATAAAAGTGTATAATAAAGCCCATAAATATTCAAAATAGATAATAAAATAGCATGAATGCTTCATAAATTATAGATACATTGGAGACATATCAGTCACCCTATGTTATAACTATTACATGAGGAATCTCATCTGACATAATTATCCATCACTGATCCAGTGCCTACGAGCTTTTCAAATATTGTGCTTTGCTTATTTACTTTACCGTTGCTACTTTTACAATCACTACAAAACTGCTACCATTACTTTTGCTACTGTTATCATTACTATCATACTACTTTGCTACTAAATACTTTGCTGCAGATACTAAGTTATCTAGGTGTGGTTGAATTGACAACTCAACTGCTAATACTTAAGAATATTCTTTGACTCTCCTTGTCGGTGTCAAAACCGGCGGATCTCGGGTAGGGGGTCCCGAACTGTGCGTCTAGGCGGATGGTAACAGGAGACAAGGGACACAATGTTTTACCCAGGTTCGGGCCCTCTTGATGGAGGTAAAACCCTACGTCCTGCTTGATTAATATTGATGATATGGGTAGTACAAGAGTAGATCTACCACGAGATCAAGGAGGCTAAACCCTAAAGCTAGCCTATGGTATGATTGCTGTAATGTATGTTGTGTCCTATGGACTAAAGCCCTCCGATTTATATAGACACCGGAGGAGGCTAGGGTTACACAGAGTCGGTTACAATGGTAGGAGATCTACATACCCGTATTGCCAAGCTTGCCTTCCACGCCAAGGAAAGTCCCATCCGGACACGGGACGGAGTCTTCAATCTTGTATCTTCGTAGTCTTGGAGTCCGGCGGGCGATGATAGTCCGGCTGTCCGGACACCCCCTAGTCCAGGACTCCCTCAGTAGCCCCTGAACCAGGCTTCAATGACGATAAGTCCGGCGCGCATTATGTTCGGCATTGCAAGGCGGGTTCCTCCTTTGAATAATCCAGAGAAGATCATGAACACCAGGATAGTGTCCGGCTCTGCAAATTAAATTCCACATTCCACCGTAGAGAGAATAAAATGCACATAAGTCCAATCTGCTGACGTATTTTGCGGCATGACATCACACCGCTACCAAGCCTTTACTTGAATCGTTTTTTATTATACCACCTCAGCATGTTTAGCGAAGCGGTTTCCTTGGCACGTCTTGTCGAAGCAGAGATCGTGCTCCCCTTATTCCGGGATTCTCATCAATACGGACGTGGGTAACCCAACCGCGCCATTGATGGTGGCGCTTGGGAGATAAGCGAGTTTTACCAGGGTGGTGGGGGCGCATAGTCTTCGCCCGCCTATATATAAGGGATAAGGATTCACCTTTTCACCCACGCCTTCTTCCTCCTTTGCTTATCCACCTCCGCGCACTCAAGCTCCAACGCCCAAGCTCGTGCATCTCATCTTAACCTTCCCCGACCATGTCCGGAGGGGGAGGCAAATGGTTGGCTTCCACCGTCAAGGAGGAGCACATCACCAAGCTGCGCAGCGCCGGATACCTTTCCGGCGATATCGCGCACCGGCTGCCCGACGAGGGGCAGCTCATCCCTACCCCCGGGCCCCATGAGAGGGTCGTTTTCCTTCCCCACTTCCTCCGCGGACTAGGCTTTCCACTTCACCCCTTTGTCCGGGGGCTCATGTTCTACTACGGCCTGGATTTCCACGATCTGGCGCCGAACTTCATCCTCAACATCTCGGCGTTCATCGTCGTGTGTGAGGCCCTCCTCTGCATCCGGCCCCACTTTGGCTTGTGGCTCAAGACCTTCAACGTCAAGCCGAAGGTAGTGAAGGGCACATAGGCGGAATGCGGAGGCGCCATGTTGGGGAAAATGCCCAACGTCCTCTGGTTCGAAGGGGCCTTTGTGGACTCCGTCAAGGGGTGGCAATCGGGGTGGTTCTCTATCACCGAGCCGCGCGACCCCGCGTGGGCGGCGGCCCCCGAGTTTAGATCTGGTATCCCTACGCAGCTCACCTCCTGGAAAGAGAAGGGCTTGCTGTGGGGTAATCCGAAGGAGCTGACGGGACTCCGAGCCTGTATCCAGAAGCTGGTGAACAAGAAGCTCAGGCTCGTCGACGTGGTCCAAGTCATGCTCGTTCGCCAGATCCTCCCATGCCAAGAACGTGCATTCAATCTGTGGGAGTTCGATCCGGAACAGCACCAGGCGCTAAGCGGGCTCTTCGACACGACGTACGAAGGCGCCTGGAGGGTGCTGTTTAAGGGCGCCGAAGCCCCCGCATCCGCGACGGAAGATTGCGGATTTCGCTCGCAGCATCCCGCTGACGAGGTAAGTGATTCAACCCCTTTACGGGACACTTGTTGTAAATAGATCGATTCTAAGAGGGTTTCAATCTCCCTTTTCCTTTGACAGGAATGGATGAAGAAGGCCGAGCAGCTCATCTGCCCAGCTCCCATGCTAGAAGACCCAGTGGACGCCCGTCTAGCAGGGCTGCTGGTTCCGGCACCGCACGTGGTGCCGGAGAAGAAGGCCAAGAAGGTGGCCACGGGGACACGAAAGAGTTCCCGTAATCAGGCGTCCGACGACGAGGCGGACTCCTCCCCCGAAGATGAGGAGGAGGAAGAAGACTCTCTCCCGGAGGAGGGAGAGAGGAAGAGGAAGGCTTCCCCAACAGGGGAGGCCGAAGGGTCCAAGAGGGGGAGAACTATCCCCCCGGACAGCTCCGCCAACACCGACGTTGGCGAGGAGGAGTGGCCTTCAAGGGCCAGGCCTCCGGCGAGATCGTAAGTATCCGGATCCCTGATATGCAATTTCTTTCGTGTCACATAGTGTCCTACTAATGCCGCATACTTTCCGCACTCCGACCGATGATGATCTCCCCGCTTCATCGAGCGGGTCGTTGGCCCCGTCGGATGTGGATTCACTTCCGACGGCCTCTACCCCCCACGCCGATGAGGACGCCGAGGTGGGATCCCAGAAAGGGACCCATCAGGAGGAGGCTCCGGAGGCGCAGCAAGGCAGCCTCCCGGACTTTGCGCCGGACTCTACGTCGGAACCTGTAGTGGTTCCAGAGTCCGGCGGGCGGCCCCTTCGAAAGAAGGGCAAGACCGTGACTCCGGCGGCCTCCGTCCAACCGGAGGCGCCGGACAACTTGCTGGAGGCGCTCAAAGGCGCTTCCATCGAGGAAGGACACCGCACAGTTATGAGTGCGGTGATTCAGAAGGTCCAGCTCGCCAAGAGCGGGCTGACCGAAGCCTGCAGTAGCCTTTTAACAGGCTTTGAGGTAAGAAGTTAAAATTGTGTAATATAATACCGCATAGACAGTAGCCCCTGATGCTCGGTTCGGTGTTCGGAAAGAAAAGCCGGACTGAGGATCTAAAAAGATATTCGCAGGTTGCTAATAAATTATGTCAATATGGGTTTGCAGGCTGTGCTACTGACCTATGCCGCACTGACTGCGGAGGTTGGTACATTAAAGCAAGATCTCGAGCGGTCCGAGCGAGAGCTCGGCCATGCCAAGAGGCAGCTCGAGGACAAAGAAGGTGAGTAACACCACTTTGAATTGTTACCTTACAAAAAAGGATTTTGGTCGCAATAAAATTAACAAGGATAATATGGGTATTGCAGGGGCCACAAACGAGGTGGCAGCCCTGAAGAAGGCTGTGTCCGCGGCCGACCGCAGTGCGGCCGTGGAATGGGCAGAGCGAGAAAAGCAGGAGGCATAGGTGGTGGAAGTGCGGCAAGAGCTCCAGGCTCTCATGGAGAAGCATGAGAGCTTGGAGCGCGACTCCAAGACTCGAGAGTCCGAGCTTGCCTCGGCTCTCGAAAGTGCCAAGTCCGCCAAGGCCGAGGCCCGTAAGGCCCTTCAGGAGGTTGATGATGTAAAGAAGATAGTGGCGGGTAAGGCAGTTTTCATGCAAAGCAAGCATGTTAATGCAAACTACCTGACACTTACCCGCATTCGGAGCTCTCCAGGGGCGTTTGCAGATCTGCCGCGTGGTGTGTCTGATGCCGCCGCATTCTACCATGGCGAGGAGGGGAGCTCAACGGAGAAGGTCTTCTGGTCTCAGTACGCTGAGGCCGGCCATCCGGTGCCCCCAAGCGACCAGCTGAAGCAGCTGGTCGAACTCCACAAGGTAGCTGAGGAGGCCATGAAGGGACTTATAGTCCGGCTGTGGCCTGGACAGGCCATGCCTGGGAGCTACTTCGGCCTCGTGCGGCGGCTGGTGGATGCGTGCCCCTGGGTGGAAGTCATCAAGCGCTCCGCCTGTATTGAAGGTGCTCGGCGGGCCCTTGCCCGCACAAAGGTGCACTGGGGCAGGCTGGATGCGGAGAAGCTTCTTACTGATCCGCCGCCACCGGGCAAGGAGTATCATACCCCCGAAATGTATTATAAAACTGTCCTGAAGGGGGCCCGCGATATTGCGGATGAATGCCCTAGAGATGTAATTTTTGAGTAAGCTCGCTATGTATTATCCTGTGCGCTGAAACTTTATTCATGTGCGCTTTAAGCAACGCTTGTTTAATTTAAAATATTACCTTCTGTGTGGCCGTTTATAAAATCTGAGAGATGGCAAGTCGTTGGCTTCAGCCCCCAAGCCGCAAGTGCTGGGGTGTTCGGGATAACTTGAGCACTCTTGTTCCCACTTTTGGGTCCATCTAGGGAGGCACTCAACACAACAAACAAGGCAACCGGACTTATAATGCTTGAACACTCTCACTTAGCCATATAATTCTATAATTTTAAATTTCGGCGAAGCCCCTAGTATTCAGAAGACCGAATTCGGGGCGCTATCCACGCCTTCGTCGGACATTATCCGGAACTTCGCTCGAAGCGGCGTGAGTCTTTAAGGACCCGAAAAAACCTCTCGAACAGCGACCAGTCTCTCGCCTTATCATGTCGGTCAGTTTTAGCTTTCTCCACTGAGGCGCTCGCCCGGCTCAACCGGGGCGCAATCGCAGTGGTTCTCCCAGTGCCACCTTAGCCGACGGAACGAAACGTAAGGCACCAAAACGTGGGAGCCGGGCAAACCCAACTATTGACCCAAGACATGATTCAGAGCTGATTCATATAATGCTATAAGTTCGGGGTGCCGTACTTGTGAAAGTGTTCGGACTTATCACACCATAATGTGGGGAACATAAGCCCCTGGTGTATTAGGCCGTATCAAAATATACGGGTGCAAGATGTCATGTAATGAACATATATATGTAATAACAAGCAAAAAGGTGCTGCATCATTTATTAAAGGAAATCTGCTATGAGTGCGGACTGATACAAATAGTGCGGTAAGCAAGGGTTTTGGACTAGTTGAACATGTCCCCCTCCAGGGATGGGCTGCGGACTTGGTGTATATAATCAAATTTAATGCTCGTAATTGAGACCACCTGAGTGTTCGTCGCCGCATTCTTTACTCCCTGGCTGTTGCATCATGAGTTCGGCAGGTTCACCGCCGGACAGGGCCTCTGGCTAACAGAGTCCTGTGTACATAAAGAAGGAAAATAATAATAAGAAAGAGTGGCACACTTGCGAGCCCCTTCCCCTACGCCCATGGTATCTCCAAAGCGTAATGATGTACGTGGAGGGTTGTTCTTGCAACCATGCGAGGGCGGGGGTTATGGCCGTATTGCTATGCGTGCTCGGATCGTGCCAGGTGGTCTTGGTTGGTGTTGCTTCGGGCATGTTTGGCTGTATCCGGCCATTTAACAGCCGGACTCAAAAATTGCCTTAAAAGGCTGCTCTGTACTTCTGCCGCGAGAGCCACTTTATGTTCCTCCGTTTGGAGGGAGCGTTCCGTATTTCCATTGACCGTGATGACTCCACGAGGGCCTGGCATCTTGAGCTTGAGGTATGCATAATGCGACACCGCGTTGAACTTTGCAAACGCGGTTCATCCGAGCAGAGCGTGATAGCCGCTGCGAAATGGGACTATGTCGAAGATTAATTCCTCGCTCCGGAAATTATCCGGGGATCCGAACACCACTTCCAGTGTGACTGAGCCTGTACAATTGGCCTCCACACCCGGTATGACGCCTTTAAAGGTTGTCTTTGTAGGTTTAATCCTTGAGGGGTCTATGCCCATCTTGCACACTGTATCCTGATAAAGCAGGTTCAGTCTACTCCCACCGTCCATTAGGACTCTCGTGAGGTGAAATCCATCGATGATTGGGTCTAAAACCAATGCGGCGAATCCACCATGGCGGATGCTGGTCGGATGGTCTCTTCGATCGAAAGTGATCGGACAAGAGGACCATGGATTGAACTTCGGGGCGAATGGCTCCATCGCGTATACGTCCCGTAGTGCACGCTTCCGCTCCCTCCTGGGTATATGGGTTGCGTAGATCATGTTCACCATCCGCACTTGTGGGGGGAAACCCTTCTGTCCTCTATTGTTCGGCGGTCGGGTCTCTTCCTCGTCGTCGCTGTTTAGCCCCTTGTCGTTGTTTTCGGCAATTAACTTGCCTGCCTGCTTGAACACCCAGCAATCTCTGTTGGTGTGATTAGCTGGCTTTTCAGGGGTGCCATGTATCTGGCATAAGCGGTCGAGTATTCGGTCCAAATTGGACGGACCCGGAGTGGTTCTTTTGAATGGCTTATTCCGCTGACCGGGTTTGGAGCCTCGGAATCCGGCGTTGACTGCCGTATCCTCCTTGTCGTCGCCGTTAATGCGGCATTTATTTTTGCTTCGACGCGACCTGCCATTGTGGTCCTTAGTATCCGGACTGCCAGAATTTTTACTGAGGTTGTTGCTGTGAGCTAGCCAGCTATCCTCTCCCACGCAAAATGCAGGTCATTAATGATGTGAGGGCTGCCATGGATTTCGGCTTTTCCTGTCCTAGGTGCCGGGCTAGCCACTCGTCGCGGATGTTATGTTTGAAGGCTGCGAGGGCCTCTGCATCCAGACAGTCGACGATTTGGTTTTTCTTTGTCAAGAACCGCGTCCAGAATTGTCTGGCCGATTTGTCTGGCTGCTAAATTATGTGGCTTAGGTCATCGGCGTCTGGTGGCCGCACATACGTGCCCTGGAAGTTGTCGAGGAATGCGGCTTCCAGGTCTTCCCAACACCCAGTTGACTCTACGGGCAAGCTGTTAAGCCAATGCCGAGCTGGTCCTTTAAGCTTGAGTGGGAGATACTTGATGGCATGGAGATCGTCGTCGCGGGCCATATGGATGTGAAGGAGATAATCTTCGATCCAAACCGCAGGGTCTGTTGTTCCATCGTAGGATTCAATGTTTACGGGTTTAAACCCTTTAGGGATTTGATGATCCATTACTTCATCAGTGAAGCATAGCGGGTGTGCGGCGCCTCTATATTGGGCAATATCACGACGTAGCTCGAGAGAGCGTTGTCTGCTGTGTTCGGCCCGGCCGGGGTTATTGTATCCGGCGCGACGATATTCGTCGTGGGTCGTGGGGCGCCCACGTGATCCGTAGATAGATCTGGATTGCCTTGCTTTGTCCTCCAATACATCTCGCAAGTCCGACACGTTCCCTCTTGGCTTCGTACTTTTGGAGCGATGCCGGGGTACGGTCTTGGTGGAGGGCCTGGATGCCTCTCTGTCGCGACCACGGGGTGGTCGGTCGGCCGTATCGTGCGCTGGTGATGAAGGTATGTATGCTTCCTCCTCTAATCGGGGGAGCAACTTACATCTTGGGTAGCCTTTGGAGGGGCGTTCGAGTTTATACTCCTCGGCCGCGAGGACCTCGGTCCATCGATCGGCCTGCAGATCCTGATCAGCTTGAAGCTGCTGCTGCTTTTTCTTTAGGCTATTTGTCGTGGCGATAAGCCTGCGTTTAAAACACTCTTGTTCGACGGGATCCTCGGGCACGACGAATTCGTCATCGTTGAGGCTTGCCTCGTCTTCGGAGGGAGGTATATAGTTATAGTCCTCGACCTCTTCGTCTGCCGCCCTCTCGTGAGGGCTTGCTTCTGCATCCTCCTGCGCTGAGTCTTGCTGGAGGGGATTATCTTCGGCACTCTCTGGGGTATTATTATCTCCTGTGCCGGAATCTCCATTCTTGCCGTGGCGGGATTTAGAGCGGCGCCGCTGACGCCGGCGCTTGGGTTGTTTCTTTAGAGAATCTGCCTCCGCTGTTTCTTCGCCGTCCCCATCTTTTGGGGTATCCACCATGTATATGTCGTATGACGAGGTGGTCTTCCAGTGCCCTGTAGGCGATGGTTCCTGTTTGTCTCCGGCATCGTCGTCCATAGCGTCGATGTCTTCGGAGTCGTAGTCTAGCATGTCGGTTAGATCGTCGACAGTGGCTACAAAGTGGGTGGTGGGTGGGCTCTGAATTTCTTCGTCGTCCGTATCCCAACCATCCTGGCCATAATCCGGCCAGGACTCTTCGGATAGCGAGAGATGCTTTAGCGAATTTAGGATGTCTCCAAAGGGCGAGTGTTGGAAGATGTCCGCGGTGGTGAATTCCATAACCGGCGCCCAATCAGATTCGATTGGTAGGGGCATGGGAGGTCCGGAGTCCGGCAAGGAGTCCGGCACCTCGGAGTCACGAGCTCCGCGAGGGATAAGGTTAGTTTTCGGCTCCATCACCATAGAAGTTGCAGCCCCCGAGGCGGTGTCCATCCACCGGTCCTCGATCTGGGCAATCGGCTCCGGACTAAGGGCCGGAGCGGATTCGTGTGCGGCCACCAAGGCACTGTTCGGCGGCAGAGCTAGATCATGCCCATCGTAACAGTGCGGCGCGCTTGGCTGTGGCTCGAGCCCGTCGAAGATCAAGTCCCCGCGGATGTCGGCCGTGAAGTTTAGGCTTCCGAATCTGACCTGATGGCCAGGGGCGTAGCTTTCGATCTGCTCCAGATGGCCAAGAGAATTAGCCCGCAGTGTGAAGCCACCGAATACGAAGATCTGTCCGGGGAGAAAAGTCTCACCCTGGACAGTGTCGTTGATTGAAGATGCCATCGAGCCTATCGGTGACGACACAGAGGAACTCTCAATGAAAGCACCAATGTCAGTGTCAAAACCGGCGGATCTCGGGTAGGGGGTCCCGAACTGTGCGTCTAGGCGGATGGTAACAGGAGACAAGGGACACAATGTTTTACCCAGGTTCGGGCCCTCTTGATGGAGGTAAAACCCTACGTCCTGCTGGATTAATATTGATGATATGGGTAGTACAAGAGTAGATCTACCACGAGATCAAGGAGGCTAAACCCTAAAGCTAGCCTATGGTATGATTGTTGTAATGTATGTTGTGTCCTACGGACTAAAGCCCTCCGGTTTATATAGACACCGGAGGAGGCTAGGGTTACACAGAGTCGGTTACAATGGTAGGAGATCTACATATCCGTATTGCCAAGCTTGCCTTCCACGCCAAGGAAAGTCCCATCCGGACATGGGACGGAGTCTTCAATCTTGTATCTTCGTAGTCTTGGAGTCCGGCGGGCGATGATAGTCCGGCTGTCCGGACACCCCCTAGTCCAGGACTCCCTCACTCCTTGTGTCGAATCAATAAATTTGGGTTGAATACTCTACCCTCGAAAACTGTTGCGATCCCCTATACTTGTGGGTTATCAACGGCCTATTGTTACTAAGGGCCCAAATTATGTTTAGGCCTATTAAAGACCCACTATGGGCACAGACCTACCAAAAAAATATGAAAACTTATGCTGATTTAGGCCCAGATATTTTTAGTGGGCTACATGCAAATTTTGGCCCGTAATTGTTTTTAGCCCAATTGGAATGGGCCCGACGAATGTTGGCATGTTGGGCTCCTACGAAGCTTTCGGCCGAATACATTACTAAGATAAACCTACACTATACAAAAATAGCGTCGTAATTACTGCAGCCTTTGGCAGCATCACAAATGTTATATCACAACAAAATAAGTTCCAACCATAGAACAAAAGGCCTGTTGGCATAAATTTTATAGTCCTTGCAGATAAACGCACCATCAAATGTATAGAAGCACAGATCATTTGACCTGAGTGCTAATGTTTCAGGCTGTAGAATCTGATGGAGCAACACGATCTTCACCTTTTTCCGCCATTGCTCTTGAACAACAAAGCAAATGTATGATAGTCTGGTTTCAAAACCATTCATATCTTGACGACATTTGTCAACCACTATTCTTGTTTCCAAAACAACGTCCATTAGGGATTGGACTTGTGTCTGGAGCACAGATATATCACTCTATCTAGCCGGAAGATTTTGTTCAGTAGGCGATTTGGACGAGGTTACCTTGACAACCAACCCAGAATTACGCAGGAAGGTGCTTTTTGCACTGTTAGTGGAGATATACCGACGCAGTGCAGCAAGAGGTGACATTGTGCCTATGGTAGCCTCATCACCTTCAGGTGGTTGTGGCTGTTCAATCATTTGTTTTATAGCTTGCTGAAAGTTTGAACTTGTAGATTAGTGTACCAGATAAGTTACCAATGAGACAAAACCAAACAAAGTAGGTTACATGTTTATACATAACTTATTTTGGTAAACTACTATAATACATTAGCATGTATTGTAGTGCCAACTACATAATAAAATCACTTTTGGAACATATGTCCATGTAGCATGCCTACTGTATTGTCTATTTCCTCACATTCGTTGACATCTAAGGATAAAGAGACATGGTTTAAAGTAGGATGAACATAGTATGACATCATTCATATCATGGGCAGACCGATATAAAACAAACAGGCTATTTTATCATTGTGTGCGCATGTGAACATCACAACTAGATTACAGATCAAGACCAAAAGAATATCCTTCATTTCTTTTAAACCATGTAAGGTGAAATGATACATTAATACAACTGTGTATAAAAGTGAACAGAGTAACTGACATTGGTTGCAAACCAAGCAGTTAAAATGAACACATCACAGTACCAGTCAGTTCAAAGGCAGGAGGAGTAAGGACTTACAATAGCGGCTTGAACTGGTGTGCTCATTCCCTTCATCTTGCTGGTGTGGCAATCCTTGAAGATTTGCACTGCATTCAATTCAGGTTCTTTTTGGTCTGCATGGGTTTTTCTCTATTTTTGGAACAAGTCAATATAGATACGATAATATGGCATAGAAAAAAGAAGGAAGTAGCAGCTATTTACAAGAGCCTCGCAGTGTGCAATATAGCTACGAGATCCTATTGTCTATTTGAATTTCACTTTAGAACGGTTGGTCTTGTTCTTTAAATAGTTACCCTAGAAGAAGATACACTTGTAAGGCACATACATAAATACAAGTTCAATATATGGTCTGATCAAATACATATAGGCTACCTGATACTTTGGATCAGACCAGTGTTTAATAAGGGCTGTCCAGTCTTCATCTGTAATATATTCCACTTGAGATGTTTGCGTGATTTCACTGTTTGCCTTGTTTTCAAAGTGAGATTTCCTAAGGTGGTACCGATACTGTCGCAGAGCAGACTGAAAAACATGAGTGCATGCTTGTTTAGTTGCATCATCTTTCAGATCCAACTTGAACCTCATCTGTTGAAAAAAGAATGTGAGTCTTATTAGGAGGAAGCTTGAAAGTATGGGACATAGCAAGACAATATTACTAATTGCGATGAATAACATTACTTACGGATAAATGGTCAAGGAAGGTGTTAAACTGGGTATTGTCTTTCTCATTCCTATACCGGATCCACGTTGGGAGGATACATGCATGACACCTAACGCCAACGGCTGCCTCTGATACTAACTTGGCTGACTTTGTAGCATCACGTGGCCTTTTTAAACCTGCGTCAAAATGGATCTCCCTTCTTCCTCCTTTAGATTTTGTTAATCTGTCAAGCATTATCCCTGATGTCTGTTTCCGCTTGCGCCGTGGTGCTAGTTTAACAACAAATATGGAAAGTGTTAGTGTACATCAAACTATGAGAGTACATATAAAGGAGCATGCAACTGCAACTTGACTCGGTCAGGTACCGTCTTGGTGTTGATGCTCATGAGGTTCATCTGATCTTGCCAAGTCCTGTTGTGTTAGCAGTGCTTCGAAAGTAGTGTTAGGTGTGAAGGCAACTTGGGAACTGGACAGTTCCGGAGCAAACGAATGAGTAACTCGTTGAGATGCTGGTACAGTTGAAGCGGATGTTGCAACTGGTGGAGCAGGTGATACTGTGTTTGTAGATTTAGCCGGTGGACTTGGACCTTCTACTGCACTATCAGTACCAGCAGAATCTCGAGGGTAGATCCTTTTCCGTTTCACCCGCCGAGTAACACCATTCCCTACTATATTCTTTTCCTTGCTCTTTTTTGACTTTTCTATGTCAACCTGTACCCACAACACAAAAGAATAAAATCGCTCTTCAGAACTCATTGACGCATGACACAGACAAGGAATACTTTGATGTAAGACAATCGTATGAGGATGGAATATGTAAGAAAAACAGGATGACGTGACATATTCACAACTATGATGTGTAAAATAAGCAGAAGGATTTTCAAGAAAATAGAAGTAATGCAACTAGACACCATATGAAATATGGAACCAATATTACTCTGCCAAGTTAAAAGTGTCTTGTCATAAGTGGCAATTCAAAAAACTACAAGCAGTACAACATAGAAATCAATGCAAGATGCAACCACTATCAAGCTGCCATGTTAAAAGCGTCCAATCATGAGTGACTGATGCGGGATACACAACAACAGTACTTTGATGTAAGAACATGGTATGATAGATAGATGCAGTGTATTCTAGACACAGAAAGCCATGTCATATGCACATGTATAATGTATAAACTCAGCAGGTACAATTTAATCAAAATAGAAGAAATACAGGCTAGACGACATATGCAACATGAAACCAATTGTCACACTGTCAACTTAGAGCAAGCACCTGCGATGGTGGAGTACGGGAGATGAAATCATCATG
The DNA here is from genome assembly GCA_963921465.1 of Triticum timopheevii. Taxonomy (NCBI): domain Eukaryota; kingdom Viridiplantae; phylum Streptophyta; class Magnoliopsida; order Poales; family Poaceae; genus Triticum; species Triticum timopheevii. Next base: position 131,173,232 of record OY997266.1, read on the forward strand.
TAGACTTGGGACTTCAACTTCATTAGCAGTAGCAGTGGCAAATCTAGAGAGTCTCTGTTTGCGTCGGTGCAGAGGACCACCAACATCCCCTAACTTACTTTTTCCTTCCTATTTTCTGATATTGCCTTATGAAGTCAAAACCACAAGAAGATGAATAAAATTAGCTCTGCATAACTAGTTGATGCATGATACAGACGAACACTACTTTGATGTAAGGCAAGCGCGGGATAGGAGGATGGAATATATACAAAAAAAGACAGCGTTGCATATTCACACGTACGATAGGAGGATGGAATATGTATGAAAAAACAGTAAGCAGAAGGCATTTGAACAAAATTAGAAGAAATGAAAGCTAGTCACCATATGAATATGCAACCAAAATCACTCTATTAGGTAAAAAGTGTCTTGTCATAAGTGCCATTTCAAGAAATTAGAAGCAGTACAAGCTAGAAGACAATGCAAGATGCAACCTACATCGCAGTCCCAAGTTAAATGTTTCTTATGGGTAAGTGATCGTTGCAGGTATAAGTTGTAAGCTATGCAGATGCAATTCAACATAATTAGAAGCAATACAAACTAGACACCATACGGAAAACGCAACCACATATAACAGTTCCAAGTTAGAGCAAGCACATGTGATGGTGTAGTAGGGGAGATGTGCTCATCATGTACACGTATGTTCTTGAAACAGGAACACATGTCATATTCACAGGCATTACATGTAAAGTAAGCAAATGTAATTCAACAAAGTTAGAAGCAATACAAGTTAGACATCATACGCAACATGCAACCACATATAATAGTGTCAAGTTAGAGCAAGCACTTGTGATGGTGGAGTAGGGGAGATGTGCTCATCATCTACACAGCTACGTTGACTGTCCAGCCTTGTGTTGTCTTGCGAATCTTGTTGGGAGGATGGCGGAGTAGAGTCTGTAGAGACCCCCTGTTTGAGTTGCTCCGAAGGACCACCATCATCCACTGCCGGACTAATTTTCTTCAGTTGTAATGATTTTGCATTGTGAAGTCAAACCGATAAGAAAAAGGAATAAAATTCGCTCTTCAGAACTCATTCATGCATGATACTGACGAACACTACTCGGATGAAAGGCAAACACATGATGCGAGGATGGAATATGTACGAAAAACAGGATGGCGTGACATATTCACACCTATGATGTGGTAACTAAGCAGAAGGCATTTCAACAAATTAGAACTGCAAGCTAGACACCATATGAAAGATGCAAGCAATATCACCCTGCCAAGTTCAAACTGTATGGTGTTTCAACAAATTAGAAGCAGTACATGCTAGAAATCATATGCAAGACACAACCAATATCACAGTGGCGACTTAAAGGTGCCTTATCATAAGTGACTGATGCGGGATATGCAAGAACAGTAGTCTGATGTAAGAACATGGTGTGAACAGATATAGTATGTTGTAGAAACAGGAACACATGTCATATTCACAGACATTATGTGTAAAGTAAGGAGATGCAATTCAACAAAGTTAGAAGCAATACAAGCTAGACATCATACGCAACATGCAACCACATATAATAGTGCCAAGTTAGAGCAAGCACCTGTGATGGTGGGGTAGGGGAGATGTGCTCATCATCTACACAGCTACGTTGACTGTCTAGCCTTGCGTTGTCTTGCGAATCTTGTTGGGAGGATGGCGGAGTAGAATCTATAGAGACCCTCCGTTTCAGTTGCTCGGAAGGACCACCATCATCCAATGCCTTACCAATTTCCTTCCGCTTTATTGATTTTGCATTGTGAGGTCAAACCGACAAGAAAAAGGAATATAATTCACTCTTCAGAACTAATTCATGCATGATACTGACGAACACTACTCTGATGAAAGGCAAAGTCATGATACGAGGATGGAATATGTATGAAAAACTGGACGGCTTGACATATTCACACCTATGATGTGGTAACTAAGCAGAAGGCACTTCAACAAATTAGAAGCACTGCAAGCTAGACACCATATGGAAGGTGCAATCAATATCACTCTGCCAAGTTAAAATAGTCTCGTCATAGGTGGCGTTCATCAAACTAGAAGCACTACATGCTAGAAATCATATTCAAGATGCAAACCAATATCACACTGCCAAATTAAAGGTGTCCCATCATAAGTGACTGATGCGGGATACACAAGAAGAGTAGTTTCATGTAAGAACATGGTGTAATAGACAAATATAGTATGTACCAAAAACAGGAAAGCATGTCATATTCACACGTATCATGTGTAAGCTAAGCAGATGCAGTTTACACTAATTAGGAGAAATACAAGCTAGACACCATATGCAACATGCAACCAGATATCACACTGCCAAGTTAGAGCAAGCACCTTGGATGGTGGAGTAGGGGAGTGGAGACTTGGACCTTGTAATGCACTAGCAGTACAAGGAGAATCCACACAGATGCTCCATTTACGTTGCTGCAGAGGATCACCATCATCGCCTTCCTTACTCTTTTCCTTTCTCTTTCTTGATTTTGCCTTGTCAAGTCAAACCCACAAGAAAAAGGAATAAAATTTGCTCTTCAGAACTCATTGATGCATGATACTGATGAACACTACTTTCATGTAAGGCAGCCACATGATAGGAGGATGGAATATGTATGAAAAACAGGACGACGTGACATATTGACATGTATGATGTATAAAGTGTAAACTAAGCACAAGGTGTTTGAACTTGTTAGAAGCAATGCAAGCTAGAAACCATATGAAAGATGAAACCAATATCACTCTGCCAAATTAATAGGGTGGCCTAACAAATGACGAATAAAGGTGTCTCATCGTAAGTGATTGATGTAGAATACAAAAGAGAGGTAGTTTAATGTAAGAACATGGTTGACACATAGATGTAGTGTGTACCAAAAATAGGAAGGAATGTCTTATTCACAGGTATAATGTGTAAACTAAGCAGATGCAATTTACCCTAATTAGAAGCATTACAAACTAGACACCGTATGCAACATGCAACCACATATCACACTGTGAAGTTAGAGCAAGCACCTGTGATGGTGGTGTAGGGGAAGTGCAGTCTTCAAGTACAGATCTGCGTTCAGTATCTTCATTTAGGCTTGCTGTTTCTTGAGAATCATGTGGAGAGGATGAAACTTCACTCTTTATAAGCGATAGATGCAGGATACACAAGAACAGTAGTTTGATGTAAGAACATGGTGTGATAGGCAGATGTAGTATGTACCAAAAACAGGAAGGCGTGTCATATTCACATGTATAATGTGTAAAGCTAAGGAGATGCAATTTAACAAATTAGGAGCAATACAAGCTAGGCACCATATGCAACATGCAACCAGATATCATACCGCCATGTTAGAGCAAGCACCTGGGGTTGTGGAGTAAGGGAGATGAGATTTGGAACTTGCACTACTGTAGGAGTAGCAGGAGAATATGCAGAGATCATCTGTTTCGGTTGCTCCAGAGGACCACCATCATTCCGTGCCTTCGTCCTTTCAGATTTTACCTTGTGAAGTAAACACATAAGAAAAAGGAATGAAATTTGCACTTCCAAATTCATTGATGCATGATAATGATGAACACAACTTTTATGTATGGCAACCACATTGTAGGAGGATGGAATATGTATGAAAAACGCTAAGCAGAAGGCATTTCAACAAATTGGAAGCAATGCAATCTAGACACCATATGAAAGGTCCAACCAAAATCACTCTACCAAGTTAGATGTGTCTCATTATAAGTGGCACTTCAACAAATTAGAGGCAATACATGTTTGAAATGATATGCAAGATGCAACCAATATTACACTGTCAACCTGAAGGTGTATCGTCAGAAGTGATTGATGAGGGATACACAAGAAAAGTAGTTTGATGTAAGAACATGGTTAACAGAAAGACGTAGTATGTACCAAAAACAGGAAGGCATGTCATATTCACAGGTATAATGTGTTAACTAAGCATATGCAATTTACCCTAATTAGAAGCATTACAAGGTAGACACCATATGCAACATGCAACCACATATCACACTGCCAAGTAAGAGCAAGCACCTGTGATGGTGGTATGGGGGAATTGCGGTCATCAACTAGAGAGCTACATTGACTATATTCATTTAGCCTTGCTGTTTCTTGAGAATCATGGGGGGAGGATGACACTGCACTCTTTAAACGAGTAGCGCGTCTCATAGTAACCCACTAGGGTGACTGTCTCATCATAAGTGATTGATGAGGTATACAAAAGAGCATTAGTTTGATGTATGAACATGGTTAATAGGCATATGTAGTATCTATCAAAAATAGGAAGGCATGTCATTATCAAAGGTATAATTTGTAAAGTAAGCAGATGCAATTTAACCAAATTGGAAGCAATAAAAGCTAGACACCATATGCAACATGCAACCACATTTGACAGCGCAAAGTTAAAGCAATCACCTGGGATGGTTGTGTGTGGCAATTGAGATCATCAACTACAGAGCTACGTTTACTATCTCCATCTGCTGGCACTTCACCCTTTAGAGCGCTGAAACGCTTAGTGCTTATCTTTGAATTACATTGGAGCGACTTCTGTCTTTTCTTTTTCGCATTCATCAACACCGCGTCAGAGTCTGAAATACCCATACATAAAAAAACAATAGTATGAGTATGGGTGAAGTGTGTGCACAATTAATATAGTGTAAAGGTAGCAGATAGCAGGTCAGTGAGAAATAAATGACGGGAGACATATAATAGCTCTACAACATGCATGTCACATGAAATTACTACAGGATTCTATGAAAATAACAGTCGACTGAAAACAAATAGGCCAGTCCATTTTGTCTGCACCGTCCGATGTACAAAGAACGGGCAGATCGCCTTCATCTACCTCGAGCCAGTCAGTGTTACGATCTTCCTCGAAACGCCAGCGACCACCGACCCAGTCCCCTGCCTCCGCCCTCCCCTCGACCTCACCGCACCGTCATGCTTGGCACCGCCCCCGGCCATCCCTTCAAGCCCCACTGACCTCCAGATCAGGCGCAAGCAGCTCCTGCACCCCACACCCCTATGATAGACACTGATGCGCCGCTTCCCCGGCAAACAGGCGGACTAGGTGCTCCGCGCGCCTAAGAGGGTGCTGCTTCTTTTAATTATGGTTCGACTGAACCTGAATTGAAATCCAGGCGGGCTACTGACCTCTAGCAAAGGTGAAATAGTATCACGAAGAAGATGAAGTAAGAAGTGCTCAACTAGTTTCTTTCGTGGGATGAATACGGTGTGAGCAGAGACGTAAGCTTTGCATGAATAAGGGAATATGAGTACCTCTTTCTGCTGGCAGTGTTGTGTCCTCCTTCTATTTTCCAACGATCTTCTTGTGGTTCACTGGAAACGAGAAGTTGTGGAGGATGGTGGAGCCTTGGACGAACCCATGGCCAAGTTGTTGAGTGTGCTGCGGTGGGCGTCTGTCGGCGGCGGGGAACCAGATTCGAGGCGGCGAACGACGGTGTAGATGATGGGGAACATAGTAATTTCAAAAAATTTCCTACGCACACGCAAGATCATGGTGATGATATAGCAACGAGAGGGGAGAGTGTATTTCCACGTACCCTCGAAGACCGTAAGCGGAAGCGTTAGCAAAACGCGGTTGATGTAGTCGTACGTCTTCACGATCGACAGATCCAAGCACCGAACGTACGGAGCCTCCGAGTTCAGCACACGTTCAGCTCGATGACGTCCCTCGAACTCCGATCCAGCCGAGTGTCGAGGGAGAGTTCCGTCAGCACAACAGCGTGGTGACGATCTTGATGTTCTACCGGCGCAGGGCTTCGCCTAAGCTTCGCGACGATATGACCGAGGTGGAATATGGTGGAGGGGGGCACCGCACACGGCTAAGGAACGATCCGTAGATCAACTTGTGTGTCTATGGGGTGCCCCCTACCCCCGTATATAAAGGAGGGAGGGAGGAGGAGGCCGGCCCTAGGAGGGGCGCGCCATGGGGAGTCCTACTCCCACCGGGAGTAGGATTCCCCCTTTCCTAGTCCAACTAGGGGTCCTTCCATGTAGTAGGAGTAGGAGACAAGGAAGGGGAAGAGAGAAGGGAAGGAAGGAGGGGGTGCGGCCCCTCCCCCTAGTCCAATTCGGACTAGGCCTTGGGGGGGCGCGCGGCCTGCCCTAGGCAGCCCCTCTCTCTTTCCTGCAGGGCCCAATAAGGCCCAATACTTCTCCCCGGCGAATTCCCGTAACTCTCCGGTACTCCGAAAAATACCCGAATCACTCGGAACCTTTCCGAACTCCGTATATAGTCGTCCAATATATCGATCTTTATGTCTCGACCATTTCGAGACTCCTCGTCATGTCCCCGATCTCATCCGGGACTCCGAACTCCTTCGGTACATCAAAACTCATAAACTCATAATATAACTGTCATCGAAACCTTAAGCGTGCGGACCCTACGGGTTCGAGAACTATGTAGACATGACCTAGAACTATTCTCGGTCAATAACCAATAGTGGGACCTGGATGCCCATACTGGCTCCTACATATTCTACGAAGATCTTTATCGGTCAAACCGCATAACAACATATGTTGTTCCCTTTGTCATCGGTATGTTACTTGCCCGAGATTCGATCGTCGGTATCCAATACCTAGTTCAATTTCGTCACCAGCAAGTCTCTTTACTCGTTCTGTAATGCATCATCCCGTAACAAACTCATTGGTTACATTGCTTTCAAGGCTTATAATGATGTGCATTACCGAGAGGGCCCAGAGATACCTCTCCGACAATCGGAGTGACAAAACCTAATCTCGAAATACGCCAACTCAACATGTACCTTCGGAGACACCTGTAGTACTCCTTTATAATCACCCAGTTACGTTGTGACGTTTGGTAGTACCCAAAGTGTTCCTCCGGTAAACGGGAGTTGCATAATCTCATAGTTACAGGAACATGTATAAGTCATGAAGAAAGCAATAGCAACATACTAAACGATCAAGTGCTAAGCTAACGGAATGGGTCAAGTCAATCACAGCATTCTCCTAATGATGTGATCCCGTTAATCAAATGACAACTCTTTTGTTCATGGCTAGGAAACATAACCATCTCTGATAAACGAGCTAGTCAAGTAGAGGCATACTAGTGACACTATGTTTGTCTATGTATTCACACATGTATTATGTTTCCGGTTAATACAATTCTAGCATGAATAATAAACATTTATCATGAAATAAGGAAATAAATAATAACTTTATTATTGCCTCTAGGGCATATTTCCTTCAGTCTCCCACTTGCACTAGAGTCAATAATCTAGTTCACATCGCCATGTGATTTAACACCAATATTCATATCTGTATATGATTAACACCCATAGTTCACATCATCATGTGACCAACATCCAAAGGGTTTACTAGAGTCAATAATCTAGTTCACATCGCTATGTGATTAACACCCAAAGAGTACTAAGGTGTGATCATGTTTTGCTCATGAGAGAAGCTCAGTCAATGGGTCTGTCACATTCAGAGCCGTATGTATTTTGCAAATATTTTATGTCCACAATGCTCTGCACGGAGCTACTCTAGCTAATTGCTCCCACTTTCAATATGTATCCAGGTTGAGACTTAGAGTCATCTGGATCAGTGTAAAAGTTTGCACTGATGTAACTTTTACAACAAACTCTTTTATCACCTCCATAATCTAGAAACATCTCCTTAGTCCTTACTAAGGATATTCTTGACCAATGTCCAGTGATCTACTCCTAGATCACTATTGTACTCCCTTGTCAAATACAGAGCAAGGTATACAATAGGTCTGGTACATAGCATAGCACACTTTATAGAACCTATGACTGAGGCATAGGGAATGACTTTTCATTCTCTTTCTATTTTCTGCTGTGGTCGGGATTTGAGTCTTACTCAATTTCATAGCTTTGCAACACAGGCAAGAACTCTTTCTTTGACTGTTCCATTTTGAACTATTTCAAAATCTTGCCAAGGTATGTACTCATTGAAAATCTTATCAAGCGTCTTGATCTATCTCAATAGATCTTGATGCTCAATATGTAAGTAGCTTTTACTGAGGTCTTTTCTTTTTAAAGAACTCCTTTAAAACACTCCTTTATGCTTTGCAGAAAAATTCTACATCATTTCTGATCAACAGTATGTCACTCACATATACTAATCAGAAAGGCTGTAGTGCTCCCACTCACTTTATTGTAAATACAGGCTTCATCGTAAGTCCATATAAAACTATATGCTTTGATAAACTTATCAAAGCGTATATTCCAACTCCGAGATGCTTGCACCAGTCCATAGATGGATCGCTGGAGCTTGCACATTTTGTTAGCACCTTTAAGATTGACAAAACCTTCTGGTTGCATCATATACAACTCTTCTTTAATAAATCCATTAAGGAATGCAGTTTTGACATCCATTTGCCAGATTTCATAAAATGTGGCAATTGCTATCATGATTCAGACAGACTTAAGCATCGATACGAGTGAGAAAATCTCATCGTATTCAACACCTTGAACTTGTTGAAAACCTTTCGCAACAAGTCGAGCTTGGTAGATAGTAATACTACTATCAGTGTCCGTCTTCCTCTTGAAGATCCATTCATTTAACATGGATTGCTGATCATCGAGCAAGTCAATCAAAGTCCATACTTTGTTCTCATACATGGATCATATCTCAGATTTTATGGCCTCGAGCCATTTCGCGGAATCTGGGCTCATCATCGCTTCCTCATAGTTCGTAGGTTCATCATGGTCTAGTAACATGACTTCCAGAACATGATTACTACACCACTCTGGTGCGGATCTTACTCTGGAAAACCTACGAGGTTCTGTAGTAACTTGATCTGAAGTTTCATGATCAATATCATTAGCTTCCTCACTAATTGGTGTATTTGTCACAGGAACTGATTTCTGTGATGAACTACTTTCCAATAAGGGAACAGGTACAGTTACCTCATCAAGTTCTACTTTCCTCCCACTCACTTCTTTCGAGAGAAACTCCTTCTCTAGAAAGGATCCATTTTTAGCAACGAATATCTTGCCTTCGGATCTGTGATAGAAGGTGTACCCAACTATTTCCTTTGGGTATTCTATGAAGACGCACTTCTCCGATTTGGGTTCGAGCTTATCAGGATGAAACTTTTTCACATAAGCATCGCAAACCCAAACTTTAAGAAACGACAACTTGGGTTTCTTGCTAAACCACAGTTCATATGTTGTCGTCTCAACGGATTTAGATGGTGCCCTTTTAATGTGAATGCACCTGTCTCTAATGCATAACCCCAAAACAATATTGGTAAATCAGTAAGAGACATCATAGATCGCACCATATCCAATAAAGTGCGGTTACGATGTTCGGACACACCATAACGTTGTGGTGTTCCAGGTGGCGTGAGCTGTGAAACTATTCCACATTGTTTTAATTGAAGGCCAAACTCGTAACTCAAATATTCCTCTCCGCGATCAGATTGCAGAAACTTTATTTTCTTGTTACGATTATTTTCCACTTCACTTTAAAATTCTTTGAACCTTTCAACTATTTCAGACTTATGTTTCATCAAGTAGATATACCCATATCTGCTCAAATCATCTTGTGAAGGTCAGAAAATAACGATAATTGCCACGAGCCTTCATACTCATTGGTCTGCATACATCAGTATGTGTTATTTCCAATAAGTCGGTAGCTCGTTCCATTGTTCCGAAGAACGGAGTTTTAGTCATCTTGCCCAAAAGGCACGGTTCGCAAGCATCAAATGATTCATAACCAAGTGATTCCGAAAATCCATCTTTATGGAGTTTCTTCATGCGCTTTACACCGATATGACCCAAACGGCAGTGCCACAAATAAGTTGCACTATCTTTATTAACTTTGCATCTTTTGGCCTCAATATTATGAATATGTGTATCACTACGATCGAGATCCAACAAACTTTTTTCATTGGGTGTATGACCATTGAAGGTTTTATTCATGTAAACAGAACAACAATTATTCTCTGATTTTAAATGAATAACCGTATTGCAAAAAACATGATCAAATCATATTCATGCTCAACGCAAACGCCAAATAACATTTATTTAGGTTTAACACTAATCCCGAAAATATAGGGAGTGTGCGATGATGATCATATCAATCTTGGAACTACTTCCAACACTCATCGTCACTTTCCCTTCAACTAGTCTCTGTTTATTCTGTAACTCATATTTCGAGTTACTAATCTTAGCAACCGAACAAGTATCAAATACTCAGGGGCTACTATAAACAGTAGTGAGGCACACATCAATAATCTGTATATCAAATATACCCTTGTTCACTTTGCCATCCTTCTTATCCACCAAATATTCAGGGCATTTCCGCTTCCAGTGACCATTTCCTTTGCAGTATAAACACTCAGTTTCAGGCTATGGTCCAGCTTTGGGCTTCTTCCCAGGAGTGACAACTTGCTTGTCTTTCCACTTGAAGTTCCCTTTCTTTCCCTTTGCTCTTCTCTTGAAACTAGTGGTCTTGTCAATCATCAACACTTGATGGTCTTTTCTTGATTTCTACCTTCGTCGATTTCAACATCACGAAGAGCTCGGGAATCGTTTTCATCATCCCTTGCATACTATAGTTCATCACGAAGTTCTAGTAACTTAGTGATGGTGACTAGAGAATTCTGTCAATCACTATCTTATCTGGAAGATTAACTCCCACTTGATTCAAGCGATTGAAGTACCCAGACAATCTGAGCACATGCTCACTAGTTGAGTGATTCTCCTCCATCTTTTAGCTTTAGAACTTGTTGGAGACTTCATATCTCTCAACTCGGGTATTTCCTGGAAATATTAACTTCAACTCCTGGAACATCTCATATGGTCCATGACGTTCAAAACGTCTTTGAAGTCCCGATTCTAAGCCGTTTAAGCATGGTGCACTAAACTATCAAGTAGTCATCCTTTTGAGCTAGCCAAACGTTCATAACATCTGCATCTGCTCCTGCAATAGGTTTGTCACCTAGAGGTGCATTAAGGACACAATTCTTCTGTGCAGCAATGAGGATAAACCTCAGATCACGGATCCAATACGCATCATTGCTACTAACATCTTTCAACACAATTTTCTCTAGGAACATATCAAAATAAACATATGAAAGCAACAACGCAAGCTATTGATCTACAACATAATTTGCAAAATACTACCAGGACTAAGTTCATGATTAATTTAAGTTCAATTAATCATATTACTTAAGAACTCCCACTTAGACAGACATCTCTCTAGTCATCTAAGTGATCACGTGATCCAAATCAACTAAACCATAACCGATCATCACGTGAGATGGAGTAGTTTTCAATGGTGAACATCACTATGTTGATCATATCTACTATATGATTCACGCTCGACCTTTCGGTCTCCGTGCTCCGAGGCCATATCTGCATATGCTAGGCTCGTCAAGTTTAACCTGAGTATTCCGCGTGTGCAAAACTGGCTTGCACCCGTTGTAGATGGACGTAGAGCTTATCACACCCGATCACCACGTGGTGTCTGGGCACGACAAACTTTGGCAACAGTGCATACTCAGGGAGAACACTTCTTGATAATTAGTGAGAGATCATCTTAAAATGCTACCGTCAATCAAAGCAAGAATAAGATGTATAACAGATAAACATCATATGCAATCAAAATATGTGACATGATATGGCCATGATCATCTTGCGCCTTTGATCTCCATCTCCAAAGTACTGTCATGATCTTTATCGTCACCGGCACGACACCATGATCTTCATCATCTTGATCTATATCAATGTGTCGTCACATGGTCGTCTCGCCAACTATTGCTCTTGCAACTATTGCTATCACATAGCGATAAAGTAAAGCAATTATTTGGCACTTGCATCTTATGCAACAAAGAGACAACCATAGAGCTTCTGCCAGTCGCCGATAACTTCAACAAAACATGATCATCTCATACAACAATTTATATCTCATCACGTCTTGACCATATCACATCACAACATGCCCTGCAAAAACAAGTTAGACGTCCTCTTCTTTGTTGTTGCAAGTTTTACGTGGCTGCTACGGGCTTAAGCAAGAACCAATCTCACCTACGCATCAAAACCACAACGATAGTTTGTCAAATAGACTCCGTTTTAACCTTCACAAGGACCAGGTGTAGCCACACTTGGTTCAACTAAAGTGAGAGAGACAGACACCCGCCAGCCACCTTTAAGCACGAGTGCTCGTAACGGTGAAACCAGTCTCGCGTAAGCGTACGCGTAATGTCAGTCCGGGCCGCTTCATCTCACAATACCGTTGAACCAAAGTATGACATGCTGGTAGGCAGTATGACTTATATCGTCCACAACTCACTTGTGTTCTACTCGTGCATATAACATCAACGCATAAAACCTAGGCTCGGATGCCACTGATGGGGAACGTAGTAATTTCAAAAAAATTCCTACGCACACGCAAGATCATGGTGATGATATAGCAACGAGAGGGGAGAGTGTATGTCCACGTACCCTCGTAGACCGTAAGCGGAAGCGTTAGCACAACGCGGTTGATGTAGTCGTACGTCTTCACGATCGACCGATCCAAGCACCGAACGTACGGAGCCTCGGAGTTCAGCACACGTTCAGCTCGATGACGTCCCTCGAACTTCGATCTAGCCGAGTGTCGAGGGAGAGTTCCGTCAGCACGACGGCGTGGTGACGATCTTGATGTTCTACCGGCGCAGGGCTTCGCTAAGCTTCGCGACGATATGACCGAGGTGGAATATGGTGGAGGGGGGCACCGCACACGGCTAAGGAACGATCCGTAGATCAACTTGTGTGTCTATGGGGTGCCCCCTGCCCCCGTATATAAAGGAGGGAGGGAGGAGGTGGCCGGCCCTAGGAGGGGCACGCCATGGGGAGTCCTACTCCCACCGGGAGTAGGATTCCCCCTTTCCTAGTCCAACTAGGGGTCCTTCCATGTAGTAGGAGTAGGAGACAAGGAAGGGGAAGAGAGAAGGGAAGGAAGGAGGGGGTGCGGCCCCTCCCCCTAGTCCAATTCGGACTAGGCCTTGGGGGGGCGCGCGGCCTGCCCTAGGCAGCCCCTCTCTCTTTCCTGCAGGGCCCAATAAGGCCCAATACTTCTCCCCGGCGAATTCCCGTAACTCTCCGGTACTCCGAAAAATACCCGAATCACTCGGAACCTTTCCGAACTCCAAATATAGTCGTCCAATATATCGATCTTTACATCTTGACCATTTCGAGACTCCTGTCATGTCCCCGATCTCATCCGGGACTCCGAACTCCTTCGGTACATCAAAACTCATAAACTCATAATATAACTGTCATCGAAACCTTAAGCGTGCGGACCCTACGGGTTCGAGAACTATGTAGACATGACCTAGAACTATTCTCGGTCAATAACCAATAGCGGGACCTGGATGCCCATATTGGCTCCTACATATTCTACGAAGATCTTTATCGGTCAAACCGCATAACAACATATGTTGTTCCCTTTGTCATCGGTATGTTACTTGCCCGAGATTCGATCGTCGGTATCCAATACCTAGTTCAATCTCGTCACCGGCAAGTCTCTTTACTCGTTCTGTAATGCATCATCCCGTAACCAACTCATTGGTTACATTGCTTGCAAGGCTTATAATGTTGTGCATTACTGAGAGGGTCCAGAGATACCTCTCCGACAATCGGAGTGACAAAACCTAATCTCGAAATACGCCAACTCAACATGTACCTTCGGAGACACCTGTAGTACTCCTTTATAATCACCCAGTTACGTTGTGATGTTTGGTAGTACCCAAAGTGTTCCTCCGGTAAACGGGAGTTGCATAATCTCATGGTTATAGGAACATGTATAAGTCATGAAGAAAGCAATAGCAACATACTAAACAATCAAGTGCTAAGCTAACGGAATGGGTCAAGTCAATCACATCATTCTCCTAATGATGTGATCCCATTAATCAAATGACAACTCTTTTGTTCATGGCTAGGAAACATAACCATCTCTGATAAACGAGCTAGTCAAGTAGAGGCATACTAGTGACACTATGTTTGTCTATGTATTCACACATGTATTATGTTTCCGGTTAATACAATTCTAGCATGAATAATAAACATTTATCATGAAATAAGGAAATAAATAATAACTTTATTATTGCCTCTAGGGCATATTTCCTTCAGTAGAGGCGCAGGACGACGTGGTCGAAGTGGTTCTGGTACGGCGCATGTCGGCGTCAGCATCGTGGAGGCAGCTCTGCCTCGGCTTCAGCTGCTAAGTACTTGAGGGCATTGCGGTTGCAGTTGCGTTGGACGACGACGTCGGGGTACCGGCTCCGGCGTGATGGAGGAGGGCGGCGGTGGATTGGGCGCTATGGGGTGGAGGACGGCGGAGGCTGGGGTTTCGCGGTTGGTGGAGAGGGTGTTTTGGCGCCTGACGGTGTCCTGGACTCGGGGTACTCACCATGTCGTCTCCCAATCAGTTAGATTGGGCCGAGGACCCCCGTGGTCATATACTCATGGGCCAGTTCGGACGGCTGCCGCATACATGGAAGATTCTACAAGACTTGGCGATCAAGACAAGGACTCCTCCCCACCGGCGTATTCGGCTAGGACTCTTGTTATCCTAGGCCTCTATTATATTATATAAACCGAGGCCAGGCTAGTCGATGGAGGATGGCATTACTCATCATACCTCCAGGGTTTAGACCACAACATATGATCTCGAGGTAGATCAACTCTTGTAACCCTTATACTCATTATAGTCAATCAAGCAGCATGTAGGGTATTATCTCATCAAGAGAGCCCGAAGCTGGGTAAAATCCCGTGTTCATGTTACCATTGATCCTAAGACGCATAGCTTGGGCCCCCCTACTCGAGATCCGTCACTTTCGAGACCGACATTGGTGCTTTCATTGAGAGTTCCGCTGTGTGATCGGCGAAAGGATCAATGGCTCGACTGCAGGTCAACTACAACATCGGTTTCTTCATCACCAGCTCAACTGGTCACCTTGGGTTGACCGAGGACTACGCCCTACCTCCGATCGTCAAGTTTGGATGAGGGCCTTCATCAACATCAACTCCGATCTCTATCAAGATCATGGAGGAGTCATCCATGGAGCTCGGGGGCTCAACGTCAACATTGCCCTCGGGCGACCGTGCTGTTTTTCTGGACAGCAAATTTGTATTCGCCGCCACCGCCTCCTCGAGTGTAGCCTAAACGATTTCTTTGGTGGAATTATGTGGAATTAAGTCTACAACAACCCTGCAAAAATTTTGTTGAGTTCCGATGGAGGAATCTCCGGCAATCTCTGATATACCAGAGCCCTGTTGAATCTGGACGAGAATCCGGGCGAGTTTGGCACGGGGTGTCCAGCATCTAGCTTGGACGTCCTTTGGAAGATCCAACCATCGATCGGCTGCGGAATTCCCATATCTACCACCTGCCAAACATTCAGCTCGATCCGACCGTCCAAACTCCGGGAACCTTCCGATTAGTGCATCACTTTTTGGATCTGTTTTCTGCGTGAGAACGAATCCGACCAGAGTTCATCTCCTTTACGAACGGGATTTCAGACATCCTTTTTGAAGGACATTTTCGTATGGGGTATTGTGTTTTATTCTCAAACACATCCCATTAATAGTATTTTTACAATACGATCTTCACCATCGCACCGGTGTCAAACCGGCCCGACAACATCACTCCACGGCGGCCGACCTGCGCTAGACACGTCGTCGCTTTGTTGAGCCCAGCTTAACTTCTTCGGATCATCATCTCGGCCATTCGAACAATAGTTCGGCATCGCGAAGGATAAATCGTCACCAACATCGCCGCCCCACGGATTACACGGAGTGGGCACACCGGCATCGCCGCACTGTCACTTCATCAAGCCAGCATTGACCACGTCACACGCTACGACCTGCATCGGCATGCCCAAACCATTGCTTCATCGAACCGATGTCCACCACGCCGAACTACTTCAACACCTCAGCTGACACATCTCCTCACCGACCTGCTCTGTCTCCTCGCCTGGACTGGGAGCTTCGTCATCTCTTCATCAACTTATTTCGGAGACTTCGACGTCACCGGCCGATCAGCTTCATCACATTAGCTGGACCACGGGCTTTTGCCTCGGCGAGCCAACCTTTGCCAACTTTGCCATGCCGTCACTTTATCGCCCATCAGGCAATGGGTGTGCAGATCGATTCCCAATTTTGGGAGTCTCTTTTCTTCGGAATGCTACAACAAACAAACCAGGTGCTATTAATCCTAACAATTTTTGTTTGTTAGGTTTATTTTTATTAAGGAATTATTACTCTAATTTGTTCCATCATCTGTACACAGGTCTATCAAATGGCGGCCACATTAAAAATGGTCGCGTGGTGGTTCGGTCAGTTTCCGTACATATTTCGGCAAATGTCGTATCCAGAGCCCAGACCGCCCTGCAAATTCAGGCTTTTGTCACGCCTTCACTGCGTCGCGCTGACGCCCTACATCGACATTGGCTCCAGCGCCAGGCCACATCTCTTTAAATAAATTATCTTTTGCGTAAAGCAATTAAGCAAGAATTATATATACATATATTATTATTTCCTGGACTGCACTGTTTTATGTGTGCAGGTAATCGATTTTGACTGCGTTACGTGGTCACTACTCTGGAGTGCCAAACTCCTTGCTCGGACACCTCGGGCCTGGGGCTAGGACCTCAGCCACGCCGAGGACCGCGAACCTTGTCGGATCTGTCACAGATCAATGGGCGTCTTCGTCCCGCCACAAGCCCGAATTGCATCATCAACACCGAGCACATTAACTAGCTAAGTTGCTTTCATGCTCAAAAACTTTCAGTTTTAAATTTTGTTCGGTTCAAACAAGCATTATACTTTTTGGCACAAAGTTGGTTGTGATGCACATATTCAAATACCCCGTTTATTTGGGGGCTCCTTTGATGGAGCTTTTCCTCTTGCATATGATTATACTTGTACGGCTTCGTTCCTTCTTCGTGTATTACACCACAATATGCACCATGTTGACTTAAGCGACTTGCAAGCTGGGTTGCCTGGCTCCTATGCTTACCCCTACATTCCCAATTGTTCGGCTAGGGAGTAAAGGGAGCACCTCTGTGATTGTCATGATCGGTTCATCCGAGCCGGACCTTAGACTGGGTGAAGCCGAAAGCTAGCACTCTTACTGTTTTCAACAATGGTCGGCACACAACGGAACTCATGAGTACAAAAAATCTATTGCACAAGTCTCATAATAATAATGAGCAACCGAAGAAAGGTATCGGTGGGGGTACTATTTTCTTTGAAGATGCTTCTTACACTTCGTTAGTAATATAGCATAAGTTCCCTGAGCGCGCTTTGTCTGTTACAGCCTTATGGCCTGATTGCCTGGTTATCGGAAACATCGTCGATATTCTCGACAGGTGGAGTACATAACACTCTTCGGTCCTTGACCGAAGAGGGAGAAGCCGACGGTCGGTTAAGACGCATTCAAAGTTCGGGTGAACACAGATATGATATAAGTACTTCGGTACACACAATCATTATAACATAAAATTCTTTTACCCAAGTCACTCGGGGGCTCTTAAATTTATGTGAGCTGTTTTATAATAAGTGTTCTTCTTCCTAGTCGCTGCAAAGTCTTTTTTCTATCACTCCTTTTTTCGATCAGAGTGTGTGGTCAATAGCCGGGGAGCCTAAGTACTCCGCCTTCAAGATAAGAAGTTGAAGCCGTAGGCTGACCCGCTTGAAGTCTTGAGATAGGATGTGTCATGTTAAAGCACGACAGAAGCACAATTTTTTTTCTAAGACCAATTTTCGGATTGGCACCGAACACTTGATCTTGTTCGGACGTCAAGTTTTTACTAACGTTTCTTGGTTTTCCAAGTTTATGGCACTTTTAAACTATTTCTGTGTTTTCCGCATAAGTCTCGCAGTGCAATGCCGGACACCTTTAGAGATTTGGCAAACATTCTCGGATATTGCTATATATGCATCGATTTCAAATTGTGTCTTCGGTCAATAGTTGGGTTGCTTGGCTCCTGTGCTTGCCTCCTATGTTCTACTTTGTTCGGCTAGGTGTGCAAAGGGAGAACCACTACGATTGTGCTTTCAGCTCGCACAGTTAAGCACCAAAGTAGAGAAAGCCGAAAACTGACTGCCACAATAAGCGTAAACTGGTCAGTAGTCCGATGACTATGTTAAATGATGGGCCGTTCATAACATTGGCCCAAGTGTTTACGGCTTGACCTCGGCTGTCGCCGAACACTAAGCGGGGGGCTACTTGCTGGCCTCCGAACTTTAAGCTCCTATGACTAAGTGAAAGTTATAAAGCCCGCATATCTGATTGCCTCGTTTCTGCCAACACAATCGCCTTCGGGCACCGAGACGTCGGCTAAGGGTTGTTTTGTTATTTCGGAAACACCCTGCATAGCATCTACAAGGGGGTAGAAGCCGATAATGGGACACTTTCAGATTATAAATGGTCGCAATGGAAGTGAAAATTTGGGTTCATCTAGACCACAGAGTTTGGAAGCTTTCCCCGAACTAAATCCTCAGTATTTTCCCCCCACATTGATTGGAGCTGAGGTCATGACAACCCAAAGAAAGGAACCGATAGCGAGACTATTTTCTTTGGACGATGTTTCTTATGCTAAACAATAATATGACATGTCTCTCTGCGTACCTTTGTTTATAAAACCGTATGGCCGGATCACCTTGTTTGCCGTAAATCTTTGCCCTCAAAAAGGCTTTATAAAGTGGGACAAACACTCCCCGGCTACTGGCCGAGGAGGTTGAAACCGATGGTCGGTCAACAAAGTTTTGTACAATGCGGATCTGAGCGTTGATGATGTAAAGTACTTGGATACAAAGAATCATTACACATAATTTTTGATTTTACTTTGGACATCAATCCTTAATTCGGCCACCCGTGCCCACATTAAGGCTCGGGGGCTACTGGGCTTCGTGCTTATTATTTACAAATATTAAAGGGATACATCAATCCCTTGATCTGGTGTCGCCACCCAACTAGTGTCTCGGGGGCTACTGCATTGACAATCCAATGCAGAAAATTTAAAGTGCAATATAGTTTTTGAGGAGATTATTATCCTCAGGTTGGTCGGCCGCACCCAACCTGAGTCTCGAGGACTTTGCACACCGCGTTTCTATTCCTAAGTATGGTGCCGAGCTGGGATTGATCCTCAGGCTGATTTTATGAATCGACCTGAGTCTCGGGGGCTACTAGGGTCAGCGGTTTGATTTTTTCCTTCAGGTGCATCCTGGATATTAGGCCAATACGCACCTTGAGGGTTACTGATATACATATATTGGCTATACATCTCGTCAAAGATTACATTGCACAATTCGGAACTAAATTCATAAAAATCAGCCCATGGCCAAGGTGGTGCACCACCTCGAAAGCAGTCCGACATAAAGCTCGGGCGACAGTGGCTAGCTCCATAGAGGGCATTTCCGGTATTAAGCTTAGCTAAACTCTTTCAACTTTTTTGAACCAAGGTGATCTATGACACCTCACATATAATCCGGCGTTGGAGCTCGGATATAGTCTGGCATTGGAGATTGGACACAGTCCGGCGTTGGAGCTTGGATAAATTCTGGCGTTGGAGATCGGAAGCAGTCCGGCATTGATGCTCAGCTGCAAAAGACACCTCGAATGCAGTTCGGCGTTGGAGCTCGGACGCAAGAGGATACTGCCGCCCTGGAACAACTTCAAAGCCGAGGTGTGGCATTAAAATAATAAGGCATTGATAAAGGCCGAGAACTTAAAGGGGCTCCTCGGATACCCGACGTGTAAACTCTTCAGATTTACTTCGGCGATTCTCAAGATCGAAGATGAGCAAATTTGTTGAACCAACTTTCAAGATCGACGACCGAAGATGAAGAACAATGCAGAAGAATCGAGGAGCGTCCCCAACTTGAAGACCGGTTCAGGGGGCTACTGACGGTGTCCTGGACTAGGGGGTACTCACCACGTCGTCTCCCAATCAGTTAGATTGGGCCGAGGACCCCCGTGGCCGTATACTCATGGGCCAGTTCGGACGGCTGCCGCATACAAGGAAGATTCTACAAGACTTGGCGATCAAGAAAAGGACTCCTCCCCACCGGCGTATTCGGCTAGGACTCTTGTTATCCTAGGCCTCTGGTACATTATATAAACCGAGGCCAGGCTAGTCGATGGAGGATGGCATTACTCATCATACCTCCAGGGTTTAGACCACAACATATGATCTCGAGGTAGATCAACTCTTGTAACCCATATACTCATTATAGTCAATCAAGCAGCATGTAGGGTATTATCTCATCAAGAGAGCCCGAAGCTGGGTAAAATCCCGTGTTCATGCTACCATTGATCCTAAGACACCCAGCTTGGGACCCCCTACTCGAGATCCACCGGTTTTGACACCGATAGCGCCCACGGAGTATGAATGGGGAAACGGAGGGAGGGGGAACTAAGGGGGAACAATGTTTTGGTTTGGGACGCGCTTGTTTGAAATTTGGGGAAAGTTACAAACTTTGCCCCCATCTAAAATTTCGGATATATTGCGGGTTGGGGTAGGACAGTAATCTCAGGTGTCCCAAATGGTGGGCGGGATAGATTTTGGCCGAGCGCATGGGTGTTTAGGCGCCCACGGCGTATAAATGCTTCTCAGAGGCGGTTGCGACTGGCATCTTGGTGAAGTCACAAACCTACCCCGCTTTAGACCTTTGGACATCGAGCCGATAGGCTACACATGCCAGAGTCAGGACAGTAATTTCCTACCACCAAACATTAGTCTCGCGTGGTTTCAGGTGACCAGAGGCTTATTTGGCGCTTCATTCAATATTTGGGAGCAGAAGCATTAACGTTTTCGGTTCTCTTGAATTGAACTTTCAGGATTTGTCAAAATTCACAAATCTTTACTCTTGAAAATCCTAAAGCTATGATTATTTTGGAATGGAGGGGGTACATTTGAATATACATTGTACATGAGTATATATTAAAAAATATGCAACTTACCTCAGTTCATGCATGGTTCCAGATATAATCTCCTTGGTTGCAAAAAAATAGTTAGACATGCGTATGAATATATAGCATGTTCAAACGCACAACAAAGATTGATGCCCCCTTTTAGATCTGATTTACAAATGCCATTATCTCGGGTTCAAATAGATGAATGCACTTCCTATAAATTTGAATCTTCGAAACCCCCCTTTATGTTGAATTCAACATGTATTCTATTTTGTAGCTAGCAATTTGGAATGTATCCATGTAAGTGACAAATGTATAAAGTGCTTCACACTAACAACATGGAGTGCACTAATTAATGTTTCTATATGAATTACAAAAGCAATGAATTGCCTGTATTTCAAACCGCTCTCACTCTATGGATCGATAATATGAAATGAACACATGCACATGCTAGAATTCAATAGAGTGTGGGTGTTTGATAGACTGATTTTCGTTCATACGCAATTTGCAAAATTCATGATCTCATCCAGAAATAATAATGCCATTTATATTTTAATTTAATGCGTAGAACCGCCTTTTACACGTAGATGCACTATGCCTCGGCCCGTTCTCACAAACGTGCTATATATCTCTCTATCTAACGCATAAGTGC
Organism: Triticum timopheevii; assembly: GCA_963921465.1. Taxonomy (NCBI): domain Eukaryota; kingdom Viridiplantae; phylum Streptophyta; class Magnoliopsida; order Poales; family Poaceae; genus Triticum; species Triticum timopheevii. The sequence continues at coordinate 131,194,805 of OY997266.1, forward strand.
ACACACTTTATATGCATCGGCATTTCTCTTTCACACATGCTCACAATCTCTCTCGGGGTGTCTCACGCACATGCTCTCTCTATATCTCTCTCTCTCTTTATGACTACTATGTACCACTCTTTTCACTAATCTCAGATGGAAAACACTATTTCTCTCACATGCATATATACACACGCACGGTGTCTACTAGCCCTCTATACGCACGTATATGTGCCTACGTGTCTCCCGCACGCACATTATCTTTAGGCCTCTCTCGCACACCTTTCCCCGACCCTCCCCCCCATACACACCTCTCTCTTAGTAGTTGGCACATATGATTCCATCAGATCATTCGGTAGGATATCCATGACTGTTAGGCTGGATGGTAATACGAGGCAAAGTTTTACCCTAGTTCAGACCCTTGCAATTTAGGAAAAATCCTACTCTTGGTACTGTGTATTAATGATAGGGGTGTGTACAAAGTACACGTGAATACCAGGAAGTGTGCGTGTGTGTATACTATCGATGAACTAGCCCCCAAGCTTCTATAACATACTCAGGGCCTAGGGTTACAAAATCATATATAGTCAGCTTATCACCAGCAGGGATAGAGTCCTCCATGACTCTGGTAGCTTCGTGTTGTACGCCGAGTCCTCCACATGGGTCTTCGTATCTCGGTCCAACCTATGTGGCGCAGGATGGAACCGACCCATGAGTCCTCATGTTGACCCACCACAACTAGAAATGATGTGCCCACCACACCACACACGCAATGACCACTAAGAAAATAAGCATATACAGTAGTACAATGTTATACATGAAAGTTAATTGCATGGTGCATCCAAAAATATTTGTTCTTCATTGTGAATGCTTATATTTTCTCCTAAAATTTAATCACAGGGAAGAGAAACGAAGGGCATATCTCTCCTTGTCTCCACCGAACACCCCCTCTTTCTACACCACTTTCACGTACGCACACAAACTATCTCTCGGCCCTCTAAAAGTATGCATGCCCACGACACATTCATGCGCAACGGTCACTGTATTTCAAGCTAAAGCACTATACAGTCATTGGACTTCAGAATATGCTCATTACGGTCACCGTATACATTCTTGTGGTGATCATACGGTATCTAGCTCATGATACGTCTCCATATTTTCTTGATGACACTGACGGACTTTGTATTTGATGCATGCTCTGTATTTTGTTGACGGCACTTACGGTCATTGTATTTGAAGCGAAAGCACGATATGGTCACTGGACTTCAGAATAAGCTCATCACGGTTACCACATACATTTTGTGGTGCTAACCAACATGTGGTTGGATGGTTAGGAGGACAATGGTTTCTTGAGCCCACCAGGGTTAAAGTCCCGGTGCTCGCATTTATCCTAGGTTAATTTCAGTATTTTCCACTCGACTACGAGGCACCTATGGTGACTTCATAAAATCTCAAGACCATATGCTGGCTCACTCTCTCGAAGGTGCTCATAGGGGTAGGGTCTGCATGTGTGCGCTTTATAGCGGTGAGTGCTTGCGCGTATATATGAGCCCTTGCGTCTGTACCATGTTAAAAAAATACATGTCGTGATTATACGGTCACTGGCTCACCCGTACAACTCCGTATTTTGTTGATGACACAATCAATTGACCAGTCAAACGTTCCACGTGGCGCAACTAGTGTTGCACCATCAGGGCGTGTAACCGTGGGGCCCACCTGTTAGCGCGTATATGAAAGAAAGAAATGGTAGTTTGAGTCTGTACTGTGTTAATAAACTATATTTTAGGGTGATCATACGGTCACCGGCTCACCATACAGCTCCGTAATTTGTTGATGACACGATCAATTGACCAGTCAAACGGTCCACATTCAGCAGCGCACATTACCATAGGGCCCACCCGTCAGCGCGTATATGAAGCACATAAATGGTAATAAATTAGTGGTCGGTGGGGATTCGAAGTCGTGAGACCTCTGGTTGGCAGTCGCCAGCGGTGGGGGGGGGGCAGTGATTGGGCGGTGGTGTGGGGATCGCCGGAGAAAAAGCTCGGCGCGGGGGGCCTAGAGGGATCGCCGGGGTGGCGGCAGACCGACGGTGGGGTGTGGTTTCGAGGCGGCGCGGGCTAGCCGCGGGCGGCGCGGGCCGGCGGTTCGGCCGGTGGTGGCCGGCAGCTCGGGGGGTGGAGGTTGAAGATAAACTGCAGGCCCTTGATTTCTTATCCAACGGCTGGAAAATCTACTGACCAGAGATGAATAAGTCAGTCGACTGATGTGTAGCCTCACCCGGCATGTACACATGCACGCATGCAACACAGACACACACATGCAGGCGTGCAACACTGACTCGTACACATAACGAACACACACGCGCATGCAAGCGTGCAACAGTGACACATACACATGCACTCACGAACACATGCACGTACACACACATGCATGCAACACTGAAACGTACCCATGCACGCACGCAACACTCGCACGCCCGCATGCACACAGCACACGACGCAAGACACATGCTCAACCTATACGTGCATGCACCCTTTGTTAAGGACATGGATTGTTATGGGTATTAATCAATCTTATCTGTGATAAGCAGAACATTGATGTTTGCAGCGGTCTTTATGAATCACAATGTATCGAACGGGCTATCAACATATATATGAAAATTTTAAAATTCTCTTACATTATATAGTAGGCTTATCTACATGAAATAGATAATGTCACACTCAATGAACAATTATCGGTTTATGAAATGCCCGCTTCTGACTGCCCTGGCCCACCAAAAGTTCCTATGCCGTGCGCTGCCTGCGTTGGGTCACTGACATGCAGGCCATGTACCCAAAGAGCCCACACATCAGTGGAAGAACGGCACGATGTCGTACGTAAGAGTCGAGGGCGCCACTCGATGCACGCCCGGTTGAACACACCTCCTTGCCGCATTCAAACGCCTCCATGAAACCCGCCCGTGTGGAAGCCGAGAAACCCACTCTGGACACACGTCCCTTCATGACCGGGCCGGCATTAAATGCAATGCCGGCTGAGCTCCTCCGTCCGCCGTCTATTTAATCTCCTATTTAAACGAGCCAAACGCCGGACAAGAATCGCACACCTTAACCACTCCCCTATCTCCTCCTTCACCATTTTGTCCACTCTTACAATAGCTTACGAAGAGTAGTTATCCTGCATCCAAGCCGGCTGGGTGGCCCGCCGAGCCCACCGGATACGAGCTATGCAACTCGCTGATCCACCTCCCTCCCCTTGCCCGACGGAGCCAGTTGCCGCCCCAAGCCGGCGCGTGGTTCAACAACTCGCCGCTCTAGGCCAGCTCGACGAGGAGCAACGCACGGGCGTCATCGCTGTCGTTCGTGCTGCCGCGTCGTACCGCGCCTCTTGTGTCTGCGATCGCGTCTCCCGTTTCTATGGCCGAGACTCCCATGCTGGCGGCCGCACCATGCAAGCAGCGACAGAAGCCAGGCGCGCGGAGAGCGACGAGTCGGTGGCCAGCGCCTCCGCGTCCGCCGCCATCATCGAGGAGAAGTAGAACACGGGAGGCCACCGCCGGTTGGGTCCCATGAAGGCCATCGTGGAAGCGACGCCGGCATACAACAGGTATCTTGCCGGATCCTTTTGTTGCGAGGACCTTCGTCGGCCCTGCATGGGCTCCATGGAAGCGGAGAAGCCCCCTTCCACCATCATCTTCAGCATCAGCCAATGATATCAGTTGGGCAGTGGGGAAGCGAGCCGTCCTTTGCGCTGAAGCATATACCTCCGGGGCTCCTGGCAGCCCAGTGATCGTGTTGCCAGACATGAGGAATACAAATGGATCGACAGACGACCATTTAGGCTAGGTATTATATACCTGTGCTGTCCAGAACTAGCACCGCATAGTTCATTTGAATGTAATGAAATCCATCATGTTTGTACAAAAATCTGGTATTTTATATGACTTCCGTCATTGTTTATATGAAATATCACTGAGTTTGCATGAATTTCGTCCGGTTGGTTGAGTTGCTGTCATAATGTGTGCGGCTATGATTGGATGGCGTAATTTGCGGGTCGCCGTTCGGTCTGCGGCCGGCTTGGGCGGCGTGGTGGGACAAAAAAAGCACAACACGTGCGAGCTCGTCTCCAACGTGCGCGCTGGAGGATGCATGAGCACCCGAGCCATTCCTCGTTCATCGGTGGCAAAGGCACCGGTGGACAAAAGGGTCGCCAATATTTTGGCTACCCCGGGCAAGATCCAAACAGCCCCTCCCAGCAAATTTAAATCCCTCGTTCGACGTGAAATTTTGCCATGTGTTGTTTTCATGGACTACCAAGATGCCCGTGCATTGCACGGAACATCAAGATGCATTTTTTTACAAAACACCTGTTGTGATTGACCCATGCAGGAGTAATCCCATGTGTAAAAACTAATGACATCTCAAGAATTTTATCGAAAAAATGGTATCTTGAGAATTTTATCAGACTCTATTTTTTGTATACAAGGCCACAACCCATATTACAGGTACCAAGGCAAAAACTAATGTCTTCTAAGTCAATGTTGCAAGCCACCTTGTTTCCTTGTTTATCGTGTAAATTAATGTGTATTATTCTCTTTCATGCACATCAAGCCAATGCTCACACTCCCGCATGCATGCAAGGGATAATTAATGTCCTCCTTTGCTAGTTCTACGAGACAAACACCATTAATATTTCATCGATTAGTGTTAGTGGCCTTGTATATCTACAACTTATAATTTTGATAGTGGCCTTGTATATAAAAATGGAGGGAGAAAGATGAGAGATAAGGTGAGGAGGAGTGGGGCGTGGTGGTGACTGGTGGTCGGACTGGGCGGAGGCATGGGGATGGACGGCGCATTATGTCTAGGTTTGTATCTCTCTCTTACACATACACGTAGGTGGGGGACATGAACGAAGAGAAGAGGTGCATGCACGGTGCACATACTCCCGTCTCTTTCCCAACCACACCCGCGCGGGTACACGGTGGAGCTCATTTCTGTACGAAAAGGCAGCCCACGTGGTAATTTGACACGTGTACTGGTTGTCCACTTGATGGAGGGAGGATCGTCTACCACGGGTGAACAAACAAATTGTGACTTGACGCGTTATGTTAAAAAAGAGGCAAACCATGTGGGGCCTACCTTAGAGGCAAGGCTCTATACACTGGAGTACTTTTGATGTGAACCGTCAACTCGTAGAACAAGGAGAAACTTGCTTAGTACGCCGTCTCCCCCACCGACGGGTGCGGTGGCTCGCAGGATGAGGTGAAGCTTGCTTACTATTACGCCTTACGCCCGCTCCCTCGCCCACGCATGCGGTGGCTCACACGACGAGGAGAAAATTTTACTACTCCCTCCGTTTACTCCTCATCCCTACCTTGGTTAGAGAGATTATCATATTGTTTGGAATATATGTCCTTTAGTACTCCCTCTATTTACTTATACAAGGCCACTATAAAAAAATACATTTTGCATCTATACAAGGCCACAAATAGTAATCGAGACAAAAGTTACTACTCCCTCCTTTCCAGTTTATGGCTCAGTTTCAAAATCTCTCCAACCAAGGTAGACGGTGAGTGGTGGAATTTTTTCGTAGTTTGCACAAGTAATTAGTACGCTCATTTTTCTCAAGAAGTTATGTTTACCGAGGCATTAATTAGAACGAATGCATGCATGACCACTAAATTTCCATGAACTTCTACATGCATTGGTGAGTTTTCTCTTGACACTGCTTGCATCGGATGATTTAACGCACCTCAAAATCCAACATGTGATGGTACTACTACTACTAGTAGAATTGAGACTTATAAAATGGAAAAACATTTTTTTTGGGATAGTTGTATTTATACCCTTAGTTGTGTCCCCCTCAACCGAATTACCCCTAGTTTTTGAAAACACGTGGTCTTGCCCGACCCACTTTGTCATCTTGTGCTTTTGCCCTTTGACCGTTTGACCGTAACTTTGAAAACTTCATAACTAATTCATACTAAATCAGAAAAATGCAAATAAGATACCAAAATGTTTGGAAAAAATCACATGTATGTCAATGTCACTTGCATTCATGACAAAAGTGTTGGTAAGTGTCCATCCGAGTTTTAGCTCTTATCATACCACCATGAACAGGAAAGTCTAAAACAACTTCAAAAAATTCAAGAAAAATTTGGTGCCAAAGAACTGCAAATGTTTTAAGTGCTTGCCAAGTTTCATGAGGGAATGACATTCATGGAAGTTGTGGCAAAAAAAGTCTATTTTTGAGTGTTGACTATTTTTTTGCCACGACTTCCACAAATGTCATTCCCTGATGAAACTTGGCAAGCACTTAAAACATTTACAATTCTTTCGCACCAAATTTTTCTTGAATTTTTTGAAGTTTTTTATACTTTCCTGTTCATGGTGGTATGATAAGAGCTAAAACTCGGATGGGCACTTACCAACACTTTTGTCGTGAATGCAAGTGACATTTACATACATGTGATGTTTTTCCAGACATTTTGGTATCTTATTTGCGTTTTTGTGATTTAGTATGAATTAGTTATGAAGTTTTCAAAGTTACGGTCAAACGGTCAAAGGGCAAAAGCACAAGATGACAAAGTGGGTCGGGCAAGACCACATGTTTTCAAAAACTAGGGGCGACTCGGTTGAGGGGGACACAACTAAGGGTATAAATACAATTATCCCAATTTTTTAGATGAGCCCTATAAACCGGAATGAAAGTGCTACGTAGACGATGGATGTGTGCACGACTCAAGGACGATGGGCAGTCCAGCCGCTGATATGTGCTGTCGTGCACAAGTCGTCCGCATGGCGTCGTGTGTATAGCAGCGCTGAAACCGAAAAGGAGGGAGTAGTAAGTAGTACTACCTCCATGGTGGGTACGTACTTCGTAAAATTAGATTTTTCCCAAAACTAAGTCGCTCAACCTTTATTTAATTGTTTCCCTTCCTACCTCCTTGCCTTGAATAGACTATGCCAAACTCCCCTGCCTGCCGCGCGGGAAAAGACCCACCTGCCTTTTTTTAGTCCGGGTTTGTATCGATGGATCGTGCGAAGCAGCAAAAACCAAGCCATGTCTTGTACTCCTCCGTCAACGCTCGTTTTCATGAATTCTGTACTTCCTCCCACCGACATGTGGGACATATAGTGTTAGTGTACAAAAGTAGGGGCTCTCCTTTGTACCCCTTTGTGACAGCCTGATTTTTTGGCCCTTTCTTTTTCTTTCGTTTTCCCGAGGTTTTGCCTGAGTTTTCTTTTTCCATGGCTTTGTGGTCTGGAAACGGAAGAAGATGTCCTCTTCTTTGCTTCCATAGTGGCTTTTCATTCCCAAATCTTTCCCTAGACCCTGTCATTTTCATCCTAGCCCAAATCCCAATATTCTTTTTATTGGGAATATTCCTTTTCTATTAAAGGAATAACTCAAATTGCCCTAGGTTGTGAAGCAACCTATATTTCGCTCACTCCTAAAATTCCCAAATAATTCTCATAAATTGTTTGGGTCATATCATGATCAAATATGGCAAAACGTTTCATTGCCATGTTCCAAAATAATTCCCCAATATTCCTTTTTATATTTTGCCCTGAATGGCACTTTGTGAAGGAAGTGTCATTTATATTTTCCTAGTGAATCCAAACCTTTTTGGGCATGTTTATATGTCCAAATAATTGCCTCATGCACAAGTTAAAATTTATTTGCCTAGCCAATCTTCCTCAGTTAATTTTCAAAGTTTCTGTCAGACAGAAGACTTTGTGAAGGAAGTACTAGCTAGGAGTACCCAAATGAGTTGAACTTTTGCACACTCCTTAATGTGCTCATATTAACCCCTTCCACCCATTTGCAGCCCCACCCAATTATCTATGTGAGCACAGGAGCAAATCTTTGTTTCTGGCAATATTTTCAGGTTGTGAAGCAAGTATATTTTATATTGCTTCAAAAATACTGATAAATTACTAGATCATTCTTATACCCATAAAACATCTCTCCACCCATTTTGGAATCATTTCATTGATCCATTTGACCACCAAAATTGTTCCAATTTTCTGTCCAGAGGAGATGTTTGTGAAGCAAGTACCAGTTTGGCTTTGCCAAATGGTATGAGATTTTTTGAGCATCTTCATACGACCAAATGACTCTGCCTTGCCCAATTTGAGATCAAGTTGACACTCCATGCGAGTGCACCATCATGATCTAGTGTCTGGACCATTTCGGCCAGTTGTGAAGCAACTGCAATAAATCTTGATCCATTTACCCTCAAAACCTCTAGGTTCATAGTCCCTCCATAGCTAAACACCCCAGACAACTTATTTGGCTTCAAGCAGTTCCTTGTCGATCACCGGTGCACGGCTAAGTTTACTGCAGTAAACTTCATAGCTCCATTCCAACACAACCACAGTGCCTTAGATCAAGCCAATGACCCATTAATGCTCTATCTTGGAAGGACTATCAGCTAGACAACGTTTTGGGCGCTATAGAGCATTGAATGCCCATGTTCACATGGTGACTACGACGCTGGCATGCCCGCGCGCATGCTCTGTGCGTTGTGGCGTATCCAGAGCACTGTTTGTGCTGGACCCCCTCCTCCTCTCATCGGCTTCGCGCTTGTGAAGATGTCCATTGTCTTCCTCTCGTCATCGCCGTTCCCCTGGACCCCTCTCCCCTCTGTTCGCTTGCTCACCGACGCTCGCTGCCGCGTGAACACGGGCGTACAGTGGAGTTTTTGATCCGTTCGTCGCCATCATCTTCCTCCCTACGCCCCCTTGGCCTCCTCTGCCTCGTGAGCTCTCCCCCTGTGCCTCCTGCATCGTCTACCTCCGAGTCCATGCGCGCGAGCACACGTCCGCGACGGTGCCAGCGCGGCAGCTCCTCCCCGCGGCTATTTAAGCCCTCCCCTGAGCCTCCTGGGCTCACCCCTCGCCTCACCACTCCCCCAGGAGCCCTCCCAGGCTCTCGCCCAAGCTCCAGAGCCCATCCTCGCTGCTCTAGGCTGCCATGTCCGCCACGGTGCTCCGGCTAAATTCGCCCAGAGTCGAGCCCCTCCCCTCCTTCTACCACCACCATAGACCCACCTAGTCCCCCGTGAACCTCCCTGCCCTCTCAGCCCATCACCGGAGCCTTTGTTGCCGTCGTCCCAGAAGATCGCCGCTGCAGGAGCCGCCTCTGTTCCCCTCTCCTCGCTGTCGTCCCGCCCCTCCCCGGTGCTGGCTGACCCTGGGGACGGGTGCGACCGGTCCTCCCGAGCCTGCCGGTGGCCTCCGTTTGGCCGAAGGTGGCCGGAGTCATGGGGCCGGTGCCGACAGTGCCCGGGCCTCGCCTCTGTTCATCCCGCGTCGGGGGAAGAAGAAGGAGGCCAGGAGGAGGGAGTTGACCAGCGCGTGGGTCCCGCGGGCCCCGCGCATCAGCCTCACAGGAGCCGGCCCCGCGTTGACCATCCCCCGCCACGTGAGATAAGTGAAAGTGTAATTCCCTTTTACGTTTTCACTGACCAAAAGCTTATTTCTGAAAACCTGTTTCTGCCTTATCCACTTAGGGACTTGGTTGTGATGTTATTTTTGCAGAAAAGTCCCTGAACTTCAACCCTCCATAACTTTTTATCGTAACTCCAAATGAGGTGATTCCAAAGCCTACTTCTTTGTTTTGTCGAGCCCGTTTTGTTGGTGTCAATTTCATTATGTTTTGGAATTCTGAAAATGACCATGTTGCCCTTGCACATAAACAGCCCCTCCGAGAGAGAACTATTTTCGGCAAATCTTTCCGCGGCTTCACCGCACTTCTCCCCGGTGCCTTCTTCATCCCCAGGCAAGCCACAATACCCACTTGCATGATAGTCATGCAGTAGCCATGGTTTTCAACTTGAATCTTTATTAATTGTTTGCTTGTTAAAAAGATGGTTATCGTTGTTCCAGTGATGTTTAGAGTTGCATGTTCACTTTTGTGCTATGTTGACTTGTACTCTGTTATCATGTTCTACCTGCTAATATTTCCTTTCATATGTTTATACTTGCTAGTAGTACATGTTGATGTTTGTGATGGTCATGCTAGTCAGTATGCCATGCTCAGTGGATATGATTTATTGTTGATATGGTGGATAGTTATGTGATATCCTCATGATTATGTTGATATCTTGTTCATGCATTTTATCATGGCTCAGCATATTTGCATTCAAGTTAACCGGATTAAATTGAACTTGAACAACTGTTGGCTGAGTCACGGTGCCGCTGAATCGATGCTGACCAGTGCAACCACGCTTACCGGTATGGGACGGTCCTAACTGGGTCTATTGTTGTGCCTCTCGCCGGTGCCTCCAACAAGGGAAGGTTATGGGCACGCGCTACCCTGATCAGGTAGGCGGACATAAGCCTTGTGTGCCCGTTGTTGAGTTAGTTTTTGGATCCGGGTCCCAGAGTGGGACGGGCCACGATGGTGGTTGTTGTGTCTTGAGGTAGACACGGGGCCACCCATGAATTAGCCCAGAGGGGAGTGAGTCGGAGTGGCCAGGGGAGTGTCATGGCAGTAGATCGGTTTTGTCGGAACGCCGTTGGTCCACCCGAATGGGAGTGCGAGGCCATGGGTTCTGTGGTGTGGGTACAGTGCGCTACCTCTGCAGAGTGTATTTAAACTATCGATAGCCGCGCCCGCGGATAAGGGCCCAGTTCGAAAGTAGGGTACACCATGAGTCAACAGTAATAAGAATAACTTGATTAATGACAACTCGTGGTTGTGATCACCGTAAGGATCACGGGCCATTTATTGGTCGGGTTGTGATCGCCGTAAGGATCACGGGCCATTTATTGGTCGGGTTGTGATCGTCGTAGGGATCACGGGCCATTTATTGGTCGGGTTGTGATCGCCGTAAGGATCACCGGCCATTTATTGGTCGGGTTGTGATCGCCGTAAGGATCACGGGCCAAGTATTGGTTGGGTTGTGATCGTCGTAAGGATCACAGTGGTATCGAGGATACCGACTTGTTGGATATTCGTGATGTTGTGTGAGAATCGTGGGTAAAGATCAAGCTCCTTGTGGTCATTTAATGATCACTACGGTATTGTTCATACCAAGCCTGATTTGATCCTGAGATGATCGTGTGATGTCCGAGGTTGGTAAGTGATGCATGTGGCGGTTACCAAGTAACCCGAGCGGAATAAGTGGTGCATATAGTGACATCATGTTGCATGCTAGTATTGTTGGATTAATATGTTCATGTTGTGTTAGATGTATCATGTTCATGTTATATTGTTCTGATGATATCATGATACTTCCTGTTTAACCTGTAATTGCCATGCTGTTGTCTGTCTTGAATGCTTTTGGTTATTGTGAGCTTGCAAGTACATTCAATGTACTGACCTGGCGTGTCATGCCACTTTGCAGGTCATGCCGGATTTGATTGCTTGCTTGTCGTGGTTTCCGTTCATGCAAGCTAGGATAAGCGTTCCAGCTAGAGTCCCTGTGGAGTGGAGTTCACCACCGTCATCGTTGTTCCGCTGCTAGAGTTATTTCGCTACTTCGAGTTGTTCTGTTGCTTGCATAGAGCAACTGAGGATGGCGTAGTGTCACTGTACCGATATCATTCATTGTAATATTGGAGACCTTGTACTCATATTCGTGTAATAATAGAAAGCTGGTTTGTTCTATGCTAAGTAGTGCCGTATTCCAGAAGACTTCTCCTGATCTCTGGGCTAGAATATGGGGCGTTCCATTTTCTCTGAGCCGGGGTGCCACACCCTTTACTTGTGCACGGGCAGTTAGAGCCGTGCCCATGGCCACACTTAGCAGGGCGGAAGAGGGAAGCCAAATCCACAAGACAATCAGGAAACGCCAAGACTAGAAACGCAAAGAGCAAGAGGGCAAGGTGGACTCCCCCGGCAAGACCCTTGCCGGGCGCAGCCTCCGCAGCCCCGGCAAGAGCCTTGCCGGGGCAACTTGCCCAATGCAAGCAAAGCGTGCCACCCTTGAGCCCAAGGGTTCCAACGCCATCAACCACATTGGAACCAAGACTCGGGAGGCACCTCCATGGTGGCATGCAGATCTTCGTAAAGATCATAAACACGCAAGATCAGATAAGGACCAGAAGACGACGATCCTTGGCCAGATCCTTGCCGAGGAAATCCACGAGACCCCCGGCAAGATCCTTGCCGGGGAAGACCACGATGCCCCGGCAAGACCCTTGCCGAGGACATCAGCGGGGCCGCGGCCAGGCCCGTGCCTGCCAAGACTCCACCGCCGTTCCCATGCAGCTGCCAGCCTAGCCAGCTAGGCGAGCACCTGCGTGGCGACGTGCGGCCTCTAGACCAACTCAGCAAGCACCTGTGTGGTGGCATGCAGATCTTCGTGAAGACCCTGCCACTGCACCAGCTCAGCAGCCTGCCAGCCTACATGGCACTGCACACCGCGCTGGCCTGGACGTGTGTCGAAGCAAGGCGAAGCGGTGACAGCAAGAAGGTCACGCCGGCAGCGCATTAAATGTGTATTTCCGACGGTGCTAGAGGATAGACTCGGCCACCATATGCACTTTCCACCTCCTGTGTGCCATTGTGGTGTCCCCTTTTCCTATAAAAGGAGGCTCAAGGCATACTGGAAGGGGATTCAGCTCTTTTGGACTACACACGCACCGTAGCTAGTTCAAGAACACTCCAATATACACCAAAGCAGGACTAGGGTATTACGCATCCTCGCGGCCCGAACCTGGGTAAACAATCTTTGTGCTAGCTCCTAGACCCGCTCTTTCCACAACCGCCCGCCCGCCGACCGTAGTAGGAATTCCAGTAATCCCATAGGTGTCGTTCCCACCGACATCTTTGGCGCGCCAGGTAGTGGGCGCAGTTGTGAAAATCCGGTTTAGCAGTTAGTTTAGCAGCTCTTCATCGCCATGGCTTCCAAGGAAGAAGGCGACCGAACGAGCGACATCATTTGCGGATGCAATGAACTCTTGTGCAGCGATGGAAAAGCGAAGTCATGCAAAACTTTGAGCAATTCTCTTTATATAGGATTATTCTCCTTGGAGATCTTCCCCTCTCTATGAGAAACCTGCACGTGATGGGGCCCTTCCACTATTGGCAACGCCCTGGTTCTATTTCAAGTCCGCTCAACAGTTCGAGCGGCTGCGTCGAGAATGGCAGGGTGGCCTCCCGCTATTGGCAACGCTCTCGTTCTTTCTCGAGTCCGCTCGACAGTTTGAGCGGCCGCGCTGAGAACGGTAAGGTGGTTCGCCTGGCAGCAAGCACACCCGGCAGGCTATTGGGGATCCGTCCTCAAGGCGCCGCGGCTCGGGTTTACGCGCCGGCAAGCCTACCCAATTAACGTAGGGCGGGCATACAGAGAGAGAGAGAGAGAGAGAGAGAGAGAGAGAGAGAGAGAGAGAGAGATCAAATTGGAAAATAACATGCATCGTTTCAAAAGTACTGCAGAGTTATATTACATCAATTGTTGCTATGGTTCTAACTAAAGATAAAAATTGTCTTGGTCGTGAACCTGCAGCGGCGATGAGGAATGGGGTGCCTAGTCTCGGCGCTGGCCTTCTATCCTCTCAATTTTGTCGATGCGGTTGATGATGGGCTTGATACGCTCCTGGAGTGGCGCGGGGTCCACATCCTCCGGCAAGCTCTACAGTGCGGCGTCGAAGTCGAGGTTGGGGTTCCAGTACGCCACTTTGGTGAGGACCTTGGTCAGGGCACCCCGGCAAAGCTGCTAGGCCTCATTGGCCAGAGAGCTTGCTCTGTTAGAGCGAAACTGCTCCAGGGCTCCAAGAACGCCCTCGAAAAATAGGGTCATCATGGCGTTGGGACTCACGTTCGGCTCCGGGGCGTACCTCACGTTCGACATCCCCATGGCAGCCAGCTTCTTGGTGATCCTGCCGGCGACATCGGCGAGGCGGCTGATCTAGACGTTTTTGGCCTTCATGAAATCCTCATGGTTGGCGGCGTCATTCTTCCACAGCTACCTCTCCTTCTCCAGATTCTTGGTCAGGGTCTCCTCCCGGCCCTGACCTCTGAAAGCGTCCCCTCGAGACCCTCCAGCTTCAGCTTCAGGTCGTTGACGGAGTTGTTGGCTTGGGTGAGTAGCTCGGCCTTGCCGAGGACTATGGCCTTCTCCTCCGTCAAGGCGCCGTTGATCATGTCCTTCTCCTTTGCCAGCTCCAGGGCCTTGTTCCTCAGGTCGTCCCGCTCCACCTCCAGCTCCTTCACCTTGTCGCCATGGACCAGGGCTTGAGCATCGAGTGCCTCCTTGTGCCTCTGCTCCATCTCCCGGGTCCGCTACGTGACGAGCTTCTCGACCTGCTCATCCTTGCCGCAGAGTGTGGCAGCGAGCGCCGCCTCACGGGCGGCGAGGTCCTCCTCCTGGGAGTTCAGCTCAGCCTAGTGCTGGTGCCGGGCGGCCTCGGCCCTGGCGGCCTGTTCCCTCGCCGCCTCCAAGGCCTTCTCGACATCGGCCTGCTTCAAGATCAGCTCTTGCTTGTGCTCGGCCAGCTGACCTTGGGCAGCCTTCAGCTCTTCGTGGGCCTGGCGGAACCAGGACTGCGTCTCGGTGACGCATTCCTCAAGGTCCACCTCTGGCTTGTCCATCGCCGCCACCCTGGACTTCACCTTGTCCAGACGAGCGCGATGGAGTGCCTGGAGCTTCCAGAAGCTGGCGCCCATGGCTCGAAGAAGCTGCTCCTCTTGGGAACCATCGCCACCGGCGCTCGGTTCATTAACAACCTCGAGCCCAGTGGCGGCGAGCGCCTCATCGTCAAACACCTCTCCCTCGGCCGGCGCCCTGGTGCCCGCCGTCCCTGGAAGGTGGACGAACAAGTCGTCGCCCACCTTCAAGTACCTGCCAGAGCCAGAGGCAGCGGAGGAGGTGGGTTGATGGTCGACCATCCCCTCCTCGGCAGCAGCCTTGCCAGCCTCACCGGCAGGCCCCTTGCCGGCCTCCTCGGTGGCGCCGTTGCCGACCTCCCTGGCGGCAGCCTTGCCGGTCTCTCTAGTAGGCCCCTTGGCGGCGTCCTCGGCAGCGATCTCGGCGGCGATCTTGTTGGCCTTGGCCTCAGCATCCCTTGCGACCTCCTTGATGACAGTGTCAATGTCCTCCCAGTCTGCCGAGGGAGGATCTGGATACCGAGAAGGGGAATGAGGCAAAGCCAAGACCAAGGTTCAAATAGGAAGAAGAAAAAGCAGAGATAGAAAGCAAATGACTTACCCGTGCCGGGCTGGGAAGAAGTGGCCCCCTCCCCGCCAACATCTATTGCCGAGACGGAGCCACCAGCGCCCAGGTTCACCTCCTCCTCCTCCTCCGTGCGCATGGGCTCAGTGCTTGGTGCCCTTGCCGGGGATGCCCCTCGGGGCGGCGTGGTTGATGGGGGCGGCGTGTTGGGGGCGGCCCTCGATGGCTCCTCCTGCTGCCGTCCTCCTCCTGCAGCCATGGCAAGGTAAGTTCCAAGGGACCGTACCCCAAAATACGTTGATGAGGAGTGAGTGGTGAACGCACACTGGGGGCTGAGACGGGGGCTGCACCGAGGGCTGCTGTCCGGGCTGATCTCCATCACCGGCATGAGCGAAGCGCCCGCCGGGGGCTGGTTGCCCGCCGACGCCCTGGCCCTCTTTGCCACCCTCTGGGCCAGCGTCTCCCTGTCCCTGCGAAGATGAAAACAAGTCAAGAAAAGCGGCGCGGTCTGAAAGGATGGAGATGATGAAGGGCAGACACTTACTCATCCTCCGCCTCCTCTCCTGCTACCTTCCTTTTCCTCCTTGGGCTGAGAAACCCAAAATCGAAGCGACCTCTGTGTCGATGTCTGCGGGAGGAGGGGAAGGGGATGGAGTTCGGCAACGCTTGGATGAAGAAGAGGCGGTCGCTTTCTTCTTCGCCACCGTGGTCTTCGCCGCCTTCTTCGCTGTCACGGCCCTCATCTAGTGCACGGACTCCCCCTGGGCCTCTTGCCGCAGTTCGGTCCTGCCGGGCCGGAATGGCTCGCCGGAGTTGGCCCGTCGCAGGACACGGCTTTTCCCCATGGCCGGAGGGTTCTCAGCCTTGGCCTCTTCCTTGGTCGACTCCTCGACCGCGTCCTCGACAAGGAGGGCCTCGGTGTTGACACCGCTGGCCTCCCCGGCAGACCCCGCCCACTAGGCGAGCTCCTTCTCCTCCTCGGCCGCATCGGCCTCATCCACAACACCGCGAGTGCTGCCGGCCTCACTAGCGAGCTCCACCTCCGCCACCCTGGCAGCGATGTAGTCCAGCTCCGCCTGGGTGGTGTCCTGGATGATCAGCGGCTCGTCATGGTCATAGCCCTCCGACAAGTTGTCGAAGAACTCCTGCATTTCACCAGCCGGGGCTCGGCCCAGGATGGGTTGAGGTCGTGCGCGTTGAAGACTAGCATCATGTGAAGGATGGCAGACTGGCAAGAGTTGTTGCTCAGTGGGACCACTCCCGCCGGCAACCCAAATAGGGGCCCCTTGACGGCCTTGCCAGCCTTCGCGGCCCTGCCGGCCCTCTCCACCCTGTCGTCGATGTACACGTTGAGCTGGAAGAGCCTTTGGTAGAAATAGGCATGCCCCATCACCGTGCAGTTATGCTTCAGGCCAGGGCGGAGCCTCATGATGTCGGCCGCATTCCTGAAGTCCCAGGCCGGCCTCCCCTTGTTGTGCAGCGGGGCGATTCGGTGGCAGATAAAGTCTGCCCCGATCATCTCAAGGGTGAGCTCGACTGTGGTGAGGCGATGGATCCTGGTGGTGGCCATCGATAGCTTCTTGTCATCAGCGTCGAGGTCGCTCCAGTCCCCGCGGTGGGTCGGCGGGTTCTGATGAACCCGGCAAAACTCCGGCGGGTTCTTCTCTTCGATCCAGCACCATCGGCCCTGCCACTTCTCCCACCTCTCCTTCTGGGCACCCTCCGGATACGTGCCCTTCTCCTGGGCCCTCGGGATCCAGGAGATGCTCCCAGAGATGGCGCCCCCTGGTTGGAGGCGAGGGTAGAAGTAGTGGCGGAAGAGTGCCATGCTGGGGAACACCCAGGCAAAGCCCTCATAGAGGTGGGCAAAAAGAGCCATGCACGCCACAGCGTTTGGCGTAAGATCCAAAAGACAGAAGCCGAAGGTGCGCATGACGTCTTTGAAGAAGTCAGAGAAGGGGGGCAGAGCCCACAGGACAAGAAATCAACGAAAAATGGGTACCGATTTGGGCCGGCCTTGACGCAATCGGCAGGGATGACGCGCATGGCAGGATGCCCCGTCTTCTTGCTCCCCCACAGGGGAATGAAGAAGTCCTTGAGGTGGATCGCATCGACCGTCGACGGGAGGTAGGCGAACTGCGCCTGCCGCACCGCCGCCTCGTTCTCTGGCGCCTCCCTCTCCCCGGCATCCTTGGCCGCCCCATTGCCCTTGCTGGTTTTGGGCACCATGGCGGCTGGAAGGAGGCGAATGATCAAGTGCAATGAGGGCACAGCGGCGACGAGCAAAAGCAAGAGCTTGAGGAGGAAGAAGATAGGGACGGTGGTTCCGAGATTGGAGAAAGCGCAGAGGGTAAATGAGCAGCGCGCCTGCGGTTATTCCTTTTTATGGGGAAGGCGTGGGCCGTCTCTTTACCATTTACTGCGACCTGGCACCTGGGTGCAGCAGGCGCCCCACGCATGCCCCCCACATCACGCATGACCCTCCACGTCACGCATACAACGCGGGTCGTGGGGAAGCACGGTGGACAAAAAAGTTACCGTGGTAAAAATCAGCCCCGCCTCCCCGCGCACCGTTCTGGGCCTAGCCCAGCAACGCGTCGCGCTTATGTGTGGCCCAGGCCCGGGGGCTCCTGTAGGTGTACAAAAGTAGGGGCTCTCCTTTGTACCCCTTAACTTGTGCACGAGCAGTCAGACCCGCGCCCACGGCCACACTTAGCAGGGCGGAGGAGGGAAGCCGAAGCCACAAGACAATCAGGCAACGCCAAGACCAGAAACGCAAAGAGCAAGAGGGCGAGGAGGACTCCCCCGGCAAGACCCTTGTCGGGCACAGCCTCCGCAGCCCCGGCAAGAGCCTTGCTGGGGCAACTTGCCCAACGTCAGCAGAGCGCGCCACCCTTGAGCCCAAGAGTTCCAACTCCATCAACCACATTGGAACCAAGGCTCGGGAGGCACCTCCATGGTGGCATGCAGATCTTCGTAAAGATCATAAACACGCAAGATCAGATAAGGACCAGAAGACGACGATCCTCGGCAAGATCCTTGCCGAGGAAATCCACGAGACCTCCGACAAGATCCTTGCCGGGGACGACCGCGATGCCACGGCAAGACCCTTGCCGGGACCCCGACAAGACCCTTATCAAGGACATCAGCGGGGTCGCGGCCAGGCCCGCGCCCGCCAAGACTCCACCGTCGTTCCCATGCAGCTCCCAGCCCAGCTAGCTAGGTGAGCACCTGCGTGGCGACGTGCGGCCTCTAGACCAACTCAGCAAGAACGTGCGTGGTGGCATGAAGATCTTCGTGAAGACCCTGCCATCGCACCAGCTCAGCAGCCTACCAGCCTACATGGCACTACACACCGCGCTGGCCTGGACGTGTGTCGAAGCAAGGCAAAGCGGCGACAGCAAGAAGGGCACGTCGGTAGCGCATTAGATGCATTTCTCTGACGGTGCCAGAGGATAGACTCAACCACCATATGCACTTTCCACCTCCTGTGTGCCGCTGTGGCGTCCCCTTTTCCTATAAAAGGAGGCCCGAGGCATACTGGAGGGGGATTCGGCTCTTTGGACTACACACACACCATAGCTAGTTCAAGAACACTCCAATATACACCAAAGCAGTACTAGGGTATTACGCATCCTCGTGGCCCGAACCTGGGTAAACGATCTTTCTGCTGTTTCCTGGACCCGCTCTTTCCACAACCCCGCGCCCGCCGACCATAGTAGGGATTCCAGTGATCCCATAGGTGTCGTTCCCACCGACATATAGAAACCGGGTTGACGTGTCAAGCACCAAATAACAGTACAGAGCAGTAGGGGGATGCACCCCAGTCGTACCACCCCAATAGTAGTAATGAGCAATGAGACGTCAAATCACAATGCCGCACCTTCCCAGACAGACGAAGCAACCATTTATTTCACACTTCAGTTCTCCATCATCTCCTTCAAGAAAACCACGTAGTATTGCTTCTACCTCAAGAGGGACATGTGCATCGCCTTGGTACATCATGACACGTGGGACCGCATGGCAGGCCATGCTCCCCCGCCCATTGCTCGGTAAAATCACCTCATTTTTAATAATTCCTCCGTATCAGTTTACATGGCATGCACGTCGTTCTAGGTTGAGAATTTAACTGGCTATATATGTGATGACCATTATATGTTTAGAAACTACATCCGCTTAAGAATCCAATGGTATACTTTTTGTGACATAGTAACTCATATTTAGTTAGTCAAATGGATGGCCTAGAACTACGTGCATGCCCTATAAACCGAGACGGAGAGGGTAGTACAGTACGTATCTTTTAGATCAATATAGTCGGGATTAACCAAGGAGCAAAACCAAGTGGTAGGTTGCTCCTGTTGTGTTGGCGTAGCAACTCAAGCAGGGTCAGTCCGCACACGAAATGGCGACACACTTAACAGGACCCCTTTGGCCGACATGTGGCTCATCCACCATCTTGTTCCACGTGTGATGCACCAAATTACAGTATGGAGCAGCGGTTGGAATTGGAGGCACCCTGGTCGTAGCGCCGTAGTAGTAGAAAATGAGCTATGAGGGGTCAAATCACAAAGGCCCACCTTTCCTGCATTAAGCTGGACAGACAAATCAACCATCATTTCACTCTAGGGCACAAGAGCATAAAGAAAAGAGAAAACCAATGATGCGTGCGGCAGCTACCTAGGGCACCCTAGGGTAGGGGTCTCCACTACAAATCCTTTTTTTTTTGAAAGCGCCTCCACTACAAATCCGCTTCTCCCTCGTCCTCTTGAAGAAAACTGATGATGCGTGCAGCGGTAGGGTTTGTAGGAGTACTACAGCGTGCAGGGCCACGTCATAGTAAACAGGAGAGGGATTGAGTTCGAGTCGACTCCTTAATATGTGTGGGCCGCTTGGTTTTATGGGAACGAGGAAGCATTTTGGGTTCGGGGACCAGTGGAGATATATGTACAAAAAATTGTGGACGTAGGTTCGACCGAAAGGCAATGATGCATGGGCCCTGCATTTTGATATACCCACGGCCGCGTGAAATTTGCTACTCTACTCAAAACTAGTAAGGTACACATGCATTGAACGCATGAGATTTGGAAACCAAATTATGAATAAATACACACTATAGCATGTAAAGCTTTGAGTCATATATGCATGATGTAGATGTTCGTTTAGTTCTTATAGTTCATCTCATTCAAAATCAATTAGTTTTATAAAAATGTTAAGATTCATGAGGTTGTGCATTGTAAAGCATAAAGTAAAAAACAAATAATGGCGATTCATTTAGAAAAAAAAGTTTGGGCAATTATGATACGGAAGATTCTAGAACAAAGGAGAAGTGCTTGTGTTTTGAGGTTTGTGCATTATGCTTAAGTTCAACCATGGAGTCTTCTAAATTGTACATGTGGCAGAATATGGTGGAATGTTGATGATATCCAACGGCCAGTAGTGCTCGAATTTGCCATCTCTACACTGTCGGGTTAGCTTCATCCAACGACCATCTTTCAAAGTTATTCGCACACTATATAGTTCTTGTGCCATAGTTGCATGTCTTGGAAAAAAGCTACTAGTGGTTTGTACTAGCTATTTAGGAATGGAAGATGTATACATGGAAGTTGTAGGGAAAGAGATGACATGGAGTATCTCAATTCCTATGAGTAGGGATTGGAAAAGAGATGTCATTTGGTTCACATCATAGGAACTTTTCTATTGAATCTAGAGATGACATGTATCTCAATTCCTATGAGGAGGGATTAGAAAAGAGATGTCATTTGGTTCATATCATAGGAACTTTTCTATTGAATATACGCTAATGTTTATTTTCCTTTGAAATTATGGGAGTATAAGAATCCATTCATATGAACCAAGTGGCTCTAAAGCTATAAAAATGACATCATATTTATTTCCTTTGAAATGTGGAGTATATGAATCTATTCCTATGAACCAATTGGCTCTAAAGGAAAAAATCCTATAAAAATCATATCATATAGAGTTCCTATGGTATTCCTCCACACCAAAGGATGGTTGAAATTGCTGCAGGTGATTCGATGGTCTTTCTTGGTAGACTCCTCACCCATCTTTATAGTTACCTCTCGAAGATGAATGAAATGATATATATTGGGTATTCTATATGTGCATTTTGGTACACAAAAACTCGGTAAAAGTTTGTGAGGTTTGAATTTCCAATAAAGCTATATGCACTGCATTTTGGAACGGAGGGAGCATACGGCAGTTGCTAACACTCACGTGAAAGATTTGTGTGTAGGAGGAGTGGTTGTTCTGTTAAATGACATGGCAAAACTGACACTGTCGGATGCCGATCTAACGGTTCTTATGGCGTTTGTCAGGAAAAGGCTTGTGGCGAACGTTTGTCGGATAATGATTTATAGACACATGCATTGCATTGATACATGCCCCCTCTCTCTCACACACACACGCACCCTCACAAGTCATGACTCTCCCGAGTCCTCTTGTACCCACCGTCTATCTACAGGTAGACGTCACACACCTATGTGCTCTTCACACCCTACCCTCAGAACTTCTAAAAAACAAAAGACGTCGTGCACATTTAATTTTAGCTCACACGTCACACACTTATACTATTACTCTTGTGGCGAATGTTCTTTGGGCATAGTATAGTGTACTCTCATGAAGAGAAGCGGTGCACGCACGCACTAGTGCTCTCACACCCACTCGCGGGTACACGTAGAAGCGCATTTTTTTGAAGCTGGTACAACAAAATCACTCCACTATATATACAAGCAAGAGCCTTAGCACTTGCTTTACTAGGGTTCCTCTCTTTCACTCTCTCATGCTCTCCAGATCTAAGCAAGACATAGGTGGCCACACTCTCTCTCTGCTCATGGCTGGTCGCAAATCCGGCCGAACCACCTCGACTGGGGCAGGGGTGTAGGTGCATCGTTCACGCTGTTGTCGGCGGCGAGGGAGGAGACCAACGGTTGCCCACGCATCCTGATCGGTGGCCGTGTTGTTCTCTCAGAGAGAGCGATGGCTCAGGAGAGCCTCCGACCCCTTCTTCCTCCCTGCGGTATTGTGGCCAAGATGCAGCCTCCCGACGCCATCTTTGCCACATGCCGACGACCCTCAGGTACATATTCCTTCAAAACCTGCCTTGTTCTACTGCCCCAGCTCCCCACTTGGCTACATGTGGATCTTTTTCTACTTCCGTCCGCTGTTCCAAAGCCACCTAGACTTTTACTATTATTAGAGGTAAAGCTAGTTCATACAGTCGACTCTAAGAGTTGGTTCAAACAGGGAAGAAAGTGGGAAAACTGTAGCATGAATCTAGGACTTGGTTCTAAGAGAAAATGGGGGAAAGTAGTAGATACTAGCTACCCAACAGGTCTCTTGGTTGAAAAGGCGAAGAAAGCATGGTGGATGGCGAAGGGTGGGGGGAAGTGGACCTGTCTTGGTTGAAAAAGGAAAGGAAGTGAGGGGTGTTGGGGGGCAACGCAAATGAGAATGAGCAGGTCTAGATTTCCTGTGCTCACACAGGCAAATGTCGCCGAGGAGATAAAAAATGGGACAAATGCAGACATGCTGCCTAAGTGTTTGCCGCTCCCGGCAACCACATCTGCCTCACCACTTTATGCCCCTGCTGTCCCTACGCCCATATCGCCACCGTTAATGTAAAATCACATGAAGCATTAAGCAATGCCATCTAATGTCACTATAAGTAATGGTCTATTGCCATCGATAAATTGAAGCAATGCCACCACCATTTTATGAAGTGCTTCCGTCTTGCTTTATTTCCCATGAATTGTGTTTTTGCAGTTACACTTAAATCTCACACTGCTAACATTGCTTCATCCCAGTGGAACTGCACAAATTTGATTGCACATTTACAGACCACGTGCTACTCTCATGACAGTAATACTAATGCTATTGTTATGCATGTTAATCTAGTGGCAGTGTTGATGTGATGTGATGCTACTTACTTAAGGGCACTTTCATAATGTCAATCTAGTGCCAATTATAACACAATAGATATTGCTGTTAATCATATGCCACTGCAAATATCTGTCACTGTTTAAAAAACTGTATTTCGTATTTGCGCAAACATGGATGTCTGTCTCCATATCGTTTATTGTCTGCGCAATCAAAAGTACACACCTCAGTTTTAGTACAACTGCACAAAATGAGATGGGTATTCCTAGCTGTCGTCCTCTAACCACCAGTGTTCCAGGTATTCCTACATTGGTAGTAACTAGGTAGAATGACCAACGCAATCTAAAGAAGCTGATTCATATGTTTTACTACCTGATTGCAGTGCAGGGACGAGCAAAAACAACTGCATCCTAGTCCAGAATGCACTTTCTACCAGTTCATCCATGGACCGAGGACTAGCTGGCATGACTGCACGACGGTTTTTTGGAGAAACAGGTGTGCGGACAAGAGGCATTGTGGTCTGCTTATTTCCGTAAATAGCGGTGCTTAAATTTAGTGGAATGCACAAGAATTTCAGCTGGTCAGTACACTGCATGGTTCGGTTCAGCATTCCAGCTGAGAACACAATTATAATTGGTTATTTTGGAATGAGAGAACCTAATCCTGGATGGTGGTAACAAGAAAAAACCAGAGTGAACTCCAGGAAATTTAAGCCTGTCGGGAGGCCCTTTGCTCAGAGAAGCCTTGCTTGTTTTTTCCTAATTTGTAAACCTTCTCATAACTTTGTCTTTTGCTGTGAACTAGTATATGTTTGTTATGTTCTATGAATCATTGAGATGTATAAAATTGCTTAACTTATGCTTTTCAAGTTTTTTTATGAAGCCGAGTTTAATGTGAGTGTTCCACATGAACGCTGGACTAGCGTGTGAATGTTTGGAATTTACATTGTGGCCTCAGTTAACTGCATGAACCACTGTAACAAGATACATAGTTGCTTATATGTTAGACAATAGATTGTTGATTGTTAGCTAGTCGATAGCCTAGTGTTGAAGCAAGCTGAGCCAATGTGCCGTGTTTTGCACAACTGCTTACAAGTGGGGTAGCACCAACAGTGTTTACAAGTACTTATGTATACATCGGCACACGGTTCTCAAACGAGTACTCTATTTCATCAAAACACTGCTCGCATAATAAACCGTGACAACTTATGTCTTACCATGCCATATTCATGAAAAAACTAGTGAGGACGCATCTTTTTCAGCAACAATTACGATGATTCTCACATGATTCACAGGCACACAAAAGTAGCAGCAGTTCCCATAGATGGATCCAAACAGAGTACTAGCCCCAGAGGGCTCGATAACAGGCAAGGTTCGGATAATTAGACACAATCCAAACTACTATTAAACACTAGCTGGGGCAACTATTTCATGCCTCGATCTAATTTGGGCTGGACACAAGACGGACCTTGCCATGAACATCATCGAGGACGTCCGGGAGCAGCTCAATCCTGTGAACCTTCATGAAGACCACCTTGTGGCCTTGCCAGTCATAAACTTGTTTGTGGAGGCATGCCATGTCATCTTCTTGCGTAAGCTTGACAAGAATAGTATGCCTCACAAATGAAGGAGTAGTTTTGAACTTCTTGTGCTTCAGTACACCCTGGACAACACGCCTGACAACAATGAGGCTGGAATACAACTCGACATTGGTATAAGTGCAAATGGCTTCCAGGATCCAACAGCCTAAGAACTCTATTTTCCCAGTGCGTATATTCAGGTCATCTGCCTCATAGCGGACATGTACAACCACACAATCTTTGTCTACATCAGGGCTCTAATTGAAATAGAAACAAATTATGAATTACTTTCCAGTATAAGAAACACAAGTTATTTAAACCACTATGTATAGCATGGCGTCGAAGCTAATAAAACTTTGCATTATTCATCACCACATACTTAGATGAAAAACCACAGTAGAGATCGGCAAAGAATAAAATCACCTTGGGCAGCTCAGCGGGGGGGGGGGGGGCACATCCTCGAAGGGGGAAAACTGCTCCTGCAGTGCCACGGGGGTTGTAACCTCAAACGGGGTGTTGACCATCTCAGTAGTGGTCGTGAGCGTATCTGGGGTCGGCTCGGTGGGTGCCTCCATCTTCTTGGAGCTCTCTGTCTCGTGGGGATTAGCCTCCCATGTCTGCTCCAATATCGGCAGATCTTTGCCTGGTTCTCCTTGGTCCATCATGAAACTGACGAATACTAGGACACCACTGAAAGGAAAACACAATCGCAATGACAATGAAACAAAAAAGAGAGTGAGGATCGGTTACTTCGTGGAATTGTCACGTCAGATGTCCTAGTGAAAGGACTTAGTCGTGGAGCCATCACAACTAGGAAGCTTGAAGGGGTTAATCAGGACAAGAGACATGAGAGGTTTATACTAGTTCGGCCCCTTACAAAGGTAAAAGCCTACGTCTAGTTGTGATTGGAATTATGTATGTCTCGATAAACAGGAAGTAGAATCGCTTGACCTAGCTCTCGAGAAGTTGTTTCGTACCCCGAACCGCCACCGGGTCGTCCCCTTATATACTGAGGTCGACGCCCAGCAGCTCTACTTAGTCCCGGCCGGCTTATAGATTGTATCCGGCTCAGTCTCTTAATCTTTCTTGCCTTACAATACAAATTACATGATCAATGCGGTTTAACACTACGGGCTTTAAGTCACCTCTGGGCCGTTGGGCCTTTACTAAGCTGCCGTCTTCAAGCTTGAGCTTCTGTCTTCAAGAATGCTTGTAAGTATAACCCGGCTCCTTTCAGCGGCGGGTCATACTAATAGTTATATCCCCAACATTAGGCCCCAGACTAATTTGAACTAGTTCATGTCAGTCTTCAATATTTAAGAAAAAGTTCCCCACCTCTTATTTAAGAAGATTCATGTAACCCGCCATGATGTCATCCTTCCAATTTGTGGTAACCCGCCATGACGTCACCTGTCATAAATGTATGCCTTGTCCAACACATCTCAACAGATCTTTATCTTAATGACCATCCAAAAATCGAGGCGCCTTTGTAGTTGGATAATTATATTTTTCAGCCTCCTCGTTTTTCGCGCCCACTTCACAGGTTTTCCTTATAAATAGACCCGACTAGGTCTTTCTTCATTCTTCCCTTTCCTCATCTTCTTCCTCTCGCCCCTACTGTCGCTCGAGCTCTGCCGCCGCCGCAGCGCACCTTCGTCTCCGTCGACTTTGGCCGCTGCATCAACCTGAATCCGTCCAGAGAACGGCGGCGCCCCTCCGCAACAGATCTACCGCTGTAAGTTTTCCCCTTTCTGCCTCTTAGATCCATGCTAGGGTTAGCGAGTTCCTCTGTACAGCTCGTAGTTCATCTGATTTCTTCGTCTTTCTTCTACCATGGCTTCTTTTGATCCAACAGTAGCATAGATCTCATGCGGTAGCTGTTCCGCATCCATTTTAGGTACTAGCAAATCTTCTTTCTTTGTAAAGAATCTCATTAGAACGCATGAACTCCTCCGTACCATGTTTCTAGGTCTAGAAATTTTTATTTTCTGAACCTTAGTTTGATCCAAAATAATTACCGCAAACTGTGGAACTTGTTTGTCCTGCACTTAGGAAAAATCCATAACTTGTTGAACTTGCTAGTCATGGCGGCTCTGACTGCCGGTTTAAAAAAGTGATGATCTGAACTTCTCCTGTTAGTTGAAATAACGTTGATGGCTTTAACACACTTATGGCAGCTTACGTAACCCAGATGGAAATATCCTTATACCATTAGGCCCCTTCATAAGTCGCCATAGTTCATTCCAGCAATGCTTTTCCTGCCCGGCTTAAGTTTGAACCGGCCTTATTTATCTTGTATTTAGGTTTTCAAACATAATGGCGCCCAAGGCACCTACCACTTGTAATTGGGTGAAATCCATTGTTACCGACAGCACCTCAGATGACTTCGTCAAAACCGGCTATCTGCCTAAGAAAGAAGTCATGCCTTACCGTCCTCCTCACCCGGACGAAAAAATCCCTCAGCCCAAAGACGGAAAGGTGGTTGTCTTTACTGATCATATGAACCGGGGTTTTACTCCTCCCGGTTCAAAATTTTCCAGAGACGTGCTGAAATTTTTTGACCTTCGCCCACAAGACATTGGACCCAATTTCGTGTCTAACATCTGCAACTTCCAAGTGTTCAGCGAAGTTTATCTTGGTGAAGAACCAAACTTGCTACTTTTCAGAGAGCTATTCTATTTGAACCGTCAGACAGAGTGTGCCAGCAGTCAGAGCTTGGAACTCGGTGGGATTTTAATTCAGCGCCGCAGGGATGCACTTTTCCCCTATGCCAACCTGCCAAGCCATCCAAAAGATTGGAACATGACTTGGTTCTACTGCAAGGACACCTCCGCGGCTGACGAGAATCCTCTGCCCGGCTTTCGTGCCCTCCGGCTTGACACCAATCATCACTTGCCCGACAAGATTACCACCGCAAAACGCAGATCCCTCTCTCCTACTATAGCCAAGATTAAAGCTTTGTTGGGGAATGGGTTAACGGGCATTGACCGGGTTCGAGTCTGGCTTGCCTGGCGGGTTATCCCATTAAGCCGCTGCACCGTCTTAATGTGTGAATACACTAGCGCCAAGAATGACCCTCTTCGCCATAGCCCTGACGACTTACTTGCTCATGTTGTTGATGACATGAACAAATCTCTTCTCAACGAGAGTCTGGCGGATTGTGGCAGAGTGGGTCTAGCCCCGTTCTGCAAAGACAACCCGGCTACAAAGGTAAAAACACCCATATAAAAATGTTTACCTTATTTTCTTATTGCTTCATCCATATTCACAATATGCTTAATCCTTGCAGGCGGGTGACAAATTTTGGAAAGTTAAATATGATCATGAAGCGGCTAAGAAAGCCAGGAAAGAAAAGAGAGCCGCCAGGAAAGAAGCTGCCCAAAGGAAGGGCAAGAAAGCTACTGCTTCCATTTGCTTCGGCTGTCAGACTCTTCTGAGTCAGAGGTAGCCCTTGACTCCCTTGGCTTATTCTTTAATCATCTTATTGACACTGATCATCAGCAGGAGGACACTTGGACAAGCCGTAGCAATACCTATGAGGTAACTATCCTTTCCTCTGACTCCGAGCCTTTGCCAAGACAGAAAATCCGCAGAGTGACCCGAAAAGTAAGATTTTCTCATCCTCTAGCTCATCACGATCCTCAATTTCTTTTGAAGCGGCAAATTCATGAGAGCCGAAGGCAGACCCGGACCAGCAAGGACGCGGAGCTCTCCTCCGGCTTACCAAATACTCCGAGGAAACGCCGAAATGAGATTATCTCTATTTTAACTAAATTCTATCCCTTGGCGGGTCTCTTTCGTCAACCACTCAATTCCTCTGACTCAGATTATCAGGATACTTCTTCTCCTTCCGGCGAGTCATTGTAGTCAAATCTGCCGACTTTCAAGACTGCACGAGGGTATAATAAACCATTTACTTTTGCAGCTATTGTAATCTTCTTACTTCTATGTTAATCTTTTTATCTGAATGCAGTGGTCAAGCTAAACCCAGCAAGAGGGTTAGAAATAACAAACCGGCTGATGAAAGAGTCGCCACTGATGAACCGGCTCTGGAAACAACCGTGCCAGAGTTAAGCACTCATGAGCCGCCACCAGAACCAGCACAAGATGTGTCACCTCCTAGTGACTTGCCCACTGAGCAAGGTGCTTCCGGGTCAGAAAAACCTCAACCTCCAAGCCCAACTCGGACGGCTGATCCTTCCAATACTGATGTCGAGATCACCAGAACTGGTCATACTGACCCGGGGAGGCCAACCGTGCTAGCCAAATGCCCCGCCAAGGAAGAACTTCTGGACCAGCGCCGAGTCAAGATGGATGTCACCAATTATACTCATATGAGTATTGGAGATGTCTTCTCTGGCTATATGAGCCAAGTGCACAACAGCCGGAATCTTGAAATTGATATGGTGAAGCAGATGCATCATAAATTCGAGGTATAACCCGTTTTGTCTTTTGTTCCTTATCCTTCAGTATGTTAGCCCCCAAGTCTGCTGTTTAAGATACTTATGTTGTAGACTTAGAAACAAATTTGACAACATCACAAAAGAATAAAATTCGAGCTTACCATGTAGTCCCCAAGGGGCAGCTTAACCAATATGGTTGAGTCGGCTCCTTATAGAGAAACTCTTATAGGTCTTTAAACAACAATATGCATTAGCCCCCAAGTGCCAAGTGTTATTGTTTACAAAATTCTTTGGACTTTACTCATATGAATCACCATATAATGAACCGTTGTAGAATAGAAAAAACTCTGCAAGACATTAGCCCCCAAGTGCCAAGTATTATTGCTGGCAAAGTACTTGGGACTTTGAATACTGCATAAAGAACTTACTTGATTTTATATTTGCACAGGCTACCACCAGTCAACTCGAATCAGAGGTGACCAATTTGAAGAGCCGCCTTGAATTCCAAGAGTCAGAACTTGAGAAAGCCAACAGTAAGTTCGAGTTCAGTGTTTCTGAACAGGAGAAACTTAAGAAAGAGTTTGAAACTGAAAAGAAAGCCTGGGCGGATGAGAAGACCGCTTTGATAAGCCAGGCTGAAAAAGCAGAAATGGCTCTTGACAAAGTCACTGGAGAGTTGTCCGGGTTTAAGCGCCATATTTCCCAAATGGTCGCAGCCATCTTCGGTAAGTCGCCTTGCTGTTGTATTTATGTCTTAAGCCGTGCAATAGATATGTGCTAGAATTTCACTTTTCTGAGTATGCTTTGTGCAGGCCCTAGAAGCGCAAATTTGAACCACAACATGCTGACAAAGCTGAAAGCTGTGTATACCTTGGTGGAACAGTTGTACACTGGGTCACAACGTACTCTTGCTTTGGTGGCCTTATCCAATGAGGTTCCAACCCTCCTGCCTCGGGTCTTGAGTAAGCTTTCAGTTCTTCCGGAGTGGATCAATGAGTTAAGACGGTCAGCTGCAAGAGCCAGAGCCATAAATGCGCTAAGCCGGGCTAAGGCCTGGCTACCTGAATTAAACCCGGAGGATATCGCCATTGGTTATCCAAGCCTCAAGGAAGATGCCATGCCATTTGAAGAGGCGGATTTCCTTGCCTGTGTCCAAGAGGTGCGCCCCGTGGTGACTCTAATAGCCGCGGAAGTAGAGTATACCAAGTACCAGGCGGGTTACGATGAACAAAATCGAAGGATTCCAACACCTGAGTATGACGTGACCAGTCTGATTCCCCCAATTCGTAAGCATACCTTTGCTCCTGAAGTTGACCCGACTGGTCTTGTTGATGATGAAGCAGAATTTGAAGCCTTAAAGAACATTGACTGGTCATCATCAACCTTCCAGGAAAAGGAGGACACAAGCGTGGAGAGGGCTAACCCGGAAGCTTCCGGCCAATCTTGAGGGTGAAGCTGTCATGGCGACTCAGCACCTAGTGTTTAAAAAACAATGCAAACTATTTGGACTTAATAAGTCTTATAATAGGGTAGAGATAACTCTGTTGTGCCCATGCCATCGTGCATGTTTTTGATGCATAAATTTTTTAAGCCGCCTTGTTATATTCATGCACACAGTTTGAGCATTGTTGAAAAACTGTCCTTCAAATAAGCTGCTAAGCAGGTCAAAATGTGATAAACATAGATTAGCTGGTTGATGAAAACACAACTATAATAAAATTTTCCACTGGCTCAACCGGTTCATATGACCCGGCTAGTAATGATGAAGATCAGATATTTGGATACCCAGAAAGTACATCTATGTTTAAGGGTCGACGACTCATCAGTCGATATTGAACCAGGCTGTAAACATTATATTTATAGTTGTAAGCCTCAGGAAAAAATCTTTAAGCCAAATAATGGGGTTTCCAAAGAGAACTTAAACAAAAAAGAGAAGTAATAATGGCAAGGCCGCTGATTTGAATACGATCAGTGAACCGTCCCAGAGGGGTTTAACCTAGGATTCCGATATGATCATGTAGCCCCCAATGGCTTTGGCATTGCGCCGATCAAGAGGGTACCGACAGCTGTGTTCTCTTTGGTTCGAATACGACCTATGTTTGAACAGGAAGCCCCCTAATGACCTTGAGAGTTTTTTAACGACTCTGATTTGAATACGATCAAGAAGCCCCCAAGTGAGCTCGGCAGTGTGCCAATCAAAAGGGTATCGACATCTATGTTCTCTTTGGTTCGAATATGACCTATGTTTGAACAGGAAGCCCCCTAGTGACCATAATTTTGAACAGCTAGATTTGAATAGGATCATAAGCTGGATCATAACAGGCTGAGCCGGATCAAATATGACCCGCCCCCGAACAATCATGTGATAAAAAGATGATAATAATAATGACAAAGTTACCTTGTGAGAAGGGAAAAAGGACAGAGGTCCTGCTTTATTATTCATCATAATATATACATTGGCAAAATATATACATCCAGGGAGCCTATGGCTCAAGTGTAGTAGGGCCGGAGATGAGCAATATTCCACGGCCTCCGGGTCTCCTCCTCCGACTTACGTGAGTCTTTGTGCTCTCGAACGTCAATAAGGTAATATGACCCGTTGTTCAAGTTCTTGCTGACCACAAATGTCCCTTCCCAAGGTGGGGATAACTTGTGAGCATCAGTTTGATCTTGGATGAGACGGGACACTAAATCACCTTCCTGAAAAGATCTGGACTTAACTCGGCGGCTGTGATAACGGCACAAGTCCTGTTGATAAATCACCGAGCGAGCTGCTGCCAAGTCCCGATGTTCATCTAACAGATCAAGAGCATCCTGGCGTGCTTGTTCATTGTCTTCCTCCACATAATCTACCACATGAGGTGAATCATGATGGATGTCACTACGGAGAACCGCCTTAGCTCCGTAGACCATGAAGAAAGGCGTATAACTCGTAGATCTGTTAGGAGTAGTGTTGATGCTCCATAACACTGAAGGTAACTCCTCAACCCAACAACCTGGCGTCCACTGCAAAGGGACAAAGAGCCAGGGCTTAATGCCTTTCAGGATATCTTGATTGGCTCTCTCGACTTGACCATTGGACTGAGGGTGAGCCACTAATGAAACATCAAGCCGGATATGCTCATGTTGACAGAACTCCTCCATGGCACCTTTAGACAGATTAGTGCCATTGTCAGTCATAATGCTGTGTGGAAAACCAAAGCGAAATATCACCTTCTTCATGAATTGAACCGCCGTAGCTGCATCACATTTACTGACCGGCTCTGCCTCGACCCACTTTGTGAACTTATCAACTGCCACTAAGAGGTGAGTCTTTTTATCTTTGGATCGCTTGAAAGGCCCAACCATGTCAAGCCCCTAGACTGCAAACGGCCAAGTAATTGGAATCATCCTCAACTCTTGAGCCGGAACATGAGCCCGTCTTGAGAACTTCTGACAACCATCACATTTACTGACCGGATCCTCTGCGTCTGCATGAGCCGTCAGCCAATAAAACCCACGACGAAAAGCTTTAGCCACAAGAGATTTTGATCCGGCATGATGACCGCAATCCCCTTAATGAATCTCATGTAGAATTTCTTGGCCTTCTTCAGGAGAGATGCAACGCTGAAAAGCCCCTGTAACACTGCAATGATGTAACTCGCCATTAATAATCGTCATGGACTTAGACCGCCGGGTTATCTGCCTGGCCAAGGTTTCATCTTCAGGCAACTCGCCCCGTGTCATATAAGCCAGATACGGCACCGTCCAATTTGGATAATATGAAGAGCCGCCACCAACTGTGCCTCAGGGTCAGGAACAGCCAAATCTTCCTCTTTAGGTAGCTTGACAGAAGGGTTATACAAAACATCCAAGAAAGTATTAGGCGGCACCGGCTTATGCTGAGATCCCAGCCGGCCTAAGGCGTCAGCCGCCTCGTTCTTTCTACGGTCAATGTGCTCCACCTGATAACCCTTGAAGTGCCCCGCAATTGCATCAACCTCCCGGCGATAAGCCGCCATGAGAGGGTCCTTTGAGTCCCACTTGCCTGACACTTGCTGAGCCACTAAATCTGAGTTGCCGAAGCACCTTACCCGGCTTAAATTCATCTCTTTAGCCATCCGGAGACCATGGAGCAAGGCTTCATACTCGGCTGCATTGTTAGTACAAGGAAACATCAACCGGAGTACATAACAAAACTTATCACCTCGAGGGGAAGCCAGGATAACTCCAGCCCCCGAGCCTTCCAATTGCCTAGACCCATCAAAATGAATTGTCCAATAGGTATTGTCCGGCTTTTCCTCAGGCATCTGCAATTCTGTCCAGTCATTGATGAAATCCACCAATGCTTTAGATTTAATAGTTGTTCGTGGCACATACTTTAAACCATGAGGCCCAAGCTCAATGGCCCATTTGGCGACTCGTCATGTGGCCTCCCTGTTCTGAATAATATTCCCCAAGGGGGCAGAACTAACCACAGTGATGGGATGGCCCAAGAAGTATTGCTTAAGCTTTCGGCTGGCCATAAACACCCCATAGACAAGCTTCTGCCAGTGCGGATACCGCTGCTTGGACTCAATCAGTACCTCACTGATGTAGTAAACCGGCCGCTGAACCGGGTACTCCTTGCCAGCCTCCTTGCGTTCCACCACAATAGCCACACTGACAGCATGTGTGTTAGCAGCCACATATAGGATCAAGGGCTCCTTATCAATGGGAGCAGCAAGAACCGGCGGCTCAGCCAACTGCCTCTTCAGATCTTCAAAGGCAGTATCGGCAGCGTCAATCCAAGTAAAGCTATCCGTCTTCTTCATCATCTGATATAGCGGCATAGCCTTCTCCCCTAACCTGCTTATGAACCGGCTTAAGGCAGTGATACGACCCGCCAAACGCTGGACATCATTAATACACGCCGGCTTGGACAGGGAGGTGATGGCTTTGATCTTCTCCGGGTTAGCTTCGGTGCCTCTGTTAGAAACCAGAAAGCCCAGAAGCTTGCCTGCAGGCACACCGAAAACACACTTGGCCGGGTTAAGCATCATCTTGTAAACCCGGAGATTATCAAAGGTTTCCTTGAGATCATCGATCAAGGTCTCTTTCTCTCTGGATTTGACCACTGTGTCATCCACATAAGCATGAACATTGCGTCCAATCTGATCATGAAGACAATTTTGTACGCATCGCTGGTAAGTCGCCTGGGCACTCTTGAGCCCAAAAGGCATTGAAACGTAGCAGAAGGCTCCAAACGGAGTGATGAACACCGTCTTCTCCCGGTCCTTAACTGCCATCTTGATCTGATGATAACCAGAATAAGCATCCAGAAAGCTCAAACGCTCACAAGCCGCCGTAGCATCAATGATCTGATCAATATGAGGGAGAGCAAAAGGATCAGCCGGACAAGCTTTGTTTAAGTCCATGTAATCCACACACATACGCCAAGTGCCGTTTTTCTTAAGAACAAGCACTGGGTTAGCCAGCCACTCTGGATGAAACACCTCAATGATAAACCCAGCCGTCAAGAGCCGGGCCACCTCCTCACCAATAGCTTTCCTTCTCTCCTCATTAAACCGCCGAAGAAATTGCTTGACCGGCTTAAACTTTGGATCGATATTAAGAGTGTGCTCAGCGAGTTCTCTCGGTACACCCGGCATGTCAGATGGCTTCCATGCAAAAATGTCCTGATTCTCACGGATGAACTCAATGAGCGCGCCTTCCTATTTAGGATTCAAATTAGCACTGATACTGAACTGCTTGAATAAGTCGCTTGGGACAAAATCGACAAGCTTAGTTTCCTCCGCCGACTGAAATTTCATGACCGGCTCATGCTCGGTAGTTGGCTTCTTCAAAGATGTCATATCCGCCAGGTCGACATTGTCCTTGTAGAACTTTAACTCTTCCATCGCGTAGGCCGACTCAGCATAAGCCGTGTCACCTTCTTCACATTCCAGAGCCACCTTGCGGCTCCCGTGCACCGTAATGGTTCCCTTGTAACCCGGCATTTTGAGCTGCAAGTACACATAACACGGTCGTGCCATGAACTTGGCATAAGCCGGCCGCCCAAACAGAGCATGATATGGGCTCTTGATCTGAACTACTTCAAATGTCAATTTCTCGGCTCTGGAATCCTATTCATCCCCAAATTCCACCTCCAACTCTATCTTGCCGACCGGATACGATAACTTACCAGGTACAACTCCATGGAAAACAGTGTTGGACTTCTTAAGGCTCTTATCAGTCAGTCCCATGCGACGGAAGGTCTCATAATAAAGAATATTGATCCTGCTGCCTCCATCCATCAGCACCTTGGTGAATTTGTATCCACCCACTTGAGGGGCTACGACCAGAGCTAAGTGACCCGAATTGTCAACCCAGGGAGGGTGATCCTCTCTACTCCATATCATAGGTTGTTCAGACCACCTCAAATAACGAGGGATTGTCGGCTCAACCGCGTTCACGGCTCTCTTATGAAGCTTCTGGTCCCGTTTACACAAACTGGTGGTAAACACATGATATTGCCCACTATTCAGCTGCTTCGGATTACTCTGGTATCCACCTTGCTGCTGCTGCTGACTGCTCTGACCAGCCTGTTGGTTATATCCACCCTGGTTTCCATGGGAGTTTTGAAAATTGGGATTTGACCCGCCGCCGGGTCCATGAAAGCCGCCACCACCTGAGCCGCCCGGGCCATTGTTACCATCAAACATGTTGGAATTCTTGAATGCCTTCATAATCATGCAATCCTTCCACAAATGTGTAGCCAACTTCTCCTTAGAACCATGTCTCGGGCAAGGTTCATTCAACAACTGCTCAAGTGTGGGTCCTGACCCGCCGGATCGAGGAGGTGACCTTCCCTTGCGCCGCTGGTTATGACCCTGCGCATTGGAGTTAGCTACAAAATCCAAACTACTGTCAGCCTTACATTTGTTACCTCCTTGATTTGCCAGGTTGTGCTAAGAGCCCTTGCCGTTGTCGTTCCTCTTTCCCTTCCCTGCCTTCTCATCATCAGACTCGGGATCCTTGGTACTATCAGAATCGGCATACTTGCCCAGAGCCGCCATCAGCGTGCCCATATCATTGCAATCACGTTTGAGCCGCCCCAGCTTTTGTTTCAAAGGTAAGAAACGGCAATTCTTCTCCAACATTAAGACTGCAGAGCCGGCATCCATCTTATCAGAAGAATGTATTATGGCCTTAACCCGTCGTACCCAATGGGTTGTAGACTCACCCTCTTCCTGCTTACAATTCGTCAGATCCACGATCGACATGGGCTGTTTGCACGTGTCTTTGAAGTTCTGGATGAACCGGGCCTTTAACTCCGCCCATGAACTGATTGAATTAGGTGGCAGGCCTTTCAACCAGGTGCGGGCGGTTCCATCCAACATCATCGTGAAGTACTTAGCCATTGCTGCATCAGAAACCTCCAACAGCTCCATAGCCATCTCGTAGCTCTCAATCCATGCCCCGGGCTGCAAGTCGGCTGTGTAATTTGGCACCTTCCTTGGTCCTTTAAAATCTTTGGGTAACCGCTCGTTACGTAGAGCCGGCACTAGACACGGGACTCCTCCAGTCCGGGTGGCTATACCTGCCTCAACAGAAGTCACCGGGTAAACCGGATATGGCTGATAAGCCGTTAACTGAGCCGCTTGCTCAGCCGGCCGTTCAGCCTCTTGCCATAGTCTCTCTTGCTCTACCAAGTTAACGGCCTCATGACGTGGCGGGTTACCGCCACCCGGCTGGTCACGGCGTCTGACGTTGCTTGATATGGCCGTTGAATCCATGTGCCTGCTGTAACTCGGGCTTCGGCTTGGATGAGGGGTCGAGTGGATCCTGTCTTGGCTGTATGAGTACGCCTCCTACTGTACTAAAGCCGTCTGAAGAAGTTCCCTAACTCGACAAGTTTCAACCGCAGTTGGAGAATCACCATCGATTGGTAGAGCCGCCAATCGGGTTG
This sequence comes from Triticum timopheevii, assembly GCA_963921465.1. Lineage (NCBI taxonomy): Eukaryota > Viridiplantae > Streptophyta > Magnoliopsida > Poales > Poaceae > Triticum > Triticum timopheevii. The sequence goes on from OY997266.1 coordinate 131,231,722, forward strand.
CCGCTGCTATCATGTTTTCCAACGGGTTGGAGTAATGACCCAAGGGTGTTTGTACGTACTGAGGCGGCGCCATGTTCACACGGGGAGGTCCCATCACTGGCGGCTGAAACGGTGCTCCGTCCCCGGGTGTCACAACATGGTTTGTTCCTGTGCACGGAGGGAGCCACGGCGGATTGCCTGTCTATGGAATAAGCCACGGCGGGTTACTGGGTCCCGATCCTGGCGTGTTAAAAAGATTCCGAGGGTCATAAACCGGGGGAAGTCGAGACTGGGTCTTCTGATGCCTTCTCCTCATGACCTCATTAGCCGCGTTCTGGTCTTGTGTAAGCCGGAATGCGTGTGCCTGGATCTGCTGAGCCTGAACGTCCAGAGTCGTCCGCTCCGTGGTTATCCTAACATCCTCTGCTGCTAGGTCCTCCTTAGCTTGTAACATATCCAACTTTAACTATGCCACCTCTACATCATGACTGGCTTGATCCGCCGGGCTAACTATGGCGGTTAACAGGGTGGTCAGCTTGTTGGTGAGATCCATTAACACCTGAGCCAGCGAACGCACCAGGCCTCCTGCCCTGGCTGCTGCTGACCTGGAAGTTACGGCTGCTGCAGTTGCAGAGTCTTGGATGGGTTGGGTGCCGGCCATCAAATCCTAACCCTGCATGACGGCTCAAGACAATCTGGAATACTGCTGCCATCGGAACAGCCGCCGAGCCTGCCATCCTGTAGTTGGTACAATGAATCCGTCTCACCAGTGGACGACTCATCGTTAGAGTAGATGGCCGCCTCACCATCAGAGGCAGATCCTTCAGAGACCCCTCCGTGGATGCATCCCACGAAGGCACGCTTCACAGCCGGAAGAGCTCGGGTGGGTCTCGCACGCTGAGCCGTTTCGACAAGGTCGGTGCAGATGTCCGGCTCAGGGCCTGACTCGCCGATCTTGCCGATGAAGACGTGGATTCCACCGAAGGGGACCTGGTACCCATACTAAATTGAGCCGGCCTCAGGGCCCCAGCCTGCGTTGTCGATGTAGTGTTTGCCGCGACGGCTCTTGGTCATCCGGCCCACAGCGTATCCCTTGAGCCCTTCGAAGTTGCCCTTCAAGAACTCAAATCCACCATGCGCTGGCCCCATGATGGGCGCCAACTGTCGTGGAATTTTCACGTCAGATGTCCTAGTGTAAGGACTTAGTTGTGGAGCCATCGCAACTAGGAAGCTTGAAGGGGTTAATCAGGACAAGAGACACGAGAGGTTTATACTAGTTCGGCCCCTTACGATGAAGGTAAAAGCCTACGTCTAGTTGTGATTGGAATTATGTATGTCTCGATAACCAGGAAGCAGAATCGCTTGACCTAGCTCTCGAGAAGTTGTTTCGTACCCCGAACCGCCGCCGAGTCATCCCCTTATATACTGAGGTCGATGCCCATCAGCTCTACAGAGTCCCAGCCGGCTTATAGATTGTATCCAGCTCGGTCTCTTAATCTTTCTTGCCTTACAATATAAATTACATGATCAAGGCGGTTTAACACTACGGGCTTTAAGTCACCTCTGGGCCGTTGGGACTTTACTAAGCCGTCGTCTTCAAGCTTGAGCTTCTGTCTTCAAGAATGCTTGTAAGTATAACCCGACTCCTTTCGGCGGCGGGTCATACTAATAGTTATATCCCCAACAGTTACTACTTTGCAAAAGTTCTTTTTTTTCTCTGAATGAAAATATACCAACATCACAGATCCGCTTACCTTCCCTTCGTTGGGAGAGAAGAACAGTGGCAGATGTGAGTGTTGCCTTTCTTGAATACGGTTAGGGAGAAGGGGATTCAACGAAGAGTGAAATGATGGTTGCTTCGTTTGTCAAACTTAGACTGCGGGGAGGTGGGGTTTTGTGATACGACGGCTCGTTAATGCCGCACTACAACCGGGGTGACTCTCCGCCTGCATACTGCCTTCTAATTTGGTGGATGGTATTTGGGCCCGCGCGCTGCATGGCCCGCATGTCAGTGAACAAAAGTATAACGGCATTCAGTAGAGGGAGATGTTTCGATGACCTAGGAGGAGCCAGAAGCGGTAGTGTATCCACTGTACTAGTAGTAATTGTTTTTTGGGTAGTTGTAGAGTGTCTCCATTGTACTAGTAGTAATTGTTTCTCTAGGCCCAAGACAAAACATCCCATCCACCCTAGTAAATAGTAAAATCAATTCAAAATCCCATATATTTACTTAATGAGAGGCGCTACCCACACCCAGCACACCGCCCCCCAAAAAACCTGGGTGCTCTTCTTCCTCCTCGCTCCCACCCACCTCACGTCAGCTCGCTCCACTCATACCCCCAAATTCCTCACCTCACTCCTACAGAAAACCCTAGCTCCCCTTCTTCCTCACTACTACAGAAAAACCCCAACTCCCCTTCTTCTTCATTCGCACTACAACTAGGCTCGCCATTCGTTACTATGCTCAAATCCGTGAGCGTGACGCGACGCCCTCGAGGAAAATGGAGTCGACTGACCCCAGCGCCAAGAAGATGAGGCTCCCGCCAGCAGCGACGCCTGTTGTAGATCCCGCACCCGACAGCGCGGGGAGAAGCGGTGACCCCGCCCCCACCGGATCCCAGGAACCCGTAGAATCTCGGGTGGACTGCATCAGCGATCTCCCGGACGCGGTCCTTGGGGAGATCATCTCGCTTCTCCCCACCAAGGATTGTTGCCACACCCAAGTCCTCTCAATTTGGTGGTAAACCCTGGCAAACGTCGGGCCGGGCCGGGTTTCGGGCTGGGCTTGTAAAAGCCCTACATTCATTTCCCAAGCCTGAGCCCGGCCCGAAGCCCGAAATACTCCCTGTTCTCAAGCCCGAGCCCGGCCCGAAATCAAGCTCGAAGCTCGAAAGCCCGCCCGAACGCTATTTTTTAGTGTACGCACGTGCAAGCCCGGCCCGAAGCCCGAAAGCCCGGCCCGAAATACAGAAAAATGAAGCCCGAGCCCGGCCCGAACTATCTTCCGGGCTGCAAAACAAGGCCCGAGCCCGGCCTGAACGTCAAGCCCGGCCTGGCCCGGCCTGGGTTTTTTGGGCCGGGCTCGAGCCGGGTCGTCAGGCCGGGCTGCCCATACCCGGGTTTATTCGGTGGCGCCCTCTATGGCACGCCGTGCCCCTTAATCTCAACTATCGTCAGCTTTCTCTCTTCAATGATTTTGAAATCCCCAGAGCCATCATATCCTCCCACCAGGGCTCCGTTCAAAGCCTCTGCATCCCTTCATGCTACCTGAACAAGCATACCATGCCCTACGCGGTGGACGCCTGGCTGAAATCCCCTGAATTCACAGAACTACAACTGCTTGAGTTCTACTATTCCCCTGGAAATCACCTACCACATATCGAACACCATGTACTTGTGCCCTCAGCACCGATGTCCATCTCGCGGTTTTCCTCCTCTCTCCACACCGCCACCTTTGCACTGTGCTACCTACCAGACAATCTGGTACTAAACCTTCGACTCCCATTTCTCAAGAAACTTTCACTTGTGCAGGTTCGTATATCGGAGGCCTCATTGCACAACATCATCCACTCCAGTTGCCCTGCCCTGGAGTCTTGGTGCTTGTTTTCACAGTTAGAATCGGTTGTCTCCAAATAAAGTGGCCTAACCTTGTAAGAATTGGAATTTTTTTTGACAGAAGGCAGCTCATCATCCAAGATGCCCCTTCACTTCAAAGGTTGATCCTTGATTCTAGTTATTCACCGTTGCAAATAACTGTCCTCTCTGCGCCTAAACTGGAGACCTTGGGTGTAATACATGATCTCTGTGCTCATTTCAATATGGTGTTTGGATCCACAGTTCTTCAGGTACTTTATATTATCAAATACACTCGTAACCATAAGCTGCATTTTAAATTTCTGCGCATAAGTTATATATCATCTTGGAGTACACGTTTTGAACTAATATTATGTTCTATGCTCAATGAAGAGTTTCTCCATGGATGGCCTATCAATGGTGATGGATTCTGTCAAGATCTTATATATCCAGATGAATAGTTTTGATCTGAACAAGATTATTGGCTTGCTGCAATGCTTTCCATGTCTGGATAAGTTGTATATAAAGGTGATAATTTCACGCACATTGGAAGCCCGCATATAGTGTACTAGAATTAACCATTCAGCTGTTGCTCTTTCGACACTCTTTTTTAGACCTTAACTGTTTTCAATCTTCATGTCTATTTAGGCAACAGGAAAGGGTAAGAAAGTTATAACCAATCGGTGGATTTTCTCACTTCTCATGAGATTCGATTGAAGACAATAATGCTAGAACGATATGTAGCCAACCGTGCAAACACTAGATTTGTCACATTCTTCCTGCTGAATGCGAGGTTACTATTGTCCATCAGGCTTAAGTTTATCAGCAGCATGGTTTTGACAGGTGGGTATGTCGAAGAGAAAAAAAGGAGTTTCTTGTGGGCAAAAGAGCTTCTGGACGTGTCGGGCTTCTATTTACAACATACTGTGGTCATAATCCAGTAAATTTTACGACCCAGGATGTTCATTCTATGGACCTGAATGATCCATTTGACTGTGACTGCCGAAAACCGTGCCTGAATTAGATGTTGTTGCCCTTTTGAACCTGGGTTTTGTCTAAACCTGATGAATAATTAACCCTCGTCCTTTTGTACAGTTTGTAAGCTGGAGCTAGATGTTCTTGCCCTTTCTCGGCTGTGACTGTCATATTTTCTTTGAAACAAGGCAAATGGTTTGTCATTCATTTAATTCAGAGTGAAATATTGTAACAAATCCCAGCCAAGGGAAATAACATCACTCTCGTCGGCTTCTTGATCTCACTGTGCATTACAGAAGCCAAGTGATTAGCCCCCACCAGCACCCACAAACTTATTTCGAACTAGCACATCAAATGGGTTGTAAATTTTCATAGGAAAGGCTGCATGACCATGACAGATTCGGATTCTGACATTTGGGACCCATGAGGAAATAGCCTATCCAAGGTGGTGTCGACTTACTAGCCAGTCAACAAACGATTCTGCCTACTAGCCATTGGATTGACATCCAACATCTTTCGTGTATCTTCTATCTCTTATCTTCTTCCTCCAGCCGCCCAAACCAAACCACCCCGTCGGTTCCACCTGCTCCCGCCTCCCATGGCTGACTGCGCCTCCGCGCCCTACTGTACCCTCCAACATTGGCCAGTCTTTCCCTCTATTCCCCCACACGTCCTATTATTCTCCGGCAATGTCAGCCCTAACACGCACCCGCACCCAAACCAGTCCTCGTACTCCCCTCCGCCTGCGACTGGACCGGTGCATCTTCCACGGCTACTATTCGTTTCGTCCGAGGCCTCGCCATCGTCCTCCGCCTTGGTTCGCTTGCCGTGCGCGGTGCGCCGCCCTCTTGCATTGTCAACGTCGTTAGCAACCAAGAGGAACAAGGAGATGTCTATACATGGAGAGGATGACACACTACAAAAAAAGACACATCTGTGACATTTTGGGCCGAACGAATTTTTTTTTCTGTCATACATATGACACTTCTATGACGATAAATGTGACAAAACCCGGTATCATCATAGATGTGGTGGACTCCTACTTCTATGACAAAAAATCATGACAGAAAATGGGCTTTTCGTCCTGGGAGGGCCGGAGTCGTAGCTGCATGACATTCTTTGGGCCGTCCATGACAGAAAAAACCGTGGTAGAAGCGAGGGGGAGGAAATTTTCGGGGAGTTGCCGGTTACAGTGGGAGAGCGATGCGCGTTTCTCTCGTACAGGTACGCGCGTGTGTGCGAGGCGTTGGCTCTAACTGAACCCGAGCGAGGCGTTGGGCTCTAACTGAACCCGAGCGATTGCACTGCAAGCTATGCGTTACTGAACCCGAGGGATCGATCGATGGCTGTTAACTGAACCCGATGGAGCGATTCCTTCGCTACTGCTGCTAACTGAAGCCGATCGATTGGATGAACAGTGAGCGTTGCGGGGGGGTTGGATGAACAGTGAGCAGTGGCGTTGCCTCTGGATGAACAGGAACCCGTGGTGTGGAGGGCTGGATGAATAGTAGACGATGGAGGGGTGGCCGTGGAGGGGTGGTTGAACAGGACCCCGTGGTGTGGAGGGCTGGATGAACAGTAGACGGTGGAGGGGTGCCCGTGGAGGGGTGGTTGAACAGTAGCCGGTGGAGTAGCGCGCGGTGGAGGCTGGATGAACAGGAGCCCGTGGAGGCTGGAGGAGGTCGACGGTAGCCCGTGGAGGCTGGAGGAGGTCGACGGTGGAGATGAACAGTATCCCGTGGAGTCCCGTTTTGCGGTACGCCACACCCCTCCCCCCCCTGTTTCGACCGTAGCGCTCCAACACAAGTCTGTTTTGTCCATTTTGCGGTATGCCACACCCCTCCCGATCAACAGGACCCCCGTTTCGATCGTAGCGCTCCAACACAAATCCGTTTCGTCCGTTTTGCGGTACGCCACACCCCTCCCGATCAACAGGACCCCCGTTTTGACCATAGGAGGTCCATTTTGTCCGTTTTGCGGTACACGACACCCCTCCCGATCAACAGGACTCCGTTTCGAATGTAGGAGGTCCGTTTCCTCCGTTGTGCGGTACCCCAGGCCTCGTTTCCATCGCCTGTTCCGTCCAAGCCCACTCGATGAACATGACCATGTAGGAGATATTCCCTAGAGGCAATAATAAATGCTACTATTTATCTCCGAGTTCATAGTTATGTTTATGTTCCATGCTATAACTGCAATGATTCTTGAGTCTGCAATATCCACGAGGCTCGGAGGAAGACTCATATGCACGTGTGGAATAATAAACGGTAAGAAGTATTCCTAGTCTAGCCTCTAAGACTAGCTCAAGTGTTGCATGATGGTTCTGTTTTCCTGATCATGGGCATGTCTATGCCAGCAACTTTGAGGGCACAATGTTAAGAGAACATTTGTGTTGAATCGACCCGGTTTGATGTTATGCTATGAGATTCATTCGTCACAAGTTAATGGTAAATAACACAGAGATGGTTAACGTTTGCATGATTCCTTAGACCATGAGAGTATCGAGTTTCTTCATGCTTGCTTCATGAACTTTGGGGTTTGTTAAACGTCATCCGTAAATGGGTGGCTATTACGGCAGCTTACGGGTTCATGGAAAAGTGTGTCAAGTAACTTGATAGCTCAAGATTGGGATTTGCTCCTCCAACTATGGAGAGATATTCTCGGGCCCTCTCGGTGTTATGGTATCCATCATCGTCTGGCCAGACACAGTGTGATTTGATCACAGGGATGCCGGAACACGGAAACGAGAAAAGAGAACAAAACCAGTAACAAGGTAACTAGCATAGTGGACAAATTGTTGATCCACGGGGATGCAAGTAAATCTCACCTCGGGTCTTTGTAACATATCGCGAAGCAACAGGAATAGCACACGGCAACTGGAGGTTCACTCGAATATTCATTCGTGTGGGTATAGGGGTCAATATGGGTGTCCACGGCTCCGATGTTGATCATTGATCGGAAGGGGTTCCGGGTCATGTCTATACTTCACCAAACCTATAGGGTCACACACTTAAGGGTCATCTATCTGTTGAATACTAGACAGGGAGTCTGAGAGAAAATCACCGAAAAAGTTTCGGACACCATAAAAGTTTCGGACAGCGGGATCGTACCGCAGAGAGAGGTCATCGGATGAGTTTCGATGATACCGAAAAGTTGTTTCGGGATATACCATTAACTCAATTTGGTTTCGGCAAATGCCTGATAATTCTTGAAGGGTGTCAGAATCATTCTGGAAGCTTTTTGGAATTTTCTGAGATAAAAACCGGAAATGTTTCGGAGCTGCCGGAACCGCTTCAGATGCTTTTCGCAGATGAAAATCACTAAACTGGAATTGTTCCAGAACGCATTGAAAATAAATATGGTGGGTATTGGAAATGTTCTAAGCCCGCATAAATATTTTCAGTTCGAACGGACGCTGAAAAATGTCGTCATGAATAGTGAAAGTGCTTTTTGGGTTACTTTTTGGAAAGCCATTATTTTGGGCTTTATCCCAAGATATTTTTGGGGGTGACATGGATGGATGAGGCTCCCTTTGGGGGGGGCCTCCTAGGTGTGGCCGGCCACATGGGGACTCCTCCTTGGAGCCCCCTCTTGTCCCTTGGTTTCACACTTGGGTCCTTGTGGAAGGACTTCCTTCATGTGCACTTTGGGTTTTCTTGTGAAACCACCCTACCCCTTGGGTTTCCTATAAAAGGAGGAGGAGAGGAGCTCTGCACACTCATCCCTTTTGCTCTCATACAAGTGCCATGCAATGATCTGGCTTCTTCTCTCCCTCCCAGCGAAATAGTTTCGTAGAGCCGAAAGGCTGTCTGGGTTCCGGCAGGAACTAGTTCTGGACGGCGAAGCCCTGCCGGATAGATGACACCGTATGTGTGCAACTCTGTAGAGAGATCGTAGTTTTGGTCTTAGTTTGTGAGTGCCTCCCGAAGGGCTGTTCGTGTGACCGTTCGAGTTTTGAAGGTCCTCCTGAAGGGCTGTCCGAGTGATCGTTCGAGTTTCGAAGGTCCTCCCGGAGGGCTGTCCGCGACACCGTCCGGAGGGCTGTTCAACCGCCTCCCGGAGGGCTGTCTGAGGAGCAGATGAGGGTATACATCCTCGCGGTTGGGAGGTTGTAAATCCTAGCTGCGGGGATCTGCACCGCCGTTCGTCATCGACTCTACTTCCCGCTGCGCTACGAGTCGGTAACGAAAAAGATCAAACCATGTATGCAGTCTCCATAGTGGTCCTGGGCTGGTGCGTAGGTCAGAAAATTTTTGTTTTCTGCTGCGTTCCCCTACAGTGGTATTAGAGCCGTGCTATGCGTAGATGCAGGTTACGATCTAGAATACATGGAGATGTATGGGTATTGCATAATATAATTTTGGAGTAGATGAGATCTATTGCTGAAAATTATTTATGCGGGTGACAGATGAAATCTGTTACCCGACGTTCTTGTTGCTTCCCTAGAATTTGCGTTTGCTCAATCTCGAGACATCATGGTGGAATTTGACAAAGTTCTGGCAATCCATGATCCTGATTGATCATGGAAGTGCTATCAGTTCTTTGGGTTCTGCCGTAGTCAAAAGAAAGATGAAATTCGCAGATGAAAGGGCATTGCAGATATTATCTGCACGGGGGTCATGCGTATGATGAAGTTTAGTATGGGGCTCGAGATTTAATTATCTCGTGTTTCATACACCCCGAGATGTTAATCTAGCAACTTGAATAAATCATACTTGATGATAAAACCTTAGAAGCCACGAAAAACAAGTTTGCATGAACCGATTAGAAACGTCTAACTTGGTTTTGCAGGAGGGTTTGCATGTGCATGTGATGTGGTATAGCAATGCTCATATTCAATTTGATTGTGTATGAGATGACTATATGATGTAAATTGATTAACATGACTTGCGTGTCATGATTCGGCATGATGGCTGGAGCCATATGATTGTCACTTTAGTGACCTGCGTGTCAACCTTAAGTAATGCACTTATTTTATTAGCTATAGAGATAGCAATATTATTTGGTGCATCGACAAGATGGTGGCAATCTTCACGAAGGTGAACACCGACGCGAATGCTGAAGACGAAGAAATGAAAGACTTCTCCGTCAGAAAGGGCTATACCATATCATGCTATTATGAATTGCCTAAGATGTTTATCCCTTATGATGCACCCTTCTTGATTGCGCGGTAGTCACTTTTTATTAGGGTGATCTCTCACTAAAATATCAAGTAGTTAGTGTTCTCCCAAGTGTAGCACCGTCACGGCACCTATCTTTTCGGGGTGCGCCATGGATGCATGGGTACGAACGATTAGAGAAGTGTGAGGCGGGTGAGGTCAGACCTCGCAGCAAGATCACTTGGTTGTCTTGACGTTCATGGCAGGATCGTCCTGAGCTCGGAACACACGCATCGAAAGATGAGCAAGAGTCACATAGAGATGTGATCGGCAAGTTGGCCTGCCGATTAAAATTCCCGTTATGAGATGATGATTCTATGGCGATGAGTTGAAGTCTGGATCTTGTATCACTCAAAATTAATTATGAGAGATATTGATTTGAGTGGGAGCGCACTGTTGAATTAACATGTTTAATTCTCAGTGCAATTAATTATGAACACTGTCTAAGTGTTTCTTGCAAAATAGTTGTAGAATAATGGCTCGCGTTTCCACCTTCCCTGTTAAAATTGAATAGCTGTTAAATATCTAGTTAAAACTTTACGATTGGTGACGTAATGTGAGGATTGTCCTCAAAAGTGCCGAGAAGGACTTTGTCCTATCGCATACTTTCGATATTCTCTCGCTTATGCTATGGATCATGTGACTCTCGTCCTTCGATCCAAAAGCTAGAATTCCGTGTCAGCAAAGTGCAATATGTTTGCTTCCATGAGACCCGAACTTCGAAAGTTTGGATAGTTATGTGATATTCATGGAATCTGAAAATCATTTTTAGAGACAGACAAAGGCTAAAAGATATGAGATATCCAAGGCAATGTTTGTTTGCAAACTATTAGTAAAGGAGTTTACTATCCATTAGACTGATTGGGAAAGGGATCCAGAAGAACGCCTGTCATATGATGAAAGGTGAATAAAACAACAACTTAAAGAGAAAGGAAGTGTCCGAAGGGTGTTAGTGAGACTTTCACGCCTAGGAAGTCCGGGGCTAACGCCACTCTTAAGTTGGGTGCTTCTTCTGAGAGTAGGAGAAATACTAAAAGTTAAACTGTTAGAAGTATAAAGGCAAAAAGAAAGAAGACTGGAATATCCAGCTCATGTATGAATGTCATACAAGTTTTTGATGTATAGAAGGCTGGTCAAAGATATAGTTCTTGGGAATTATGATTAAATTGTTAATCATTGAGTTTTGGGTATTGTGAGTTAATCACAAAGATACCCACTCGATTGCATTCTGTTGCAACTCGATGTAAGAACTGTTATGGCCTGAAAGACTAGCCAGGAATGAGGTTTAGGTATACACAGGGAACATAGTAAATGTTACTATACTTTCCATCGGTGTATTACTGTCTGTATTTATTTTCATAATTCATTTAGAGTTTCACACTCTAGCCCATTGCATAAGGTATCTTGCAAGAAGGTTGTTCATAAGAGAACTTTTCATGTTCGGTGTTATGAATAACATAAGGGCCATACTTTCATTATGAATGAGATGTATGTTATGAATATTGATAATAATACATTACCTCTAGGTTTATTTTCCTAATTCATTTTAGAGTTTCATACACTCTAGCCCATTGCACAATGTTTTTGCAAGAGAGGTTATTTATAAAAACAACAATTGTTGTTCAGTATTATGAATAACATGAAGGGTCATGCTTCCATCCAAGATGAGATGTATGTTATGAATATTGATGGTAATATGATACATCCATAACACTGACGCTAAATGTCGCAAGACTAAAAGAATACCACACAAGTGTGGCACTACATTTGGTCACATTTGGGGAAACCCGCATGGAAAATTCCATTATGATGGATTTTGAAGTCGTTTGATTTTGAATCATCTGACACTTGCAACTTTCCTCCGAAAGGTGAAGTGACTGAAATACCATTCACAGGCAATAAAGAATGAACAGCAAACTTATTGGTGATCATACATTTGATGTGTGTAGTCCGATAAATGTTCCAAATAGTGGATTTATCTATCTTCAGAAATGGCTCAAGTAGATATATGGATATTTACTTGATGAGACGTAAGTCTGGATCTTTTGAAATCATTCGAAAGGTTTTCAGAAATGAAGTAGAAGTTATTGTAACAAGAAAATTATGTTTCTACAATTTGATTGCAGAAAGGAATATTTGAGTTACAAGTTTAGCGAATGTCTGATGAGTTGTGAAAGGGGTTTCATAACTTGCATTTCCCAGAATACCACTGCAAGTGGAAAGTCTGTGAAGATGTAATCAAACCATTTATGACATGGTAAGATCAAAGATGACATAAATAAATTTGCCATTATCCCTTTTAAAAGAGTGATGCTTTAGAGACTGCGGCTTTTACACTGAAAAGAGCTCCGTCGGGTCTGTTGGAATGACACCATGGTATGGTACGCCCAACCATGTTATATCTTTTCTTAAACATTTGGAATATGGGGTTTGTGTAAAGGTTACAGACCTATTCCAAATCAGACAAGTGCTACTTTTTAGGTTATCCCAAGTCATTGGGTATTCCCCCACCACTATACTGAGGCAAATAGTTTTGCCGCAAAATGGTGTGCTTTTAAAGAGAATGGTTCTTTAAAAAAGGTGAGTGGGAGAATAGTGCAACTCGACGAGATAAACAGTATCTTCGTCATCAGATCAAAGGAAAGAGACCTTGGAAGTAATTCCAGAGTTTCCTACTGCGACTGATACGGAAGTCTCTACAATAAAATGTATGAACTTCGGTCGAACTTGCAGTTGAACCACGTAGGCAAGGCTCGTGCAAACCTCTCAGGTGCGCAAATGAGATATTGTTGTTAGACAACATTATACCTACAATACACAAGGAAGCGTTGATGGGCCCTGACTCCGGAATTGGCTAAATGCCAATACAACCCAAGTTAGTTTCCATATAAGTGATTCAAGATTAAAACCTTGCTACACCTTTCGGAAGACTTAGAGTCTAACGAATATTTATGGAACTTAAAACCTATACGGATAAAAATGTTTTATCCGTAAAGCTCGACTTGTTGAAATAACAAGTTCAAGAGTTGACTACGGTGAGGTTGTTTTCATCGTAGCGATGCTTAAAGTCGGTTCGGGTTGAACTAGCAATTTATACATATTTCAATCATGAGATATGAAACATGGATGACAATAGGATTTCCATCTGATGGAAATGAAACCAAGGACTTGCATGTGTTACAGTCCAAGGCATTTTGTTTATCTAGAGGATGCTAGAAAGGGTGCAAACTTCAGAGTTCCAGCGATGGACAGAAGAGAGCAAAATGGAGTTGGAATTTTCGTCCTTTGATGAAATGGTCAAAGGGATTTGACTTCATCAATGGGTAATGAAGATGCTTGTAATTCAAGAAAGTAAGTGGGAGCATAATAATATTTCTAAAAACCTTGTGTGCTTGACACATTGTTAATTGGAAATAAATTTCTTGACACGAATTAGGACTTCATTTGAAAATAGTTTTTTGATGAAGTGCTTAGGCTAAATAGCCTCAATATTAGGCATAATGATCTATGGAGATAGATTTACCTAATAGGGCTAAGCAATAAATACATATTGACAAGATGCTAAAACCGTTTAGCACTAAGAACGACAAGGAGTGATTCTTGCCGAAGTCACATGGAAAGAGTTTTTGCAAGAATCAGTGTCCCAAAACACTGATGAGCAAAATACATGATGGAGATTCGACACACTCATGTGTTTGGATTAATCATGTATTCGATGGTATGTAAAACAACCAGATATGTCCAATACTCCCAAGATGTTACGAGTATGGATACTAAAGTGATCAAAGTACTGATCGTGGGCCAACAGTGAAAGATGGCATTGAGTACTAGAGTAAGTACTGATGATATGTTTTCTCGCAAGCGGAGATCATGAAGAGTTCGTTGTAAAATGTTACATCGATACAGTCTTCATCTTTTCTCCATGTGATTTTCGATTTAAGTTAAGGGTTTTGTGTAATACACAATATGGTGGCACGGTAGTTGGAAATTGTTCCCAACAGGATACTGTGGCGAATTCTATAACAAATGACTAAGTATGTTGACGCTTTAGAAGCGACAAACAAGATGTTGAATCATATAGTTCATTCATGAACTTAGTATGGTTCCAAGATGGCTTTTGTCAATGGGACACTACTGCAGGTAGTTTCTCCATAACTCAGTCTGAGGAATCCAGGTTCAACCTGTGATTCACATTTATACAAAGCCAAGTCCGCACAAAATATGAATTTTGTGAAAGCGTGAAAACGCGAGGATATGCAGAGATAGACACGGAGCTGAAGTCGTCAGATCTGATGGACATCAGGCTATACCACATGCGAAGCATTTTTTTACACCGGCATGCCATAGGTGTAAGGTGCATTAGCATTAACTAGATTATTATCTCTAGTGCAAGTGGGAGTCTGTAGGAGATATGCCCTAGAGGCAATAATAAATGCTATTATTTATCTCTGAGTTCATAGTTATGTTTATGTTCCATGCTATAACTGCAATGATTCTCGAGTCTGCAATATCCACGAGGCTCGGAGGAAGACTCATATGCACGTGTGGAATAATAAATGGTAAGAAGTATTCCTAGTCTAGCCTCTAAGACTAGCTCAAGTGTTGCATGATGGTTCTGTTTTCCTGATCATGGGCATGTCTATGCCAGCAACTTTGAGGGCACAATGTTAAGAGAACATTTGTGTTGAATCGACCCGGTTTGATGTTATGCTATGAGATTCATTCGTCACAAGTTAATGGTAAATAACACAAATATGGTTAACGTTTGCATGATTCCTTAGACCATGAGAGTATCGAGTTTCTTCATGCTTGCTTCATGAACTTTAGGGTTTGTTAAACGTCATCCGTAAATGGGTGGCTATTACGGCAGCTTACGGGTTCATGGAAAAGTGTGTCAAGTAACTTGATAGCTCAAGATTGGGATTTTCTCCTCCAACTATGGAGAGATATTCTCGGGCCCTCTCGGTGTTACGGTATCCATCATCATCTGGCCAGACACGGTGTGATTTGATCACAGGGATGCCGAAACACGGAAACAAGAAAAGAGAACAAAACCAGTAACGAGGTAACTAGCATAGTGGACAAATTGTTGATCCACGGGGATGCAAGTAAATCTCACCTCGGGTCTTTGTAACATATCGCGAAGCAACAGGAATAGCACACGGCAACTGGAGGTTCACTCGAATATTCATTCGTGTGGGTATAGGGGTCAATATGGGTGTCCACGGCTCCGATGTTGATCATTGATCGGAAGGGGTTCCAGCTCATGTCTATACTTCACTAAACCTATAGGGTCACACACTTAAGGGTCATCTATCTGTTGAATACTAGACAGGGAGTCTGAGAGAAAATCACCGAAAAAGTTTCGGACACCGGAAAAGTTTCGGACAGCGGAATCGTACCGCAGAGAGAGGTCATCGGGTGAGTTTCGATGATACAGAAAAGTTTTTTCAGGATATACCATTAAGTCAATTTGGTTTCGGCAAATGCCTGATAATTCTTGAAGGGTACCAGAATCATTATGGAAGCTTTTTGGAATTTTCTGAGATAAAAACCGGAAATGTTCCGGAGCTGCCGGAACCGCTTCAGATGCTTTTCGCACATGAAAATCACTAAACTGGAATTGTTCCAGAACGCATTGAAAATAAATATGGTGGGTATTGGAAATGTTCTAAGCCCACATAAATATTTTCAGTTCGAACAGACGCTGAAAAATGTCTTCATGAATAGTGAAAGTGCTTTTTGGGTTACTTTTTGGAAAGCCATTATTTTGGGCTTTATCCCAAGATATTTTTGGGGGTGACATGGATGGATGAGGCTCCCTTTGGGGGGGCCCTCCTAGGTGTGGCCAGCCACATGGGAACTCCTCCTTGGAGCCGCCTCTTGTCCCTTGGTTTCACACTTGGGTCCTTGTGGAAGGACTTCCTTCATGTGCACTTTGGGTTTTCTTGTGAAACCACCCTACCCCTTGGGTTTCCTATAAAAGGAGGAGGAGATGAGCTCTCCACACTCATCCCTTTTGCTCTCATACAAGTGCCATGCAATGATCTAGCTTCTTCTCTCCCTCCCAGCGAAATAGTTTCGTAGAGCCGAAAGGCTGTCTGGGTTCCGGCAGGAACTAGTTCTGGACGGCGAAGCCCTGCCAGATAGATGACACCGTATGTGTGCAACTCTGTAGAGAGATCGTAGTTTCGGTCTTAGTTCGTGAGTGCCTCCCGAAGGGCTGTCCGTGTGACCGTCCGAGTTTTGAAGGTCCTCCCGAAGGGCTGTCCGAGTGACCGTTCGAGTTTCGAAGGTCCTCCCGGAGGGCTGTCCGCGACACCGTCCAGAGGGCTGTTCGACCGCCTCCCGGAGGGCTGTCTGAGGAGCAGATGAGGGTATACATCCTCGCGGTTGGGAGGTTGTAAATCCTAGCTGTGGGGATCTGCACCGCCGTTCGTCATCGACTCTACTTCCCGCTGCGCTACGAGTCGGTAATAAAAAAGATCAAACCATGTATGCAGTCACCATAGTGGTCCTGGGCTGGTGCGTAGGTCGGAAAAATTTTGTTTTCTGCTGTGTTCCCCTACAGACCACGCATTTTGTTCCGACCCAGCCGGTTGGCTCCCACGCGTTTTGTTGCCTCCCGATGAACACGACGCATTCTGTTGCCTCCCCATGAACACGATGACGACGCTGTTTCTCTGTTCCGACCCAACCATGTACGTATGCGCGAGTAGGCGTTTGAGACCCTGCCCGTATGTACATACGTGGCCGTATTTTATTTCTTGCACCCACGCCGTTGTACGTACGTGTACATGCGTGCCTCTACTATGACCAGTATGTATGTACACGTTCGCGACCAGAATGACAATGCTACGTACGCTTCGACCAGGTGGGTCCCGACTGTCAGGCAGTTCCTTGCATGTGAAAATGTAGCTGGTGGGTCCCAGCAGTCAGAGGGGTGAATTGTTTTTTTTTGCCCGGACGAACTTCCTTTGCGTGCGAAGATGTAGCTGGTGGGTCCCAGCAGTCAGGGGGGCGAATCATTTTTTTTGTCCGGACGCACTTCCTTGTGTGCAAAGATGTAGTTGGTGGGTCCCAGCAGTCAGGGGGGCGAATCGTTTTTTTCGGACGCACTTCCTTGCGTGCGAAGGTGTAGCTGGTGGGTCCCAGCAGTCAGGGGGGAAACGTTTTTTCACAAAATATGGTGGCCCGTCCGGTGGGTCCCCGCTGTCAGGTGGAGGAATAATTATTTTGCGTGTAATAAGGAGGCACTTCCTTGCTGCGGCCGTGGACCCAGCTGTCAGCCTCTCCACGTACAGTCCACGTCCGATGGAAGCCGTTCCTTGACCATGTTGACCACGCCACGCTGAGAGCACCAGGGCGGTGGACGATGGCGAGGCCTAGGAAGGGGACGACACGGAGCCGGGGAAGACGCGACATTGGATGCCCACGCGTAGAGGAGTACGAGGGTTCATTGGTTCACTGCGGTGTGAGGCTGCCATCGCCGCAGAATAACAAGGGGTGTGGGTGAGTAGAGGGATGTCCTGGCCAGTGGTGGGAGTAGTAGGGGCGGTGAGGCCTCCGCCGCATCGCAGCCGGCCACGGGAGGCAGGAGCACGAGGCACGACCGGCGCTGGTTTGGGCGGCTGGAGCAAGAAGACCAGAGGTTGAAGAAGCACCACGGCCGTTGGATGTACATCGTACGGTCACTAGAGCTAGAATCGTGCATATTGACTAAGTTGACAAAGCCCTCCGTCCCCGTCAACTTAGTAGGCCCACAAGTCAGCCTGCCACTATACTGGGTCCCAGCTAACAGGGGGAGTATTCATTTTTCTGTGCGTAATAAGGAGGCACTTCCTTGCGTGCAAAGATATAGCTGGTGGGTCCGAGCTGTCAGCGGCGGTAACGTTTTTCTCGTGAAATACTGAGGCCCTTTCGGTGTGTCCCTGATGTCAGGTGGACGAATCATTATTTTGCACGTAATAAGGAGGCATTTCCTTGCGTGCGGCCGTGGACCCAGCTGTCGGCCTCTCCACGTACAGTCCACTTCAGATGCATGTCGGTCGTTGACCATGTTGACCAGGCCGCGTTGAGAGCACCAGGGCGGTGGACGACGGCGAGGCCTAGGAAGGGAACGACACGGAGGCAGGGTAGACTCAGCAGTTGTTTCCCACGCGGAGGGGAGTACGACTGAATGAGGGTTTACTGGTTCGTCTGCCGTCGCCGGAGAATAACAGCAGGTGTGGGTGAGTAGAGGGATGGCTAGGCCAGCGATGGGAGTACAGTGGGGTGGTGTGGCCTGTGCGGTAGCACAGCCGGCCGCGGGGAGGAGAGAGCAGGCAATCCCGCCGGCGCTTGTTTGAGCGGCTGGAGCAAGAAGAGCAGAGATTGAAGAAGCACGACGGCCGTTGGATGGCCATCCAACAGTCACTGCTTGTGCGTCAACCTTTTTTTTAGGAAAGCCTCAAATCTGTGGAAAACAGCATACAACCCATCTGCCATTATTTCTAATAATTTACAGCCCATTTGCTAATTCTTAAGGTTTTTTTTGGAGCCCATATTCTTTTTGTTAGCATTAAAGCCCATATTGTGGCCACGGTTAAAAAATTATACGAAATTTTGCATATTTCGGTGCGGTCCGAACTGTTTTTAATCCCGAAATTTCGACTCACATTCAAACTGATTTTAAAACTAAATGTATATCAATATAAAATCCAACAAATTCTCCATGCATAAAAATTAATGTAATTTAAAATCTCGAAATGAAAAAAAGATATTTGAAACTAATTGCCACTTTGATGTGTTTTAAAAATGTACAGCCCATTTCTCTTTACTGATGGGCCATTTTCTCGGCCAGCCGAATGAAAGCTCTCCTCGTCTTGAAAGATTTGCAGCCCAACAGGCCTGACAAAGCGACTTACTTGGAAAATCACAAAAAAACTGGGTTGTGGCCGTGGACCCAGCTGTCAGCCTCTCCACATACAGTACTCTTCCGATGGAAGTCGTTCCTTGACCACGTTGACCATGCCGCACGGAGAGCACCACGGCGGTGGATGATGGCGAGGCCTAGGAAGGGGACACCGCGGAGCCGGGAAAGACGCGGCAGTGGAAGCCCGCGCGGAGAGGAGTACGAGGGTTCACTGGTTCGGCTGTGGTGTGGGGCTGCCGTCGCCGCAGGGCCTAGCCAGCAGTTGGAATAGTAGGGGGCGGTGAGTCCTCCGCGGCAGCACAGCTGTCCACGGGAGGTAGGAGCATGAGGCACGACCGGCACTGCTTTGGGCGGCTGGAGCAAGAAGACCAGAGGTTGAAGAAGCACTACAGCCGTTGGATGGACATCGTACGGTCACTGGAGCTAGAATCGTTCATATTGACTAAGTTTACAAAGCTCTTCGTCCCCGTCAACTTAGTAGGCCCACAAGTCAGCCTCCCACCAAGGTGGGTCCCAGCTAGCAGGGGGAGTATTCATTTTTTTTTGTGCATAATAAGGAGGCACTTCCGGTGGGTCCGAGCTGACAGTGGGGAGGGACGTTTTTTTTGCAAAATATGGTGGCCCGTCAGGTGGGTCCCAGCAGTCAGGGGGCAAACGTTTTTTCGCAAAATACGGTGGCCCGTCCAGTGGGTCCCTGCTGTCAGTTGGAGGAATCATTATTTTCTGCGTAATAAGGAGGCACTTACTTGCTGCAGCCGTGGACCCAGCTGAGACTCTCCACGTACAGTATACTTCCGATGGAAGTCGTTCCTTGACCACGTTGACCTCGCCGCGTTCCGTTGCATGCATGTGTCCATGGGCGTGGTGCGTCCCCACTGTCAGCCTCTCATGTACAGTCATCTTCCGATGACTCTCGGTTGTTGACCATGTTGACCACAGCGTGCCGAGCGCACCCAGACTGGAATGACCCGGAGATGTGGAAGATGGGGCAGTGGAGTCGCAGATGGAGAGGAGTGGGAAACTTCACTGGTTCGGGTGCGCGGCAGCACATCCGCGGTGCCGCCCACGGGAGACAGGAGCAAGAACAGAGGTTGAAGAAGGAGCACGGCTGTTGGATTAACATCCAACGGTCCAGCTGCTAGAATCATTTGTCGATTAAGTTGACAAAGCCGTGCGTACACGTCCGCTTAGCAGGCCCACAAGTTAGTCACCAAATCTGACGGGTCCCAACTATCAACAGGATGAATAATTTTTTTTGCAAAACATGGAGGCACTTCCTTCCGTGCGAAGATACAACCGGTGGGTCCCAGCTGTCAGGTGGAGGAAACATTTTTTTCAGCTTAATAAGGAGGAACTTTCCTTGCGTGCGACAATGGACCTCATGGGTCCCAGCCGTCAGGCTCTCCACATACAGTCCTCTTCCGATGACTCTCGTTTGTTGACCATACCGCACCGAACACAGCGAGGCGGTGGACGACGGCGAGGCCCCGGACGGGAACGACTCGGAGCTGGGAAAACGCGGCAGTGGAGTCGCAGATTGAGAGGAGGAGAAGGGTTATAACTGGTTCTGTTGCAATTCATATCAAACTCAGGTTCACAGGACACGTTCATATTCATAGCCAACATTCACTATCAACAACTCAAAAGATTCATATATACACAAGCTCAGCATATCTATGCATCCAAATGATTGATAGATCACACGGCAATATTCATACATAATTCACAAAAAGATTTAGATATACACATGTTCAGTATGTTTATGCATCCAAATGATTGAGATCACAGCCAATATGATCCATGGACGAACTTTAATTACCTAGGGTACAGACTGGTAAATGGTGTTCAATCAGAGGTACTTCTTGCTAAAATTAGTTCTTGTACGAGTAAACTTTTGAGTACATAAGAGGCAGCACAGACAATCTGAACTTTGCTTGTAGGTTTATCCTCAAATAGTGGCCTCGTGCCGATGGAGGTTTGAGCAACTTGGCCACTACTTTCATCCAACTAGTTTACTGGCTCATCTTGGTCCTATATCTCGCCAAAATTCTACATTGCAGACGAGAAATGAGGCGGTTGAGAAAATGAACCACCCAAATTTTTTGTGTAGTTCAACTGAAATGGAGCATCCTTGGCGTGCAGACTGATTAAGTCCCAGATGAATATATGCGTCAACCAACTTGTTTGGAATCTTTAGACTCCATGCCATATAGTTTGCTACCATATGTGCCGATAACCAAAAGGCACAAGTTGAGACCAAAGACTGGACTGCGTTTTTCTGGGCTATGCACCAAGCAATATTTTTGGCGTTCACTCTCCTAATACTTGGAGTTTGACAATTGGTTGACGCCGGTTGATACTCGAATGAATATAGGCACTTCTTGTCAACATCGATGCTTGTCTGAGTGAACTTTGGAGTACATAGCAGCAGCATAAGTACCTGTCCATCTGATCATTTTGTGCAGTTCTACTGAAATCACCCGATGTAAAGATTTGCCTGCGAGTTCAGGCTCCAAATTACTCCTTTATGAAATCGGTAAACAGTAGCACAATACCAAATTACCAATACATATGACAGGCACAATAATCAGGATAAAGACCAGTACCAACCTGTGTGAGGTAGCATATCAATTACTATTTCCTTTGACTGGAAGCCGAGATAAGTCAAGTGACTGACAGCAAAGGAAGAAAGCAAGCGGAGATTAGCGACTGACAGGAAAGGACGGAAGTTGTCGAGGCAATGAAGCACCCAAAGTTTTTGTGCAGTTCCACCAAAATCGAGCATCCCTGTTGGCACATATATTGAGAGAGTGAGATTACTGTAATAGTGGGACTAGTTGATGAAACATACACTAACAAATAGAAGCACCCTCATTATCTTAATGGGTAAAGTTAGCAACATAGTAGTCTTGCTTAAAGAGAGGTATTAGTTTATTTCATCAGTGCCAATTAGTTCAACTCAACACTCAAAGCATTGCCATTTATCATAGGTTGCAAAACTTAAAAGTGCAAAGATAAAGGAGTTTCTCATGACAGTAGCACGATACAAATAGAGATGACAGCAAACTAATATGGATGTTGGCCTTAGGCCCGTACCAACCTGAGAAAAAAAGCTTATTCATGTAGTCCCATAAGAGATGATAAAGCACTCACTGGAATCACACAATAGTATATATTTTTGTGCACTTCAAATGTATGGTTGAAATCACTCTTGTTTACCAGTGCTGAGATTATATCGAAAGATTATCAAGAACTTCCAATAGAGTTAAAGCACTGGCTGGGATACAGTTCATTGTATTGTCTTGTGTAGTTCCACTAAAATGTATGATTGGCACAACATGATCCCTGTTTGCACAAGTAGGAACAAGGTGAAACCTTCATTAGCTTAGTGAGAAAGGATTATTTTCTCATGGGAGTCAGAAAATAGAGATGAACACATGCATTAAATATCATTCTTACCTAAAGGAAGGTTATGGCGCCAATATGGATGATGAGGATTGGAACACAGATCTCCCTTTGTGCAGTTCCACCAAAATGAACCAACTGTTCCATCTGACATTCCAGTTAAACAACACAAAAGTCACTTCTTTTAAGAAGAGTTTTGTGCAGCGCACCAAAAGGTCACAATAGCAACCAGGTGAATTGGATATCCCTGTTTGCACAAAAAGGCACAGAGGAAACAGTCAGAGTCTCAAACAATTACAGGCAAAAACATTTGGCTAAACTTGTCAGAGTCTCAAACAATTACAGGCAAAAACAGTGGCATGGATTCATTTTTACCAGGGACATTATATTAAGAACAACTAAGGCTGCGTTCGGTTCACAGGTTTGGTGCAGGATTTTCGTAGGAACACAATTCCTACCGTATTCTTTCCCTTCCAACCATTCGGAACACGGGAAAGGTGAATAGTGTTGCATAGGAAAGCCGGTCTGGTAGTACTGATTCCATCGGATTAGAAACATCCACACGCTGCTCATTTTTTGGGCGGAAGCCCGAGGCAGGCGCTCGCTGCCATGCGTTAGACAGGTTGTTGTGATGTGTTTGCCGGAAAAAAAATCAACCTATGTGTGGTACGTGAGGTGAGGACAAGAGTAGTCACTTTGCAGCTGAATAAACAAATAGCATCTCATACTGCCAAGCATGCTACTCTAAAAAAACAAATCTATACATTTCGTAGTCCATCCGAACACATTCTCTTGAGAGTTTCCTCTGGTTTGCTGTTCCATAGTTTTATACCTACATTCCTTTCCTATTCCTCTATTTTCATCAAAACCTATGTTTTCTGCCCCTTTATTCCGACCGGATCCTAAATATTTGGTATAAGGGCATGGGACAGTGGGTGCACCAGCAGTACAGCACCATGTATGTAAACAGGGGCATAAAGTGGTGATTCATAGTTTGTTGCCCCGAGAAACAAACATCCAAGAAACATATCTGGGTTGGTCCCATTTTTGTTCACTCTAGCCACCTACTCCTATGTGTGGATAGCAAATCTAGTCCTGGTCATACCACTGTGTACAGCGTTACCCCTATATTTCCCTTTTCGACCAACAGACCAGTTGGATGACCAGTCGGTACTACTTTCATCCCCTTTCCTTCCTGTTTGTACCAAGTCCGATGTACATACTAAATTCCCCCACCCCCACTTTATTCCAATGACAAGTATTTTTGGACGGAGGGAGTACAAGATTCGACTCCATGAAGTAGCTTTACCTCTAACAATAGAAGAAAAAAATAGGTGACGTTGGACCATCCGATCGAGAGGGGCTGAGAGGTAGAAAATGATGCACATGCAGCGATGTAGTGAGCTGGGGAAGTAGAGCTAAGGCGGTTTCGAACGAAGATATACCTGAAGGTCGTCGGGATGTGGATAGGTGGGCGGCGGGAGGCCGGATCCGCCCACAGGCAACAAAGAAGGGATCGGAGGACCTCCCGCGCCGGCGCTCGGCCAGAGATAACAGTGCGGCCGGCAGTGGGTCTCCTCCCTCGCTGTCGACGACGGCCTAAACGCTGCCCCTCCTCCCCTTCACTGGCGGAGGGGGATACGTCCGGATCTGTAACCAGCGGTGAGGATAGAAAGCCAGTGTTTTTTGAAGGGAGAAAGATAGGGTTACTACCCTATCTTGTTTAGATCTGGAGAGGATGAGAGTGTGTGAATAGAGCAGCCCTAGCAAGCAAGCGCGGAGGCTCCGGCCTATATATAAGTAGTGGGGTAGTTTTCCTTTTTCACTCCATCAAAACAATCGTTTAAAATTGTGTACTATACTACATGCCAGGTCGCGGTTTTTTTAGTTGTTGATTGTTTTTTGAGATAGCTACCCGCTTGTTCCAAGTGGTGTTACAGTGTGCCAGGTCGCACTTTGTATCGTTCAAGTCTGGTAGTACTACAAGTCCCTCCATTAAATGAACAACCACCCCCTTGTAAAAATTGTGAACAAGCCCACGGCTAAAATTAGCGGAAACGTGGGTTGCCCCAACATGCATTATTATTTTTATTTTCTACTCCCTCCGTTCCTAAATATAAGTCTTTTTTATTAGCCACACCTAAGACAAGAATTTTGTTATTAGCAGTGAACCCCACATGTCATAGACACAATTTTTTTGGCAAGATTCCCTTAGGCAAGCCAAAGTGTGTCTAACAATTTGAGCAACTCGGGTTAGGCAAGTGTGGCAAGTGTGGGAAAAATAATGTGGCAACATAAGACAAACATAATTACAATCCAAACAGCCCCGTGATTTTTTGTGACATGCATGAAAATTTGGTTAGTTAAATTTATAGTCAAAATTTGGCAAGGTGCATCAAATCAACACATGCAAGTATCAAAAGGAAAGTCACGGCATGCATGCATGCGTTGTACTCCCTCCGTTTCCAAATATAAGTCTTTTTAGAGATTGCAACAAGTGACTACCTCCCTCCATTCCCTCCGTTCCTAAATGTAAGTCTTTTTAGGGATTCCACTACAAACTATATACTGATGTATATAGACATATTTTAGAGTGTAGATTCACTCATTTTGTTTCGTATGTACTATTCATAGTGAAATCTCTAAAAAGACTTATATTTTGGAACGGAGGGAGTACATACGAAGCAGAATATGTCTACTCCTACATACGAAGTAGCCCATTTGAAATGTGTAAAAAGAATTTTATCGAATGCAGTGCTTTGATGTGTCGCGTCAACTCGTACAAGCCCAAGAAATTTGATTACTACGACGCCCTCTCCCTCGCGGACTGAGCTCCGGTGCCTTAACTGCACCTGCCTTTGGCTACATGACAGGTGGGCCAACCACCTCTTGGGCCCACCTGTCATGGACACAAAGGCAGGAGTAGTAAGTTGAAGCTTTCGCTACACGCTATCCCTCCCACATGAGGTGGACGGACATGCAGCAGTGGAAACAATACTGTAGAAGTAGGAGTAACATCATTGTTCGTCTTCTCGAAGAGGCAAAGAGCCAAGTGCAAACCGAACGTGGCAGTTGCAAACGCTCGCGTGGTGCGGTTCCTTGGAGTACTAGCCAGGCTCTTGCATGAGACAAAATTGCTATTGTTTAACAGTTAAACTCCATTATCCATTGGTTGATACTCATTCTGCATAGGTCCACGCGCTTAGCACCGTTTCCTCCTGGGGTCACCAATGTTTATTTGCTAATTAACAGCATTCCATGCAATGAACTAGCCATTGCAAGTCATTAAAAGCATGCACACCTCTCATCTCTTATTGGTTGATACGTATGTCAAGAAACAAGAAACAAGGTAGAAGTTAATGCACCGCGCCTAAGTGTTTTGGGACTATTTGATTTTTGTAAGATGACTTACACACCTAGACGGAGGGAGTAGTATAGACCTGTAAACCGAAAAGGGGTATTTGCCTTTCTAGAGATTTCAACAAGTGACTAGACTTCGGCTAAAAAAACAAGTGACTAGACTACACCGTGTGCAGTACCCCCTCCCCTCCGGTTTATAGGGCTCAAATCTGAAATCTCATGAACCAAGGCATTTTGCGATTGGAGGAATGTATCTCATACTTTACAAAACTACCCTAATTAAACTCATGCATTAATTACGTAGTTCTCTCATTTCCTCTCCGCCTTGGTCGCGGTGCACAATATTGAGGCTAGCCATAGTGGGAGTAACTTAGGTAGTAACTTAGCACATCCCAAGACAATTTTGCTTATGTGGCAAGTATTTAATGAGGAAAGAGGTGCTTGTGGTAACATAATATGTTATTGCAACATAGCGCTTTCCGAGGCAAAATGAGTCTATGAGATAATAAATGAAGCAATCTATGATACTACTACTATGTTACTTTGCACTATGGAGGTAGTAACTTACACTAGTGTCATATGGGTGACACTAGTCTAAGTTACTCCCCACTATGACCAGCCTGAGAGAGTGCTTTGATACGTTTTAGTCTCATGACTAAAAGTAGCGGGACTAAAACTTGTTAGCCTCATCCATGCTTGGATCCAAATACTAAAGAGACTAAAATCAAGTTAATGACATTTCAAAGCATCCGGGCCCGCGTGCCATCCACCAAATCACAGCGAGGTGCTACAGTCGAGACTCACCTATCACCCCGGTGTGGCCGTCATGACCCGTCATATCACAAAACCCACACCTTTACCAGCAGTGGTAAGGTGGCCTCCAAGTTGGACTGGACGAAGCAACCATCATTTCATTGGAACGCTCGTTCAAGCCCTTTCTTCCCTTTCTTGAAGAAAACCTCACTCCAGGCTACTCACTTCTGCCATTTTCTTCTCTACCGATGAAGGAAAGGTGGGCGAATCAGTTATGCTGCTATATTTTCATTCCAATAATCTTCTTTTTGCGAAGCACCGACCGATTCTCACATCCTATTCTTTTTCCGTTTTCATTGCGATTGTGGTTTCCTTTCGATTGCTTTTTGTTTGTTAGTTCATTGATGGATCCTGGAGCACTAGGCAAAGAGTTGCCAGCAGACAACCCACTGGAGACAGCGATCTCCAGGAAGCGAGCACCGACCAACGAGTTGACCATGTTGGCGGGCCAACCCATGGAGATGAAGAACTCCAAGAAACTAGCACTGGCCAAAGAGTTGAGGACGTTGGCGGACGAACTCCTTAAAGAAAGTTGGAAGAATAGCAAGGGCCCCATCGTGCCTACCCCAGGAGCTCTGATTGCCACCTATGTGAGGCTCAAGACTGAGTTTGAGGAGATAGTCGCCGTTGAGAAGCAGTATTCCCCTGGCAAGGTGATGGCCCCCATCGAGGACGAGGAGATGGCCCCCGGAGGGATGAGATCCCCCGGTGAGCTGCACAAGGTAAAAAATAATGGCTTATTACCATAGTTGTGGTTTTTTTATTCTTTGCAATGTGCTTGCTTTTTGATTATTTGCAATGTGCTTGCTAATATGTTAGTGTTGTGCATGTGCCGGTGGTTGTCCTTGATGATTCCGATGTCGTGGCCCGTCCTGTTGGCATCGCCCCGGAGATCGGTTCCGATGCCGCTGTCCATCCTGTGGACATCGCCCCAGAGATCGATTCCGATGTCACGGTCAGTCCTGTGGACATCGCCCCAGAAATCGATTCCCATGCCGTTGTCCGTGTTGTGGTCATTGCCCGAGAGATCTATGACAAGAAATAGTTGGTCGCGCTAATCCTTCAGGGTACTTTGCATTGCCCTGTGTTTAATTACTAGAACGATGCATGTTATCAAACCATCTTAGGGCTAGTGCACTGTCTTGTGTGGGCGGATCTTTCTACTTTTGTTTGATAGTGAATCATGCGAACCCTCTCCGAGTTATGGAAACAGATGTATCCTCACCAGCTTTTGATGTAATATATGGCATGCTTAGATGTAAGTTTGAACTGTTTATCATATCAGCAGGGCTTGTTTGATGATTCTTGGTGTTAGTAGGCTAGCTACTGTGCGAGCTATAGTACTTGCAAAACACTCACCTAAGAGAAACATTGGGGCTGATGAGCTCGTGGTACGCTTATACTTATCCCTCGTCGATCGACCAATAGCCCTAGCTCCTAAAATTGTAGGCTTAGCGATCGATCAGACAATAGTCGACATACATTCAGGCCTCATTTGGTTCATAGGGTAGGAAAATCGTAGCAAAAGTACAGAGAACGTGCAACACAAAATCATACCAGTGCAGAGACGTACTCCCTCAGTTCCAAAATAGATGACCTAGGCGGGCTAGTTTGGCCTAGTGGGTTTCAGTGATATGACGTGGTACAGTGCTGTCCAGTCTTCACGTGTGGTAGCAGTATTGCGGGTACAGTAAGTTTTCTTGAAGAAGCGGAATTCAACAAAGTCATGATGGTTCCTTCGTCCGAACAACTTACGGTGGGAAAGGTTGGGCCGGCGATACAATCGGGGTAGACCAGGATAATTTTCTGCATGGTAGGTGGACCAGGATGGTTGACGTCCCACATGTCGGCAAATGAAAGTATTATTTCCGATACAGAGGACGAGCAATGAGTATTCATTGTTTATTTTTGATGAAAGCTATTGTCTCCACTGTTACTCCTTGACTTTGTCAATGCCTCTCTCTCCTCCGCATAAGCGGGGACTACTTGCTATGCATGCAGCGGGCAGCTGGCGTCTTGAGGGGCCAGGGCGGTGAGAGCGGGCTCCGGAAGCGGTCCGGACTCCAGCATGGCCCACCTCACATTATCACCATATATTTCTTGGAGTCCGTGCGCGGCGGGCGGGCGATCTCTTCTCCCTCCCCCATTTCTCTCTTCTCAGCCGACGCCCGCTGAGCGATTAGATTTCGGCTATCGACGGTTTATTCAATTACGGTCCCACATGTCAGTGAAATTGCAAGACAATGCGTGTCCCCTTTGGTGAGCGGCGTGCGAGCCGGACTGTCGGGGTTGCGACGCGTACGAGTCGTAAGTGTGCCACCTTTTCCTTTAGAACTTGTGAAGCATAACATTTTCGCGCGATCGATCGATAGAAATCCAGAACAAAATGACGAGGGCGGTGCTTTCCCGCTTGTTAGGCGGGCTAGTTCGAGTGATATGACGTGCTACAGTGCCGTCCACTTGCTCCATTTTTATGTAAGCAAGAGTTTACACTCGTACGCGGGAGGAGTGCGAAACACCAGGGATCTGATTTTGATCGAGGGATAACTGTTCCCTGCCAAATAATGCAAGATTGTTAGCGATTATAGCATGATAGTTAGGACATCCCCAGCGCTGGCCCACAAATTTACATCGGCATCTATCCGAGGACACTGATGGATGCCATCTGATGCTGCCCGCATACCTTTCGACAACTATATGAACTAACCGGACGAAATTCGTGCAAACAAAGCAAATTTCAAATTAACCGGATGAAATTCATTACATTTCGAAAACTTTTCCTACAAACTGGACGGAATTCATTACATATTTTGCACAAACCGTACTAAACCTACTGTAAACCTAATCTTAACTATCGTCGGCGCCCGACCACCAAGTCCGGCCATGAACCCGAGAAAGCCGGCCATTGCCTTTGCCTCCTCCTCATCCGCCTCGATAACCTCCTCCTCTGGCCGGAGCACAAGGTTATGAAGATTTCCGCCTCCACGTCGCCGTCAAGCGGCTAATCGGCCGCCGATGTTTACCCCACCAAGCTTGGCGTCGACTGAGTGGAGTAGCGGTGGCCTTCCCGGGACCAGAGCGGCGGCGACCTACCGTGTACTACTCTTCCTCGCTGCCGGCTGTGCCCGCGCATGCGCGCCGGCTTCGTGTCGTGGCGGCGGAGGGCGGCCCGGGGGGTGTCGGCGATCTCCTTCGTTTGCTCCTGCGATAGTACGTCGAAGAGAGCTTTGGAGCGCGCCCGGAGCGGAGCCGCCGATGTCCCTCGTCTGCTCATGTGACAGTACATCCAAGAGAGCTTCGGAGCACCACGAGGCCATGGTTGAAGTGGTGCCGACAGAAGGAAGGGGCCGGAGGAGAATAAGTGTGGGTCTTTGGCTATGGCTGGGAGCTGGGGCTCAAGTTAATATAGCGGGCGAATGGCAATGAGCCGCGACAAACGGATGGACAACTGGTGCCGGAGTAGGTTCGTCGGGCGTGAATGCGGACGCTGCTTCAGTGACTTAACTGCAGATGCATTTGGGTGTCTGACATGTGGGCCCAATAGGCGTCTGGCCCGCATGTCAGTGACACACCAATTGCACCTGCAGTTAAGTCCAGTGAATATGGCATTGACATTCTGGAGAGGCGGTGACCATTTCAGGCGCATGCGGACTGTTTGACTGGTCAACCATACAAATACGGAGCTATACGCTGAGCCAGCGACCGTATAATCACCATATCTCATATACAATGATCAAAGTGAGCTATCAA
This sequence comes from Triticum timopheevii, assembly GCA_963921465.1. Lineage (NCBI taxonomy): Eukaryota > Viridiplantae > Streptophyta > Magnoliopsida > Poales > Poaceae > Triticum > Triticum timopheevii. Next base: position 131,261,650 of record OY997266.1, read on the forward strand.
GACAAGTTCGATGACCGCCAATGCATTTTACTCGGTAATAAATGACCAGGATTGAAGGGGAATCCTAATTTGCTTCGTCTTCTGTCCTTGAGCTCTTGACAGACCAATGCACTATACGGTTGTCCGGCCACTCCACCCCAGAGCTCTCACCAAGCGTCGTTCATGCCACCGCGCCGCACACTAACTGGTAAGGCAGCGATGGCATCCTGCCGCGCCGAGTTCCTCGCCGCCCACGAACACACACAAAATGGTAGGGAAGCGATGGCATCCCGTCGTGCCGAGTTCATCGCCTCTCGCGACCTCACAACTATGCGGGAGGAATTTGAAGATGCCAAGGCCGAATGGGCGGTAGAGCAAGAGGCGGCCAAAGCCGCACAGAGGGAGCGGAAAAGTCAGAAAGCACTCAAGAAAAGAGAGGCCCACCGCCGCAAGAAAGAAAAGGACGCATGTGCTGCTGCGGAGAGGTCGGCGGAGATCCAAGCACGGTGGGGTGTCGCCGACAAAGCCGGGAAGGAGAACGACGTCGTCTGGCCAGCATGTGAGAAGTAGTAGTACTAGTAGTTAATGTGTGTGTGTCTGTGTCTGAGTACGAGCATGTACCAGTACTACTAGTTCCTACTGTAGTTTTTAGAGCAAATTACCAGTACATTAGCCTAGACTAAGTGGAAAAATTCTTATCCTATGCATCAAATGGCATCTCTTTCTCTATAGGAATTGAGATGCATGTCATCTCACTTCCTATGATTTTCATATTCCTATCCTATGAACGAAAGGAGGCCTCTGTTGGAGTAAATACTCTAGCTAGCAGTACTACTGGTACAGTAGTTTTCTTCAAGAAGCGGAATTCAACGAAGTCATGATGGTTACTTCGTCCGAGCAACTTCAAAGTGGGAAGTGGGCCTCTGATTTGACGGCTCATTAGTCATTGTTACAGCGGCGCGATGACCTAGGTGACTCTCCCTTGGATTTCTGCGTGCATGGCAAGTGGACCAGGATGGTCGACGTCTCACATGTTGGCGAATGGAAGTATTCTTTTCGATATCGAGGAGCAAGGAAACCGCGTGGTATAGTATCACTGCTGATTGGTTCGCAAAAAAATAGTATCACTGCCGATTTATAATTATTTTTTATTTCTGATGAATGCTAGCGTTTAAACTCTTACGACGAAGGGTGCCAAACACGGCACGTGCTGGATGTCCCACACGTCAGCGAAAGGAGTGGGACATGAACAACATGGTAGAGCCCGGCGTAAAAAAACAGTGTGGTAGAGCGTCTCCACTTCTTCCACTTCTGGGTCGAAGACCACACGTAGTAGTACTTAGCTATATGAACGATACAAAGTGCAACCTGGAGAGAAAGACACGTCTAGTTGGAAGGTCTCGGGGCATACACATAAACAAATATAAAAGTTAATACGTGCCTCCAACTAATATAGTAGTAGTAGAGTACTTAGACACGTACTCCATAACATCACCGTGCATTGCACGTACAAGATTTAGTGGTAGTACGTAGTAAGAGACAAATGCCGCCCAAGAGTTCCCTTCTCGACCTACTTTTGGGTGTTTGGTAGAGTGTATGGAGGGTGCATGAGTCCACACTAGTTTAGCACAAATACACTAGAAGCATGCATGAAGAGAGCATGCATGAAGAGGGGTGTTGAGTTGAGCATGCATGAAGAGGGAACAACTATGCTGAGACGAGAACGCAACCAAACACACCCTGTATGCCACGCATATTCATACCATTTGTGCCTTTCTACTTCACTTACTACGCTACATTACTCAGGTTCGTACGTCCACTCCTGGGTACCTGTCCGTCTCGTAGTTCCAGTGCCACGTGTTCTTCATATAGATGGAACGATCGTTGCATAACACGTGCGCCTTGATGCTAGATGTCTCATGTGTTGGCAAAAGGATGAACAAAGCTCACGTAAAAAAAATAGAGTGGAAGAACATAGATTCCGGACGACCGAGAAGGAGCAAGGAACCTCGTGGTGGAGCGTCTGCACTCATAATATTTAATATTATTCAGCGATATAAAATTAACCAATCATCTCCACAGTGGACTAGAAGAGTACGAAACACGGCAGCCCAGTGTAGTTACATCATACACTAGTACATGGCTAACCCACGCTATCACCATATTTGTTGGCTTCCGTGCGACACCTATCTCTAGTAATCCAGCAGCCTGTATCGCTTCTCCCTCCTCGTCTCTATCAAAGTGCGACGGGCTGGCGTTTCTACTGTCTATTGAGGTCGGTTAACTATCACATGTTAGCGACATGCCAAGAGCATTCTAAAAAATTCCTTTCACGTTCCGTTTTCAAAAAGAAAAAATCCTTTCACGTACGAATTTGCCTGTATGCTTTGAGCAACTTGCATGTCCTATACTGCTCCTGTTTGATACTCCAACTTAGCTAGAGGTTAGACTAACTCATGACTAACCCTGAACTAACTGTAGCCAAAGAGGTGTTTGGGTGACAGGGTTAGATTGACAATAAATGCATTTCATGGAGAGAGAGAAGTGATTTTTTAGTGGTCCCAATGAGAACTATCTCCAGTTAGCACCTCTTGGGTGGGATAGTTTTTTTTGGTGGGTTCGGTGCAACTTGCTCCAATTTAAACCCTCATGCTTGGATACTTTAGGGCTATTTGAGCCCCAACTAGCTCAAACTAACTCTAACCCATGGATCCAAACAGGGCCTATGGCCAGTCTCGACGCGGAGCAGTCGCGTGCACCGGGAAGCGGCGCTCTCTCGGCCGTCGCGCCACTTCAAAGCCGGCGCTAGTGAGAGGTCGCCTCCGCTCTGGCCGGGCATTAATGCGGCACTGACGCTCCAGGCGACGCTGACCGTTTCACGCGGGAAGCGCGCGCTGGCAAGGGAGTATAGGTTTTGAACCGTTTCAGGTGTAGTAGTAATGGTAGTTTGCAAAACTACTCAATTATTGCACTGAGTTTCCTAAGAAATTGTGGTAAAAAACGTTACTCCACAGCCCGCTTCCCTTCTCCTTCCTGCTCGTGATTTACGTGGCCATGTTAACGTGGTTGTGTCAAAAAAATGTCACTTCCTGCTCGTGATTTGCGTTATATAATTACAAGCAAGATTCTCGTGCATTGCACGGAACATCAATATGCATTTTTTTACAAAACACCTGTTGTGATTGACCCATGCAGGAGTAATCCCATGTGCAAAAACTAATGATATCTCGAGAATTTTATTAGAAAACTGGTATCTCGAGAATGTCATCGAAAAAAATGAAAGATGAGAGATAAGGCGAGGAGGAGTGGAGCATGGTGGTGACTGGTGGTCGGAATGGGCGGAGGCATGGGGATGGACGGCGCCGGCAGGCGGCAGCGGCCACCATGCATGCTAGATTGTTCCAGAGACTTATTCCTTTTTTAATTGCTGAGCAATGAGGTTGCGGGAGATAATGATGTGGAGAGAGGTGCGGGTATCTTTTGTAAAATTATCATAGTTTGCTTCCTATCCGTCAGATATAGATCATACGGTCTGTATTACAAGATGGCAGGCACACCATCATCTCCAACTCGTTTTTTGTAAGGGTATACAGATGATAAGTTTGCTGACTACTAAAGTAAAGTGGAATCTGTCCATGTTATGCAAGTAAATAAAGGTGATTGTTTATCATACGGGTAAGGTTGGATGAAGGGTGGTAGGAACAAATGCTCCGCCTAGAGCATGTGTGTGTGAGATGGAGTCTTAGTGTGTGTGGTGTGTGTGTGTGTGTGTTTGTGTGTGTGTGAGAGAGAGAGTGAGAGAGAGGGAGGAGAGAGAGAGAGATGGAGTCTTAGTTTGTGTGTGTGTGTGTGAGAGAGAGAGAGAGAGATGGAGTCTAAGTGTGTGTGTGTGTGTGTTTGTGTGTGTGTGAGAGAGAGAGAGAGATGGAGTCTTGGTGTGTGGGGGGGTGGTGCGTGCGTGCGTGTGTGCGTGTGTGTGTGTGTGCGCGCGCGCGTGCGTGTGTGTGTGTGTGTCCCGGGGTCCTCTGTGGCGGATGTAATTTAAGTGTTCATGGCTTCATCATAGAGAGGTGATGTGTATGGCAGAGGCCACCAACGATGGGGTGCGAGAGAGAAAATGCCCGTAGGAGGGAAGAGAAGGTGCGTGCGCGTGAGAGGAGTCGACATCGAGAGAACGTGTTTGTTCGAGAGACACCACGGAAGACTACTATATATCGATGGTGCATGTAGGCGGGAATTAAACAAAGGGATGGTCTTATTAGTTTCGGGGATATAGGGGAAGAGTGAGAGGCGCGCGGGGCAGGGGGGGGGGGTAGCCAGAAGGAGATTGTTAAGTGTGAGTGTGTGTTTTGCCCATCCAGGCGGAAGTTATGTGCACAAAAGAGGAGAACGATTTGATGTGGCGTTAGGATTGAGGGTAATTAACTACGTATGGAGACATAGAGACCTTGAACATGCATGTGTGAGAGGTATACATGTATACATGAGATGTGTGTGTGTGTGCGCGTGCATGATCGAGATAAAAGAAAGAAGACATAAGTCCTAAGATCAACGACATGGGAGAGACGGATCGGTATGAAAATATGCATGCATGTGAGAATGCAGGGAAGAAGGCCCGACAATTGAGCATGTGTTTTTGTCTTTAAGAGATAGTGGCGTGGGCTGGAGCATGTATCTATGGCAAGCAGAGGGGGTGAGGCGCAACGATTGTGCAAAAGAGATCAACCTATAATGCATATGTATGGATAGGCATATATAGTGTGGGTGATAGGAAGCAAGACTCCATGCGAGAAAGAAATGTTGACGGAGAAACTACAGATAGATACAGAGATGGAGATGCTAGCTAGAGAGACATCCGTTAGTTTGGGTGTCGGAGATGACCGTCGCGTGGTTCAAAGGGTGAAGTTATATATGTGTGTGAGAGGGCACTTGACTGCATGCATGTAGAGAGAAACATATGTAGTGTGCGTGATAGGAACCAAGAGTGAGGGCGAGAAAGAAGGTTGATGGAGAAACAGATAAATAGAAAGATAAAGATGCTAGCTAGTGTGCGCTAGAGATAGGAGTCAAGTGGATCAGAAGGCTGGGTTATGTGTGTGGGTGTGAGAGAGATAGAGATAGGGTGCATGTGAGTCACATACAAACAAATATTAGAGAGAAATGAGATCCAGAGAGACGGAGTTTTGTGTCTGCGAGAGAGAAAGATATTTCACAACGAGAGTGATAGCTAGAGAGGCATATGAGGGAATGCAAGATATCTCTAGGGAGAGAGGGTGTGTTTGAGCGGCATACAAGAGAACAATGGAGAAATATGAGACCCTGGGAGACAGAGTTTGTGTTTGTGTGTGAGAAAGAGATATTGAAGAGAAAGAGTTGTAGGTTCTCATATCTAAGGAGCGAAAGACATCTCTGTATGAGGGGTGTGTGAGTGGCACATATGGGAATAGTTGAGAGAAATGAGACCCCGGGAGACAAAGTTTTGTGTTTGTGTGAGAGAAAGAGATTCCACATGGAGAATCATAGCCAGAGACACATAGCAGGGAGCGAGATATACTTAGAGAGAGAGATAGAGTGATGAAGGTCGATGGAGAGAGTACCGTTACTGTGTTATGAAGATAAAAGATCATTGTAGACATACAGGTAGCGCGAGAGATGCCTGAGAGACGATGAACGCGTATAGGTCCAGAGAGATAGTCCTATATAAGCATGAGTGATAGCTATATGAGACGAATATCTGGATTAAAGGGGATTCAAATATTTAAACTGGAGATCACGACATCGATAATATCATAACGCAAATTGGTGTATCAAACATGCATATTCATTTGAATTTGGGCACACGTGTAATGTTATATAGTTTATCAATATTGGTGATCCATAGATTCTTCAATTACAAACAATGCATGGTTTATATGCAATTAGTGTCTAAACGGGATTACAATAAATGTTGCGTGTGTGAAACACATTATACATGTTTGAGAAGTTAAAAAACCCCTGCATGAAACACACATTAATTGGAGACAGTTAGCGAGGAATGCATACATTGGATTTCAACATAAAGTGGTTTCAAATATTTGAAAATCCAAATTGATGGATACAACCTTATGAATCTGAGATCATGCCATTTGTAAACCATATTTATGTATAAATGGTGTTGTGCTTTTGAAAGTATATATGTAAAAAAATGATGTATATAGAATGTAATTCCAATTGAAAATGGATCCCGCCTGAAAAAAATAGTAGAATACAAACGGGATTCGAATTGAGTTGGCACGGTAAACATGCACTGTGCAAAATTTGAACGAAGCGGGGAAAGTCGCAGTAACCGCCCGAAACCAAAATCTGCGAGATGGAAATCACTACTGCCTATCCCTGCCGCGCAAAGCCTATCTGCTGGATTTCTATAGGTTTCGATAGGGGTAGGTTTGTAATTTCACCCAAACATGACGTAACCGCCTCTCACCCGGATTCATACACGGTGGGCGCCAAAACACAGTGTGCCCTCGGACGAAATCGACTCCCTCCCCGATTCATATTCATACACGGTGGGCGCCAAAAACAAACTCTCGTCGGCAAATATTCGATGTATGCGAGATTACCGTCCTATCCCCAATCGACTAATGTTGCTGTGACGTAGTAGAAATTTGAAATGGGGGCTAAGTTTGTAAATTTCCTCGCATTTGAGACAAGCGCGCCCTGAATACATGGTTCCCCCCTTCCTCTCTACCTCCCTTTTCCCCATTCGTACTCCGTGGGCGCCAAAACACCCTCTCCACCCCACCCTCCTCCGTCCACCGCCGTCCGCCACCCCATCCACCGCCGTCCTCCTCCACCATGCCGGAGCTGATACCCCGATGCCGCCGTCCATTACAAGAGATCGACCTCTCTCATCCATGCCTTCGGACCGGGATCCTTGCATCCTGTCCTCTCGCTTCATCCCCGCCGTCGTCCACCTTGTCGGCGCCGCTCCTACGACCGTCTCGTCCACCGCGCCCTGCCGCCACCGTCTATCCTCCTAGATCTGCTTCCACGCCGCCGACAGCCATCGCTACCGCAGCACCGTCAAATTCTCACCAGATACGTACACGGCGCCACACCAGAGGCAGTACTCTTTCATATCTGCTAAACTTATTTATCGCAGCAAGAAAATAGATCGCCACTGCTTTACTCTGATTTCTTGTCTTGGTTGTGAAGTTGCCTTTGTCCGGTTTGCACCTTCAGATCCGCCATGGCACGCTCAACACTATACTCCCAATGCTTATGGTTTTCCCCTTTTATATTCCACACTAGTTAAATCATAGTAGACTAAATTTTAAAATTGGGTCAGTCGATTTTTCAGAGCTCGCCGGAGTTTGCCGGTGCGATCCAAGGGGCTCAGGTGGTTGTGGGGCCTCGCCGAACGAAGAAAACTCGATGCGGGTGGGGGTGGGGGTGGCGGAGGAACACAGGCGATGGGGGCCGGTGGTCCAGCCGGCGGCCCGTGCGGTGTTCTGTATGGGAAGAATCACAGATGAGGAAGAAGAAGGGTTAGGAGACGTAGGATCTTCATCCAACCGCCTGAAATGGTCGAGAGACAGCTGGGAGTTGCATTCTTAATGCGCTCTGGTTCATCAAGTGTGGGCACTGCGCAACCAACATTTTATTATTCAAAATCTGCTTGCTCTTCTTTACCATGTTCGATAGTGCTGGCCTGTACGTGATCGATAGGCTTTCAATTACTAGCGGCAATACAACACCATATTTTCAAGCCAGTTCCACTTTCCCGATTTATATATCGTGGTTATGGTGTACCCCTGTTATGTACACTATGATCTGCCTAGTTGCTGTGTGCTCTTGTTATCATGGTTTGGCAATAAACTATCTATACAGTATATTATGAACCTATCATCTGCCAGCTATCCTTACTTCTGGAGCCTTTTTTTGTGTACTTGTGCCAGATTATATAAATGCACGCACGATATTACAGCACACATGAGCTCTCTCATCAGAATCCAGTGATAGCACATAAGTGTTTACAGGGGCGCCCCTATATTAGAATATCATCTGCATTACAAAGATAATCTCACAACTATTTATGTTTTCATGGTTCTCAGATATTATACGCAATTACAGTGAATATCAGAATCCGTGCATCAGAAGAATATTGTGGAACACTGCAATGACTTACAAAATTGGCACCAAGGCATTGAGTGCCATTTTGGAAGCAATGAAACTCGTATGCTCCCCACCTGTTGATTCGTGTTCAGAATATCATTCTAATGACTATTCTAACCTCGAGGAGTCAAAGGCAGATGGCCTGTCCTGTTCACCCATCAAGGTGCCTGTTCTAATTTGGCAAGGTTTTATTGAATGCGCGTATCTTGCATATGTTGTCTTGCATTTCTTCTACTTTGTTGCACCACCATCTGCTTAGTTTACTCATCATATAACTCGAGATGCTATGCCCATCCATTATCAATACATATTCCATCTGTCGTCATACCATGTTTTTCCACTCAAATGTTGTTCTTGTGCATCATACATCAAAAAGGAAGAGGGTGATTGCCGAACCTGAAGGAGCACCAGAAAAGTCCTTGAAAAACGTGGTGGTGCCGGAGAAATCAGACAGCGCCCCACTTATATTGGCTGTACAACCAGTGACACAAAACATAGGACCGACTCCAGCAGACTGTACCCATACTTCACTGGCCACACCACTAGCCCCACCACACAGGACCTGCACTCCAGCAAAAGGTATACCGATTTCATTTGCCATAGCACCAGTCGTACCACACAAAAATCCCACTCCAGCAAAAAGTACAACAAGTCCACCGGCCGAAGACCTATCCCAACTGCAGAGATGGCCAATTCCTGCAGATTGGAACCTCATTCCATTTATTCCCAGTTTAAAAGACAATGCTTTCAATGTTGTTAGGGACTACGTGCATATATTCCCATCATGGGAAGATTATAGTGAAGACAAACACCATTTTCACATCTTCCTGTCCAACTTATGTGTAAGTGCTATTATTCATGGTTATTATTTTCCTGTTTTCTGCTGATCGAACACATCAATGATTTACATTACATTGTTGTAACTAGGTGAGGGTCAATCTGGATAGTCATGACGAGCAAAGCTTGCTTGTGCTTTTCAAGGAAGCATTGCAGCAGTATCGGTGTTACCTGAGGAAATCACACTTTGATGGCAAGTCTATAAACGAATTTCCAGTGAAGTCTCCTATGCTAAATTTAGAAGACATTGAATGGAAAAACCTTGTTATGCACTGATCTTGTTCCCAGGATGAGGTACTGTCTATGAAATCACATGACAATTTGAACTTCTACTTTTCCGCATGTGCCTTACGGATCTTTTTTGCAGGAAATCAGCTCGAAGAAGAATTCCGGTTTGAAAAAAACGACAGGATATCGCAAATATGTTGCCCGCTACTTTGCTCTTGTTAGTACCTGTTGTCCTGTATCACTGTACTTGCATACATACCTGGTTCATTATGTGACAGCAGTATGCATGATAGCTTGCTTATCAATTGTTCGCTCCAAATTATCTGATCTGTATGAATGATTACATTAGTGTAGAATATATCCAATGCCAATGAATTTTTTTAGCTCTGCATTGTTCTTGTAAGTACATGTTGTCCTTTATCAGTGTACTTATATTGACAGGTAGTTGTTCATGTACCATCACTCTGCAGCTTATTTTCCTTTGCCCTCCATTTTCTACACATCAGATCTATATTTACTCTTACCATAAGGTTGGTACTGAAGAAGTTTAGCTGTGCATTGCTCTTGGCTGTGCCTTTTGCCTGTATCGCTGCACATACATTTATTGATACTTGGTTATGTAGCATCACTCTTCATCTTATCTTAAATATTCTCCATTTTTTCGTATATTATCACATCTATATTTACTCTTAACAAAATGTAGAATAAAGGCAATGCTTATGAAGAACATTCTGTGCTAAACCTCTTGAATTGCCCCCGCATCAGCATGGACAAGGGCTTTATAGAGCCTGTCTTCACCAGTAATGTAAGTTTGTCCTTCTCAAGCCTTCAAACTTTGTTGTGTATATTTGGTTAGGCATGACTGCAACAGCTGTTTATTTTTGGTGTTTGCATCAAATTGCATGTTTAAAGTTTATTATGTAGTTCATAAACAAAAGTTTGTGCTTCTCAATTTAAGTTTTCAGTTGTACAACCAAGTTCCTTCTTCATACCATGTAAATTAAACTATACAGAGCAAGTGATCTTCTTTTGCACTGCATGTATGCTTCTGTTCTTCATCCGTAATCCAGTGGTGTGGTGAACCTACCCACTACAGCACAATGTCATATTCTGCAGTGTCTTAACTATGAACAATGTCATATCATTCTACTATTATTTAAACCGCCTCTTTATTTGCCAATCTGAAATGGGATAAATTGATAGCACACTAACCATTGATACTTATGAGTTCTTGATCTGTAATCCAGTGGTGTTATGAAGCTGCCAACTCATTCACAATGTCAATTCCTGCCATGTCTTTTCCTGAACAATACCATATTGTGTTAATGCAATTTTAAACTGTGTCACTTTATTCGTCAGTAAGAAATGTGATGAATTGTCAGCACTGATACTTTTATGTGCAAAACCTGTCATCTGTCTGCTTGTTTATCTTTCAGAGTGAGGAAGATATAAGTGTTGAACAAGCGCAGTCTCATCATCTTGCTCAGCTGCTTGTGCTGTAGCTCCCCAGCAGGGCTAACCTTTCTTGAACTCTATTGAAGTGCTGACGGTTTTGTATATTATTTTGTCGGCGTGTTTATTTGCACTGGTGGCGATCTTTGATGCCCAGTGTATGTAATCTGCTGTCTGCTTGTGCTTTATTATCATAGTGGCGAACTTTGATGCCCAGTGGATGTAATATGCCGTAATTTCTTTATTGTATAGTCTAGGTTTTTTCTTATTCATGATGCTGCAGTTATTTTACTGTATATATATCCTGTCTTCGCAGTAAACTGGCCAAACCGTAAAATTACGGTATATAATCGGGCCGTCATGCAATCACGATGTATGATCCGCATCATGGGCCCCGTCAAACTGGCCCACTAGTAGATTCGGGCCTTTAATAGGCCGAGTAACCCCCGGCCCTCTTTTTGCAAGAAAACTCGATGGGCTTTTAGGAGGCTGAGAAGTAGGCTGGGCCTAAAACGTGCCGAATAGCTCATGGGCCGGCGGCAGCCCGAAATGGACCCTGGCCCATGATTGTGCGAGTCAATTCACGGGCTTTTAACAGGCCAAAGTTGTCTCGGTCCTTATTTGGCACAATCAGATATCGGTTGCGAGCAGGCCGGATGCAAACCGGGCCATAGTTAGGCCCAACTATATGACGGGCTTTTAACAGGCCGAAATTAATATAGGACCGAAATGTTAAATGTGCCCTTAACAGGCCGAAACTAATATCAGGCCGAATTACTAAATGGGCCTTTAGCAAGTGGGCCCAAAAGCATAGCGTCCAGTCAACGGGCCGAATCTGATATGGGCCATAATTGAGCCCAAAGCCTCTTAAAGGGCCGGACCTGATCTGGGCCGTGATTTGGCCCAGAAAGTGGGAGGCTTTTAATGGGCCGGATCTTATATGGGCCATTACTAGGCCCGGAACGTGGCAGGCCATTAATGGACCGGATCAATTATGGGTCGGCATTTGGCCCAAAACATGGCAGCCAGTTAATGGGCCGGCCTACTAGGGTCCTCAAAATCTTGTGGGCCTACAGCTGGGCCGGCCCATTATGATCCGCAAGAATTTTGTGGGCCTTTACCTGGGCCGGCCCATTATGGCACACAAAAATCTTGTGGGCCTTTACTTAGCCCGGCCTATTATGGCCTGCGAAATCTTGTGGGCCTTTAGCTGGGCCAGCCCATTATAGTCCGCAAAATCTCGTGGGCCTTTAACTGGGTCGGCCCATTATGGGCCGCCAAATCTTGTGGGCCTTTAGTTGGGCCGGCCCATTTAAACTTGATTGGCTGTGCCACGTGTCGACGTATCATAGGCGCCTTCTGTCCAATGAGCGGATGACATCTGTCCCAACGATGAGCCGACACGTGTTTCTTCCAGCCAATGATGATTTTACACGTGGAAAATCCCCATTGGTCGGGGCTGTTAACGGGTTATCGGTTCCAAAACCCGACCTGATAGCTTAACGGCGTTCCGTTACGGTGGATGCCACGTGTCGGTCACCCTTGACGAAAGCACTTCTGTGACGCGCGATTTATCGTCATGGAAGTGGACACTTCCGTGATGATAATTTTGTTAATGTCATGAAACACTTCTACGACAGCACAGGTATGACTATCTTGATTCTGTCATAAATTTGTCATGGATGTACATGCATGACAAAAACGCAACCTACTGTGACAAACACGTATCATCATGGAAGTGTATTTTTTTGTAGTGACAGTAGGGACCCACCAGCGTCATGGCAGTACGCAAGCAAGTGCCTCGTTATTACAAGCCCAAAAAAATGGTTCCTCCTAATGGTTGGACATCTAGGGCTCACGCCATTGTCAGCGTAGTCAATAAACGAGAGAATTACACTACGAGCGGTTGACACCAGGGACCCAGCAGGTTGCGCGTTTTTTCATTACAAGATTTTAAATTCTATTGATTTTTATGCGTGGACAATTATTTGGATTTTATATTTATATAAATTATTTTTTCAAAATAGTTTAAATGTGAATCGATAGTTCAAGATTAAAAATAGTTGGCGACACCGAAATATGCAAAATTTCGTATAATTTTTAACCGTGGCCATAATATGGGGTGTAATGCTAACAAAAAGAAGATGGGCTCCAAAAAAATTCTTAAGAATTAAAAAATTGGTTGTAAATTATTAGAAATAATGGCAGATGGGTTGTATGATATTTTCCACAGATTTGAGGCTGACTTGTGCGCCTACTGTTGACGTGTATGCTTTCCTAAAAAAAGAAGGTTGACGCACACGCAACGCCGTGTCAACTTAGTCAACACACGAGAGCAGTGACTGTTGGATGTCCATCCAACGGCCGTCGTGCTTCTTCAATCTCTGCTCTTCCTGCTCCAGCCGCTCAAATAAGTGCCAGCGGGACTGCCTGCTCCCTCCTCCCGCGGCCGACTATGCTGCCGCGTAGGCCTCACCGCCCCACCGTACTCCCATCGCTGGCCTAGCCATTCCTCTACTCACCCACACCTGCTGTTATTCTCCGGCGATGACAGACGAACCAGTAAACCCTCATACTCCCTTCTGTGTGGGAAACAACTGCCGAGTCTTACCTGGCTCCGTGTCGTTCCCTTCCTAGGCCTCGCTGTCGTCCACCGCCCTGGTGCTCTCGGCGCGGCCTGGTCAACGTGATCAATGAACGACATCCATCGGAAGTGGACTGTACGTGGAAAGGCTAACAGCTGGGTCCACGGCCGCACGCAAGGAAATGCCTCCTTATTACGTGCAAAATAATGATTCATCCACCTGACAGCTAGGACCCACCGGAAGGGCCTCTATATTTCACGAATACGTTCCTCCGGCTGACAGGTCGGACCCACCAACTATATCTTCGCACGCAAGGAAGTGCCTCTTATTACGCACAAAAAAAGAATACCCCCCTGCTAGCTGGGACCCACCATAGTGGGAGGCTGACTTGTGGGCCTACTAAGTTGACGGGGACGGAGGGCTTTGTCAACTTAGTCAATATGAATGATTCTAGCTCCAGTGACCGTACGATGTCCATCCAACGGCTGTAGTGCTTCTTCAACCTCTGGTCTTCTTACTTCAGCCGCCCAAACCAGTGTCGGTCGTGCCGCGTGCTCCTGCCTCCCATGGCCGGCTATGATGCCGCGGAGGCCTCACCGCCCCCTACTACTCCCACCGTTGGCTAGGCCATCCACTCACCCATACCCCCTATTATTCTGCAGCGATGGCAGCCTCACACCGCAGCCGAACCAGTGAACCCTCGTACTCCTCTCCACATGGGCTTCCACTGCCGCGTCTTCCCCGGCTCCACGTCGTCCCCTTCCTAGGCCTCGTTGTCGTCCACCGCCCTGGTGCTCTCGGTGCGGTGTGGTCAACATGGTCAAGGAACGACTTCCATCGGAAGAGTACTATACGTGGAGAGGCTGACAGTTGGGTCCACGGCAGCAGCAAGGAAGTGCCTCCTTATTACGCACAAAATAATGATTCCTCCACCTGACAGCAGGGACCCACCGGATGGGCCACCATATTTTGGAAAAAAACATTTCTCCCTGACTGCTGGGACCCACCAGCTACATCTTCGCACGCAAGGAAGTGCGTCCATATTATGGGCAAAAAAAAACGATTCGCCCCCTGACTGTTGGGACCCACCAGCTACATCTTCGCAGGCAAGGAAGTGCCTGACAGTCGGGACCCACCTGGTTGAAGCGTACATATCATTGTCATTCTGGTAGTGAACGTGTACGTACATACTGGTCGATGTAGAGGCGCGCACGTGTCATAGTAGAGGCGCACACGTAGCATGTACACATACGTACAACGGCCAGGGTGCAAGAAAGTAAATACGGTCACGTACGTACATACGGGCGGGGTCTCGAACGCCTACTCGCGCATACGTACGACTAGGGCTCGTGTACATGGCTAGGTCAGAACGGAGAAACTGCGCCGTCGTCGTATTCATGGGGAGCCAACCGGCTGGGTCGGAATGGAGTGCGTCGTCGTGTTCATTGGGAGGGCTTGGACGAAATAGCTGATGGAAACGAGGCCCGTCGTACCACAGAACAGATGAAATGGCCTTGTGTTTAACCGGCCACGGTCGAAACGGGATCCTGTTCATCAGGAGGGGTCTGGCGTACCGCGAGACGGAGGAAACGGACTTCTGTTGGACCTCCTACGGTCGAAACAGGGTCATGTCGATTGGGAGGGGTGTGGCGTACCGCGAAACGGAGGAAACAGACTTGTGTTGGAGCGCTACGGTCGAAACGGGGGTCCTGTTCATCGGGAGGGGTGTGGCATACCGCAAAACGGGACTCCACGGGACACTGTTCATCTCCACCGTCGACCTCCTCCAGCCCCCACGGGCTACTGTTCATCCACCATCGACCTCCTCCAGCCTCCACTTGCGACTGTTCATCCACGGGCTCCTGATCATCCAGCCTCCACCGCGCGCTCCTCCACTGGCTACTGTTCAACCAGCCCTCTCCACGGGGTCCTGTTCAACCACCCCTCCATAGGCTACTGTTCATACAGCACTCTACCGGCTACTGTTCATACAGCACTCTACCGGCTACTGTTCAACTAGCCCTCCACCGGCTACTTTTCAACCTTCCCTCCACCGGCTACTGTTCAACCTTCCCTCCACGGGCTCCTGTTCATCCAGTCCTCCATGGGGTCCTATTCATCCACGCCCAACCGGCTCGATGGATCGGGGTCCTGTTCATCCAAGGGCAACACCATGGGGTCCTTTTCATCCAACCCCCCCCCCCCCACAACGCTCACTATTTATCAAGAGGCAGCATCGATCGGCTTCAGTTAGCAGCAATAGTGAAGGAATCGCTCGAGCGCTCAGGTTTAGTAACGCGTAGCCTGCAGTGCAATCGCTTGGGTTCAGTTAGGCGACGCCTCGCTCGGGTTAGAGCCCAACGTCTCGCACCCACGCGCGTACGTGTATGAGAGAAACGCGCATCGCTCGGCCCCCGACCACCCACCGTAACCGGGAACTCCCCGATATTTTCCTTGCCCTCGCTTCTACCACGGTTTTTTTCGTCATGCATGGCCCAAAGAATGTCATGCAGCTGCGTCTCCAGCCCGCCCAGGACAAAAATCCCATTTTCTGTCGTGATTTTTTGTCATAGAATTAGGAGCCCACCACATCTATGATGATACCGGGTTTTGTCACAATTATCGTCATAGAAGTGTCTTAAGTATGACAGAAAAAAAATTCGTTCGGCCCCAAATGTCACGGATGTGTCTTTTTTTAGTGTTTGTTCCTTCTCATCCTCTTTTTCTTCACCAGATTTCCCTGCCTCCACAGTATTTTTCCTCTTGTCGTCTTCTACTGTCTCTTTCCTTCCAGCTTTAGCTTGCCAAATCATCTTATCACCATTTCCATCACCAGCAAACTCCTCCTCCTCTTCAATTCCTCTGCCTAGCCCTGTCCCCGCACCAAATCTCCCTCCACCTCTGCCAAAACCTCCATTTCTATCAAAGAAATTAGACCTACCTCTACTCCATCCACTCCCTCTCCCTATGCTATTGAATCTTCCCGCAACATCTCCCCTTCTCTCTGTTGAATCTGGCAGCTCCATATCCTCTCCCAAAATTCCCAGCCATCTCTCCCTTCGACGGTGGTGGGGGGAAGGGAGTAGGAAACCCTAAAGAATGGGACTGCATTCTCCCCACTCCCATCCCCTGCTTTATATCCACCTGCCCCTTTTGCTTTTCCTGGGCTGGGCTCTCATTTGGCCCACTAGCCCTCCACCATGGTAGGCCTAAGTCCAAATCCATGTCCACATCTTTCCCCACAGAGCCTCCAAAAATAATCAGAGGTCTCTGTTGGCCATCATTTTTCCTTTCCTCATTTCCCTTTTTTTCGTAGCCGAATGTGACCCAATAGGGGTTTCTTTCATTTCTAAGTCCCCAAAATCAATCCCCTCTTCTTCATACCAAGACAAAATTGGAGGATTATTTCCATTTTCCATATGTATTTTCACAACAACTGCATCAATCCCTTTAGTATTATTTTTCCTGTCTATTCTAGCATCCCCCTGGTCTCCCCAACCATTTCCCCTCTCTTGCTCTTTTATTTTGTAGGTAACTCTGCTGACCTCATCACCAGCTTGAGATTGAAGCCTTTTTTGTTTCTAATTTTGGATCTAAACTCTCTCAATCCTTTCATACTAATTATCCTAGCATCATCAACATCAATCGACGAAGTAGATGCTAAGTATTTAATGCAATTATCCATACCTGAAGAGAAGATCGGGTCCTCCCCCTTCCCCTCCTCCTCAGAGTCCTCCCCGGCCAACAACCAGAAGCGATTGCCGGCCGGCGAGCACCCTACTGGCGGCGGGAGAGAGCTTGGAGGCGAGGGGAACCCCTCAGGAAGCGGGGGGAGCAGCGAGGAAGCGAGGTCGGAGTCGCTGGAGTCCTGGCCCGACGCCTTGGTGGTTCCGCCTCCTCCTCGTCTTCTTCGATGTCGATCGGCATCCACCTGGACCCGGGCGCCGGAATCCCCATCACTAGCTCCTGCGGTGGTGCCGGCGGTTGGATCTGGCTGTAGCGGAGCGATCGAAACACCTTCCACTTCTCCCTCTGCTCCGGTATCGGCGACTCTGCCTCGAGCATCGCCCAGAGCAGCACCCCCATCGCCGGCTGGCGGTCGTAGTTGGGGAAGCATCTGAGGATTTCCTCCCCCTTGAGCTTGTCCCTCACCATCCCCGACGCGTCGTTGAGCGCCTTCGCCGTCGGGAACCAGCGGTCGATCTCCTTCAACCTTCCCATCAGCACCTCGTCGTCGGCGGACAACGCCCACATCTGCTGCTCGCGCGTCGTCATCCAACCCTAGCTCTCGATGCGGCGGAGCGCGGTGGTTTGCGAGATTGGGAGAAGTGGGGAGGAGAGCGGTGGAGAGCCGAGGCGTCTGCGTGGGCCTCCTAATATCCTCTCTCGCCCCTCCCCTCACGCCATTACTCACCTCGGGAACCGCGTCGGACTCGCCCCACCGGCCAGCCGCCGCAATACGCGCCAAGTGGCACGGGAACTGTATCATGTGGCCCACCGAGAACCCCGCGTCATCGCGCCACCCCCGTGCGTCGAGCTCCACCTTGTCGGCGTTGAGGAGCTCCAGCTGCTGTCCTCGCCGGCTTACGGTCCCTGGCCTGAAGACCAGCAGCGCCGTGCCGAGGTTCGGCATGAAGTCGCACCTGATCCGCGCGCATGCTGTCCACATGCGTGACATGTTGGGATTTGGATTAGAGAGGTCCCGCGCCCGTGTGGATTCCGTGTGCTCTAAGGCGAGTTTCCTGTACTTGGCCTGATAACCCAGTTTTACTCAGTGACTTCTAGTTATTTCAATCAAAAGGGAGAAAACAAATTTAAGTTCAGAGACATGACCATACGCTAATGAAAGCAACAAAACAGGCCATGCAAAGGACGGCCTTTCGAGAAAATAGTTTTCAATACGACGTGGCTTTGCTGGTCCTTTGGGCTCAATCTGCTGTTCATAAACTTATTTAATAATCCCCAGTAAAAAACTAGGTGCAAGAATAGATAAAAGCTGATTAACCAACAATATACAAAATTTAATCGAACTGCAGAGCTTCTTCCACTTTCGAAGATTCCTAACAAAAGAAACAACAGACGCAAGAAAAGTCGATCATAAGCCGCATCAATTCGGTCAAACAGCCAGCACTGGCGTCTGCCTGTTCCTATCTCGGAGAGCAAGACTTGTTAATTATCAGACGACGAAGCACCCCTCAGACGATCAATCAGCTCCCCTTTTTTCAGCTTGGAGTAACCTCTCATCCCCCTCACCCTCGCCATGTCCCTCAGCTCGGGCACCGTCATGCCCTCGAAATTTGGCTGCCCATCTTGCCGCAGTCCCTCTGAAAGCACAAGCCACGCACGCCTTGTCAGAACGACAAGCGGATCGATGATGATCCAGAGCAAAGGAAACAAACTACATCTGTGATGTTTTTCAGTTACCGTGTGGTTTCATCTTCCTGCCGGCATCTTCGAGCGTCGGCTTCCTCGTCCTCCCGGGCGGCTTGGGCGAGTCCCTGGCAATGGCGGCCTGGATGCCCCCGAAGAACTCTATGAGCTCTTCTCTGCTGTGCTTCTTGACCGCCATTCTTGAAGTGGAGGACCCGTTGGCTTCTGCTCTGACCGTCAGGGAAGATGAGCACGGCAGAGAGCCTCGCCGTGGAACGCGATGGAGAGCAATATCTGCAGGTGCGACCAAATTCAGCACTACAGACTTCACCAAAACACGGCGCGGTTACTAGTTAACTGAGAGTTTTTTCATCAGTGGTTACTATTTATATTTTCGAAAAACTAATCTGGCAAAGAGCAGAAAAGGTGATTTCTAGTGAACAGCAGAGACTACAATGGTGCCTGTTTTGTGCTCCAATCCGTTTCCGCGACAAGTAATTTGGGACGGAGGGAATAGTATGTATCATATAAAATCATACAAAAAGTATAACCAGCAAGGCAATGAACACAAGGAGCTTAAACACACTGACCTTGATGAAAATGTTTTCTGTTGAAAAGGGGATAACTACAATGTTTGATAATCACCTCTTTGGAGAGCAAATGATCCGGGGAAGGCGGCTTTTCGCAGAGGACTGGGAGAGATTTGGTGATGTTGCATGAGAATTCCTCCCATTTCTCCTCTCCTCTTCTCCTCTGCCAAAGAACCGAAGCTGGCCTCCTTGCTGTTCTCCAATGGAGTGACAGTTGTGCTATTACTCTGTGTGTCCTCTATCCTCTTTCTCAGCCACACGGAGATGGTAAATGATGCAGTCCATGAAGTTTTACATAAACACCCTCGTTAGAAAATGGACCTCTTTTAGCGTCGATGGAGCAGAAAGGACCGTAGCTAACATGTGTCATTTTGTTAGTTTTAAGGGATGCGAGGGGGCAAATGCCAAAGAGGCAGCCTAATCCAGAAAGCTATCCACTGCAAGACCAAACCACGCCGACAGCGCCAATTTCGCGGCAAAAATTTGAACTCCTCCCATGGCGACGCCCACATCCGCCTCCATTTCCGGCCACCTCCGAGCTCCGCCGCCATGGCCGCCTCCCAAGGGCACCAGCCAGAGAGCGAGGGTTCGGTGTGGCGTCCTCGCACCGTCCGGCCAAGCCTTGGAGGCTGCCGCTCCTCCGAGGGACGCCGAGAAATCGCCAAACTGGCCCCCGAGTTCCGACGTGAACCTGCAGATTCAGAGGCTGTGTCGGTCGGGTGACTTGGCGGAGGCTTTGCGGTTGCTCGGCTCGGATGGGGTCGATGACCGGAGCTACGGCGCCGTCCTCCAGCTCTGCTCGGAGATGAGGTCGTTGGAGGGTGGGAAGAGAGCCCATTTCCTGGTTCGGGCATCCGGCCTTGGAATAGATGGAATGGACAGTGTTCTTGGCCAGAAATTGGTGCTGATGTACTTGAAGTGCGGGGATTTGGGGAGTGCAAGAAGGGTGTTTGATGAAATGCCTCAAGTAAGCGATGTGCGTGTTTGGACTGCACTGATGAGCGGTTATGCCAAGGCCGGCGATTTACAAGAAGGTGTGTTGCTGTTTAGGAAGATGCACTGCTGTGGGGTTCGACCGGACGCGTACACCATTTCCTGCGTCTTGAAGTGCATTGCTGGTTTGGGCAGTATCGCGGATGGTGAGGTAGTTCATGGGTACCTTGAGAAGTTGGGTTTTGGCTCGCAGTGTGCAGTTGGAAATGCATTGATGGCTCTGTACTCAAGGTGTGGCCGTAACGAGGAAGCTTTGCGGGTCTTTGAAGGAATGCCTCAGCGGGATGCTATTTCTTGGAATTCTGTGATCAGTGGATGCTTTTCAAATGGATGGCATGGCAGGGCTGTTGGGCATTTAAGCGAAATGTGGTTTGAAGGCCTGGAGATCGATTCTGTGACGATGCTCAGTGTTCTGCCTGCCTGTGCTGAATTAGGTTACGAGCTTGTTGGAAGAGTGATTCATGGGTACTCTGTGAAAACTGGATTACTGTGGGAGCTTGAGTCTTTGGAGAGAGGAGTAGATGAAAATCTGGGATCCAAATTGGTATTCATGTATGTCAAATGTGGTGAATTGGGCTATGCACGAAAGGTATTTGATGCAATGTCATCAAAAAGCAGCATACATGTGTGGAATCTACTGATGGGTGGGTATGCAAAGGTTGGTGAATTTCAAGAAAGCCTATTTCTTTTTGAGAAAATGCATGACAGTGGAATTGCCCCGGATGAGCACACCGTTTCATGCCTTGTAAAGTGCGTCACTAGTTTGTATAGTGCTAGGGATGGCCTAGTGATTCATGGGTATCTTTTGAAGTTGGGTTTTGGTGCACAGTGTGCAGTTTGCAATGCAATGATATCATTCTATGCGAAATCCAATATGACTGAAGATGCACTCTTGGTATTTGATGGAATGCCTCATCGAGATGTCATTTCTTGGAATTCTATCATCAGTGGCTGCACTTTCAATGGATTACACAGCAAAGCTGTTGAGCTATTTGTAAGTATGTGGTTACAAGGACAGGAGTTGGATTCAGCCACATTGTTAAGTGTTTTGCCTGCTTGTGCACAGTTGCACCATTGGTTCCTAGGGAGAGTGGCTCACGGGTACTCTGTGAAAACTGGGTTGGTAAGTGAGATATCTCTCGCTAATGTTCTTCTCGATATGTACTCAAATTGCTCAGATTGGCGTAGCACCAATAAGATATTCAGGAACATGGATCAGAAAAACGTTGTCTCATGGACAGCAATAATTACGAGTTATACCAGGGCTGGTCTTTTTGACAAAGTGGCTGGGTTATTGCAAGAAATGGCACTAGAAGGTATCAGACCAGATAACTTTGCAATTACAAGTGCTCTTCATGCTTTTGCTGGTAATGAATTGCTGAAAGATGGCAAATCTGTCCATGGATATGCCATCAGAAATGGAATGGAGAAAGATCTTCCTGTGACCAATGCGCTAATGGGAATGTATGCGAAATGCGGAAATATGGAGGAAGCAAGGTTGATTTTTTATGATGCAGCGAGTAAGGATGTGATATCATGGAATACACTGATAGGAGGTTATTCCAGGAATAATCTTGCCAACGAAGCGTTCAGTTTGTTCACGGAAATGCTGCTCCAGCTCAGACCTAATGCCGTGACCATGACCTGCATCCTTCCTGCCGCGGCAAGCCTTTCATCCCTGGAGCGAGGCAGAGAGATGCACACCTATGCCTTACGAAGAGGGTACTTGGAAGACGATTTCGTAGCCAATGCCCTCATGGACATGTATGTTAAGTGTGGCGCATTGCTGCTAGCTCGACGGCTGTTTGACAGGTTGAGCAGCAAGAACCTCATCTCATGGACCATCATGGTAGCGGGATATGGCATGCATGGCCGTGGCAGGGATGCCATTGCTCTCTTTGAGCAGATGAGGACCAGTGGCATTATGCCAGATGCAGCCTCGTTCAGTGCCATACTGTATGCTTGCAGCCATTCAGGTCTGAGAGATGAGGGATGGCGATTCTTCGATGCGATGCGTCGTGAACACAGAATAGAGCCCAGGCTGAAGCACTACACCTGCATGGTTGACCTACTAACCAACACCGGCAATTTGAGGGAAGCTTACGAGTTCATCGATTCGATGCCGATCGAGCCAGATTCAAGCATATGGGTCTCATTGCTGAAGGGATGCAGAATTCACTGGGATATCAAGCTTGCAGAGGAGGTAGCAGAGAGGGTCTTTGAACTGGAACCTGAAAACACCGGGTACTACGTTCTTCTTGCCAACATATATGCTGAAGCTGAGAGATGGGAGGCTGTAAGGAAGCTCAGGAACAAGATCGGCGGCCGAGGGCTCCGGGAGAAAACTGGCTGCAGCTGGATTGAGGCCAGGGGCAAGGTTCAGGTCTTCGTCGCGGGCAACCGGAATCATCCGCAGAGGGCAAGGATCGCGGAGTTCCTGGATGAAGTTGCCAGAAGAATGCAGGAAGAAGGCCATGACCCGAAGAAGAGATATGCTCTGATGGGCGCTGACGACGCGGTGCACGGCGAATCACTCTGCGGTCACAGCTCGAAGCTCGCCGTCGCGTTTGGGGTGCTGAATCTGTCGGAAGGGCGCCCGATCCGCGTGACAAAGAACTCAAGGGTTTGCACCCACTGCCACGAGGCCGCCAAGTTCATATCCAAGATGTGCAGCAGGGAGATCATACTGAGGGATTCCAACAGGTTCCATCATTTTGAACAAGGCAGGTGCTCTTGCAGAGGTTACTGGTAACTATTCGCAAAAAAAAAGAGGTTACTGGTAACAACACCACTGCTATGTGACAGTAATTAGTGAATCGGCTTGCCAGCTGCAGTATGTTCATAGCTGTTGCTAGAAATATATTAGCATGTAATATCACTGTATCACAATCACAACGTTTGCGGAAATGACTTTGGCCCAGATCTTTTTGCGCAGGATTCTCCAGAATCAAGATTCTGGAGAGCTGCCCACAGAATCTGCACTAGGATCCTAGTGAAAAACTGAAAATCAATAGGGGTATTCTCCTGTCTGAAACGTTTTCTTTTGAGGGCGTTTTCTTTTGAGGGAGTTGTCCAGAATCTTGAGAATCCAGGTTTTGGGAGGATTTTGAGTTGCACTAGGATTCTCCGGAATTCTGCCCAAGATTTCCAAGGCACAATCGAGTTCTTTCGTTTTGTTGATTTTCCAGACCCAGATTCTCCAGAATCTGCTCAAAGGAACTGGGCCTTCGTAAGAAACAACAGTTACAATTCTACGAAATCATAAGGAAAACAAAAGATTTAAGCACATTTCACCATCTTTGATGAACTGCCAACACAAACCCAATCATTCCATACTGAAACCATACATTTATAACGCCAACACAACAAAGATATACATGTCTATCCTAGCAGCACATCAGAGTACAAGCTTTCAGTACCACATAACTTTTGTCTCGTTACAAAAAATGGTTTCTGCAGAGCCTCTGAAGTCATGTACTGTCATTTCATCAGGTCTAGCTGCAGCTGGCTTGGGTTCATATGAAGAGACAGGAGTTGGGGCAAACATGGCACTGATGACCAGGAAACATGCTGTGTCATACCCCAGAAAACTGTCCATAAGGCAACACCGCGCATTTCTCCATCTATGGGAAATTATATACTTTGACCACCTTGGATGTATCGCACACAATCAGGTTATCCGAATCAGTTGGAGCAGTACACAACCAATTTACCTGACAAGATAGATCAGATGTCAGTATTATGCCTAGAAATTTCAATGGCATAGTAACTAACAAAGCTTAATCTATATGTATTGGTGTTGTTAGTGCCATATCAAAAGACAATAATTAAAACAAAATTGAAGGTCTAGTTATGACCTTTTTCTTCACATCAATATCCAACACCAGTTCACTATTGCTGCTTGTTTCAGGAGAAAATCCTTTGGACCAATCCCATACTTTCAGTGATGCGTCATTACCACCTGAAACAAGGAACTTTCCCTTCTCACCAAACGCTGAAAATGCCCTGTTAAGTGGTTAATTAGTGAAACAGTGAGACAAGTAAGGAACATAGAAACAGCATAAAGGGACTTACACACAGGAGACAGCTGCAGTATGGCCACCCATTGAGTAATCAAGATGGATCCTTCTCCTTTGACATTGATTATTGCTCCCATCCCCAAGATCAGTTATTTTTGAGCTCATGGTCGAACCCCCTCCCCTAGAAGGGCCTTTGAATTTTGCAGGGGCCAATTCATATTCTAGATCAACCACATCAACAGCACCGTCCCCCCTTGCAACGGCACAAACTTTGTACAACCCTCCTAAAATGCCCTCTTCAGAAACTGCTACCGAGTGAACGAAAGCAGGGTTGAGACATTGCCCTGTACTACCCGAAGAACTGCTATTTTGCAACTCAGGTGATCCTGACATTCAACAGAAATACGTTCACCGATCCACATCTGATAATAGCAAAGTGAAAAATAATAGAGCTTACAACTTTTCAATGAATCAACAGATTTTTTCCTATTATGTAAACTAACTAGTGCGACTCTTCTTTCTAATAGACACATAGGAGCTGCATTTAATATGCCTTAAGCAAGTTTCATGAGGTTTACTAGGAACTGTTAGAATGCATCATTATCAGGACAAGGCATAAGTATCAGTTCGGAAATAGAAGAATTAGGTACCATAATCAATAGAAAATAGTGTTCGCCCTTTGGAGAAATCCCACACAGCAAGCTTTGAGTCGAGGCCACCAGTAATTGCTGCCAAATCAAGACGATAATACGTTTAAAATAACATATCAAAGATAGACATATAATAGTTCTTCCCTTATCAGCTGTAAAAAAAAGGAAGAAGCAGGAGCAAATAAAAGTGTCAAATAAAACAAAGAAAAAGTGAACAATAGCAATAACCTGTCCAAGGTCTCCAAGGAATGAATTGTACACTGCTGCAAATCTGTTGAAATATTGCTAAGGGAGACAGTTGCAGGGCAACGGAAACATTAAATTGGGAATAATAATGCGCAAAACAAAACTTAAACACTGTTATTTGATGAAAAGGTAGGAATTTATCCAGACCACATAAGGATACACTTGTGTGCGCTTCCCTCAATCTTTTGTACAAGCACTTTTGAGCGATATTAACAATCTGTGAGAGGAAGAGTCAAACTTATGAAGAGTGAAATAATTTATCATGACAAAGAAGTAAAAACTTATTTCATACAAGTTTCTTCAGCTTGAAGATACTACTAGAGCACCCAAAAGCCTAGATCTAAAGTTATCCAACAATCGTCTTGCTATTCAACTCTTACTTGTGACCAATAACCAAGGACGTTAGAACCAATTACAGCTTAGAACCAAAAAGTACTGGTTTTATTGATCTAATCCTTCTTGGTCCTAAGTAAGAAAGCCTATTATTTAATTCTATTATTTCGAAAAGATCTTCTATACCTTAACATCCCCACTGTCATCTGCAGCAGCAAGAAAGCCTTTAGAACTGACAGCAATCTGCATAAAATGTGGAACTCTTAGAATCTGCCCTTGCTGGACACAGTTAAATGTTAGTATCAGGCCAAAGGGCTAAGGTCCATTAATAAGAGAAAATTCACAATCACGGCATCATCTCACACCGTAATAAAAAGACTAAAAGAAGTGGTGTTGCAGATAGCACAAAATACCTGGTTGATTTCATCTCTATTGTAGTTATATGTCTCCATTGGCTTTGATTGAGATCCCTGCAAGAAAACTACTTTAATCATATTCCTAGTAAAAACCAACGCAAAAGTCACATCGACTTGGGAATACAAATATTAAGTGGGTGCTCAGTTACCATACGAATATCGAAGGACATAATTTCATTTCCAGCCGATACATATACATGATCTTCATTTCCTATCAAATGAAAACAAATGACATTAAAGTGTGTGAAGTTTGCTCGTCCTACAAAAAATGGGAAGAACTTCTTGAGATGTTTGGAGGGCATTACTGACCTGGTTTAAAACAGATGGAGGAAATAGGTTTATTTGCCGCCTCAATGGTCAAGAGCACATCTTTAGTGCGCAAATCAAACCAGCAAAGACATCCATCCTAAGGTGACAGAATAAGCTACTAGAAGTTTAGAACATGAGATTGACGAAGGGCAGAAACATCAGAATTACCAAGTAGTACGAAATTATATGCCTAAGGTTTTGAAGTGTTGAATAACCATTAGCAACTTATCATTGTAATTTTCTGCAGAAATGGAAAGAAGACCTACATAAGGAAATAACCTACTGGCCTTGGAGCATAATACCAGGACTTACCACTTCCCCAGTACCTTAACAAAATATTCTAGTGCCGCGTGCCATTTCTCATCTCAGTTTACAGTTACTTTCTACTGAGCATAAAACGTTACCAATACTTCTGTGAGAGGCGAATGCTGAGAAATTCATTGTGTGGTATCAAACTTAAATGCCATCATGTACACATACTAGCATGAGACCATGAAAAAAGTCATTGGGTGTTCAAAATCTGTTATCCTGGCAGTACTTCACAAGGCATTGCAATTGCATTCTGTACAATAATACAATGCTATCCACAAGATGTGGTCCAGTTAATCCTGCAGCAACGAGCTCAATGCCTCAATGTGCATCCAGAGAAGCAAGAACATCACTTGGCTGCATAGCTTGCCTTCCCAGTGCAGCAGTGTCCAACAAATTAGCTCAATCGTTCACGGCTAAAGCTCAAGGAGCGCCACGCCAAAGCCTCCATCGACAAAGCCAGTGCGAAGCAACTGGATCCCATTGACAGCATTGCACTACTGCGGCATCACACAAAAGCAGCAGGCGGGCCACGAGATTCGGCCACTATACCAGCCAGGCCCCACGAGGTGTTCGACCAGTGTCCTAACCGAGAGAAACCATGGTACCACAACTAGGGGCAGCGCGAGGACGTCCCTCACGGGCTACAGGGTGTTGACGCGAGGCCATGGAACGGGGTAACCCTTTTCTTGGAGAAAATTCAGAGGCTCGGAGCGAGTAGAGGCGTGTACCTCGCCGGATGACGCCACGACGCCCGGGCGGGCGGAGGACGCTACGCAGCAGGTGACGGCGCCCTTCTTGTGCCCCCGCAGCCGCCGGGGCTTCCGCTCCGTCGATGTCGCCGCCGCCGCCGCCGTTTCTGTCTCAGACATGGCGCGCGTGGCCGGTGAAGACGCGAGGCTTTCTCTTTCCCCCCTTTGACCCTTGTCGTCGGCGCACAACCTCCCCCAGGCTGAGAAAGCACGGCACGGGTGCGTGTGACCCGTTCGATTGAAATATGAACGGTCTAGATGAGATCCTCGCTCCTTTATTTCAGAAAGACAAGTGGGGCATACCCTAGAAACAGCGGGTCGTCCCGGAGCTGCTTCCGTTCCACCACCCAAGTCCGGCGACTCCGCCGGCGAGTTTCCTTGGTTAAACCTCTCTTGAGGAGGATTGGAGAGGTTTTGGTGGGAATCGAGGTGGATTTTAACTTGCAAGGGTTTTGATCTTCTTATTAGTATCTTCTGTTCGTGAATTTGTCCGCAAATTTTACACAGGATTTAAACCAATCGGATGGTTTTTGTTTGCACCGGTACACATTCACTATAGTTTTAATATATTTCATTAAATATAAGCATTCAAAAGTTAATCTAGTCTAAATCTTTGTTGTCATCTGTTGTCTAAGTCCTTGTTGTTTCCATGTTCGTTGACATGGGTTGTGACTTGTGAGCCCCGAAGAGGCGAAGAGTGAAGATATGGGTTGCGGACGAGAAGAGTAAGACACGATACATAGACTGATCCACATGAGACATGAGACGTCGTCTTCTTTGAAGCCATACTCTTCCTCGTAGGAGTTCGCGATTTCAGGGTGGAGACGAGGTCAAGTGGTCAACCATAGATGTGGACAGGCCGGCCTCATGGTGCGCCAGCGCAGGCAGATGTACATCAAATATCCATTTCAGAATTTTTTTCCGAACTGGATCCATTTCAGAATTGATGCAGTACACACGATGTTGTGTGCACTGACGTCCAGCCAATAATTGCTCTGCACCGTGAGATGCCTTAGGAACAAAAGTACAAAGGGAAGTGTTTGTGGCCGGCGCGCCGGCCCAAGCGTTGGGCCGGTCACATGCGCGTCGACTAATGCGCCAGATCGGACGCTCGCGTTCCCTCCGCAGCCGCACGTCCACGTGCTGGCCGGGTCCACACACCGCTTTGACCGCAGCGTTATCCCTTTCCTCGCGTTGCCTCCTCCATTCTCCACCACTCATTCTGCTTTTCCCCATCCACTTCCGCTTCTTGCTGCTGCACAGAGGCGACCCAACACGGAGATGCGAAAATTTGGTGGCGAAGTGCCGGCGACCGGTGCGGTGTAGATGCCACGGCGTTCGTCTTTTTGGTGGCCGGAGCTGAGCGGGGCTGCAACCGTGACGGTGCTGCAACTAGCGCTCGTTGCCATGGCCGCCCGCAGCTGATTTGTGCTCCTGCTCCTCTTCATGGCCGCCACAGTAAGATTTTTGCTACAACCATGTGTTCTTTTTGCTGGAACCGGTCCATGTTTTTGCTACCACCCACATCACCCTAAAATCTGCTCCCGTGGTGATTTTTGCTGGAACCGGCGAACCATTTTGCTACATTTGTTTTGAGTTTTTGTTACTACCGTTGTTTTGTGGTTTTTTTGCTACATCCATCTCCATGACATCGCATGTTTTCTTTCAGTCGAGTTTTGCTACAATCATACTTTGATTTGCTGGAACCGAAGATAATTTTTGCTACAACCGTATTTTCATTTTGCTGGAACCGAAGACCATTTTTGCTACATCCACCCACAGCGGTGTTGGACGGCGGCGACGGCTTTTCTTTGCTGCAACCGTCTCGGATTTTTGCTACTACCGGAGACGCCATTTGCTACTACCAGAGTCTTGTTGGAAGCATCAGGAGTTTTCGCTACCACCCCAAGTTTTTTTTGACTTTTGCTGAACCAGCCTAAAAATTGCTACCACCGTCTTTCGATTTTGCTGGAACCGGCATTTTTTTTGCTTCACCGGCGGCGGTGAAGGTGGGTCGTGTTTGCTTCGCCGGCGGCAAGCAGGGTAGCGGCCGGCGACGTGAGGCTCCGCGAGCCGCGGGGGGCCTCGCCGGAGATGCGCCGCGGGGGCGTTGCTGGAGCTGGGCCTCGCGCGGAGATGCGCCGCGGGGGCCTTGCTGGAGCTGGGCCTCGCCGGAGATGCGCCGTGGGGACCTTTGCCGGAGCTGCGCGGTGCTGCAAGCCGCGGGGGGATCTCGCCGGAGATGCGCCGTGCTGCGAGCCGCAGGGGATCTCGCCGGAGATGCGCCACGGGCCCGAGGAAGAAGAAGCTGGGGCGATTTTTTTTTTTTTTTTGGCTTCAGATCCAACCGCCGCGTGGCTCGCATCGAGCGGCTATGGCTGGACCGGCCGAAAGTTTCGGCCGGTGCGCCGGCGCCTAGCGGTGCCCAAGTACAAATGGCTGGATGAAAAAGTCGTGTGTATGTTGTTTAAAAAGTGCCGGCTGCATAGCAGTGCTCTATCCATTTACCTTCCAGTTGATCTTTAGCCATCGGCGCGCAATTAGTGCAAGACGGGAAGGTAAAACGAGGCTGAAAATAAAGTTGCCGAAGCAGAAAAGGATATACTCCCGAGTAATACGCAAATGCTGATTCAAATGCCCAAGATGCCGCCGCTGAGCCTCCACCTTCCCCAAATAGAATCTCAAGAGCTGGGAAGCAATGAGCGCAGGTACCATGCCATGGGGCCGCCAACGCCGGTGAATCCCCTCAACCGTGCTCCACCACCATTCACCATCTCAAATTCCCAACTCGCCGTCACCGGTACTGCACCTCTGCGCTGTGTAATCTACTGTATCTCCTAACCAGGTTAAAATTCACCATCGCGCGTTTCTTAATTGGGCGAATCAGATCTACGACTGGAACGCAGGATGTCGCCGTCGAGATCCAGGAAGCGCCCTTCGGGGCCGCAGCCCACCACCGCGCTCGCAAAGAAGCGGCACTGCCCCGCGGTGGTGGCCTCGGACGATGTCGCCGGCGCGGCGGTACCCTCGTCGCCGTCCTCCTCCTCCTCCTGGGCGTCGCTTCCAGGGGACATGGTTCGACAGATAGCTTGGCGCGTGCTGGCCGGCGATTTTCTGGATTACGTCCGCTTCCGCGCCGTTTGCACCAGTTGGCGGTCCGGCGCCGTGTGCCCGCGCGGCCGCGGCGTCACCGATCCACGCTTCCACCCGCGCCGCTGGATGATGCTGCCGGAGGGCAACGGCCTCTACCCCGGCCACCGAAACCTTGGTGGCTACATCCGCTTCTTCAACCTTGACACTGGCGCCCTCGCCCGTGTCGAGCTCCCTCTGTTCAAGAACCACTGTGCTCTGGAATCGGTCGACGGCCTCCTGCTCCTCCAGAGAGACCAAGACACCGCCATCCGCCTCCTCCACCCTTTCACCCGCGACATTGTTGAGCTCCCGCCGCTCGCCACCCTCCTCACGCAGCTGGGCGACGACCTCCACAGCGCACACACCGACCCCGAGCTGCGGAAATGGTACTACATCAGGTACTGCGTGTGCGCTTCCGTTTCCTGCAGCGGCGGATCCGTCGTCGTCATGCTCGCGTTCCGTCGTCTGATGCGTGTAGCCTTTGCTGCCTCCGACTCCCAAGACCAGCAATGGACCATGCCAAGCTGGGCAGTCCCATTCAACATCGCGCCCTTGGCATTCCAAGGCAGGCTATACTTTGTGCACCACCCTACAACTAATGGCTCGCTGGTTTTCCAGATCGACCCGCCCCTGCAGGTTGGTTCGCCGCCGCTGCCGCCAAAGCTGATCGCCAGATGTCCGGTGGATAAACTCTACAGGGGCTCCCATCTGGTAGAATGCAACTCACAGATCCTGCTTGTTGGCCATGGCGACAGTTCCTTGAAGCACATTGTGATTTACAAACTCGAGGACCTTATCTTGGAAAGGTTTGTCCCGGTGACAAGCATTGGAGACCGTGCCCTCTTTCTCCAAGGGAAGTGCCTGAGTGTCTCCTCCACGGCGCTGCCCACTGTCATGTCTGAAACTGTTGTCTATACCCATCCAATATACTATCATTATGCACAATACCACCTCAGGACTGGTGCTTGGTCTCAACCAATCGACACATGCGGTCTAGATGGCTTTAACCCGGGTCCTCGTAGCCTCATCCACCATGTCATTACTTGCTGCATTCGCAATGTCTGGTATGGTACTGGCACTCCTACTCTGTTTTTCCTCACCACTCCCTATTTATGTTGTCACAGCTGTTCCCTAGATCATGTTAATTAGTGGGCTTAATACATTCTCCTTGTGACCCTTGTAGGAACAAAGGGCTATTATATTCGAAAAGGCTAGAAAATAGGCTTCCAACGCTTCCTTGGAAGGTGAAGAGAAAGCTTCGTTATTGGGTAAATTTTACTCGCATATAATCCTTTCTTTCTGTGCTATCAACTCAAAGTGATTAATATATTTATGATTACCACCTTTAGTTTTATTATCCTAACAAATAAGCAACCAACCATCGATCTAACTTGGACAGATGCTCAGTCCTCACAATAGTATGTGCTCTTGATCAACACCCAACTCACAGAAACTCAGCCGTCAGAAATTTAGAATCCTCCTAATCCACAAGCAGTTTGATAAGGTGTTCTTGTGGTACCCGCAATCCCCTCGTTTCTATTGAACTAACTTTGAGATTTGCCCACTTCTTTTTTGTTGTTCTACACGACCAATCAGCCAAATAATTAGGGGGAATCGATTGATTGTTCTTGCCCACCTCAACCTGGTATGCTTATATAGTGGATGCTTAGGCCCTTGACCTTTCTAATACACTTGGATTCCTGGGATACCACAGCAACATGTGAAATGTTATTGTGGTCTCTTGTAATTTATTATTTTGTCTTATTTTTGGCACACCTATTGATCACCGAATGCTCTCAGGATTTGTGCCAGGATAACTTGTCTAAGAACCATGGGGTGCGCTTGGTTTGAGCCCAATCAAACCCCACCAAAACATTGGCTAGCAAATATTTTTGCGTATGTTTTGATTAACCATGTTTTGTTGGTTGCGAGATCTTATGGGTTTCACCTCTAGCCTACCCCAACTTGTTTGGAACTAAAGGCTTTGTTGTTGTTGTTGTTGTTGTTGTTGTTTGATTAACCATGTTTTGGTCAATTGCCCAGAATAATGGACTGGAATTGGCTGGTGGGAGCATGGACAAGCTAAAATATTAGGAACCATCAAAGCAAGAACAAAAATAATTGGCCACGAACAAAAATTGGTATGGTTGGTTTTGATCATCACTATCCAAATACAACACTAACAAGGTAAAGATTATGCTGGGCAAAATAAATATGGTAAATGATTATCCAATAAGAAACATGTTAAAGGATGTTGCCAGAGGAAGCAAATAAGGCAAGCCATTATGCTAGAAAAATCATGCTAAAGGATTCAGCAGCTAACTGATAGTTATTATTTAGATGCCCCATGCTTATTTCTGGTTTTAGATTTGATCATATATATTGGTTTAATTGGTTTCATCACTTATGTTACATCTTCTTTTGTACGTGTGCTCCTTTTGCTAGTCATAAAAGGCCCTTGTGACCAGAAGCTGGTGGATGCCTGGATGTCCTTGGCGCCAAGAAGAAGGAAGACTACTTGTGGAGGGTTTCTTTCACCCCTTCCCCTTCTTTAATAGATGATACGCACACTCGTGCATATTCCAGAAAAAAAAGAAGGGAGAGTAGTTACACTCGTACCTCCCCGTCTTCTCCTTGTTGCTATAACTTTTCTCATGACACCAATTGTGACGATATTGTAGCTTTGACAAATTTACATATGCTTACCTTCTATTTTTCAGCAATCATGTAGCTCGGATAGATGAAGCACATGATGTTTTATTCCTGTCTTGTTTCCTACAAGCATTTAGGTAGTGTATATTGTCTTTGGTTCACTCTCGTGTAGTTCATGAGGGAAGTTCTTTCACATTTGTTAGAATCCCCTAACTCTAAGGCCTCCTTTAATTTATAGAAAATTTGTAGGAATTCTATATGATAGAATTTTTATAGTAAAAATACCCTGAGAGCTCTTTGGTTTGTAGGAACTACTCCTATACAGGATTGGTTCCTATCTTCACATATCAAAGGAAAGAAAAATATTAGCTCAGACCTAATGAAAAAGTTTATATCTTATGAACCAAATGATATCTCTTTTTATCCTATGAACAAAGAAGCCTAAGGGCCTGGTCGATACTCACCTGGCTCCCAACTCAGTGAACTCCAGGTCTAGAACTGGCCCAAACGGTCGAACACTAGGAGTTATGAGCAAGAGCTGGAAACAAGGGAGTGGAAGTTGATTGATATAGTGATATTACACATGTATGCCACTGCGAAGTGAATTCGTGTACTACCGGTTTTGCTGCAACTAATCTCCTCTCGTGTCCTCTAGCATGGATGAGCGGGTCGTTTTCCCCGGATGGAACGGCCCTTTTCATTAGATGACACGTGGATTCATGTATCTCAAAGCAACCCACCCGACACAGCTTTCCTCCCGCCACCCCCACGTGCGATTGAAGGAGAAACCCTAGTCGTCGCCAACTAGGCTCCTCCCTCCTTCGTCCCCCTCCTCGCCGCAGTCGGATCTCGCTGGCGGGCAAAGCCCTGCCGACGTGGGCGGCGATGAGGCTTCCTCTCTTCTTCGCGTGGTGGTGGATGGCACGAGTGGCATCATCGGGCGAGGGTGCGGCACTGCAGGGGGCGTGGCGGCGAGCACGCGGCCGTAGAATGGGAGGGGTGGCGGCAGCCTGGCAGGGGCGCTGCGCGGGGCATGGGTCGGGGATGCGCTCCCCTGTGATCTCCGAGGAGGAACCGGTGGTGAGCCCCGAGCCTTGCGTGGAGGCGGTGGGGCGGGGCTGCAGCTGATCTGGGGGCGTCGTCCTACGGCCTTCCTCATGGGCGTGCTTCCGCGGCTCTCGTTTAGGTGTGCTCTGGTCTCGAGGAGGTGAGGTGGCTAGTGCTAGTGACTGTCATGGCAAGCGAGTAGGCTGAGGGTGTAGAGCTTGGGCCGCGGTCGGACGCCTCTGCGGTGGTTTTTGGGGGCGGCGACGTAGGGGTGGGAGCCCATGGTGGTTGCACATGTGGTCGGCGTGGGTGCAACATGGCGGTTGATGAGTGTGGGGGTGGCAGTGGAAAGCTCCCTTCTCCTTGGTGCGGGTTGGTGGTGCGCGGTTTTGCTCGTCGACATAGCTTTGACCTAGGGTTTGTGCTCGGGCGGACTAGATCTAGACTCGAGGTAGATCGGAGTTGGTGCTCCGGGTAGGTGAGGTTGGGCTTGGTCCAGGTGGTGCTCGGTGGTGGTGGTCGTGTTAGCGCTGCGTCATTGTGCGGATAGACGCGAGTGACCATGGACATGGTGTCGTGTGAGCTCGCCTGGCCAATGTCTCAGTTGGCTCGCCGGCAGCCGTTGGCAGTCTCGGAGTCATGTCCCCCCTGTCTATCGGGTATTGGCTGGGGACGCAGGTGTGGGTGCCTCCTACGACGAAGGCATCTAACCAGACTCAGGGACTGGTGCTGGGTTAGGAGTAGATGGAGCGTCGTCACTCTTCCTACCGTGGTTGAGTGTGTTGTGATGTGGGCGGCGGATGTATCTCGCAACAGAGACGCCGGGGCGGCGGCCTCGGAGGGCGGCCCACATGGTTTATCTTCGGCGGGCATCATTGCGGTGGTGGTGACTCCCCTCCCGGGTTGTGTGGGCAACATGATGGGTTGAGCCACCTCGGATGTGCCCTCTCTCTTGATGGGGCAGCGTCTTGACCCACATCTGGGGTTCTGTCTTCGTCGCACTCCTTATGGCGGCCTCTCGTGGTGGCACGGGTGAGTTGCTGAGAGAAAGCTCAGTGCATTGGCGCCGACGAGGGTGACATCTGAGGGTGTCACACTCTTCTTGAAGACACCGTTGTGGTTCTTCTCATTGTGCTAGGTCATAGTGTGGGGGTGTTTAGTTCTTCCCGTGCTCGTTGCAGCTGGAAGAAGACGAAGACTTTGAAACCGTTTTAGGCATGATTTTCAATGATGATATTTGGCGCCATAGGAAAGGATCGCAGTTTGGCCACATACACATCAACCGTGATAGAGTGGAGGGCGATGCCAAGATCTTGAGAGACTACTTTGCTCCGAAGCCAATCTATCTGGAGAAGTACTTTTGCCGGTGCTTTTGGATGCACACGAGTCTTTTCTGACCATTGCAAAAGCCGTTGAGAAGTATGATGACTGGTTCAAGCTCTGGAGAAATGCAAGTGGAGAAATAAGTGCAAGCCGTCTGATGAAGTGCATTACGGCTGTTCGAGTCTTCACATATGGGTGTTCGGCTGATGCCGTTGACAAGTATGTCCGCATTGTTGAAGACACAATCTTAGAGGCCGTTCGAAGGTTCACTAAGGCAATGATCGATGTCTTTTCACCTGAGTACTTGAGAGCATCCACCGAGGAAGACACCCAGAGGTTGATGACAGTGAGTGAAGCAAGAGGATGGCCAGGGATGCTTGGATCACTTGACTATATGCACTAGACATGAAAAAATGTCTTGCAGGATGGAAGGGTCATAAAGGCTGCTATAACGATCCAACGATCATTCTTGAGGCAGTTGCATCAAGGGATCTTTGGATACGACATTCATTCTTTGGTTTGCCTGGGTTCACAATGACTTGAATGTGAGATCACCACTGTTTTTTAGACTTAATACAGAAGATGCTCCTGCTTGCAATTACTCGATCAATGGACACAACTACTCGATAAGTTACTACCTTGTGGATCCATATTAGTCAAAATAATTTAGCATCTAAAAGGTAACAAAGATATTTACTTTGCCCAATGTCAAGAAGCTGGTAGGAAAGATGTGAAGAGAGCCTTGGTGTGTTTTAGAAGCGCTTTGCAATTGTTTACTCGGTCAATGAACACAACTACTCGTTAAGTTACTACTTTGTGGATGGCATCTATCCACCATGGCCATATTAGTCAAAAAATAAGCGTCTAAAAGGTAACAAAAATATTAGAAAAGATGTGGAAAATGCCTTCGATGTGTTTTAGAAGTGCTTTGCGCGCTTTGCAATTGTTGAGTACTAAAGCTCCAAGGTTTTATGGCAGGTCATACCTTATTGCACCATATTGCATAACATGATCATTATTTCTTGAAGAGCATCGAAAATAAAGAACCGATAAGTTCATCCTCAGCTGCAAGATATTCATACTTGATCATGATGATCTTCCTGAGCATCATAGGAAAGACCTTATGTTTAATTTCTATATGTGTACTAATACACATAATATGTATTCCTTCTGAAAAGAAATATATAGTAAATAAATGAATAGTTATCTAAACGCTCATAATTTTTTAATGGAATGAGCAAGTGCAATAGAATTATATAAATTTTTATTTTTTTAATGATTATTCTGTAGGGTGCTATTTTCATGTCGTAAGGCTCTCGAAGCTGAAATTGTGTGCGTGCATAGAATATCTCTCTTTCGCCCTACAAAGAAGTGACTTACGGATTCTACAGTTGCTGTCAAGTTGATCCAAAGCCTACGCTTCTCTTATTAAGAAAATTAGGCATCTCTTGTCTCTTCGTGATTCTTGTATTACTCATGTTAATCGTACTCAGAATAATATTAGTGATAGTTTAGTTAAGTTTGGTAAAGGCGAGGGCAGAACTATGACTTGGTTAGGGCCCAGAAGTTGCTTTGTCTTTAGCTTTTGATGATTGTAAGGATCTTGTGATTGAGTAATACAAGTTTTCACCCGAAAAAAAAGAATTATGTAAGTTCAGACAATTTTTTTACTCCTCTTCGTTATATATAAGGGATCGAATAGGTCCCGCTTGAGGATCGCTTTAGAGTTGCCCGTAGCAGTTTCACCATGGAATTTTCGATTGCAACAAGGCAGGAGGAAGCAGGCGAGCACCAATTCCTCGATGTCGCCGACGAGCTTCCCGGTGTCGCCGCAAAACTTGCAGAAGGTGACCCGCCGCAGATTCACGCTCTGACTCTGAGCAAGTAGTAGTAGACTCGTAGGCAGCAAGTCGATATAATTTACGTACATGACATCGTGTACAGATATGAAAATACAGGATGGCGTCGCCCTAAGCCAATGCTTCTCCTCTATCTGCTGCCATGATACATCCTCTCTTATTCGTTACCGCGGTGCACTGCAAAATCACACTAGTTGCCGCCGCTCACAAGAGCGTCCTTGTAGGAACCCTCCGGCGGCGGCGGGACGGGCGGTGCCCTCGGCTCGTGCCGCGGCGCCGGCGGCGCCCAGGTATCCCCTACATTGCCTCCGTGCTTCCCCCTCCGGCCCTCCTCTAGGATGAGAGGCACCTTGCCCTCTCTCTCCCTGCCAAGCCGCTCCTGCGCGCCGCCGCGCAGCTTCTCGAGCCCCCGCCCGCCCATCTGCTGCATCTTGAACACCTTGAGGAGGTTCAGCAGCCCTCCCGCCAAGAACAGCAGGCTCCCGAACAGGCAGTACCACGCCCAGCTCCTCCCCTGCATCCAGAGCAGAGTATTTTAGCACCGCCGTGTTCTTGAATGGAATGAAATCTCAAGTGTTCAGTTGGTTACCAGTAGGGTGAAGCTGTGGGAGGAGTGGCCGTGGACGTCGTTCCGGTTGACGACGCCGCCGATGAAGAAGAGGGTGCTGCCGAGCAGAAACGGGATGTGCACGCTCTTCTGGAGGATCTGGACGTGCCCGTTGGCTCGCTCGTAAACTTGGCACATGTTGTGTATGGACCCGAGGCACCACAGCGCTGGCCCGGCGATGAGCAGGTTCAGGCCGTGCCTCTCCAGGCCGCGCCGGTGCCCTCTCTCCATCTGCGACGTTTGTTCCATGGATTCAGATAAGAAAGAACAGCATGCAACTCCAGTGTCCAGTCTGAACTCTGAACTTGCTGGTACTACTAGCTTGGATGGATGAACTCCAACTTCATACCTGGATTTCGAACAAGATGAGCGCGACCAAGGTGAGCGCGGCGCCGGCGAGCTGCACGGCGGGGGCGGCGAGCTCGACGAGCACGAACTGGGTGTCGAGCCCGGCCAGGCCAAGGTTGTAATCGACGCCGGCGACGTGCGCCAGCAGGTCGTGCGCGTTCACTGCCAGCACGCCCAGCAGCCCGACGACGGCCACCGCGAGGCCGGCCTTGGTGGACACCGCCCACGGCCACAGCTGCGCCAGGA
This sequence comes from Triticum timopheevii, assembly GCA_963921465.1. Taxonomy (NCBI): domain Eukaryota; kingdom Viridiplantae; phylum Streptophyta; class Magnoliopsida; order Poales; family Poaceae; genus Triticum; species Triticum timopheevii. The sequence goes on from OY997266.1 coordinate 131,300,086, forward strand.
AGCCGACGACGAGGAGGACGGCGGCGAAGACGTACACCCCGGCGTTGATGTACTCCCACCGCCGGTTGCGCGACGTCTCGCCGCCCGTGGCGCCGAGGCTGTACGCGCGGCAGTCCCGCGCCGTGGCTAGCTTCACCATGGCTGGGTGCAGATTATTCTGGTTCTAGCTAGCTTGCTGCAGGCCGCAGTGGAGGAGTTGAAGTGGTGGTCGGCGGACACGGCGATCTGGACTGTGGAGCGGGGATGGCGGAAAGGCGCTATGTGTAAGCTCGGGCGGGGGTCCATGGCAGATACGTGGCGGCGTGCATGCAGCGCCATGTAAGGCAGGCGCGAGTCGGGCTCTGATTCGTCACGCACGGCGCCGGCGAGTAAACTATGGGATACGAGTGCTTCTGGACTATACGAGACACACGCCACTTCACACACGAGTCAAACCACGTGGGCAGTATCACACAAGACAGAAGGGGCTACGTCACCCTCGCCTCACGGCAAATTTGACAAATTTGATCTCTGAATGAAATCATTTCATAAAATGAACTGTCCCTAAAAGAATTTCACTCAGCTGACCTTTTTAAATGACGCCCGATACGAAGGCGTCACACTACATTGTGCAACGCCTGACTGACAGGCGCTACACGCTTGGCCAGTATCGCACCCCGAACTGCCTAAAAAATATTAAGTCAATGTGCAGCGCCTAAGAGCTAGGCGCCATACTATACAGTGTAGCGCCTAGCTCTTAGGTGTTGCACTAGTGGTTGCTTCATTTTGTAGTGCAACCACTAGTGCAACGCCTAGGAGCTAGGCGCCACACTGTATAGTGTGGCGCCTAGCTCTCAGGCGTTGCACACTGATTTAGTAATTCTTCGGATCACCCGGGTGCGATGCTGGCTAGGCGTGCAGGCGCTGCACAGTGTAGTATGGTGCCTTCGTGTCGGGCGCCACTCAAAAAGGTCAGCCGAGTGAAATTTTTTTAAGGGTAGCTTATTTTATGAAATGATTTCATCCACAGATCAAAATTATCAATTTTGCCTCAGTTTGGTAATTTCTTTTAACAGAGCAGAGACGCATACGACACGTATACTCTACCCAATGAGCACTGACCGAGCTGCCACATTATCTTGAGATTGACGAAGTTGCTATGGAAACGTCTCGTCCCGTTGAACGCACACCATCGAAAGGTCAGAAATAAATTTAGAAATAATGCGAGCACTAGTGTCAAGTCTACGGTCTGCTGGTTGGGATACCACTTTCGTCCTAACCATCTGTACAAAGATTGTTTTACATGAATTTTGTACGAATTCTAATTGTAGAAGGAATTTTGTAAAAAAATCGGTTAAACTAAGTGATGATTCCTAAGGATTGGATGTGTTTTGCTGTGCAGTTGTTGTTGTTGTTGGGGTTTTATTAAAAAAAGATTGGTTGGTGTGTGGCAGAAATGATGAAGGGCATTTTCATTTTTTATATTATGGTATTTGGTTGGTCTCTTTCTGTGGGTATCATTATCTATTATCTGTAAACTGATCCAGGTGTATGCAGGGAAGTTTTGCAGTGCTTGCCACACGTATTATATTGGTGCTACAATGTCGCATATTGGCATTTATATTTTGTCGCGTGATCGGAAGGTGCAAGAATTATGTGTTTTTATAAGCTGATTGTTGCAAATTGCTTTGAGAAATCATTGACCAGTCCAAATCGTGAACCAAATTTAAAATTGAGCACCTCACTTGAACAAAAGAGCTCCTTGAGAAATTATTGAGCAAGTCAAAAATTGGGAACTCAATCCAGAATCATATTGGTGCTACATGCTGGCATTTATTTTTTGTCAAGTAATGAGAGTGTGTGCGAGACTGATATATTTTTATAAACTGGTTGTTGCTAATTGATTTAAAAATTTATTGATCAGTCAAAATTGTGAACCAAATTTAAAATTGAGCACCTCACTTGAACAAGAGAGCTCCTTGAGAAATCATTGAGCAAGTCAAAAATTGGGAACTCAATCCAGAATCATATTGGTGCTACATGCTAGCATTTGTTTTTTGTCAAGTAATGAGAGTGTGTGCGAGACTGATATATTTTTATAAACTGGTTGTTGCTAATTGATTTAAAAAATTATTGATCAGTCAAAATTGTGAACCAAATTTAAAATTGAACCCTTCACCTGGATGAAAAAGTTCCTTGAAAAATTATTGACCAAGCTAATATCGGAAATTTGGAACCCAATCCGAGAGACCTTCACCTCTAGGAAGCTTAGTAATATAGTAGATTTTTATGTAGGATAGGAACCAATCATTGTCACATATTCTCTATACTTAGCTAATGTAATGTTCCATCTTATGTCAAGTTTTCTCCATCCACCCAACCTCTACCTATTTTTCTTGGTTTTTCATCCCATTCTAGCATCTGATCAAACCAATCTTTGATACCCTAATAAATCAGATCAATCTATGATATAGCAATAAATTCATGATCTGTAAATAATTTTTTTCTTACAAATAAACTGTCATCGATCAACATATTTGGTAACCCAATAAAGAAGATCAATCATGGGCAGATACCTATTTTATTAGTTTAAGAAATGGCAAAAATATCTATACTTTATAACAAAACATAATCTTATTTTGTCCATTTGTTTTGCATCAAGATTTGTCCTATATGGTCCTCTTATTGTGTTAAAAAAATATTTGGCTCCCGTGGGAACACACGGGCACATACCTATATTAAAGAAAAAAACATCTGCCTGGACTTAATGGAAATATTTTTATCCTATGCATCAAATGACATCTCTTTTGTATAGGAATTGAGATACATGTCATCTCGCTTTTATGGTTTTCTTCTTCTTATTATTTTGATAAATGATGGATTTTATTGACACGAAATGAAGCATCTAGTGGATACAGACACAATGAGCACACATCTGACTTCTGCATAATTAGAATGCAGATAATCAACACCAACACAGAGACACAAAAAACATGCTTGCAAATAGCGAAGTCATACAAGACCAAAACTACGCCTAAGCGAGGAAAATGACAAAATCGTGAAGCGGTCAAATTCGCGATCGACAAACTACAACTATAACCATATCCGTACAAACCATCTAATTGCACCATAAGGACAACGAGTTTCTTTAACAGCAAATGAGAGCCAAAGTAGTAGTATATGTAGTGTAGGAGTGGTAGGGGGACGTGGAGTTTCTATACCCAGGAGCAAATGCTCCTGGTGTGAACAGTAAACTCAAAAAAAATTCAAACAAAGTTCAAAAAAATATGAAATTTATTTGTGGCATACTTTCACAAATGTTTGTTGTCCATACAAAATTTCATCACAAAATCACATTGGTGGCAAGGTGTGGTAAAAAAACAAAATCGAAGATCTGGAAATTGTTACTTACAAAAGCATTTTGGAGCTCTGATTTTTTTGGCACAACTTCCACCAATGTGATTTCGCGATGAATTTTTGCATGCACGACCAAAATTTGTGAAAGTATGTCACAATTTTTTTAGAATTTTTAGAATTTTTTTTCCTATTTTTTTGATTTTACTGTTCACACCAGGAGCATTTGCTCCTGGGTGTAGAAAGGCACTTTTGTGGAAGGGGTAACTATACCTTTGCTAACATCTATTATCTTTAGCGCATTCCTAAAGAAATTTCTGGATCGGCTGCAATTTGTTTGTTTGGAAGTGTAATCGCCTGAAATCATTCTATGAATTGCAGCACATATCAAAGGCTCATAAGTTGCAACACATAATTAAGTATTTAGCTTAGCACATATTTTCACATTCTAAAATGGTTCACAAAAGTGGAACAAATGTTCAGTTTTCCATTGTTAAGTGTCAAACGAAGTGCTAACTGTGTACAATACTTGACTACAATCATAGTAGGAGCAAAACATACATTGTAAAAACATAAATAATTTAATTAATAACTTTATCCAAAAATTAACAAATAATGACAAATCCATATATGTAACAAATCAATATGGATACTTTTAAGTTTAAACTCAGATAAAGTTATCACAGCCTCAAAAGCACCACATGCACTAGTGCAGAAAAGCGTAGTTATGGCGTGTCAGAAATAGTCTTGCTGGCGTAGGAGCCCCACGTCACCAATATGACGCAGTGTTAAAAAATAGTGGTGGCGTTGGAGCCTATGTCAGCACTATTCTGCATACTAATGGCGTTGGATTTAACCACACGACATCATTATCAACAATAGCTATGGCGTGTGACACAGTACAACGACAGTAATAAGATAAATCTTCTCTGGCGCCGCGCATCCGACGTCAGTACTAGGTTTTTGAAAGCTGTAAAAAAATGTTGCCAGGGCAGCAGAAAATCGCTGCCACGGCAATGTCATTTATTACGAATTTATATAAACACATTTTTGTCCCACATTGATTTCGACGAGATATTTGCATTATACACACACATTGTTTATTCACATGCGTACATATATTAACCACACACTATATAGGTAGTTCTATATATCGATCATGATCACTAATTCGCTAAACTAAACCATGCATGCATATTACATCTTGTTCATTCAACCATCGTTACTACTAACATGATACTCCTCCCTTTTAGGGAAATTTTGAAGAATAGAAAACCCTTGCATGTCCATGGTGTAGGGCAGAGATCCACACCGATATCCAATCTTTAACTCACAGTCTCTAAGTAGTTGGCTCCATTCATTAGCTTCGAGTCGTGCATCTCGTCGTGGTAGTCATCCATCACGTGAGGCACAACACATCTAGGGAGCTTCTGTTCTTGAACTTGGTAGCAACATAGTAAGCAATATATATAGTAACATATACATACTATGAGTTGAAAGGAGAATGTGTATATGAAAGCGATCAAAATCATACCATGCATTTTCAAGAAATGTTGTTCTTGTACAATGTGTGCACTAGTGGTAGGCGCGGTATATATGGTGCATCATTATATTTGGACCAGCTCCGTAAGTGCTCTTAAGCATCTCAGTATGGAGGAAAAACTTGTCTTGGACAAAAGGTCTTGAAGCGTGAGGGAGAAGACATTATTGTTGTCAAGGTGAGGATCGTCGCACATTCCCCTAGTGTGGCAACAGTAGGGGCACTCTTCCATTTTGTGCTGCATTCATATAATTAAAATCAGCATGAGCTTTGCTAAAAACTGGACACATATATTGAGTGCTAGAAATTTGACGAAATGGAACTAAATCTACATTTCGTGAGAACATTGACAACTTTGTAGTCATTCCCTGCAAAAATGAAACATAGCGCGAGACACTTCCTGAGAGCAACGTGTAGTATCACATATATGTAAAACAAGCACACACCAAAAAAGTCGATCAATTCACAATTATCACATATATATAAATATACATTAAACACATTTCATCAATTCACAAGTACACATAATGTGTGCATTTCATCACAATAATATGAACATTAGAACAAATCTACATGAAAATAAATTGGTAGAGGGAGGTCTTATACCGTCCGTACCGAGAGGGACGCCGGCGGAGGAGGCTAGACACGATGAGTTGTGCAGCAGAACGGTGAGGCGGTGGGGGGGGGGGGGGTGGCGGCGGGACAACGTTGGCACAACGGGGGGCAAGGCAGGGTGGGGGAGGCGGAGCGGGCGACCGGTGGCACGGTGGAGGGCAAGGCAGGGGCGAGGGCGGAGGGCAGGGCGGGGTGGCGGGAACGGAGGCCGGTGGCAAGGCAGGGGCGACGGCGGAGGGCGGGGCGGGGGCGAGGGCGACGGTTCACTCTCAGGGGGTAACGAAGCCTAACTAGCTATTCATTGTTAGTGCTGGCGCAGGTGACGTTGCCAACGCCAGCACTAGGTTTTTAAAATAGGGCCGACCACATATTTGTGGATGGCGTTTTGAGTGACGACGTGCATAATACATATATTAAAATGATACAAATTCTTCTCGTGGTTCAGAGTACATAAATATGGTACGGTTAATTTAGGGTACGTACGGTACGTACACGGTACACATAGGAAAAAAGTACACAAATGAATCATGCAGTACGACTTCGTTTGACAACCCTCTCAACAACGGTTTGGGTCTTCTTAATCTTGCTTGAGTACTTCTGGCCAGCGCTATGACTCTTTCTCAGGAAGGGACGTTGCAAGTTGGACACTCAGTTTTGTTCTCATGCTCATTCCTATATAAGATGCAATCATTTATGCATGTGTGATATCTTACATGCGGCAAATCAAGCAGACACACGATCTTCTTCGCTTCATCTACACTACGAGGCAACAAATTCCCTTCGGCAAAACTTTGTGTAAATATTGCAATGTAGCATCCAGACTTGCATTTGTACTCTTGAATCTTGCCTTGATGTCCAGAAGTTTGAGCGTGACATGCAGGTGTGCTCGGGATAGCAGCCTTCATACAGTGGAGTTTTTGCATATGTTTCCAGTTGCCCAACTTTAGAGCCTCTTTAATAGCAGCTCTCTCGGTTGTCGTCTTCTTCCTAAGTAGATCTTTGACATGAGGATCCTGTAGCATTGTAGCCAATGACATATCCTGTGTGACAGTCTCATGATCCTCTTCATGTTCGGGTGGCATTTCATCATTTCCTCCTCCATGCGCATGTTCATTGTTTCGCTCTTTTGGCGGCTCTTCTTCATCGCCAAAGTTTTCTGCATCATTGTTTCCTCCTTCATCATCGCTAACATCCTCCTCACCATGCTTTGTCCACCTGTATAACCTTCAATGAAATCGCGACGGATCAAGTGCGCCAGCACGCTACCATCGAACGGGTTGTGCAAAACTCCATTTTCGCATGTCGAACATGGACATAATATCTGCACTTCACCCTTTTGGATCATATTTGCCACCGTGAAATTGAGAAAGACCTTCACACTCCGATCCATATTGAATCTTTTGATAGGCGGCGATCAACTGCACTGCAAAGGTAAAAGTACTAAAATAATTAGATCTATTAGCAATGACGGCATAAAATATTTCGGCATGATCTTTGCTAAAAAAGGGACATATGAGTGCTAGAAATTTGATGAAACGGAAATGAATCATTGTTTCGCCAAAACATTGGCAACTCTAGCTGTAGACATTCGTGCAAAATGAAACATCGATATCGCACGACACAACAATAATTCACGAGCATTGTGCAATTTCTATAGCTAGCAACTAATGACACACACACACACATCCATCACATATTGATAACCCACAAGTATAGGGGATCGTCTGTAGCCTTCTTCGATAAATAAGAGTGTCAAACCCAACGAGGAGCTAAAGGTAGAACAAATATTCCCTCAAGTTCTATCGACCACCGATACAACTCTACACACACTTGACATTTGCTTTACCTAAAACAAGTAGGAAACAATTTTGCAAGAATAAAACTATGAGTACTTTGCGAGAGTAAATCTATGAATAAATTGCAAGGTAATAAAAGTGGATAGCTTTCGTCAACAAGAAAGTCATTTGTCCCTAGGCAATCGATAACAAGTACCGGTAATCATTCTTGTAATTCTACATGAGGGAGAGGCATGAGCTAACATACTTTCTCTACTTGGATCGTATGCATTTATAATTAGAACTCTAGTAAGCATCCGCAACTATTAAAGATTATTAAGGTAACCCAACCATAGCATTAAGTATCAAGTCCTCTTTATTCCATACGCAACAACCCACCTACTCGGATTTAAGCTTCTGTCACTCTCGTAACCCACTATAAGCGAATCATGAATGTATTGCAACACCCTATAGTGGGGGCCCCTCACGTTTGTGCGAGACGGAGGGCACCATAGGACAGCACCATAAATAAAATATACAATCATACCAACCAAGATCATGATTAACCCACAAGACAAAACGAATCTACTCAAACATCATAGGATAGCCAAATACCATTGGGAAATAATATATGGAGTTGAGCACCATGTTTAACTAGAGATTACAGCAGGGAAGAGAGGTGTTACACCGCTGCATATAGGGGAAGAAAGTTGGTGTTGACGGTAGCAAGATTGTTGATGTAGATCGCCGTCACGATCCTTGCCTCGGCGGCACTCCGGCGCCACCGGGAGAGAGGGGGAGAGAGCCCCCTCCTTCGTCTTCTTCCTTGGCCTCCCCCCTAGATGGGAGGAGAGTTCTCCCCTCTGGTCCATGGCCTCCATGGCGGCGGAGGGGCGGGAGCCCCCCCCTCGAGATTGGATCTCCCTGTTCTCTTCTGTTTTGCGTTCCCCAGATCTGCCCGAAAACCGTTTCTTATATTCCCGGAGATCCGTAACTCCGATTGCGCTGAGATTTTAACACGATTTTTCCGGATATAAGCTTCCTTGTGCCCGAAGTAGAGCTCCAACTGACGTGAGAGGTGAGCACAACCCACCACCACGCACCTGGCTCTGGGGTGGTGCGCTGGTGTCTTGTGGGCTGTGTGGGCCTCCGTTTGCGATGATTCCTACTCCCAAAAATCACATATATTCCAAAATAATTCTCCGTAAAATTTTATTGCATTTGGACTTCGTTTGATATGGATTTTCTACGATACAAAAAACATGCAAAAAGTAGGAACTGGCACTGGGCACTGGATCAATAGGTTAGTCCAATAAATCATATAAAAAGGTGCCAAAAATATGTGAAAGTTGTATAATATTGGCATGAAACAATAAAAAATTATAGATACGATGGAGAAGTATCAGCATCCCCAAGCTTAATTCCTGCTCGTCCTTGAGTAGGTAAATGATAAAAAAGATAATTTTTGATGTGGAATGCTACCTAGCATAAACTTGATCATATATCTAATCATGGCATGAATATTAAGACATAAGTGATTCAAAGCAATAGTCTATAATTTGACATAAAGACATCAATACTCGGGCATCCCAACAAACAATCATGTCTTTCAAAATAACAACGCTAAAGAAAGCTATCCCTACAAAATCATATAGTCTTGTCATGCTCTGTCTTCTTAACACAAAGTATTTATCATGCACAACCCCGATGCCAAGCCGAGCAATTGGTTCATACTTTTTAACATGCTTCAGCTTTTTCAACCCTCACGCAATACATGAGCGCAAGCCATGGATATAGCACTACGGGTGGAATAGAGTATGATGATAGGGGTTAATATAGAGAAGACAAAAAAGTAAGAAAGTCTCACATCGACGCGGCTAACCAACAGGCTATGGAGATGCCCATCAATTGATATCAACATGAGGAGTAGGGATTGCTATGCAAAAAATGCAGTAAGAGCTCTAAGTGTATGAAATCTTAGTATGAAACTAAGTGGGTGTGCATATAATCCTATAATGAAAAATTCCCACTAGTATACGAAAGTGACGACATAGGAGACTCTCCATATGAAAAACATGGTGCTACTTTGAAGCACAAGTGTGGTAAAGGATACTAACAATGGTCCTTCTCTCTTTGTTTATTATATTTTTTCTCTTTCTTTTTTATTTTTCTTTTTTTCTTTCCTCTTTTTTTCTCTCATTGTCTGGAGTCTCATCCCAACTTGCAGGGGAATCATAGTCTCCATCATCCTTTCCTCACTGGGGCACTTCTCTAAAAATGAATAATGATGATCATCACACTTCTATTTACTTATAACTCAAAAGAAGTAAAACTTACAACTCGATACCTATGACAAAGTATGACTCTATATGAATGCCTCTAGCATGTACCAGGATGTGCAATGATCTAGCATAACATGTGTGAAAAATGATGAACGGTGGCTGAGCCACAACTACTATGTCAGCTATATGATCATGCAAAGCAACATGACAATGAATGCTCAAGTCATCAAACGGAAGCGGTGGTAGTTGCATGGCAATATATCTCGAAATGGCCATGGAAAAGCCATAATAGGTAGGTATGGTGGCTGCTTTGAGGAAGAGATAATAAGACTTATGTGTGATAGAGTGTATCATATCACGGGGTTTGGATGCACCGACGAAGTTTGCACCACGTATCGAGGTGAGAAAGGGCAATGCATGGTACCGTAGAGGCTAGCAAATTGCGGAAAGGTAAGAGTGCGTATAATCCATGGACTCACATTATTCATAAAGAACTGTTGGGAACATAGCATGCAATTTCAAAACTTTTCCTACGATCATGCAAGATCTATCTAGGAGATGCATAGCAACGAGAGGGGAGAGTGTGTCAACGTACCCTCATAGACCAAAAGCAGAAGCGTTAGCTTAACGCGGTTGATGTAGTCGAACGTCTTCGCGATCCAACCGATCAAGCACCAAACGTATGACACCTTCGAGTTCTGCACATGTTCAGCTCGATGATGTCCCTCGAACTCTTGATCCAGCAAAGTGTCGAGGGAGAGTTTCGTCAGCACAACAGCGTGGTGACGATGATGGTGATGTGATCCGCGTAGGGTTTCGCCTAAGCACTACGACAGTATGACCGGAGGAGTAAACTATGGAGGGGGGCACCGCACATGGCTAATAGAACAATTGAGGTGTTTTGGGGTTCCCCATGCCCCCGTATATAAAGGAGGAGGGAGGAGGCCGACCCTAGGGGGCGCGCCATGGGGGGGACCGACTAGGACTCCTAGTCCTAGTCGCCTCCCCCTTCCTTCGTTCGGAGGGGGAAAGGGGAAGGAGAGGGAGAGGGAGAAGGAAAGGGGGGCCGCGCCCCTCCCCTTGTCCAATTCGTACTGCCCATGGGGGGCGCGCGCCACCCCTTGTGGGCTGCCCTCCCCTATGGCCCATAGTGGCCCATTACTTTCCCCGGGGGTTCTGGTAACCCCTCGGTACTCCGATAAGTATCTGAATCTCTCAGAAACCATTCCGGTGTCCGAATACTATCGTCCAATATATCAATCTTTACCTCTTGACCATTTCGAGACTCCTCGTCATGTACGTGATCTCATCCGGGACTCCGAACAATCTTTGGTCACCAAAACACATAACTCATAATACAAATCGTCATCGAACGTTAAGCGTGCGGACCCTATGGGTTTGAGAACTATGTAGACATGATCGAGACACATCTCCGATCAATAACCAACAGCGGAACCTGGATGCTCATATTGGTTCCTACATATTCTATGAAGATCTTTATCGGTCAAACCGCAATGACAACATACATCATTCCCTTTGTCATCGCTATGTTACTTGCCCGAGATTCAATTATCGGTATCTCCATACCTAGTTCAATCTTGTTACCGGTAAGTCTCTTTACTCGTTCCATTATGCATCATCCTGCAACTAACTCATTAGTCACATTGCTTGCAAGGTTTATCATGATGTGCATTACCGAGAGGGCCCAAAGATACCTCTCCGATACTCAGAGTGACAAATCCTAATCTCGAGCCAACCCAACAAACACCTTCGGAGACACCTGTAGAGGATCTTTATAATCACCCAGTTACGTTGTGACATTTGATAGCACACAAGGTGTTCCTCCGGTATTCGGGAGTTGCATAATCTCATTGTCAAAGGAATATGTATAAGTCATGAAGAAAGCAATAGCAATAAAACTTAAGGATCATTATGCTAAGCTAACGGATGGGTCTTGTCCATCACATCATTCTCCTAATGATGTGATCCCGTTCATCAAATGACAACACAAGTCTATGGTCAGGAAACTTAACCATCTTTGACCAACGAGCTAGTCAAGTAGAGGCATACTAGGGACACTTTGTTTTGTCTATGTATTCACACATGTATCAAGTTTCCGGTTAATACAATTCTAGCATGAATAATAAAAATATATGATATAAGGAAATATAAATAACAACTTTATTATTGCCTCTAGGTCATATTTCCTTCAGTCTCCCACTTGCACTAGATTTAATAATCTAGATTACATAGTAATGATTCTAACACCAATGGAGTCTTGGTGTTGATCATGTTTTGCTCGTGGAAGAGGCTTAATCAACGGGTCTGCAACATTCAGATCCGTATGCATTTTGCAAATCTCTATGTCTCCCTCCTTGACTTGATCGCGGATTGAGTTGAAGCGTCTCTTGATGTGTTTGGTTCTCTTGTGAAATCTGGATTCCTTCGCTAAGGCAATTGCTCCAGTATTGTCACAAAAGATTTTCATTGGACCCGATGCACTAGGTACTGCACCTAGATAGGATATGAACTCCTTCATCCAGACTCCTTCATTTGCTGCTTCTGAAGCAGCTATGTACTCTGCTTCACACGTAGATCCCGCCATGACGTTGTGCTTGGAACTGCACCAACTGACAGCTCCACCATTTAATATAAATACATATCTGGTTTGCGACTTAGAGTCATCCAGATCAGTGTCAAAGCTAGCATTGATGTTACCATTTACGACAAGCTCTTTGTCACCTCCATAAATGAGAAACATATCCTTAGTCCTTTTCAGGTATTTCAGGATGTTCTTGACCGCTGTCCAGTGATCCACTCATGGATTACTTTGGTACCTCCCTGCTAAACTTATAGCAAGGCACACATCAGGTCTGGTACATAGCATTGCATACATGATAGAACCTATGGCTGAGGCATAGGGAATGACTTTCATTTTCTATCCATCCTCTGCAGTGGTCGGGCATTGAGTCTGACCCAACTTCACACCTTGTAACACAGGCAAGAACCCTTTCTTTGACTGATCCATTTTGAACTTCTTCAAAACTTTATCAAGGTATGTGCTTTGTGAAAGTCCAATTAAGCGTCTTGATCTATCTCTATAGATCTTGATGCCCAATATATAAGCAGCTTCACCGAGGTCTTTCATTGAAAAATTCTTATTCAAGTATCCCTTTAGGCTATCCATAAATTCTATATCATTTCCAGTCAACAATATGTCATCCACATATAATATTAGAAATGCTACAGAGCTCCCACTCACTTTCTTGTAAATACAGGCTTCGCCAAAAGTCTGTATAAAACCATATGCTTTGATAACACTATCAAAGCGTATATTCCAACTCCGAGAGGCTTGCATCAGTCCATAAATGGATCGCTGGAGCTTGCACACTTTGTTAGCACCTTTAGGATCGAGAAAACCTTCTACTTGCATCATATACAATTCTTCTTTAAGAAATCCTTTAAGGAATGCAGTTTTGACATCCATTTGCCAAATTTCATAATCATAAAATGCGGAAATTGTAACATGATTCAGACAGACTTAAGCATCGCTACGGGTGACACTACAAAAAAAATACACTTTCATGATTATACGTGTTTGTCACAGTAGGCCGCGTTTTTTGTCATGCATGTACATCCATGATGATTTTATGACAGAATTAAGATAGTCATACATGTGTTGTCGTAGAAGTGTTCCATGACGTTACCAAAATTATCATCACGGAAGTGTCCACTTCCATGACGATTAATCGCGCGTCACAGAAGTGCTTTCGTTAAGGGTGACCGACACGTGGCATCCACCGTAACGGAATGCCGTTAAGCTATCGGGTCCGATTTAGGATCCGATAACCCATTAACAGCCCGGACCAATGGGGATTTTCCACGTGTAAAATCGTCATCTGGAGGAAACACATGTCAGCTCCGCGTTGGCACAGGTGTCACCCATCCAATGGGCGAGATGCGCCTATGATATGTTGACACGTGGACCGGCCCAAAAGTGGCCCATAAAGTTTAAATGGGCTGGCCCAACTAAAGGCCCACAAGATTTTGCGGACCATAATGGGCCGGCCCAGCTAAAGGCCCACAAGATTTTACGGACCATAATGGGCGGGCCCTGCTAAAGGCCCGCAAGATTTTGCGGCCATAATGGGCCGGCCCGGGTAAAGGCCCATAACATTTTTGTGGGCCATAATGGGTGTCGGTGTCAAAACCGGCGGATCTCGGGTAGGGGGTCCCGAACTGTGCATCTAGGCAGATGGTAACAGGAGACAAGGGACACGATGTTTTTACCCAGGTTCGGGCCCTCTCGATGGAGGTAAAACCCTACTCCTGCTTGATTGATATTGATGATATGGGTAGCACAAGAGTGGATCTACCACGAGATCAAGGAGGCTAAACCCTAGAAGCTAGCCTATGGTATGATTGTTGTTCGTCCTATGGACTAAAACCCTCCGGTTTATATAGACACCGGAGAGGGCTAGGGTTACACAGAGTCGGTTACAATGGTAGGAGATCTACATATCCGTATCGCCAAGCTTGCCTTCCACGCCAAGGAAAGTCCCATCCGGACACGGGACGCAGTCTTCAATCTTGTATCTTCATAGTCTTGGAGTCCGGCCAATGATGATAGTTCGGCTATCCGGACACCCCCTAGTCCAGGACTCCCTTAGTAGCCCCTGAACCAGGCTTCAATGACGACGAGTCCGACGCGCATATTGTCTTCGGCATTGCAAGGCGGGTTCCTCCTCCGAATAATTCATAGAAGATTGTGAACACCAAGATAGTGTCCGGCTCTGCAAAATAAATTCCACATACCACCGTAGAGAGAATAATATTTACACAAGTTCAATCTGCTGACGTATTTTGTGGCGTGACGTCACGCCATGGCCAAGCCTTTACTCGAATCGTTTTTGTCATACCACCTCAACGCGTTTAGCGAAGCGGTTTCCTTGGCACGTCTTGTCGAAGCAGAGATCGTGTCCCCTTATTCCGGGATTCCCATCAATACAGACGTGGGTAACCCAACCGCGCCATTGATTGTGGCGCTTGGGAGATAAGCGAGTTTCACCAGGCTGGTGGGGACGCATAGTTTCCTCCGCCCATATATAAGGGGATAAGGATCCACCTTTTTACCTACGCCTTCTTCCTCCTTTGCTTATCCATCTCCGTGCACTCGAGCTCCAGCGCCCAAGTCCGCACATCTCACCTCAACCTTCTCCAACCATGTCCAGAGCGGGAGGCAAGTGGATGGCCTCCTCCGTCACGGAGGGGCACATCAAGAAGCTGCGCAGCGCCGGATATTTGTCCAGCGATATCGTGCACCAGCTCCCCGACGAGGGGCAGCTCATCCCCACCCCCGGGCCCCATGAGAGGGTGGTATTCCTTCCCCATTTCCTCCGAGCACTGGGCTTCCCACTTCACCCTTTGTCCGGGGGCTCATGTTCTACTACGTCCTGGATTTCCATGATCTGGCCCCGAATTTCATCCTCAACATCTCGGCGTTTATCGTCGTGTGCGAGGCCTTCCTCTGCATCCAGCCCCACTTCGGCTTGTGGCTCAAGACCTTCAATGTCAAGCCGAAGGTTGTGAAGGGCAGCCAAGCGGAGTGCGGAGGTGCCATGGTGGGCAAGATGCCCAATGTCACTTGGCTCGAGGGCGCCTTCGTGGAAACCATCAAAGGGTGGCAATCAGGGTGGTTCTATATCACCGAGCCATGCGACCCTGAATGGGCTGCGGTCCCCGAATTCAGATCTGGCATCCCCATGCGGCTCACTTCCTGGAAAGAGAAGGGACTGCTGTGGGGTAGTTCGGAAGAGCTGACCGGACTCCAATCCTGTCTCCAAACCCCGGTGAACAAGAAGCTCAAGCTTGTCAACGTAATCCAGGTCATGCTCATCCACCGGATTCTCCCCTGCCAACAACGGGACTTCAATTTGTGGGAGTTTGATCCGGCACAGCACCGGACCTTGAGCGGGCTCTTCGACACTACGTACGAAGATGCCTAGAAGGTGCTGTTCAAGGGCGCCGAAGCTCCCGCATCCGCTACCGAAGATCGCGGATTCAGCTCACAACGTCCGGCTGGCGAGGTAAGCCATGTTATCCTTTATGGGACACTTGCTTTTCATAGTTTGACTCTATGCGGGATCTAAACTCCCAATACCTTTAACAGGCCTGGCAGGAGACGTCCGGACAGGTTAACTGTCCAGCTCCCCTTCCAGAAGATCCAGCGGATGCCCGTTTGACAGGGCTGCTGCTCCCGGCGCCTTACGTGGTGCCGGAGAAGAAGGCCAAGAAGAAGGCCACGGGAACCCGGAGGAGTTCCCAGCGCCAGGTGTTATCGGATTCGTCGTCCGATGACTCCGAGGCGGACTCCTCCCCCGAGGACGAGGAGGAGAAGAAAGAGGCCTCTCCCCCAGCGGGGGCAGAGAAGAAGAGGAAGGCCTCCCCAACGAGGGAGGCCGAAGGGTCCAAGAAGGGAAGGACCCTTCCCCCGGACTGTTCCGCCAATGCCAGGGACGGCGACGAGGAGTGGCCCTCAAGGGCCAAGCCCCTGGCAAGATCGTAAGTGTCCGGACCCCTGAATAACTCATAATTTTTCTTTTTGTCGCCGCATACAACCCTGTAGTCCGCCCAAGGACGATCTTCCCGCTTCGTCGAGCGGGTCCTTGGGCACGTCGGATGTGGATAGCACCTCACTTCCAACCGCCTCACCCCCCGCGGCGTTGATGACGCCGAGGTGGGATCCCGGGAAGGGACCCACCAGGAGGAGGAGGCCCCGGAGGTGCCGCAGGGCAACCTCCCGGACTTTGGATCGGACACCGCACCGGAACCTGTAGTGGTTCCGGAGTCCGGCGGGCGGCCCCTTCGTAAGAAGGGCAAGACTGTGACGCCAGCGGCCTCCGTCCAACCGGAGGCGCCGGATAACTTGCTGGAGGCGCTCAACGGCGCTTCCATCAAAGAGGAACACCGCACTGTTATGAGTGCGGTGATTCAGAAGGTTCAGCTCGCCAAAAGCGGGCTGACCGAAGCCTGCAGCAGCCATCTAACAGGCTTTGAGGTAAGAATTTTAAGATATGTAAAATAGTACCGCATAGACAGTAGCCCCTGATGCTCGGTTCGGTGTTCGGAAAGAAAAGCCGGACTGAGGATCTAAAAAGATATACGCAGGATTCTAATCAAAAATATGTCAATATGGGAATGCAGGCTGCGCTGCTGACCTCTGCCGCACTGATTGCGGAGGTCAATGCCTTGAAGCAGAGCCTCGAGCGGTCCGAGAGCGAGCTCGGCCGTGCCAAGAAGCAGCTCGAGGACAAGGAAGGTGAGTAACACCTTATGAAAGTTGTACCTTACAGAAAAGGATTTGGTTGCAAGAGTAATAACAAGGATAACGTGGGTACTTCAAGGGCTACGAACGAGGTGGCGACCCTGAAGGAGGCGGTGTCCGCGGCCGAACGCAATGCGGCCGCGGAACGCGCCGGGCAAGAGAAGCAGGAGGCACGGGTGGCGGAGGTACAGCAAGAGCTCCAGGCTCTCGTGGAAAAACACGAGTGTTTGGAGCGTGACTCGAAGACTCGAGAGTCCGAGCTTGCGTCGGCTCTTGAGAGTGCCAAAGCCGCTAAGGCCGAAGCCCACAAGGCCCTCCAGGAAATCGAGGCATTGAAGAAAATAGCGGCGGGTAAGGCATTCTTCATGCAAAGCAAGCATGTAAAAGTGAATTACCTATTACTTACTCGAATTCGGAGCTCTCCAGGAGCGTTCGCAGATCTGCCCCGTAGCGTGTCCGATGCTGCCGCTTTCTACAGAGCCGAGGAGGGGAGCTCGACGGAGAAGGTGTTCTGGTCTCAGTATGCTGAGGCCGGACATCTGGTGCCCCTTAGCGACCAGCTGAAGCAGCTGGTCGAGCTCCACAAGGTGGCCGAACAGGCCATGAAGGGCCTCATAGTTCGGCTGTGGCCCAAAGAGGCCATGCCTGGGAGCTACTTCGGTCTGGTGCGGCGGCTGGTGGATGCTTGTCCATGGGTTGAAGTCATCAAGCACTCCGCCTGCATTGAAGGTGCCCGTCGGGCCCTTGCCCGTGCTAAGGTGCACTGGGGCAGGATGGACGCTGAGAAGCTTGTGACGGACGCGCCACCGCCGGGCACGGAGTATCGCACGCCTGAGATGTATTATAAGGGTGTCCTGAAGGGTGCCCGCATTATTGCGGGTGAGTGCTCCAAAGATGTAATATTTGAGTAGACTCGCATTTTGTTATCCTGTGCGCTGAAAACTTTGTTCATATGCGCTAAGCAACGCTTGTTAATTTAAAATATTACCTTCTGTGCGGCCGTTTATCAAATCTGAGAGATGGCAAGTCGTCGGCTTCAGCCCCCATGCCGCGAGTGCTGGGGTGTTCGGGATAAACTTGAGCACTCTTGTTCCCATTTTTGGGTCCATCTAGGGAGGCGCTCAACACAACGAACGAGGCAACCGGACTTATAATGCTTGAACACTCTCACTTAGCCATAGAATTCTATAATTTTAAATTTCGGCAAAGCCCCTAGAGTTCGGAAGGCCGAATACGGGGCGCTATCCACGCCTGGGCCGGACAAAGCCGGTTCCTCGCTCTAAGCGGCATAATCTTTAGGGACTCGAAAGAAACCTCTCGAACAGCGACCGACTCTCGCCCCATCATGACGGTCAGTTTTAGCTTTCTCCACTGAGGTGCTCGCCCAGCTCAACTGGGGCACAATCGCAGTGGTTCTCCCAGCGCTACCTTAGCCGATATAACAGAACGTAAGGTACCAAAACATGGGAGCCGGGCAAACCCAACTATTGATCCAAGACATGATTCGGAGCCGATGCATATAATGCTATAAGTTCGGGGTGCCACACTTGTGAAAGTGTTCGGACTTATCACACTATAATGTGGGGAACTTAAGCCCCTGGTGTATTTGGTCGTACCAAAGTGTACGGATGCAACATGTCATAAATGAACATATGTGTAAGAAAGGAATGCAATTATAGGCTAAAAAGCGATGCATTGTTTATATAAAAAATACTGCCATGGATGCAGAACGATACAAATAGTGCGATAAGCAAGGGGTGGGACTATTTAACATGTCCCCCTCCAGGGGTAGGCTGCGGAATGGTGTATAAAATAGGTATAATGCTCGTAATGGAGACCACCTGGATACTCGGCGTGGCCTTTCTTCTTCCCTGGCTGTTGCATCGTGAGTTCGGCAGGTCTACTGCCGGACAGGGCCTCTGGTAAATGGAGTCCTGAGGATAAGAAAAAAAGGAAAGAAAAAGGATGACACACTTGGGAGCCCCTGGTGTGGTTGTGCCGCACTCTGGGCCTGCCATGGTCGTGCCCCTCCCCCTATGCCCATGTTATCTCCAGAGCGTAATGATGTACGCGAGGTACCGGTCTTGCAATTTTGCGAGGGCTGGGGTTGGGGCCGCATTGCTACGCGTGCTCGGAACGTGCGAGGTGGTCTTGTTGTAGGTTACTCCGGGCGTGCTTAGCAGTGTCCGGTCGCTTAACAGCCGGACTCGAGAATTGCCTTAAGAGGCTGCTCTGCACTTCTGCCGCGAGAGCCACTGTATGCTCCTTCGTTCGGAGGGAGCGTTCAGTGTTTTCGTTGACCGTGATGACTCCTTGAGGGCCTGGCATCTTGAGCTTGAGGTATGCGTAGTGCGGCACCGCATTGAACTTTGCAAACGCGATTTGTCCGAGCAGTGCATGATAGCCGCTGCGGAACGGAACTATGTCGAAGATTAACTCCTCGCTTCGGAAGTTATCCGGGGATCCGAAGACCACTTCCAGTGTAACTGAGCCTGTACAATTGGCCTCTACACCTGGTATGACGCCTTTGAAGGTCGGTTTTGTGGGTTTAATCCTTGAGGGGTCTATGCCCATCTTGCGCACTGTATCCTGATAGAGCAGGTTCAGGCTGCTGCCGCCGCCCATTAGGACTCTGGTGAGGTGAAATCCATCGACGATTGGGTCTAGAACCAATGTGGCGAACCCACCATGGCGGATGCTGGTGGGGTGGTCCCTTCGATCAAAAGTGATCGGGCAGGAGGACCATGGATTGAACTTTGGGCGACTGGCTCCATCGCATATACGTCCTTGAGTGCACGCTTCCGCTCCCTTTTGGGTATGTGGGTTGCGTATATCATGTTCACCGTCCGCACTTGTGGGGGGAAACCCTTCTGTCCTCTGTTGTTCGGTGGCCGGGTCTCTTCCTCGTCATCGCTATGCAGCCCCTTGTCATTGTTTCGGCAATTAACTTGCCTGCCTGCTTGAATACCCAACAATCCCTGTTGGTGTGATTAGCTGGCTTTTTGGGGGTGTCGTGTATCTGGCACGAGCGGTCGAGTATTCGGTCCAAATTGGACGGACCCGGAGTAGTTCTTTTGAATGGCTTTTTCCGCTGACCGGGTTTGGAGCCTCTGAATCCGGCGTTGACTGCCGTATCCTCAGTATTATCGCCGTTAATGCGGCGTTTGTGCTTGTTGCGACGCGACCTGCCATTGTGGTCCTTGGTATCCGGACTGCCAGAATTTTTGTTGAGGTTGTTACTGCAGGCTAGCCAGCTGTCCTCTCCCGCGCAGAAGCGGGTCATGAGTGATGTGAGGGATGCCATGGATTTCGGCTTTTCCTGTCCTAGGTGCCGGGCGAGCCACTCATCGCGGATGTTATGCTTGAAGGCTGCGAGGGCCTCTGCATCCGGACAGTCGATGATTTGATTTTTCTTGGTTAAGAACTGTGTCCAGAATTGTCTGGCCGATTCGTCTGGCTGCTGGATTATGTGGCTTAGGTCATCAGCGTCTGGTGGTCGCACATATGTGCCCTAGAAGTTATCAAGGAATGCGGCTTCCAGGTCCTCCCAACACGCAATTGATTCTGCTGGCAAGCTGTTAAGCCAATGCCGAGCTGGTCCTTTAAGCTTGAGTGGGAGGTATTTGATGGCATGAAGATCGTCACCGCGGGCCATGTGTATATGAAGGAGATAGTCTTCGATCCAAACCGCGGGGTCTGTCGTGCCATCGTAGGATTCAATGTTCACGGGTTTAAACCCTTCGGGGATATGATGATCCATTACTTCATCTGTGAAGCATAGTGGGTGTGCGGCGCCTCTATATTGCGCTATATCACGACGTAGCTCAAGCGAGCTTTGTCTACTGTGTTCGGCCCGGCCGGAGTTGCTGTATCCGGCGCGACGGTTGTCTTCGCGTATCGTGGGGCGCCCACGCGATCCGTAGGTAGATCTTGATTGTCTTGCCTTATCCTCCAATATATCTCGCAAGTCCGGCACATTCACCCGTGGCTTTTGTACTTTTCGAGCGATGCCGGGGTACGGCTTTAGCGGAAGGCCTAGAGGCCTCTTTGTCGCGGCCATGATGTGGCCGGTCAGCCGTATTGTGCGCTGGTGATGTAGGTTTATATGCTTCCTCCTCTAATTGGGGGAGCAACTTGCGTTTGGGGTAGCTTTTGGAGGGGCGTTCGAGTTCGTGCTCTTCGGCCGTAAGGACTTCAGTCCATCTGTCGGCTAGCAAATCTTGGTCAGCTCTAAGCTGTTGTTGCTTTTTCTTGAGGCTGCTTGCCGTGGCCATAAGCCTGCGTTTGAAATGCTCTTGTTCGACGGGATCCTCAGGCACGACGAATTTGTCGTCGTCGAGGCTTGCCTCGTCTCTGGAGGGAGGCATGTAGTTATCGTCCTGTACCTCTTCGTCTGCCGCTCTCCCATGAGGGCTGGCTTCTCCATCCTCCTGTGCTGAATCTTGCTGGAGGGGATTGTCTTCAGCACTGTCTAGGGCATTATTGTCTCCGGTGCCGGAATCTCCATTCTTACTGTGGCGGGATTTAGAGCGGTGCCGCTGATGCCGATGCTTAGGCTGTTTTTTGGAGGGGTCTTCCTCCGCTGTTGCCTCGCCATTCCCATCCTTTGGGATGTCCACCATGTATATGTCATATGACGAGGTGGCTTTCCAGTGCCCCGTGGGCGCTGGTTCTTGGTCGTCTCCAGCATCATCATCCATACCGTCGATGTCTTCGGAGTCTAAGTCTAGCATGTCGGTTAGATCGTCGACAGTGGCTATGAAGTGGGTGGTGAGTGGGTTTTGAATTTCTTCGTCGTCCGCATCCCAACCATCCTGACCGCAGTCCGGCCAGGGCTCTCCTGATAACGATAGATACTTTAGCGAATTCAGGATGTCGCCAAAAGGCGAGTGCTGAAAGATGTCCGCAGCGGTGAACTCCATGATCGGCGCCCAATTGGATTCGATTGGTAGGGGCGCAGGAGGTTCGGAGTCCGACGAGGAGTCCGGCACCTCGGAGTCACGAGCTTCACAAGGGACATGGTCGGTATTCGGCTCCATTGCCGTAGAGATAGCAGCCCCCGAGGCGGTGTCTAGCCACCCATCCTCGATCGGCGCAGTCGGCTCCAAATTAAGGGTCGGAGCGGACTCTTGTGCGGCCTCCAGGGCACTGTCCGGCAGCAGAGCTAAATCATGCCCATCGCGACAGTGCGGCGCGCTCGGCTGTGGCTCGAATCCGTCAAAGATCAAGTCTCCGCGGATGTTGGCCGTGAAGTTCAAACTTCCAAATCTGACCTGATGGCAAGGGGCGTAGCTTTCGATCTGCTCCAGATGGCCAAGCGAATTGGCCCGCAGTGGAAAGCCGCCGAATACAAAGATTTGTCCGGGGATAAAAGTCTCATCCCAGACCACGTCGTTGTTGATGATTGAAGGATCCATCGGGCCTATAGGTGACGACACAGAGGAACTCTCAATGAAAGCACCAATGTCGGTGTCAAAACCGGCGGATCTCGGGTAGGGGGTCCCGAACTGTGCGTCTAGGCGGATGGTAACAGGAGACAAGGGACACGATGTTTTTACCCAGGTTCGGGCCCTCTCGATGGAGGTAAAACCCTACTCCTGCTTGATTGATATTGATGATATGGGTAGTACAAGAGTGGATCTACCACTAGATCAAGGAGGCTAAACCCCAGAAGCTAGCCTATGGTATGATTGTTGTTCGTCCTATGGACTAAAACCCTTCGGTTTATATAGACACCGGAGAGGGCTAGGGTTACACAGAGTCGGTTACAATGGTAGGAGATCTACATATCCGTATCGCCAAGCTTGCCTTCCACGCCAAGGAAAGTCCCATCCGGACACAGGACGAAGTCTTCAATCTTGTATCTTCATAGTCTTGGAGTCCGGCCAATGATGATAGTTTGGCTATCCGGACACCCCCTAGTCCAGGACTCCCTCAATGGGCCAGCCCAGGTAAAGGCCCACAAGATTTTTGTGGATCATAATGGGCCAGCCCAGCTAAAGGCCCATGAGATTTCACCGACATTAATGAGCCGGCCCAGCTGTAGGCCCACAAGACTTTGAGGACCCTAGTAGGCCGGCCCATTAACTGACTGCCATGTTTTGGGCCAAATGTCGGCCCATATTTGATCTGGTCCATTAATGACCTACCACGTTCTGGGCCTAATAATGGCTCATATGAGATCCGGCCCGTTAAAAGCCTACCATGTTCTGGGCCAAATTACGGCCTAGATCAGGTTCGGCCCTTTAAGAGGCTTTGGGCTAAATTATGGCCCATACCAGATTCGGCCCGTCAACTGGACGCTATGCTTTTGGGCCCACTTGCTAAAGACCCATTTAGTAATTCGGTCTGATATTAGTTTCGGCCTATTAAGGGCCCGTTTAATATTTCGGCCCTATATTAATTTCGGCCTGTTAAAAGCCTGTCATATAGTTGGGCCTAACTACGGCCCGGTTTGCATCTGGCCTGCTCGCAGCCGATAATCTGATTGGGCCAAACAAGGACCGAGACAATTTTGGCCTGTTAAAAGCCCGTGATTGATTCGCACAATCATGGTCCGGGGTCCATTTCGGGCTGCTGCCGGCCCGTGAGCTGTTCGGCACGTTTCAGGCCCAACCTACTTCTTAGCCTCCTAAAAGCCCATTAAGTTTTCTTGTGAAAAGAGGGCCGACGATTTACTTGGCCTATTAAAGGCCCGAATCTACTAGTGGGATAGTTTACATTTAGGCCTTTTAATAGACCAAGATGATGGGGCCCATGATGCGGGTCATACATCGTGATTGCATGATTGCCTGATTATGTACCATAATTTTACGGTTTGGCCGGTTTACTGCAAAGACAGGATATATATACATTAAAATAACTGCAGCATCATGAATAAGAAAAAACCTAGACTATACAATAAAGAAATTACGGCATATTACATCCACTGGGCATCAAAGTTTGCCACTATGATAATAAAGCACAAGCAGACAGCAGATTACATACACTGGGCATCAAAGATTGCCACCAGTGCAAATAAACACGCCGACGAAATAATATACAAAACCGACAACACTTCAATAGAGTTCAAGAAAGGTTAGCCCTGTCGGGGAGCTGCAGCGCAAGCAGCTAAGCAAGCTGATGAGACTGCGCTTGTTTAACACTTATATCCTCCTCACTCTGAAAGATAAACAAGCAGACAGATGACATGTTTTGCACATAAAAGTATCAGTGCTGACGATTCATCACATTTCTTAGTGACGAATAAAGTGACATAGCTTAAAATTGCATTAAACAATATGGTATTGTTCAGGTCAAGACATGGCAGGAAATGACATTATGAAGGAGTTGGCAGCTTCACGACACCACTGGATTACAGATCAAGAACTCATAAGTATCAATGATTAGTGTGCTATCAATTTATCCCATTTCAGATTGGCAAATAAAGAGACGGTTTAAATAATGGTAGAATGATATGACATTGTTCATAGTTAAGACATTGCAGAATATGACATTGTGCTGTAGTGGGTAGGTTCACCACACCACTGGATTACGGATCAAGAACAGAAGCATACATGCAGTGCAAAAGAAGATCACTTGCTCTATATAGTTTAATTTACATGGTATGAAGAAGGAACTTGGTTGTACAACTGAAAACTTAAATTGAGAAGGACAAACTTTTGTTTATAAACTACATAATAAAATTTAAACATGCAATTTGATGCAAACACCAAAAATAAACAGCTGTTGTAGTCATGCCTAACCAAATATACACAACAAAGTTTGAAGGCTTGAGAAGGACAAACTTACATTATTGGTGAAGACAGGCTCTATAAAGCCCTTGTCCATGCTGATGGGGGGGGGGGCAATTCAAGAAGTTTACCACAGAATCTTCTTCATAAGCATTGCCTTTATTCTACATTTTGTTAAGAGTAAATATAGATGTGATAATATAAAAAAAATGGAGAATATTTAAGATAAGATGAAGAGTGATGCTACATAACCAAGTAGCTATAAATGTAAGTACAACGATACAGGCAAAAGGTACATCCAAGAGCAATGCACAGCTAAACTTCTTCAGTACCATCGGTGTTATCCAACCTTATGGTAAGAGTAAATATAGATCTGATGTGTAGAAAATGGAGGGCAAAGGAAAATAAGCTACAGAGTGATGGTACATGAACAACTACCTGTCAATATAATTACACTGATAAAGGACAACATGTACTTACAAGAACAATGCAGAGCTAAAAAATTACATTGGCATTGGATATATTCTACACTAATGTAACCATTCATACAGATCAGATAATTTGGAGGGAACAATTGATAAGCAAGCTATCATGCATACTACTGTCACATAATGAACCAGGTATGTATGCAAGTACAGTGATACAGGACAAAAGGTACTAACAAGAGCAAAGCAGTGGGCAACATATTTGCGATATCCCGTCGTTCTTTTCAAACCAGAATTCTTCTTCGAGCAGATTTCCTGCAAAAAAGATCCATAAGGCACATGTGGAAAAGTAGAAGTTCAAATTTTCATGTGAGTTCATAGACAGTATCTCATCCTGGGAACGAGACTAGTGCATAACAAGGTTTTTCCATTCAATGACTTCTAAATTTAGCACAGGAGACTTCACCGGAAATTCGTTTATATACTTGCCATCAAAGTGTGATTTCCTTAGGTAACACCGATACTGCTGCAATGCTTCCTTGAAAAGCACAAGCAATCTTTGCTCGTCATGACTATCCAGATTGACCCTCGCCTACTTACAACGATGTAATGTAAATCATTGATGTGTTCAATCAGCAGAAAACAGGAAAACAATAACCATGAATAATAGCACTTACACGTAAGTTGGACAGGAAGATGTGAAAATGGTGTTATTCTTCACTATAATCTTCCCATGATGGGAATATATGCACGTAGTCCCTAACAACATTGACAACATTGTCTTTTAAATTGGGAATAACTGGAATGGGGTTCCAATCTACAGGAATTGGCTGTCTCTGTAGTGGGATAAGTCTTCGGCCGGTGGACTTGCTGTACTTTTTGCTGGAGTGGGATTTTTCTATGGTACGACTGGTGCTATGGCAACTGAAATCGGTATACCTTTTGCTGGAGTGCAGGTCCTGTGTGGTGGGGCTAGTGGTGTGGCCAGTGAAGTATGGGAACAGTCTACTGGAGTCGGTCCTATGTTTTGTGTCACTGGTTGTACAACCAATGTAAGTGGGGTGGTGTCTGATTTCTCCAGCACCACCATGTTTTTCAAGGACTTTGCTGGTGCTCCTTCAGGTTCGACAATCACCCTCTTCCTTTTTGATGTCTGATGCACAAGAACATCATTTGAGTGAAAAAACATGGTATGATGACAGATGGAATATGTATTGATAATGGATGGACATGGCATCTCGACATATATGATGAGTAAACTAAGCAGATAGCGGTGCAACAAAGTAGAAGAAATGCAAGACAACATATGAAAGATACGCGCAATCAATAAAACCTTGCCAAATTAGAGCAGGTACCTTGATGGGTGAATAGGATAGGCCATCTGCCTTTGACTCCTCGAGGTTAGAATAGTCATTAGGATCATATTTTGAACAAGAATCAACAGGTGGGGAGCGTATGAGTTTCATTGCATCCAGAATGGCACTCAATGCCTTGGTGCCAATTTTGTAAGTCATTGCAGTGTTTAGCTTCAAGAGTGGACTGCTGCTAGTGCGACACAAAGCAGCTACACAGATCATAGTGTAGATATAACGGGAAAACCGTAAGCATCAAAGTAAAATCAGCAAAGTGGAACTTGCTGGAATATATGTGCTAGTATTGCCGGTATGACTAGAAAGGCTTCGGATACCAGTTCTCTTCAACTGAAGGTGCGGTACTGTTAATACCAGTGTAACTCTCAAAGGCGACACAACTCCCCGCATTTCCTTGCTATTCTTATAGGATTCAAGTGGGCATGCCAGTACAAATCCTATTCCTATGTTTACAAAATCCTACGAATCAAAGAGGCCCGAAAAATTCAAAGTGTCCATCACAACCGACCATATATACCTCTAAACTGCAAATGTCCCTGCTCATCTTCACTACAAGGAACATACCGTACTACTATCATACTCCCTCCGTTCCAAAATATAAGTCTTGGTAGAGATTTCCACTATGGATCACATACAGATGTATCCAGATACATTTTAGAGTGTAGATTCACTCATTTTGCTCCATATGTAGTCCATGGTGGAATCTATACAAAGACTTGTATTTAGGAACGGAGAGAGTACTTATTAAAGAAGAACGAAAGAGGAACATGCTAAAAAAGAGCAAGCAGATTTTGGATAATAAAATGTTCGTTGCGCAGTGCCCACACATGATGAACCAGAGTGCATTAAGAATGCAACTCCCTGCAGTCTCTCGACCATTTCAGGCGGTTGGATGAAGATCCTATGTTTCCCAACCCTTCTTCTTCCTTGTCTCTAATTCTTCCCATATAGAACACCGTACGGGCCACCGGCCGGACCACCGTCCCCCACCGCCTGTGTTCCTTCGCCACCCCCACCCCCACCCCCGCCCCCACCCGCGTCGAGTTTTCTTCATTCGGCGAGGCCCCACCACCGCCCCCCACAACACCATCCCCACCCGAGCCCCTTCGTTCGCACCGGCGAACTCCGGTGAGCTCTGAAAAATCGACTGACCCAATTTTGAAATTTAGTCTATTGTGATTTAACTAGGGGGGAATATAAAAGGGGAAAACCATAAGCATTGGGAGTATAGTGTTGAGCGTGCCATGGCGGATCTAAAGGTGCAAACCGGACAAAGGCAACTTTGCAACCAATGATTGCTTTTAGCTAGCAAGTAAGTGATGGACAAGCAATTAGAGTAAAGCAGTGGTGATCTATTTTCTTGCTGCAATAAATAAGTTGAGCAGATACGAAAGAGTATAGCCTATGGTGCTGCACCATGTATGCATCTGCTGAGAATTTGATGGTGTTGTGGTAGCGATGGCTGTCAGTGGCGTGGAAGCATATCTAGGAGGGTAGACAATGGCGGTGGGGCACGGTGGACGAGACGGTCGTAGGAGCAGCGCCGACAAGGTGGACGATGGCGGGGATGAAGCGAGAGGACGGGATGCAAGGATCCCGGTCCGAAGCCGTGGATGAGAGAGGTCGATCTCTTGTAATGGACGGCGGCGTCGGGTTATCAACTCCGACATGGTGGAGGAGGACGGTGGTGGATGGGGTTGCGGACGGAGGAGGCTGGGGTGGAGAGGATGTTTTGGCACCCACGGAGTACGAATGGGGAAATGGAGGTAGAGAGGAAGGGGGAACCATGTCTTCAGGGCGCACTGGTCTCAAATGCGAGGAAATTTACAAACTTAGCCCCCGTTTCAAATTTCCTACATCACAGCAATAATAGTCGATTGGGGATAGGACGGTAATCTTGCATACACCAAATATTTGCCGAGGAGAGTTTGTTATTGGCGCCCACCGTGTATAAATCGGGGAGGGAGTCGATTTCGGCCGAGGACACACTGCGTTATGGCGCCCACCGTGTATGAATCCAGGTGAGAGGCAGTTATGTAACGTTTGAGTGAAACTACAAACCTACCCTTATGGAAACCTATCGAAATCAAGAACATAGGCTTTGCGTGGCAGGGATAGGCAGTATAGTAATTTACATCTCGCAGATTTTGGTTTCGGGCTGTTACTGCGACTTTCCCCATTCTGTTCAAATTTTGCAGAGTGCATGTTTACTGTGCCAACTCAATTTGAATCCCGTTCGTATTCTATTTTTTTCGGGCGGGATCCATTTTCGATTGGAATAAAACTCTATATACATCATTTTTTTATATATACTTTCAAAAGCACAACAAAGAATTATGTTCCTTTATATGTATAATATGATTTACAAATACAACGATCTCAAAATCATAAGGTTGAATTCAAAAAATTTAAACCAAATTATGTTCTATTAAAATGTATGGATCAGTAATATCTACATATTAAATAACATAGATGCGCGTGAATTCATATGAGTATGCATGTTTGATAGATCAATTTTGGTTCGAGTATGGATTACATGTATCATCATCTTGAATTCAAATATTTGAATCCCTTTTATGTTTACTCCTTTCACGCCCATCTCTCTCGCATGCATTCTCCTTCATGTAGCTATCACTCTCTTTTCTCCAGCTCACCCGCACGCTCACTTCATGTTTCACCTATCCTCGCAAACATGGTTTCTCGACGTCTCCCTTGAGAAGTGTCACACTCTCCCTATCATTATACATTACACGGTTTTCATTATCTCTCACGTCTCTACTGTTCTCTGGTATCACTAGGTACCTAAGCTTTCTTTTTCACCGCCACACACTGTTGGGGAATGTAGTAATTTCAAAAAATTTCCTACGCACACGCAAGATCATGGTGATGCATAGCAACGAGAGGGGAGAGTATTGTCCACGTACCCTCGTAGACCGTAAGCGGAAGCGTTATGACAACGCGGTTGATGTAGTCGTACGTCTTCACGATCCGACCGATCCAAGTACCGAATGTACGGCACCTCCGAGTTCAGCACACGTTCAGCTCGATGACGATCCCCGGACTCTGATCCAGCAGGGTGTCGGGGATGAGTTCCGTCAGCACGACGGCGTGGTGACGATGATGATGTTCTACCGGCGCAGGGCTTCGCCTAAGCACCGCAACGATATGACCGAGGTGGAATATGTGGAGGGGGGCACCGCACACGGCTAAGGAACGATCACGAAGATCAACTTGTGTGTCTTTGGGGTGCCCTCCTGCCCCCGTATATAAAGGAGCAAGGGGGGAGGCCGGCCGGCCCTTGGGGCGCGCCAAGGAGGGGGGAGTCCTCCTCCTACTGGGAGTAGGACTCCCCTTTCCTAGTCCAACTAGGAAGGAGGAAGGGGGAAGGAAAGAGGGGGAGAGGGAGAGGGAAAGAGGGGCCGCGCCCCCTCCCCTAGTCCAATTCGGACTCCCCTTGGGAGGGGGCGCGCCACCTCCTGGGCTGCTGCCCTCTCTCTCCCCTCAGGCCCACTAAGGCCCAATACTTCCCCGGGGGGTTCCGGTAACCCCTCCGGCACTCCGGTTTTCTCCGAAATCACCCGGAACACTTCCGGTGTCCGAATATAGTCGTCCAATATATCAATCTTTATGTCTCGACCATTCCGAGACTCCTCGTCATGTCCGTGATCACATCCGGGACTCCGAAAAAACTTCGGTACATCAAAACTTATAAACTCATAATAAAACTGTCATCGAAACGTTAAGCGTGCGGACCCTACGGGTTCGAGAACTATGTAGACATGACCTAAAACCATTCTCGGTCAATAACCAATAGCGGGACCTGGATGCCCATATTGGTTCCTACATATTCTACGAAGATCTTTATCGGTCAAACCGCATAACATCATACTTTGTTCCCTTTGTCATCAGTATGTTACTTGCCCGAGATTTGATCGTCGGTATCCAATACCTAGTTCAATCTCGTTACCGGCAAGTCTCTTTACTCGTTCCTTAATATGTCATCTCATAACTAACTCATTAGTTATATGCTTGCAAGGCTTAGGTGATGAATATTACCGAGAGGGCCCAGAGATACCTCTCTAACAATCGGAGTGACAAATCCTAATCTCGAATTATGCCAACCCAACATGTACCTTCGGAAACACCTGTAGAGCACCTTTATAATCACCCAGTTACGTTGTGACGTTTGGTAGCACACAAAGTGTTCTTCCGGTAAACGGGAGTTGCACAATCTCATAGTTGCAGGAACTTTGTATAAGTCATGAAGAAAGCAATAGCAACATACTAAACGATCAAGTGCTAAGCTAACGGAATGGGTCAAGTCAATCACATCATTCTCCTAATGATGTGATCCCGTTAATCAAATGACAACTCTTTTGTCCATGGCTAGGAAACATAACCATCTCTGATAAACGAGCTAGTCAAGTAGAGGCATACTAGTGACACTATGTTTGTCTATGTATTCACACATGTATTATGTTTCCGGTTAATACAATTCTAGCATGAATAATAAACATTTATCATGAAATAAGGAAATAAATAATAACTTTATTATTGCCTCTAGGGCATATTTCCTTCAGTCTCCCACTTGCACTAGAGTCAATAATCTAGTTCACATCGCCATGTGATTTAACACCAATATTCATATCTGTATATGATTAACACCCATAGTTCACATCATCATGTGACCAACATCCAAAGGGTTTACTAGAGTCAATAATCTAGTTCACATCGCTATGTGATTAATGCCCAAAGAGTACTAAGGTGTGATCATGTTTTGCTCGTGAGAGAAGCTTAGTGAACGGGTCTGTCACATTCAGAGCCGTATGTATTTTGCAAATATTTTATGTCAACAATGCTCTGCACGGAGCTACTCTAGCTAATTGCTCCCACTTTCAATATGTATCCAGGTTGAGACTTAGAGTCATCTGGATTAGTGTAAAAGTTTGCACTGATGTAACTTTTACAGCAAACTCTTTTATCACCTCCATAATCGAGAAACATCTCCTTAGTCCTTACTAAGGATATCCTTGACCAATGTCCAGTGACCTACTCCTAGATCACTATTGTACTCCCTTGCCAAATTTAGAGCAAGGTATACAATAGGTCTGGTACATAGCATAGCATACTTTATAGAACCTATGACTGAGGCATAGGGAATGACTTTTCATTCTCTTTCTATTTTCTGCTGTGGTCGGGATTTGAGTCTTACTCAATTTCATACCTTTGCAATACAGGCAAGAACTCTTTCTTTGACTGTTCCATTTTGAACTATTTCAAAATCTTGCCAAGGTATGTACTCATTGAAAATCTTATCAAGCGCCTTGATCTATCTCAATAGATCTTGATGCTCAATATGTAAGTAGCTTTTACCGAGGTCTTTTCCTTTTAAAGAACTCCTTTAAAACACTCCTTTATGCTTTGCAGAAAAATTCTACATCATTTCTGATCAACAATATGTCACTCACATATACTAATCAGAAAGGCTGTAGTGCTCCCACTCACTTTATTGTAAATACAGGCTTCATCGTAAGTCCATATAAAACTATATGCTTTGATCAACTTATCAAAGCGTATATTCCATCTCCGAGATGCTTGCACCAGTCCATAAATGGATTGCTGGAGCTTGCACATTTTGTTAGCACCTTTAGGATTGACAAAAACCTTCTGGTTGCATCATATACAACTCTTCTTTAATAAATCCATTAAGAAATGCAGTTTTGACATCCTTTTGCCAGATTTCAAAAAAAATGTGGCAATTGCTAATATGATTCGGACAGACTTTTAAGCATCGATACGAGTGAGAAAATCTCATTGTATTCAACATCTTGAACTTTGTCAAAAACCTTTTTCGACAAGTCTAGCTTTGTAGATAGTAACACTACTATCAGCGTCCGTCTTCCTCTTGAAGATCCATTTATTTTCTATGGCTTGCCGATCATCGGGCAACTCCACCAAAGTCCACACTTTGTTCTCATACATGGATCTCATCTCAGATTTCATGGCCTCAAGCCATTTCGCGGAATCTGGGCTCATCATCGCTTCCTCATAGTTCGTAGGTTTGTCATGGTCAAGTAACACGACCTCCAGAACAGGATTACGGTACCACTCTGGTGCGGATCTCACTCTGTTTTACCTACGAGGTCCGGTAGTAACTTGATCTGAAGTTACATGATCATCATCATTAGCTTCCTCACTAATTGGTATAGTAGTCACAAGAACAGATTTCTGTGATGAACTACTTTCCAATAAGGGAACAGGTACAGTTACCTCATCAAGTTCTACTTTCTTCCCACTCACTTCTTTCGAGAGAAACTCCTTCTCTAGAAAGGATCCATTATTAGCAACGAATGTTTTGCCTTCGGATCTGTGATAGAAGGTGTACCCAACAATTTCCTTTGGGTATTCTATGAAGACGCACTTTCTCCGATTTGGGTTTGAGCTTATCAGGATGAAACTTTTTCACATAAGCATCGCAGCCCCAAACTTTAAGAAACGACAACTTTGGTTTCTTGCTAAACCACAGTTCATATAGTGTGGTCTCAACGGATTTAGATGGTGCCCTTTTAATGTGAATGCAGCTGTCTCTAATGCATAACCCCAAAACGACAATGGTAAATCAGCAAGAAACATCATAGATCGCACCATATCCAATAAAGTACGATTACGACGTTCGAACACACCATAATGTTGTGGTGTTCCGTTAGCGTGAACTGTGAAACTATTTCACATTGTTTTAGTTGAAGACCAAACTCGTAACTCAAATATTCGTCCCCGCGATCAGATCGCAGAAACTTTATTTTCTTGTTACGATGATTTTTCCACTTCACTCTGAAATTCTTTGAACCTTTCAACTATTTCAGACTTATGTTTCATCAAGTAGATATACCCATATCTGCTCAAATCATCTTGTGAAGGTCAGAAAATAACGATACTTGCCACGAGCATCAACACTCATTGGATCTCATACATCGGTATGTATTATTTCCAATAAGTCAGTAGCTCGTTCCATTGTTCCAGAGAACGGTGTTTTAGTCATCTTGCCCAAAAGGCACGGTTTGCAAGTACCAAGTGATTCATAATCAAGTGGTTCCAAAAGTCCATCAGTATGGAGTTTCTTCATGCGCTTTACACCGATATGACCTAAACGGCAGTGCCACAAATAAGTTGCACTATCATTATTAACTTTGCATCTTTTGGTTTCAATATTATGAATATGTGTATCACTAAGATCGAGATCCAATGAACCATTTTCATTGGGTGTGTAACCATATAAGGTTTTATTTATGTAAACAGAACAACAGTTTATTCTCTTACTTAAATGAATAACCGTATTGCAACAAACATGATCAAATCATATTCATGCTCAACGCAAATGCTAAATAACATTTATTTAGGTTTAACACTTATCCCAAAAGTTTAGGGAGTGTGCGATGATGATCATATCAATCTTGAAACTACTTTCAACACACATCGTCACTTCACCCTTAACTAGTTTCTGTTTATTCTGCAACTCCCGTTTCGAGTTACTACTCTTAGCAACTAAACCAGTACGAAATACCGAGGGGTTGCTATAAACACAAGTAAAGTACACATCAATAACATGTATATCAAATATACCTTTGTTCACTTTGCCATCCTTCTTATCCGCCAAATACTTGGGGTAGTTCTGCTTCCAGTGACCAGTCCCTTTGCAGTAGAAGCACTTAGTCTCAGGCTTAGGTCCAGACTTGGGCTTCTTCACTTGAGCAGCAACTTGCTTGCCATTCTTCTTGAAGTTCCCTTCTATCCCTTTGCCCTTTTCTTGAAACTAGTGGTCTTGTTAACCATCAACACTTGATGTTCTTTCTTGATTTCTACCTTCATCGATTTCATCATCATGAAAAACTCGGGAATCATTTTCATCATCCCTTGCATACTATAGTTCATCACGAAGTTCTACTAACTCGGTGATGGTGACTAGAGAATTCTGTCAATCACTATCTTATCTGGAAGATTAACTCCCACTTGATTCAAGCGATTGTAGTACCCAGACAATCTGAGCACATGCTCACTAGTTGAGCGATTCTCCTCCATCTTTTAGCTATAGAACTTGTTGGAGACTTCATATCTCTCAACTCGGGTATTTACTTGAAATATTAACTTCAATTCCTGGAACATCTCATATGGTCCATGATGTTCAAAACATCTTTGAAGTCCCGATTCTAAGACATAAAGCATGGTGCACAAAACTATCAAGTAGTCATCATATTGAGCTAGCCAAACGTTCATAACATTTGCATCTGCTCCTGCAATAGGTCTGTCACCTAGCGGTGCATTAAGGACATAATTCTTCTGTGCAGCAATGAGGATAAACCTCAGATCGCGGATCCAATCTGCATCATTGCTACTAACATTTTTCAACACAATTTTCTCTAGGAACATATCAAAATAAACATATGAAAGCAACAACGCAAGCTATTGATCTTACAACATAATTTGCAAAATACCACCAGGACTAAGTTCATGATAAATTTAAGTTCAATTAATCATATTACTTAAGAACTCCCACTTAGACAGACATCTCTCTAGTCATCTAAGTGATCACGTGATCCAAATCAACTAAACCATAACCGATCATCACGTGAGATGGAGCAGTTTTCAATGGTGAACATCTCATGTTGATCATATCCACTATATGATTCACGCTCGACCTTTCGGTCTCCGTGCTCCGAGGCCATATCTGCATATGCTAGGCTCGTCAAGTTTAACCTAAGTATTCCGCGTGTGCAAAACTGGCTTGCACCCGTTGTAGATGGACGTAGAGCTTATCACACCCGATCATCACGTGGTGTCTAGGCACGACGAACTTTGGCAACGGTGCATACGCAGGGAGAACACTTCTTGATAATTTAGTGAGAGATCATCTTAAAATGCTACCGTCAGCCAAAGCAAGAATAAGATGTATAATAGATAAACATCATATGCAATCAAAATATGTGACATGATATGGCCATGATCATCTTGCGCCTTTGATCTCCATCTCCAAAGTACTGTCATGATCTCTATCATCACCGGCACGACACCATGATCTTCATCATCTTGATCTATATCAATGTGTCATCACATGGTTGTCTCACCAACTATTGCTCTTGCAACTATTGCTATCGTATAGCGATAAAGTAAAGCAATTATTTGGCACTTGCATCTTATGCAACAAAGAGACATCCATAGGGCTTCTGCCAGTTGTCGATAACTTCAACAAAACATGATCATCTCATACAACAACTTATATCTTATCACATCTTGACCATATCACATCACAACAAGCCCTGCAAAAACAAGTTAGACGTCCTCTACTTTGTTGTTGCAAATTTTACGTGGCTGCTACGGGCTTAGCAAGGACCGTTCTCACCTACGCATCAAAACCACAATGATAGTTTGTCAAATAGACTCCGTTTTAACCTTCGCAAGGACCGGGCGTAGCCACACTCGGTTCAACTAAAGTTGGAGAAACTGACACCCGCCAGCCACCTGTGTGCAAAGCACGTCGGTAGAACCAGTCTCGCGTAAGCGTACGCGTAATGTCGGTCCGGGCCGCTTCATCCAACAATACCGCTGAACCAAAGTATGACATGCTGGTAGGCAGTATGACTTATATCGTCCACAACTCACTTGTGTTCTACTCATGCATATAACATCAACGCATAAAACCTAGGCTCGGATGCCACTGTTGGGGAACGTAGTAATTTCAAAAAAATTCCTACGCACACGCAAGATCATGGTGATGCATAGCAACGAGAGGGGAGAGTATTGTCCACGTACCCTCATAGACCGTAAGCGGAAGCGTTATGACAACGCGGTTGATGTAGTCGTACGTCTTCACGATCCGACCGATCCAAGTACCGAATGTACGGCACCTCCGAGTTCAGCACACGTTTAGCTCGATGACGATCCCCGGACTCCGATCTAGTAGGGTGTCGGGGATGAGTTCCGTCAACACGACGGCGGGTGACGATGATGATGTTCTACCGGCGCAGGGCTTCGCCTAAGCACCGCAACGATATGACCGAGGTGGAATATGTGGAGGGGGGCACCGCACACGGCTAAGGAACGATCACGAAGATCAACTTGTGTGTCTTTGGGGTGCCCCCCTGCCCCCGTATATAAAGGATCAAGGGGGGAGGCCGGCCGGCCCTTGGGGCGCGCCAAGGAGGGGGGAGTCCTCCTCCTACTGGGAGTAGGACTCCCCTTTCCTAGTCCAACTAGGAAGGAGGAAGGGGGAAGGAAAGAGGGGGAGAGGGAGAGGGAAAGAGGGGCCGCGCCCCCCTCCCCTAGTCCAATTCGGACTCCCCTTGGGAGGGGGCGCGCCACCTCCTGGGCTGCTGCCCTCTCTCTCCCCTCAGGCCCACTAAGGCCCAATACTTCCCCGGGGGGTTCCGGTAAACCCTCCGGCACTCCGGTTTTCTCCGAAATCACCCGGAACACTTCCGGTGTTCGAATATAGTCGTCCAATATATCAATCTTTATGTCTCGACCATTCCGAGACTCCTCGTCATGTCCGTGATCACATCCGAGACTCCGAACAAACTTCGGTACATCAAAATATATAAACTCATAATAAAACTATCATCGAAACGCTAAGCGTGCGGACCCTACGGGTTCGAGAACTATGTAGACATGACCTAAAACCATTCTCGGTCAATAACCAATAGCGGGACCTGGATGCCCATATTGGTTCCTACATATTCTACGAAGATCTTTATCGGTCAAACCGCATAACATCATACTTTGTTCCCTTTGTCATCGTTATGTTACTTGCCCGAGATTTGATCGTCGGTATCCAATACCTAGTTCAATCTCGTTACCGGCAAGTCTCTTTACTCGTTCCGTAATATGTCATCTCATAACTAACTCATTAGTTATATGCTTGCAAGGCTTAGGTGATGAGTATTACCGAGAGGGCCCAGAGATACCTCTCTGACAATCGGAGTGACAAATCCTAATCTCGAATTATGCCAACCCAACATGTACCTTCAGAAACACCTGTAGAGCACCTTTATAATCACCCAGTTATGTTGTGACGTTTGGTAGCACACAAAGTGTTCTTCCGGTAAACGGGAGTTGCACAATCTCATAGTTGCAGGAACTTTGTATAAGTCATGAAGAAAGCAATAGCAACATACTAAACGATCAAGTGCTAAGCTAACGGAATGGGTCAAGTCAATCACATCATTCTCCTAATGATGTGATCCCGTTAATCAAATGACAACTCTTTTGTCCATGGCTAGGAAACATAACCATCTCTGATAAACGAGCTAGTCAAGTAGAGGCATACTAGTGACACTATGTTTGTCTGTGTATTCACACATGTATTATGTTTCCGGTTAATACAATTCTAGCATGAATAATAAACATTTATCATGAAATAAGGAAATAAATAATAACTTTATTATTGCCTCTAGGGCATATTTCCGTCACACACAGTCTCCACTCGTCTTTCACTTTGACTTTCTCTCTATCGTATTCCCTCACACACCCTATATGTCTCTAGATATGACTCATACCACTATAATTACTCTCTCTCTCTCTCTCTCCTGTAGACACAACATTTGTTGCTGTCTCCTTTTCGTCTCCAACCCAGACTGACACTATTCATTTGTTTACTGATCAGACAAACTCCGCCCCCCCTCTCTCTCACACACACACAAATCTCCTGCTTCCACTCCCCTTCCCGACTACCGTCTCTCTCTCTCTCACACAAAACTGTCGCTTTCGCACCCCTGACTCGTATTTCTCTCACAAACATTTATCGACTAGCCTCTAGATAGGTTTATACACCCGCACACTCGTGCTTCCACCATCGCATACATGTCTCTCTCTCGCTCCTTGTATCTATGTAGATTTTTCTTTCCTTCTTGAGACACGCCCTCTCGATCGTGCACACACACATTATCGCCTCATTTTAAGATGATACCTCTCGCACACACACTCTTTGTGTCTTTGTCACACATGCACTCCATCCTCCTCCTCTCTCCCTATCTCTCTCACACACATGGGCTTTTTGCAACAACTAGCAAGATGCCCATGCGTTGCATGAAACATCAAGATGCAATTGTATGAGTAGTTTATCTTGTGGGAGAAAAGGATGAACAAGGGAAGGACTTATTTGCAAATGTGGAGAGGGGTGTGGTTATCTTTTTGCAAAATTGCCATAGTTTCCTTCCTATCCGTCAGATATAGATCGGACGACCTATATTGCAGGATGGCAGGGACACAATCATCACCGGCTATGATTTTTATAAGAGTAGGGATAAAAAATAGAGTTGGTGATGATGGTGGGCCTGCCATCCTGCAATGTAGGCCGTCCGATTTATATGTGAAGGATAGGAAGGAAACGATGGCAATTTACCCGCACTCCTCTCCATATTTGCAGATAAGGCCTTCCCTCGTTCATCCTTTTCTCCCACAAGATCTTGATGTTCCATGCAACGCACATGCATCTTGCTAGTAAGAGTAGAAATTAGACATATACCACTTCTCGAATCTTGAAACCAACAACATTCCTCCCTTACCTCATCAAAACTGCCAAAGGAATATATTTTGAGTGAAACATAACATATTTTTAGTGATATATGTATTTCAAGACTAGACTCTTTTTTCTATCAAATCGGTGAATATGTATTAATCTACTTTGATCGTGTGGCAACGCATTGGCACATTGCTAGTAGTTATTATAATTTTTTGGACACAAGACAAATGGTGGAGTACATATACGAGGGAAGAGGCGCATGCACACAGTCGGTCTCTCGCTGTCTCACACACATGATGTTACGTAAAGGCAACGTTAACAAATAAACCCTGAAACCCTAGGTGCACGATTGCTGCATTCGCGGGTACCTTTGTAGGAATAGTCAGCTCGCGTGATAATTTGATCCGTAGGAGTTGATGGTCGGGACCACTGGTGAACAACTTGGAGGCGGTGGCTCGCCAGTTGCCATAGGTCGAGTAGCCACGTTTAAAATATCATTTTTTTTAACGGGGTTAAGAGTTCCGATTTTCAATGGTGCGTTATAAGTACTAAGTAGTTTTTAGAACGATTGGTATGGATCGAAAATGGAATTCATAGTACTACGTACCTCCTTGGCGTATGGTTGTGTGGGTTTATATTGCGAGAAGTTGAACCTGGTAGTTCTAGGGTAAATACTATGTGCTACGTCTTGAGCTTGCGTTTGTTTTCCTCGAAGAGGAGAGTGTGATGGAGCAAAGTGTAGCGTAAGTATTTCCCTCAGTTTTGAGAACCAAGGTATCAATCCAGTAGGAGGCTCCTCAAAAGTCTCACGCACCTACACAAACAAATAGAGAACTCGCAACCAACGCAATAAAGGGGTTGTCAATCCCTTCACAGCCACTTGCGAAAGTGAGATCTAATAAAGATAGTATGATAAGATAAATATACTTTTGGTATTTTATAAGATAGATGCAAAAAGTAAAGATGCAAATAAAGGTAGATTGAAAGCAAATATGATAAGAGATAGACCCGGGGGCCATAGGTTTCACTAGAGGCTTCTCTCGAGATAGCATAAGTATTACGGTGGGTGAACAAATTACTATTGAGTAATCGATAGAAAAGCACATAGTTATGAGATTATCTAGGCATGATCATGTATATAGGCATCACGTCCATAACAAGTAGACCGACTCCTGCCTGCATCTACTACTATTACTCCACACATCGACCGACTCCTGCCTGCATCTAGAGTATTAAGTTCATAAGAACAGAGTAACGCATTAAGCAAGATGACATGATGTAGAGGGATAAACACATGCAATATGATATAAACCCCATCTTGTTATCCTCAATGGCAACAATACAATACGTGTCTTGCAACCCTTTCTGTTACTGGGTAAGAACACCGCAAGATTGAACCCAAAGCTAAGCACTTCTCCCATGGCAAAAAGAACCAATCTAGTAGGCCAAACCAAACTGATAATTCGAAGAGACTTGCAAAGATAACTCAATCATACATAAAAGAATTTAGAGAAGATTCAAATATTATTCATAGATAAACTTGATCATAAACCCACAATTCATCGGATCTCGACAAACACACCACAAAAAGCGTTTACATCGAATAGATCTCTGCAAGAGAGGGGGAGAACATTGTATTGAGATCCAAAAAGAGAGAAGAAGCCATCTAGCTAATAACTATGGACCCGTAAGTCTATGGTAAACTACTCACAACTCATCGGAGGGGCAAGGATGTTGATGTAGAGGCCCTCCATGGTTGATTCCCCCTCCGGTAGAGTGCCGACGAAGGCTCCAAGATGAGATCTCACGGATACAGAAGGTTACGGCGGTGGAAATTGTGTTTCGTGGTGCTCCTCGATGTTTTGGGGTACGTGGGTATATATAGGAAGAAGAAGTACGTCGATGGCCGCCCGAGGGGCCCACGAGACAGGG
Source organism: Triticum timopheevii (assembly GCA_963921465.1). Lineage (NCBI taxonomy): Eukaryota > Viridiplantae > Streptophyta > Magnoliopsida > Poales > Poaceae > Triticum > Triticum timopheevii. Next base: position 131,340,926 of record OY997266.1, read on the forward strand.
GCCGCGCCCTACAGGGGGGCGCCCTCCTATCTCGTGGGGCCCTCGGAGGCTTCTTGACTTGCACTCCAAGATCTCCAGATCAGATTTGTTCCAAAAATCACGCTCCCGAAGGTTTCATTCCGTTTGGACTCCGTTTGATATCCCTTTTCTTCGAAATACTGAAATAGGCAAAAAAACAGCAATATGGGCTGGGCCTCCGGTTAGTAGGTTAGTCCCAAAAATGATATAAATGTGTAAAATAAAGCCCATAAACATCTAAAAGGGGTAATATAATAGCATGGAACAATCAAAAATTATATATACGTTGGAGACGTATCACTATGGTTTAGATTTAGATGCTGGTTTTCAGAAATGAAAATCGAAAGGGGGAAACCCTTCTTTGATTAAAAAAACTACTTCCTCCGTTCTGGTTTACTAGTCCCCATCGTATTTTGGGTCAAAGTTTGTCCACGAATTTTACTTGTGAAATATGAATGGAAAACGAGATTTTGTTATACCCAAACAAAAAAGGACTGGAGGGAGTGATTGCTCTGACACAGACGCAACCTCTCATAGCGCAGGCATTGAACTGGCCCGCCGGCCAAGAGGGCCCCACTTGCTGCAGGAACGGTTGAACACGCCTCCTTGCCGCATGCAACTGGCTTCAGGCTGCCCCGCCTGCCTTCATTGAATCCACGCATGTGCCGGCAACACGTCCTTCTGCGAGCCGGCCAGCATTTTAGACCACAAAAAATGACCAAAATATAATTAATTACGCATGGTCTTGACTTGTTGTGCTCGCACTGGTAGCAGGAACTAGAGGTTTTTCTTTATTTATAACTCTCCTCACATATTTTTTGGCTTTGAGTGAATCATGGTTGTGGACATTATGTATGAATGTGCAGATATCTGTGAACATGAGTTTGATGTGGAAGTTGAACTTGGAATGTCGGGCTTGCGCGTGAACTGTACCATGTCCAATGCTTCGTCTATTATTGTTTGGAAAGTAATTACTGTTATTAAATGACCCGAAAAAATATATTTTGTGCCACATCAGTAGATGCACGGACATCACAATAGGCATGCTGACTGGATAAACATTTGAACCTACCTATTATGAAGGAAATTTTGTATTGACAACAGTTTTAGATAGCAGGAGATGCCTAGCCTGCTCTGCCTCTGCTAGCTTATTTCTGGCTTCTTCCATCTCTTCTTTGGCTTGGTGAAGAGAGCATCTGATTGCTCTTTTCGCTTCTTCAGGAAATTAGCTACATTCTCAAGGGCTGCTGCATGCTTTCTTTCAGCCTTTACTAGAGCCACGAGGACATGAACAGCTGACGACTCCACCTGGCTTGTGTGTAATCCAGCGTCATCTGGGAATTTGCACCTTGTCTCTAATCCAGCGTCATTAGGGAACTGGCACCTTGTGTGTAATCCAGCCTCATTTTGGAAACATGATCTCGAGGTTGACCATACTTCCCTTCTCGCAGGAACTGCATCCTGACATGAAGTTACTTCTTTTTTAGATCAATACTCAGAGCAACCTAGACCCATTTAGTAGAAGCCAGATAAACAGAACTCGGAGAAGTGAATTTAAAAGGAAAAAATATATAAAAACAGACGACAAGGTGAGAAAACCCACTTCCTACATCAAGCTAAAAACGAAAGCATTAGGACGATTAAGACTCTTCTTATTACACATCGAATAACACAAGGCTTAAGAGAAACAGAAACTACAACATATACACATCGAAGAACACGAGGCTAAAGGAAAGTAATTGAAAGGGTGTTACTTACCAAAGCTCGTTTTACAGGTTCGGTGCAGCTCCTCTTTAACTTGCCACGCTCCTTGAAGATGTCCCCAATATCCCGTGTTTGGTCTTCATTGCTCCTCTGCATGTTCGCAGTCGTGGTTTTAAAATCTCAACATGGCAAGAAAAATATACTACTAGTAATACTCGTGCATCTTGTGGGCAACATTAAAGCACTCGTCTGCCATGTTAGAGAATCTCCAACAGAATCACAACACGTGGCGCTTTAAAAAAGCGCTTACAATGCTGAGATCGAGAAGTAGAGAAACTAGAGAGCAGAGGATAGTTCTCGGCATAGATAGATAAAAAAATAGATAATTCAACTACTCGTCGTCCGACTCCTCCTCGGTGATGTCCTCCTCCGACGTCTGACTGTAGGCATGAAGATACCGATCGTTGTCGGATTCCCAGGGCGACGCTGCTCCTAGCCTCATGTTGAATTGAGCGTCCGCTTTTCACCTACGCTTGTCCTCGCAATAGGCGGCTCGCTCCGCCATCCTCTTATCCCTCTCCACCCTCCTTTGCGTGTAGAACTCACACTCATTGATGATGTCCTGTGGGAAGCATTGGCGCCACAGCGCCATGGCTTCCTCGTCCATCTCGGCGATGCCGAGATGGTGCTCCCGCCTCTGGTAGTCGTGATGATCCTCATCGGTGATAAGCCGCGGCAGAGGCGCGAGCTCCTGCGCTCGCTCCCGCGTCAGCATGTTGGGGAAGTTCAATGTTCTATGAGGCCACTTGAGGTGCCACGCCGCCGCGTCGTACGCGCGGGCGACCTCGTTGGCGGTGTCGAAATTGCCGAGGCCGAGGCGCATCTCACGGAACTGGATCTCGGTGGAGAAGCCGCCGGAGGGGCGCGCGCGGACTTCGCGGTATCCCCAAGTTTCCCGGCGACGCGGTGGCATGGTGGCACGTTGGCGGCGAGGCGAGAAAGAGCGAGGAGAGAGCAGTGGCGAGGCATAGAGCGGGGAGAGAGCGGTGGCAAGTCACAGAGCGGTGGGAGGGCATTGGATTTTATAAAGCATGCCGGACGTCGCGCGCCAAAACTAGCGCACGCCCGACAACTTTTTCCCTCGCGCGCGCGATCCTTTCCCTACGTCTCTGCTGTCTCTACTCTCTTCTCTACTGTTATATTTATTTTATATTTAATATTTATCTCTACTTCTCTACTGTCTCCTTTTTTTCTCTATACTTCTTATAAAAAAACAGAGTTGGTGATGATGGTGTGCCTGCCATCCTGCAATATAGGCCGTCCGATTTATATCTGACAGATAGGAAGGAAACAATGGGAATTTTGCAAAAAGATACCCACACCCCTCTCCAGATTTGCAAATAAGGCCTTCCCTCGTTCATCCTTTTCTTCCACAAGATAAACTACTCATACAAATGCATCTTGATGCGTGCAACGCATGGGCATCTTGCTAGTACTAAAAAACTTTCCATCATTTGCCACACTACTGGTTGCAGATGAAAAACCTACCCAAGCACAGCGTGATATAGGAGCAACGCACAATTACAAGCTGATATTCTGTTGGACAATGGAGGCTATAACCAATTACTTTTACGGGAACAATAGCACCCAAGAAATTTGAAGGGTAGGTATGAACAAAATTGGAACTGCACATGTATTGCTAAGTGATTCAATACACACATTACTAATCGAGGAGGAGAACGATGGTCACCGCGGCCTCTGTTAGTCATGGTCGGCAACGGGAGTCAGTTCATTGTCCATGACGGTGGTGCTTCTGCGCTTGGCGTTGGCTTCCGGGAAGAAGATCCGAGACCGTGGAAGACGGTGCCGGGGAAGAGGCTCCGTGTACGACGACGATGGTGGACCAGCTCCAGTGCAGCGTACGAGGTCGTCGATGAGGCAGATGCGCTGCGGTGGACGAGTGCGCCAATGTAGAAGGGGAGGAGCACGAAGGCTGCGGTGCTGTGGAGAAGTCTATTTTGCGGTGGGGATAGAAAATGGGGAGTATTGAGGTGTACTACTCTGGGTGCTGGGGTGGGGTTGACTGGGTAGGGTGAACCTAAAGTTACGAAAACAGCCCCCTACCAAGCGTCATCCGTAGGCCTATTCCAAAGGCTATGATGTTAACTTCCCACTGCTCGTATCAGGGTCGCGGGAGATTTTCCCGCCGACCTCAAAATTTTGTGACACTGAACTCCCTGTGTGGCATATTGGGTGATTCGGCTAAGCAACTAGCGAGTAGTACTAGTAAACTCTGCATATTAGGTTTGAACGAAGTCAAACTTCCTAAAGTTTGACCAAGTTTATAGAAAAATATAAACATTTACCATAACAAACATGTATGATGTGAAAGTACATTCAATAATGAATCTAATGGTATTTTTTTATTGTATATGTTAATATTTTTTGTTATAAACTTTCCGAGAGTTTACAAAACTTGACTTTGACCAATGCTAATACGCGGACTTAAATAAAAACGGAGGGAGTACACATTTGTTTTCTTAGTTTGTAGTGAACTAATCATTTGTTGAAATTGTGAAATAAATATATTAGGCTACTGATTTGGAATGTAATGGTCTATACAATTCAATATTTACAATCATTGTCGAATTCCAAGATGTATACGAGGTCTATAGTACTTCACAACATGCTCAAACTCACATAATCCCAGTCAAATGAGAATCCAAATGCATTTCATAGTTATTAATTTGTAGGATGCAACAAAACCAACCATAACTCTACATCAGCCATTATAAAAGCAACATTTAGAACATATCCCAATGTGTGAATGAAACGTGCAAAGAGAGCTTGCGAAGATGGAGCAGATAGGGCGGAAATATTGTATTTATGTGGACAAGAGAGTAGGAGACAAACCTAACAAGACAGAGAGAGAGAGATAGAGAGATAAAGAGAGAGGAAGAAGTTAGGTCTGTGAGAAAGATGGAGACATGTAATATACGTGCGATGCGTGTGCATCCGGATTCTGTACACGTGGAAGGAGAAGAGACAACAGGTTTGACGAGAGAGCTGGAAAAACATGGATGAAAGGGGAGGGATCTCGTGGGTTGAGGGATTGATAATTTTGTGCGGGGGAGAGAGGGATTGGTAATTTTGTGCGAGAGAGAGAGAGGGTGGGGGAGGAGTCAGTCAGCTGTCGTCACATCATCCTGCTTCCAAATGGCCCCGCATTCTCTAGCGCAGTGTGGTCGCCGTCTTCGATCTCCTCGATGCCCTCTTTGAAGATTGAGGTGTTGTGCATGCTGGGGTGCAGAGAAGCACAAGCGAGAGTAGTCGCCATATAACCTTGGATGGGGATGAATTGTGTGCTCGAGGGAGGGTGTGTGTGTGTATGTTGTGCTGTGCTGTGTGTGTGTGTGTGTGTCAGATATTGAGAGAAAACAAACCTAAGGATAGAAATGTGTGTGTATGTGACGGAAAGCTACATGCTAAACAGTGTATTCACGAAGAGATTGTGCAGGCCTTGAGGTGGGCAAGGGCCGAGTGAGGGTGTCAAAATGTGCGTGTTGATGCATGTGTTACATGCGATCATGCGAGGGACGGGCGAATCGAGAGAGATGGTTGTTGTGTTACGGATGCTCCTCTCTCTCTCTCACACACACACACACACAAGTAAAATAGAAGACCGTTCTCTCATGTATACATGACGTATCGGCATCTGTCTATGTCTCACTAATGCATGATCATTTGCACATTCACACCTCTCCATGTCTCTATCACACGCACACCGTCTCCACATTGCCCTTCCGCCACAACACACATATGGACACATACACACGTTCTCTCTCAGTCACACACACAAAATCAGTATTAAAAAAACTAGGGCGCACCTAAAACGTCCAAATCCAAAAAAACACAAACTAGAGATAAATTCAAATATATGGAAATATTGTAGCGTCAAGAACTTTTCCAGGGAAAAAAAGTTGAGTAATATTCGGGGATTGTTTTCACACACACAAAAAGGTTCGGTGGATGTCCTTTGAGCGTGACACGGTGATGCACCGTTCGATCGACTGCACGGCCACGGTTCACGCGCTTGCACATGACTTCGTATCGTGGCTGTGGTAACTAATAAAAGCGCTGCCTAAGTCTAATGTTTACGTGTACTAGTATGGTTTTATTTCAATTTTGACCAATCCTATATAAAACTAAAGTAAGCTCCCATACGCGCACTCATCAATATGCCATCGCCGCCGTTGTGCATGCTGGCGCCCGCCTGCTCCGGCCAATAATTTCTCGCCCATCACCGCCGTGTCGCCGCCATCCCTGTGCCATGAAGCCGAAGGCTCGCCCGCTCACGTCGTCTGTAGTCCCTCCTCGCGATGCCGCCGCGCTGCCAAGCATGAGAGCAGCTGGTGGAGCCGCGTCTATGCACGCAACATACAAAGAGGAGGACGAGCACGTGCTCCAGCATGCCGGCGAGGAGGAACTAGCATGTCATTGTCGTCTCCGCCCGCGCGGAGGAGGCGCGCATGGTGGCTGTCGCGGCGGAAGCCGGTCGCGCGCGCGTCAAGCCCGCAAACCGGGTGTGGACACGGAATCTACCTTCGAGACCTTGAATGCCACGTGGATCCTGCAATCTGAGGAGCAATTTGGGTCACTCGACTCTTGTGAGCCGTTTGATGCAACATGGATGGCTAGAAGGGCTTCTTCAACCTCCGAAATTGATGCACGGTTCATCTTCTCAGCCCGCCACACGCCTAACCGCCTGCCGCCGCCACCCCACCCTCCCCTGAACCGCCTGCCACCGCCATGCTCCCCCCACCCCCGCCATCTGTTTAACCCCGGGCACGATCCATTTTTTCTGGCGAACTGCATTCCACACCCAACACTCAGAAGATAGATCATGGGCACCCTGCCACCCTAGTATAGATACTGGGGTAGCTTCTCTGTCGTCTTCTTCCTTCGCCCCGTCGAACTTCTTTCACAAATCAACTGACCCAAATTATACTACTAGTACGAACGTATTAAGTATAGTAGGAACACGAAGATACGAGCAGTAGTACCAACTGCAAGAAGAACAGTAGTAAGACATAGTACTAGTACTAATGTACGTACTATAGAGTTCAAATAACAAGAAAGAACATATACATAGTTCTGTTGGGGCCTCAGCACAACACACCCTTGAAAATAAACTAAGCAACTAGTCTGCTTGAACTGCAATAGAACCAGCATGAGAGACGACACTTCCAGCTACTCAGAGTCCGAGTCCACGTCCTCGACTTCGTCCTCGTCCCTCTTCCTCTTCCTCTTCGCTGACGCTTCTTTGCTTGAACCGGACACTGGGCTCTGATTCTTCATCCAACCCTTGTAGATATTTAAACAAAGATAGGCATCCATTGCTGCGTACAGGATGTGATCTTCATCTAATGTCTTTGACTCCCATGCATGATGAAACTCGTGATGAGGTTTCTTCAATTTAGCGTACGAAGGATCAATCATGGCTGCTGCCAGGGTCGGCATTGAAGGCTGAGAGGAGGACACCAAGCTTGCCTTCTGGAGATCAAAGGGCTGGCCTACAATGATGCCTATCCGACGCAGGACATCCCTGTCGTTCCTAAAGTCTACAATAACGAATTTCACTCTTTCGTCCTTGAGGAAGTTCTTAAAATCCTGGCACTCAAAGTCGGCATGGCATATGTGGTAGACCAAGCACACGTTATGTACGCAAACTTGGATCATGGCGGGATTCTTCTTCTCTGCCTCCTTTAGAATCTTCTCTCTTTACAGGACTGTGGTGTACTCAACATCTAGCCCAACGACCCACTGATCCGTCGAACTATTGAACATGCGTAGGAAGCGAGCAAGGCATGCTTTCACCGTCGCGGATCCACGTGTGTAGATGACGACGAACTCATCACCGGTGATGGCTCTAACCTGGTACTCAGCAGCGACCATGGAGATTTGGGAGGCCATGGATTTTGGAGGAGGGTTAGGAGAAGTTAAACTGGTGTACCCCGCAAAAAAAGTAGAATGGTGTATTGTGAAAGGACGGGACGACTGGGAGCAAACTGTTGTAAGGTAGAAGATGGGGACGAGTAGGGCGTGCAAACGGCGTGGGGTTGCTGGCTTGCCCGGTGGATAAACGGCTGCAAGCCCCCAAAGAGTTCTCGAGAACTATGCAGGACCCACTACATGTCATGTCTACTAGACCCATATCGTAGGCCTGACGGTATAGCTTCTGCCTGTTTGCATGCCATGTCGGCGCATGGATGTAACTTCACTTAATTCTTTCAACCGTCGCGCCTCCCACGACCTTCGCCTGCCTCGCGCGGTCATGCCCTTTGAGAGTTCGACCGGCTATAAATGAGCAATTTTTTTTGCCTACTCCGCATGCATGATACTCCCTCTGGTCCTTTTTACTTCCGTCAACCGTTTGCAAAGTGTTTGACCAAATTTATACTAAAAATATAAATATCTACAATACTGATTATAATGAGTATAAGAACTACGTTTTATAGTGAGTATTAAAATATTGATTTGACATTGTGAATGTTGATACATTTTTCTATAAGTTTGGTCAAAGTAGATGTACATTGACTTCAGACAAAACTTAAATGCACAATGCAGACTAGTTCCTCCGTCCAGGTGCGTGCCATGTCCTATCTTGTCATCACAACAAGGTTAGTTATTAGAGTACTACTACCTCCCGTATAGTTTAAAGGGCTCGATTCAAAAATTTCACCTACTCTTAGCAAGATAGAGGCGGTGGAATAGTTTTGTAGTCTGCAAAAGTACTCAACTAATGTTGTCGTTCTTCACAAAAAAATGTGTTTACCAATGCATGCATGAACACTAGTTACTCTAACCCCCCCTCCCTTCTTTAATTCTTTGCCACATCAGCATGTTTGCTATTCCCATGTGCATGATACCAGCTAAGATACCACCATTATGGCCAGCCTTAATCATCGCATGCAATAATTTAGTGCACCTTGAAATATGAACATGTGTGGGGCGTGTATGTTTTTAATTACTTGAGACTATACCTAGCCCGACATGCAAGATGACTTATTATGCACCGTCCCCATACCTGCAGGAAGCCCGTTCATCTACAAATCTTTTCCTCTCCATGTGTGGAAACAATATGCCTGCCAGAATCTCCTTCTCCCTCCGGTGGTCCCACCACTCCAGCCCGTGTGGAAAAAATCTGCATGCATGACTCTCCTCCCCCCACGCCCGTCCAATCTGTTGTGACCAGCAATATTTCCACCCCTTCCCTCCCCCGTAACTTACTCCAACAAATATGCCCACGTAGCTGTTATGTTAATCACGCAACATATCTTCCGGGATGCTGCTTCAGTTACTCAACTGCAGGTGCATTGGGTCACTAACATATGGGCCCAACAGGGGTCTGGCCCACATGTCAGTGACGCAGCTGGACCTGTAGTTAAGTTAGTGCAGCTCAGTCCATATCTTACGTAGGTGTGTCATTGCTCTCTATAAATACTGCGCCTCCCATGGCAGTCGGAAGAACGCTCACGTTCATCGCTATCTCCTCCCCATCCCTCTCATGTCGACCACCATGGAATAGCCCCTCCCAAGCCCTAGGTGCCCCTTGCTGCACCGCCCAGACGGTCACGTGTCGCCGTTCCATTCCTCGTCGCCACAAGTAGAGGAGGACGACGCGTCGAGGTGGACGCGTCGGCATTCCCAATCTTGCTAGCACGCACGTCAGAGGACGCGTCGGCTCCCCGCTACGAGGAGAACGTCGCGCCGCCCGCCGAGCCCCCCCAGCCTTGAGGAGCTTTAGAAAGAAATGGATGTCGCCATGTGGGAGGCTTTGCCGCCGACAAAGCACGCCAAAATAGAGGCGGAGAAGAAGGCCGAGGAAGAGAAGCGTGCCGCGGGGCAAGCTGCCTGGCAGGTCTATGCCGCATCCGAGAGAGTTAGGCAATTGGCTCTTTGGCAAAACGCTCGTGCAAGGGCCGTGAGGGTGGCGGAGGACGCCCGTGCCAAAGGCCTGAGTGCAGTCGGGCCCAAGCACCTCACCTACGCTTGGCGGTACGTGGACCGGGTGCACGCTTCCAGCGAGGAGGAGTACCTGCTGGTGCCAGATCACCACACCGGTGAGATCGCGCTCGCCCGCCGGCAAGCCGCCAATCAGCACCTCGTGAGTTGCGAGGCTGAGAAAGAGGCGTTGTGTCGGCGCGCTAGGAAACATCCGTGCACCAGGGCACTCGTGGCGCGCCGCAAGCGCTCCTGCGAGCACCGTGGCTTTTACTAGGAGTATAATTTAGTTTTGTAAGGTGATCTCATTAGTTTTGGGACACAAATGATAAATCTCGAATGTTCGAGAATTATTAGCGTCCTTAATTAAGTATGTAAGAGGGGAAGTTTGGAAACCTTGTGTATCCGTACACATTTTGTAAGTAGGTGCATATAGCACAAACTTTACTACTAGTACCTTCGTCCGGGTTTATTAGGCCTCCTCTCATTTTGGGCTAAAGTTTGACCAACAAATTTAACTAATGAAATATAAATTATATGTCACAAAACAATACCTTTGGAAAGCTCTTAATACAAATCCAAGAGTATAATTTTTGTAGCATATATTCTATATTCTATTAGTCATATGATTGGTCAAAGTTTGGCTCAAAATACCAGGGGGCCTAATAAACCCGGACGGAGGTAGTATATACTATCGCACTACAAGTCTCTCTCTATATATGTTTGTAGACTGTGCTACTCCCTCCGTCCAGGTGAATAAGTCATCTTTGGTTGTGCACCGTGACCAAGAAGGAGGGAAGACTTTATACACCTAGACGGAGGGAGTACTACTATTACTTATGTACGTGCAAATGCACGTTTTAACATTATGATGCGGTTTTTGTAAAAGTAGAAAAACAGCACTAGTCAAGCTTGTGAAACGATTCAATGCAAAAGAAATGCAAAAATGCTCGTTTGATTGTTTACTTTTAGCTTCCTTCTCTGTGGTTATTTCTCTGTCATACTTTGTACGTAGTATCTCACTGGTCGGAAAGGCATGCAAATTCCCAAACCGCTTCCTACACCATGTATCGAATTTTTTGCCTAACAAGTTGTGTCGTGCAATTGGAATTCCAACTTGAGTACTAGTACTACTAGTAGGAGTACCAGGGGCCAGTTCGTTTAGGCTTCTAGATTAGTAGTAATCCCATTACTACTAGCTCCGTGATGTCTACTACACAACCTTCTTCTTGTTGACGTTGTTGGGCCTCCAAGTGCACAGGTTTTTAGGATAGTAGCAAATTTCCCTCAAATGGATGACCTAAGGTTTATCAATCCGTGGGAGGCGTAGGATGAAGATGGTCTCTCTCAAACAACACTGCAACCAAATAACAAAAAGTCTCTTGTGTCCCTAACACAACCAATACAATGGCAAATTGTATAGGTGCACTAGTTCAGCGAAGAGATGGTGATACAAGTGCAATATGGATGATAGATATAGGTTTTTATAATCTGAAAATATAAAAACAGCAAGGTAACTAATGATAAAAGTGAGCGTAAACGGTATTGCAATGCTAGAAAACAAGGCCTAAGGTTCGTACTTTCACTAGTGCAAGTTCTCTCAACAATAATAACATAACTGGATCATATAACTATCCCTCAACATGGAACAAAGAGTCACTCCAAAGTCACTAATAGCGGAGAACAAATGAAGAGATTATTGTAGGGTACAAAACCACCTCAAAGTTATCCTTTCTGATCGATCTATTCAAGAGTTCGTACTAGAATAACACCTTAAGACACAAATCAACCAAAACCCTAATGTCACCTAGATACTCCAATGTCACCTCAAGTATCTGTGGGTATGATTATATGATATGCATCACACAATCTCATATTCATCTATTCAAACCAACACAAAGTACTTCAAAGAGTGACCCAAAGTTTCTACCGGAGAGTCAAGACGAAAAGATGTGCCAACCCCTATGCATAAGTTCACAAGGTCACTGAACCCGCAAGTTGATCACCAAAACATACATCAAGTAGATCACGTGAATATCCCATTGTCACCACAGATAAGCACATGCAAGATATACATCAAGTGTTCTCAAATCCTTAAAGACTCAATCCGACAAGATAACTTCAAGGGGAAAACTCAATTCATCACAAGAGAGTAGAGGGGGAGAAACATCATAAGATCCAACTATAATAGCAAAGCTCACGATACATCAAGATCATATCACCTCAAGAACACGAGAGAGAGAGAGAGAGATCAAACACATAGCTACTGGTACATACCCTCAGCCCCGAGGGTGAACTACTCCCTCCTCGTCATGGAGAGCGTCGGGATGATGAAGATGGCCACCGGTGAGGGATCCCCCTCCAACAGGGTGCCGGAACAGGGTCCCGATTTGTTTTTGGTGGCTACAGAGGCTTGCGGTGGTGGAACTCCCGATCTATCTTGCTCCTCGATGTTTTTAGGCGAAAGAAGTAAGTCAATGGAGCCACGAGGGGCCCACGAGGGTGGGGGGCGCGCCCAGGGGGTAGGGCGCGCCTCCCTGCCTCGTGGCCACCTTGAAGCTTCCCTGACGTCCACTCCAACTCTCCTGGATTGCTTCCGTTCCAAAAATAACTCTCCCGAAGGTTTCATTCCGTTTGGACTCCGTTTGATATTCCTTTTCTTCGAAACACTAAAATAGGCAAGAAAACAACAATTTGGACTGGGCGTCCGGTTAATAGGTTAGTCCCAAAAATAATATAAAAGTGTATAATAAAGCCCATAAACATCCAAAACGGGTAATATAATAGCATGGAACAATCAAAAATTATAGATACGTTGGAGACGTATCAAGCATCCCCAAGCTTAATTCCTGCTCGTCCTCGAGTAGGTAAATGATAAAAACAGATTTTTTTTTTGTGAAATGCTACCTAGCATATTTCTCAATGTAATTTTCTTTATTGTGGCATGAATGTTCAGATCCAAATGATTCAAGATAAAAGTTCATATTGACATAAAAACAATAATACTTCAAGCATACTAACAAAGCAATCGTGTCTTCTCAAAATAACATGGCTAAAGAAAGCTATCCATACAAAATCATATAGTCTGGCTATGCTCTATCTTCATCACACAAAGTATTTAATCATGCACAACCCCGATGACAAGCCAAGTAATTGTTTCATACTTTCGTATTCTCAAACTTTTTCAACTTTCACGCAATACATGAGCATGAGCCATGGACATAACACTATATGTGGAATTGAATGGTGGTTGTGGAGAAGACAAAAAGGGAGAAGATAGTCTCACATCAACTAGGCGTATCAACGGGCTATGGAGATGCCCATTAATAGATAGCAATGTGAGTGAGTAGGGATTGCCATGCAACAGATGCACTAGAGCTATCAGTGTATGAAAGCTCAACAAAAGAAACTAAGTGGGTGTGCATCCAACTTGCTTGCTCATGAATACCTAGGGCATTTTGTGGAAGCCCATCATTGGAATATACAGGCCAAGTTCTATAATGAAAAATTCCCACTAGTATATGAAAGTGACAACATAGGAGACTCTCTATCATGAAGATCATGGTGCTACTTTGAAGCACAAGTGTGCTAAAAGGATAGTAACATTGTCCCTTCTCTCTTTTTCTCTCATTTTTTTGGTGGGCTTATTTGGCCTCCTTTTTTTATTTGGGCTTCTTTGGCCTCTTTCATTTTTTGTAAAGTCCGAAGTCTCATCCCGACTTGTGGGGGAATCATAGTCTCCATCATCCTTTCCTCACTTGGGACAATGCTCTAATAATGAAGATCATCACACTTTTATTTACTTACAACTCAAAGAATTACAACTCAACTCTTAGAACAAAATATGACTCTATATGGATGCCTCCGGCGGTGTACCGGGATAAGCAATGAATCAAGAGTGACATGTATGAAAGAATCGTCAAGGTGGCTTTGCCACAAAATACGGTGTCAACTACATGATCATGCAAAAGCAATATGACAATGATGGAGCGTGTCATAGTAAACGGAACAGTGGAGAGTTGCATGGCAATGTATCTCGGAATGGCTACGGAAATGCCATAATAGGTAGGTATGGTGGATGTTTTGAGGAAGGTATATGGTGGGTGTATGGTACTGGCGAAAGTTGCGCGGCACAAGAGAGGCTAGCAATGGTGGAAGGGTGAGAGTGCGTATAATCCATGGACTCAACATTAGTCATAAAGAACTCATATACTTATTGCAAAAATCTACAAGTCATTGAAACAAAGTACTACGCGCATGCTCCTAGGGGGATATATTGGTAGGAAAAGACTATCGCTCGTCCCCGACCTCCACTCATAAGTAAGACAATCAATAAATAAATTATGCTCCAACTTCATCACATAGCGGTTCACCATACGTGCATGCTATGGGAATCACAAACTTCAACACAAGTACTCCTCAAATTCACAACTACTCAACTAGCATGACTCTAATATCACCATCCTCATATCTCAAAACAATTATCAAGCATCAAATTGATCATAGCATCCAATTCACTTTCTATGATAGTTTTTATTATACCCAACTTGGATGCCCATCATATTAGGACTATATTCATAACCAAAGAAAATTACCGTGTTGTTTAAGACTCTCAAAATAATATAAGTGAAGCATGAGAGTTCATCTATTTCTTCAAAATAAATGACCGCCGTGCTCTAAAAGGATATAAGTGAAGCACTAGAGCAAATGACAAACTACTCCGAAAGATATAAGTGAAGATCAATGAGTAGTCGAATAGTTATGCAACTATGTGAAGACTCTATAACATTTAAGAATTTCAGATCTTTGTATTTTACTCAAACAGCAAGCAAAACAAAAGAAAATAATATGACGCTCCAAGCAAAACACATATCATGTGGTGAATAAAAATATAGCTCCAAGTAAAGTTACAGATGAACGAAGACGAAAGAGGGGATGCCTTCCGGGGCATCCCCAAGCTTAGGCTCTTGGTTGTCCTTGAATATTACCTTGGGGTGCCTTGGGAATCCCCAAGCTTAGTCTCTTGCCACTCCTTATTCCATAGTCCATCGAATCTTTACCCAAAACTTGAAAACTTCACAACACAAAACTCAACAGAAAACTCGTAAGCTCCGTTAGCATAAGAAAATAAACCACCACTTAGGTACTGTTGTGAACTCATTCTAAATTCATATTGGTGTAATATCTACTTTATTCCAACTTCTCTATGGTTCATACCCTCCGATATTACTCATAGATTCATCAAAATAAGCAAACAACACATAGAAACAGAATCTGTCAGAAACATAACAGTCTGTAGTAATCTGTAACTCCCGAATACTTTTCTAACTCCCAAATTCTACCAAATTAGGAAAAAACTGAGACATTTGTGTACCAATCCAGAGAAAAAAGAATCAGATCAAAAGCACGTTTCTGTGAATTATCAAAACTAATTTACTGGGTGCAAAAGTTTCTGATTTTCAGCAGGATCAACACAACTATCACCGTAAGCTATCCTAAAGGTCTTACTTGGAACTTTATTGAAACAAAAGATATAAAACATGATTAATACAGTAGCATAATCATGTGAACACACAAAAATTGTAAAGGTAAATATTGGGTTGTCTCCCAACAAGCGCTTTTCTTTAATGTCTTTTAGCTAGGCATGATGATGACAATGATGCTCACATAAAAGATAAGAATTGAAACATAAAGAGAGCATCATGAAGAATATTACTAACACATTTAAGCCTAACCCACTTCCTATGCATAGGGATTTTGTGAGAAAACAACTTATGGGAACAATAATCAACTAGCATAGGAAGGCAAAAACAAGCATAACTTCAAGATTTTAAGCACATAGAGAGGAAACTTGATATTATTGCAATTCCTACAAGCATATTTTCCTCCCTCATAATAATTTTCAGTAGCATCATGAATGAATTCAACAATATAATCAGCACATAAAGCATTCTTTTCATGTTCTACTTCCATAGAAATTTTACTACTCTCCACATAAGTAAGTTTATTCTTTATGGCATACGTATCATCACAATAATCATCATAAATAGGAGGCATGCTTTCATCGTAATAAATTTGCTCATTAAACTTGGGGGACAAAAAATATCATCTTCATCAAACATAGCTTCCCCAAGCTTGTGGCTTTGCATATCATTAGCATCATGGATATTCAAGGCATTCATACTAACAACACTGCAATCATGCTCATCATACAAAGATCTAGTACCAAACATTTTAATGCATTCTTCTTCTAGTACTTGAGCACAATTTTCGGAATCCTTATTTTCACGGAAGACATGAAAAATATGAAGCATATGAGGCACCCTCAATTCCATTTTTTTGTAATTTTATTTTATAGACTAAACTAGTGATAAAACAAGAAACAAAAAGATTCGATTGCAAGATCTAAAGATATACCTTCAAGCACTCACCTCCCCGGCAATGGCGCCAGAAAAGAGCTTGATGTCTACTACACAAACTTCTTCTTGTAGACGTTGTTGGGCCTCCAAGTGCAGAGGTTTGTAGGACAGTAGCAAATTTCCCTCAAGTGGATGACCTAAGGTTTATCAATCCGTGGGAGGCGTAGGATGAAGATGGTCTCTCTGAAACAACCATGCAACCAAATAACAAAGAGTCTCTTGTGTCCCCAACGCACCCAATACATTGGCAAATTGTATAGGTGCACTAGTTCGGTGAAGAGATGGTGAAAGAAGTGCAATATGTATGATAGATATAGGTTTTTATAATCTAAAAATATAAAAACAGCAAGGTAACTAATGATAAAAGTGAGCGTAAATGGTATTGCAATGCTAGGAAACAGGGCCGGAGGTTCATACTTTCACTAGTGCAAGTTCTCTCAACAATAATAACATAACTGGATCATATAACTATCCCTCAACATGCAACAAAGAGTCACTCCAAAGTCACTAATAGCGGAGAACAAACGAAGAGATTATTGTAGGGTATGAAATCGACTCAAAGTTATCCTTTCTGATCAATCTATTCTATAGTTCGTACTAGAATAACACCTTAAGACACAAATCAACCAAAACCCTAATGTCACCTAGATACTCCAATGTCACCTCAAGTATCCATGGGTATGATTATACGATATGCATCACGCAATCTCAGATTCATCTATTCAAACCAACACAAAGTACTTCAAAGAGTGACCCAAAGTTTCTACCAGAGATTCAAGACGAAAACGTGTGCCAACCCCTATGCATAAGTTCACAAGGTCACTAAACCCGCAAGTTGATCACCAAAACATACATCAAGTAGATCACGTGAATATCCCATTGTCACCACAGGTAAGCACATGCAAGACATATATCAAGTGTTCTCAAATCCTTGAAGACTCAATCCGACAAGATAACTTCAAGGGGAAAACTCAATTCATCACAAGAGAGTAGAGGGGGAGAAACATCATAAGATCCAACTATAATAGCAAAGATCGCGATACATCAAGATCGTATCACCTCCAGAACATGAGAGAGAGAGAGAAAGAGAGAGAGAGAGAGAGAGAGAGAGAGAGCGAGAGAGAGAGAGAGAGAGAGAGAGAGAGAGAGATCAAACACATAGCTACTGGTACATACCCTCAGCCTCGAGGGTGAACTACTCCCTCCTTGTCATGGAGAGCGCCGGGATGATGAAGATGGCCACCGGTGAGGGATCCCCCTCCGGTAGGGTGCCGGAACAGGGTCCCGATTGGTTTTTCGTGGCTACAGAGGCTTGCCGCGGCGGAACTCCTGATCTATCTTGCTCCTCGATGTTTTTAGGGTATATGGATATATATAGGCGAAAGAAGTCGGTCAGGGGAGCCCTAAGGGGCCCATGAGGGTGGTGGGCTCGCCCAGGGTGTAGGGCGCACCTCCCTGCCTCATGGCCACCACGAAGCTTCCCTGACGTCCACTCCAAGTCTCCTGGATTTCTTCCGTTCCAAAAATAACTCTCCCGAAGGTTTCATTCCGTTTGGACTCCGTTTGATATTCCTTTTCTTCGAAACACTGAAATAGGCAAGAAAGCAACAATTTGGACTGGGCCTCCAGTTAATAGGTTAGTCCAAAAAATAATATAAAAGTGTATAATAAAGCCCATAAACATCCAAAACGGGTAATATAATAGCATGGAACAATCAAAAATTATAAATACGTTGGAGACGTATCACTCCGTCCTGGTTTATTGGTCCCCATTGTAATCTGTGTCAAATTTTGATCATAAATTTAACTAATGAAATGTTTGTGCATGTCACATGCACTAACATTTTATCAGTTAAATCTTTGGTCAAAATTTACCACAAATTACAATGGTGACGAATAAAGCAGGACAGAGGTACTAGTAGTAGTTTAGAAGCCCAAATAAATGAGTGAGGCGCCTTAATGTTACTCTCCACTGTGACTAGTCGTATGGGAAAAGCTAGGGAAGAGACGGCTTATTTTTTAAGCCGCCAAAAGAACTGGCCCTAGGAGTAGTAGCTAGGGATACTAGGAGTAGTAGCTAGGGATCGAGTGTGCGAGATGAACCGGAGAAAGTAAATGCAGAGAGATGAAATGCAAAAAAGATGGAGGGATGCGATGGTTGCTTGTCCGTTTATTTTACCAGGCCACTTATTACTGGCAGTGGTTGGGTTTCGTGATATGATGGCTTTACTGCTGCACCACGAGCGGGGTGAGACTCCCGTGCAGCGCCGCCCTCTACACTTGTACTACATCGGTCGTGATTTGTTAGTCCCCCATTGAATTTGACTGAAGATTTAACTGACAAAATGTTAGTGCATGTCAACAAAAACTATATCGTTGGATTCGTATTTGAACATAGTTTTCAATGATATAATTTTAGGTGACATGCATCAACATTTATCGTACTATATATAATGTTAGTTCAATTTTTGGTCATGCTAATCTATAGTAGTAAGGTGTCCGTGCGTTGCACGGAAGAGTGAAATGCATTGATCGGGGAGTTGTTTATTTTGACAAAGGATGTGGGGGTCATCTCATGTGTAACGGGTATCGATAGGTTTCTTCTGATATTATTTCATCTCTAGAGCTCACAAACATCCGGGTGAAATAGATAAAAAGGTATCTTATGCAAACAAAAGCGTTCAATTGTTCAACCTGCATCCAAAACTTGTGAAGAAATAACACTTATTGTGCTTTGCAAGAAATGATCTTTAAGAATTAGTTTTTGAGTATCAATTGTTATACATGTTGGCTATAGATGACATGGCACTTTCTTATAGTCAATAGTTGGCTATACTATTAAGTATTAACCATGCCCTTATACACCTAGACGGAGGGATTAAATCAGGATGACTTGGAAGGGGCAGAGGAGATGTAAGAAATGGTTCATAGTAAGTCTTTCACCAGTACTGTAGTAAAAATTCGTACAAGGAAGATTCTAGACTAAACTATAAATGCATACACTTTTATTCATGCGCGATACTCCAATAGAGCAAGATCATGCATGGAAGTCTCCACATGCTTAGATAGCGGATTACACTGAGCGAAGACTAATGATCACCATTTAACTTGATAATGTGTATGTCCAAGTGAACCTCCTTGGAGTCCCCGTGCACCGCGTTGGGGGGGGGGGGGTAAATCATACCATGCATCTTCCATGTCCACATCAGCGGGAAGGTCCCAGCTGTGCACAGTCCTAGTCAGCATGATGGAGCTGGTGTCGCCGCCCACTTACCTCGGAGGGATAGTAAAAGTGAGCGCGCACCCATACATCGTCCTCGTGTCAGTGTCAGCGTCAGCGGCGTCGCCTCTGACGCACACTACAGAGACGGGGCGGCGGCCTGCGCGGGCCTCGCTGGTGCCCATGATCAAGAGGAAGACGATGCCGTCCTCCTCCGAGACTAGCAGGCGGCAGTGATGCTCCAGCAACTCCGGCATGGTGAACGGGTAGCACATCTCGTACTTGATGTTCTCCACCAAGGGCCAGTAGTGACCGCTGCACGCATCCGTGAGGTGATGCACGATGTCCGCCGGCGAGCCCCAAAATGGCATCGGGCACTCATAGCAGTAGATGAAGGGCTGCTTGGAGGCATCAACCAGGCTGTCCATGAAACGGGAGTGGCTGTAAGGGACGTTGTGACAGTTGAATATATGAGCAAGTTACTACCAGATTTGATCTGAATAAGCACAAAATAAATCATGACGGCTATAATAGAGATTAAACTAATCATGTGGAATAGCATAGTAGATGAATAGATAGAATCTAGTAGGATACAGAGTAGAAACATGAATTCTACCACGATTTTGAATAGGAAGGACAGAAACACATACGATGCAACGGGAGCAGCACCGTTGGCGTTGAGGTTGTCGCCCATGTTGTTGAGGAAGAGGTTGCCGAGGTCGGGCAAGAAGTCGTCGTCGATGAAGTCGTGGTTGCCAGCAGTCGCGAGAGTGCGCTCCCCAAATTTGAACAGCACCCGCCGAATGGAGAGCAGGAGGGAGTGGCTGTAGGGGACGTTGCGGCCGCCGAATGGAGCGCAGAAGTAGCACACGAAGCAGTAGATGGTGCTCCTCCCTAAGTCTCTATCTCTACTCTTATCTCTATCTCTACTACTCTTCTTTGTTTTTTATAACAAATCAAATAGTACTGCGCCGTCCGCTGCATGCCCGGCTGAACACGCCTCCTTGCCTCCATCATCACCAATTGAATCTTTTATAGGAGTAGGAGTAGAGAAAAGACCGAGTTGGTGATGATGGTGTGCCGTGCAATGCACGGGCATCTTGCTAATTGTTTTGCATATAATTCCAAACAACACGTAGACACGGTCTTTGACCATTTTACAACTATGTTAGTATCATTGTTAGTGGTCAGCCGGTGGAAGTTATAGCCCCAGGAGTTTTAACCTTTTTTTAGTAATGATATTTGGCGATTGTTCGGCACGAGCTCAATCCTGGTGAATCCCACGTAATCGTCAGATTTCCATCCGACGGTGGCCTGTTTTTAAGCCATAGTATTTTACAAAACCGCCACCCTTACACACGTATTGTAACTGCATCGCAGGCGTTTGCAACTGCCATGTCTCCCAGCGAACGTTTGCTGGGGATTGGAGGTAGCACCGATGGCGGTTCGTAGTCGTTCCACGCTCGGGCATTGAAGTTTGTAACTATTTTAGATTAGAATATACTACTCCTCCGGTGCTAGTAGCAGAGCAGAGTCCTACTCCACTACTACTCTACTCAAGCAAGTGAGGGCATAGTAGTAGGTACTGTAGGGAGTACCAGTATTGTGATCACTCAAGCAAGTTGTCTGGCATCGATATGACCCTACGTTGCTGGTATGTGTCTTGTAAGTCAAGCGGCGTGTTGTAGTCATCATCACCTATCCACTTCCCGCAGCACATATTCGCTTCTCCATCTTTGTCCACACATAATCTCGTCCAATTTTCCATCCCCGCTAAGGCGCCTCCCTCCTCGTTCGAAACCCAAGCACTAACAATGGCAGAACCGAGCAGCGTCCGCCAAAAGAGTGGCTGGAATTCACTCCCCACAGAGGTAATCAAGCTCATTGTTTCGCATGTGGACAATCTCAGTACCATGCCGCTCGCCGCGTGCTTGTCAAGGATGTACCATTTACTCAAAGCCCTCAGGCCGGAGCTTTTTAAGCCAGCTCCTTGCTTGCTGATGCCGCCTAATCTTTAGAAACGGCCTATCATGCAGCATAATGATCATAGGGTGGTGAGCATCAACCCCCTTGACTGCGATCCGATCCCCGTCACCCTCAACTACATTAACGGTATGTACTGGGTCGGCATGAACACGTCTTGGATGGTGCTCGTCGATGGTCGCGGCAGCTGGATGCTCATGAGGTCTACAACCGGCGATTGATCCCCCTTCCTTCGATTAACACTGCACTACTTTAGCACCGCGGCCCAGAATACTCGGAATCTTACAGTAGCCAACATGATACCAAGTTTGATTTGCTCAAGGTTGTAATCTGCCAAGTGCCCACAAGATCTGCAAATTATAAAGACTTCAGGCTAATTGCCTTCTTCAACCGCGGTCTCGCCTATCTGACAGGTCACTGCGGTAAGTGGATAAATCTGCACGTCCATCGCAGGATCATACATCCTCCATGGTTCTCTGATGCCATTGAACACAAGGGCTTCATTTACGCTATCGACTCCTTCTATGGCTGGACGTATTGCTGGCCTACTCCAGTCATCGCTACAAACGGTTGTTACAGCAGTATGTTACTTTCCTATGATATCATGATGCCTTGCTTATATTACTGTCAACATTTACTGATAAAATATTCATGCTCATAACATGTTGTTCTTAAGAACGACTACATCAAGAGCCCTTTTTTATTTGACTCCAACTTGATATGATGTTGTAGGCCGCCTGGTGTCCCTACCCTTCCTAATCCCAGAACCTTTCAAAGAAAAGCGGCATGGCAGTTGCAGGTGGTTCCTGGCTCGACCAGACAATGGTGAACGATTGATGATCGTTCGCACGTACCAGACGTGTTGTTTCGCGGAATACAATCACAGTCACTGCAAGGTCTCTGAGCAGGATCCCAGCTTCTCTGGGCCTTTAGTAATTTTTGACTGGAGGCTGGTAAGTAGCCTTGGTACACACTCTCTATTTGTCGGACTGAATTATCCGATTAACCAGGAGATAACCGACGGCAAGGATCATGATGGTAGCACGGTTTCGTTCATCAGGCAAAACTGTGTGTACACAGCGTACCATGCGTCTCTGCATGCACCATACCTTGATATGTGCCTCCACGCTCTGCAACCCAAAATAGGAGAGAGGGTCGCAAGTATCAGACTTCGACCTGCTGGCTGGAGTTTCCCCTATCAGGCACCCATCTGGTTCAAGTCGTCAGCCAATCTCCACAGCATATTAAATAGTAACGTCTAACTGAGCCAGTTAGTTAGATGCGTACACTTGGTGTAGTAGGATCTTTATTTAGTTTTATGCATACACTTGTTCTTTTTGGTAGCCCTTTTGTAATAATGGCTGATGTTTGCTTTGGAAGAGAGAGCTGCGTCTTCACTCTTCTAGCCTGCTTACTGCTTCTGTTGCACCCCCAGCCCTGGTTGTTGTTGCTGCTGTTTTCAATGTACAATCAGTAGTATATTTTATCCGTTGGTTGAATAAATGTGTTGTTAGACCGACAAACACAATATTTTGGAAGTCATTGCATGGTTCGATCCTTAGTGCCCCGTACCGTACGTAGCGCATACTATTTTTCGTACGAAACACATTTTCCACTTGTTGATAACATGCAGCCCATTGATGAAGGCCCAATAGAGGAGCCCATAATTAACTGGAAGGGAGGCTCTCACATGAATCCGGCCCAGGTACATGCTCATGGTCCCCTAAACATAAATAAGTAAATAAATAAATAAAGCTAAATGCTCATGCACCAGTTCTTTAAATTCATGATTTAACAGGAGGATATTATTTCCTATGATAGTGTCATTACATTCAGTCGATATTATTATTAGGCAAAGATAGCGACCAGACTTCTTTCTCCCAGCATTTTCTTCCTGTAACCAGCGGACCCATGCAAATCGTAGTCAACTTCATAAATAGTTTCGGTCCATTTTTATTTTTCAATAAGAATGTCCAACCCAGCCCAGCACATTGGCGACAACACTTTATCCTCCGCCTTGGTGCGCTCGCCGCAGCGCCGCCGTCTGGCCCTATCAACATAGTTTTTTTGAAATGATCCCCGTCAACATAGTGAATCGGGAGAGAACTATAGTTGTGAGTATGACAGTACGGACCCACCAGGTCCACTCCCGAACAAAAGCAAGCGCCTCTTTTACTACTCAGATGCACCCCTCGTTTTTACTCTAATCCACCCTGCTGATATCTGGGACCCACATCATTTTCAACGTATAGTCAATTAATGACAAAATTGCACAACACTTTTTTGAGTAGTAATTCAGAGGAGCAAGCTATAAACTGGGTTGTGTGGTCTCTGTGGCCCGTCTAACAACATGACCAGCCCATCAGGTTTTTCTTTGGGAAAGTAGGTGGCCCAGTATTTCTTTTTACAGAATACCCAAGCTAGGCCTATTTGTTTTCTCCAACTTACTGGGCTGCAAATCTTTCATGACGAGGAGGGATGCATTCTGGCCTGGCCAAAGAGTATGGTCAGTGTCTGTTAAAAGTAATATCAAAGGGGTTGAAAATTCCAAAAAAATTATAGCAAATGGGATATTAGTTTCTTTTTTTGTTTTTGTTTTTCACGGATATTTTATAGTATTTCAATGGATTTAACATGACATAGTACTAATTTATTTTTAAATTTGTTTTAGTATGGCTACTAATTTTTGGATTAAGAATATTTTGTTCCCCAGCAAAAATTTGCGAATTTTCAAAATTTCGCACATATTTAGTTATTTTTTTAACCCTGGTACTGACCAGAAAATGGGCAGCAATTCTAAAAATGGAAAATGGGCTGCAATAAATTCCATATGAATTAGAAAATGAGTAAAAATTATAAAAATAATAGCAAATGGGTTGTACATGCCATAGATTTCGAGGCTGACTTGTTTACGCAAGGCTTTGTCAGTCAACACACGATTCTAGCAACAGTGGCTGTTGGATGTCCATTCAACGTCCGACGTGTGTCGGTGTCTAAACCGGCGGATCTCGGGTAGGGGGTCCCGATCTGTGCATCTAAGGCTAATGGTAACAGGAGGCAAGGGACACGATGTTTTACCCAAGTTCGGGCCCTCTCGATGGAGGTAAAACCCTACTTCCTGCTTGATTGATCTTGATGATATGAGTATTACAAGAGTTGATCTACCACAAGATCGTAGAGGCTAAACCCTAGAAGCTAGCCTATGATGATTATGATCGTACCTCTATGGATTAAACCCTTTGGTTTATATAGACACCGGAGGAGGCTAGGTGAGGGAGTCCTGGACTAGGGGGTGTCCGGACAGCCGGACTATCATCGTCCGCCGGACTCCAAGACTACGAAGATACAAGATTGAAGACTCCGTCCCGTGTCCGGATGGGACTTTCCTTGGCGTGGATGGCAAGCTTGGCGATACGGATATGTAGATCTCCTACCATTGTAACCGACTCTGTGTAACCCTAGCCTTCTCCGGTGTCTATATAAACCGGAGGGCTTTAGTCCGTAGGACACAACATACATTACAACAATCATACCATAGGCTAGCTTTAGGGTTTAGCCTCCTTGATCTCGTGGTAGATCCACTCTTGTACTACCCATATCATCAATATTAATCAAGCAGGACATAGGGTTTTACCTCCATCAAGAGGGCCCGAACCTGGGTAAAACATCGTGTCCCTTGTCTCATGTTACCATCCGCCTAGACGCACAGTTCGGGACCCCCTACCCGAGATCCGCCGGTTTTGACACCGACATTGGTGCTTTCATTGAGAGTTCCTCTGTGTCGTCACCGATAGGCTCGATGGCTTCTTCAATCAACAACGCTGTCCAGGGTGAGACTTTTCTCCCCGGACAGATCTTCGTATTTGGCGGCTTCGCACTGTGGGCTAATTCACTTGGCCATCTGGAGCAGATCGAAAGCTACGCCCCTGGCCGTCAGGTCAGATTCGGAAGCCTAAACTTCACGGCCGACATCTGCGGGGACTTGATCTTCGACGGGCTCGAGCCACAGCCAAGCATGCCGCACTGTTACGATGGGCATGATCTAGCTCTGCCGGCGAACAGTGCCTTGGTGGCCGCACAAGAATCCGCTCCGGCCCTTAGTCCGGAGCCGATCGCCCAGATCGAGGACCGGTGGTTGGACACCGCCTCGGGGGATTCAACTTCCACGGCGATGGAGCCGAACACTAACCTTGTCCCTCGCGAAGCTCGTGACTCCGAGGTGCCGGACTCCTTGCCGGACTCCGGACCTCCCATGCCCCTGCCAATCGAATCTGATTGGGCGCCGGTTATGGAATTCACAGCCGTGGACATCTTCCAACACTCGCCCTTTGGCGACATCCTAAATTCGCTAAAGCATCTCTCGCTATCCGGAGAGTCCTGGCCGGATTATGGCCAGGATGGTTGGGATTCGGACGACGAAGAAATTCAAAGCCCACCCACCACCCACTTTGTAGCCACTGTCGACGATCTAACCGGCATGCTAAACTATGACTCCGAAGACATCGATGGTATGGACGACGATGCCGGAGATGAACAAGAACCAGCGTCTACAGGGCACTGGAAGACCACCTCATCATACGACGTATACATGGTGGATACCCCAAAAGGAAGCGACAACGAGGACCAATGGGGCGCGGCAAAAGATAATCCCGCCGACAAACAACCAAAACGGTGACGCAGACGCCGCCCTAAGTCCCGCCTCGACAACAACAGCGCTCTTAATGACCCAGCAATACAGCAGGGCAAACCAGTGGACGACGAACACGCAGACAAGCAACCGTCCGAACAGGACGAGTCAGATAATCAGTCCAGGCCCGGCGAAAACAACAGTCCAGACGACCTCACACCGGACACACCGTCGGAGAATAAAAACCTTCGGAAAAGACTTGTCGCCACCGCAAGAAGTTTGAAGAAGGAAAAATGGAAGCTCAAAACAGCGGAAGATACACTCAGAATGAGGTGGAGCAAAGTTCTCAAAACCGCAGATAAATACGGCAATGGCCACCAATCAAAGAGCTACCCGAAGCGCAAGCTGCTGCCAGAATTTGACGAAGAGGCCATAGAGCCCACACAGTCAAAAAACAAAGAGGCTGCCTGGTTGGATAGACGGCCAGATGATAGGCCAAAATCTAAAAGCGGCGCCGCACATAAGCCGACTAATGACCCTGGAAAGGCAGATGGCCCAGCCAGGTCCATTTACAGGCCAAAGAAGAGGGCCCCAGGAAGCAACGCAACACGCCAAGTGTCCGAAGACAGCGGTACACCGAAATACAGGGGCGCCGCACACCCACTATGTTTCACCAACGAGGTGCTGGATCATGAATTCCCAGCAGGATTTAAACCCATAAACATAGAGGCCTACGACGGAACAACATACCGTGGAGTCTGGATAGAGGATTATACACTACACATACACATGGCTAGAGGAGATGATCTCCATGCCATAAAATACCTACCCCTCAAGCTCAAAGGGCCAGCGCGTCATGGGCTCAAAAGCCTCCCAGAAAACACTGTTGGAAGTTGGGAAGAGCTCGAGGACGCATTTAGAGCAAATTTTCAAGGAACTTATGTCCGCCCTCCGGATGCAGATGATCTAAGTCATATAACTCCACAGCCCGGAGAGTCAGCGCGCAAATTCTGGAACAGGTTCCTCAACAAAAAGAACCAAATAGTCGACTGTCCGGACGCCGAAGCCTTAGCAGCTTTTAAACACAACGTCCAAGACGAATGGCTCGCCAGACACCTTGGCCAAGAGAAGCCGAGGACAATGTCCGTGCTAACAAGCCTCATGACCTGCTTTTGCGCGGGAGAGGACAACTGGCTAGCAAGATGCAGCACCAGCGACCCAAGTACATCCGAGATCAGAGATGGAAACAGAAAATCACGGCGCAGAAAAGATCAGCACCGGAATAAAGAGAAAAGCACAAAGAACACGGCGGTCAACGCCGGATTCAAAAGCTCGCGGCCAAACAACAAAACACCGCCTCTTAAGGATAACAGCGATGAGCTATCCAACTTAAACAAGATTTTGGGTCGGATATGTCAAATCCACAGTACCCCCGGAAGGCCTGCAAACCACACCCACCGAGATTGTTGGGTTTTCAAACAGTCCGACCGATTAAACGCCGAACACAAGGGGCTCGATGCATCAAGCGAAGATGATGATAAACCCCACCAGCAGAGCACCGGAAAACAAAAGACTTTCCCACAAGAGGTCAAAGCAGTAAATTCACTTCATGTGATAATACGGAAAAACAGTGCGGCACCCGTTAAAATGGGTCTCGCACGGTCCAACCCAGCGGAACATAGAGATTGGACATCAAAACCAATCACTTTTGACCACTTGGATTATTCCAGAAGCGTCCGAAATGCAGGATGGACTACCCTGATATTGGATCCTATAATCGACGGACTACAATTTACACAAGTCCTGATGGACGGAGGCAGTGACTTAAACCTGCTGTATCCAAACACAATCCGCAAGTTGGGGATAGACCTTACTAAAATTCGACACAGCCGCACTTCCTTTAAAGGAGTGACACCAGGCCCTTACGCCAAGTGCACATGCTCCTTATTACTAGAAGTTGTGTTCGGATCACCGAACAACTTTCGACGCGCAAAACTAATCTTGCATATCGTCCCATTTAAAAGTAGCTATCAAGCACTCTTGGGACGAGAAGCTTTTGTCCGCTTCAACGCCATACCACATTACGCGTCTCTTACACTTAAGATGCCCGGTCCACGTGGCATCATTTCAGTGCGAGGGTCATTTAAAGACCCCGGACACGGTCAGACGAGTTCGGCATAAATAAGCTAGGGGCTCCCTAGCCGCACATCCCTTCACAAGGGGCTGCGCGCACAAGCAACAGGGAGCTCATATAGACTCCACTTTACTTATTTATATTTCTTCCTTCATATATATTTTTCGCACGATTTCCTTCCAAACTAAGTTCCTCTCTTTTTACAGATGAACAACATGCACACCCGTCCAGGATAACGGCACAATGGAGACACAGGCGCAGACGTGCAGTAGGGACCCGTCGCAAGGATTCTTCTCAGATTAAGACCCTGCGTAAACCTTTTTTACTGTCTCTTGTTGTTATAATCCCTTGGTTTCTCATTATAACCAAAGTGGAGCCTGACGTTTTGGCATCGGCCGCGTCAAAGGACCATGCCCGTACCTGGACACTAGGGGCTTAGGGCATTGTTCTGCCCATTATTATAAAGACCGAACACCTTAGGGAGTGTTCGGCGTCTCGAGTTAGGCCTTATATGCATCAGCTCCGAATCATGTCTTTGGTCAAATGTTGGGTTTGCCCGGCTCCTGTGTTTTGCTGCCTTACGTTCCCTATCATCGGCTAACGCGGCACCAGGAGAACTACTGCGATTGTGCCCCAGTTCGGCTGGGCGAGCACCTCAGTAGAGAAAGCCAAAAACTGACTGTCATGATACAGCGAGAGACTGGTCAACCACTCGATCGACTACCGGAATGTTTAGAATTCCCCGTTTTGACGAAGGACCGTTTCCCGGTCAGGCACACACGCGCCCCGAATCCGGAGAAGCGCGGTGCCCCAAGGGGCTATATCGTAGCCCCACCCTCGAACTCCAATGGCTAGGTGAAAGTGATAAAGCATCATAGTCCGGATTGCCTCGTTTGCTACGCTACCACCTCCTTAACAGGACCGAGACGTCGGATTAAGTGTGAAAACGCGCTATTTTTCGCGAACACCCCCGCACCTTGTGCGTGGGGGCTGAAGCCGAAGACTGCCATCTTTCAGGTTATACAAACGTATACATAAACGGCCGCATAGGAGATATTTTAATACTTGGAACGCACAAGTATAAAAAGCGGTTACATCATAATCATTGTTTTACAAGATAAAACGTTCATTTGAACGTGACATTTTTCGAGCACTGCGACTCTATTACACGAGCGCCACGCATAACTTCCCCAAAATAGTGCTCGGCGGGTAACCGGCTTTCGTCTGAACCCTGGGCTGCAATAGCGGTGGCATCCATCTCTATCCAATGTGTCTTCACACGGGCAAGGGCCATCCGCTCACCTTCTATGCAGGCCGACCGCTTCATCTCCTTGATATGCGGCACCGCTCCAAGAAATTGCTGCAATAAGCCAAAATAGCTCGTCGCCTTGGGCCTCTCTGGCCAGACATGGGCCACGATATCAGTCATGGCAAGTCCGGACAACCTGTTCAGCTCAGCCCATTCGGCCAACCGATCGGTCAACGGAAGTGAACGATCCGGACTATGGAATTGAGACCAAAATAGCTCTTCCGTCTTGTGATCCTTCTGACTCCGGAAGTGCACAACGGCATCAGCCGCACTTGCCGCTAAGTCCATATATGGATCCTCTGGACCCCACAACTGTCCAAGTTGGGCATACTTCGGATCCGTAAACCGACAACGTAGCAGAAAAGGCCTGCCAGCCACAATATCTCCGGCCTGGCGCAGCTCCTCCTTCATAGCCGGCATTGCAGAACGGGCATCCTTGGCCTCGGCGGTGGCCTTCCCTAGGTATTCTCGCTCCAATAGGCGCTCCTTTTCAAGAGCCTCATTGCGGTCGGTAGCATCCTTCAATTTCACGGCCAATTCGGCCATCTTTTCCCTGCTTAGGCAGTGTCCAGCCTTTTCGGCTTTCAACTCCTCGGCCGCCCTCGAGGCAGCCACATCACTCCTTTGGGCTTGCTCCTTGGCTTGAGCAAGCTCAGCCCAAAGGCTCTCCACAGCAGCAGCACCGTCTGTATCACAGCATATATATTGTCAGAGGCGGGCTTTGGCTCCCTTAAATAAGTGACTGCGGAGAATTCATTTACCTCGCGACTCGTCAAGTCGCCGGTTGACAAGCGCGATGTCCGCATCCGCCACATCAAGTTGCCGCATTAACTCGACAACTCCACTAGTCCGGTTAGCCCCCGGACTATCCGCCACCTGCATAGGAAGGGCGACATTCAATACCTGCGATTTTGATCCTCGGCACGCTGTCGCTTTCGACAACCTACCGAGTCTCAGGGGCTACTATCTATACAGGGCGAACTTCCATGTGCAAAACATTCAAAAAGGTGCGTCGTTCTTGCGTACCTCAAATCCCGCCAGCAAACTCCTGACGGCATTATGCAATCCGCTTTCGGCGGACGAAATCCTTCCAATCACCATACTCATCAAAGCACGGTGATCTTCTGAGATGGACGCCCTCTCAAGCAGATCCTTCAGCTCCCCCAGCCGGACACTAGTCGGCGCCGAACTCTCCGGCTCCACCGGGCTCTGGGATACCCTCCGTGACGATACTCCAGGCTCGTCTTCCCTGTCCGACGGCGCAGCAGACGGAGGCGTTTCGCTCTCCATCATCTCCGGACGAAGATCCCCCGAAGACAAACTCATCTGAGAAGGCCGCAGATCCGAACTGTAAGGTAAAAAATTCGGTTATCCACAGAAGCACAAATAGGGGTATTTTCTTATTAATGAACTCCCCTTTTCCTACTCATGGCTCGCTGGAGGGCTGATCCTTTAGAGACGATTGTACGTCCGGGTTCTCCCCGGACGCAGGACCCTCCGGTGAAGATTTCTTCCCCCGCTTAGGGGCTTTGGCCTCCGGGTCTTTGGAGGCGGTCCTCTTCTCCCCCTTGGAAGGAGGGATTTTCGATCCCCCCTCTTCAGGCGCCCCCTTGGGCAAGGTGATAGCTCTTCTATTTTCCCCATCGCCTCCTTCTACGAGCGCGACCTCCAACATTCTGACCAGCACGGGCTCCGGTGCGGTCTCTGGGAGGGGGGCTGGACACCTTATCAGCTTCGATCGCGCTACCCACTCCTGATGAAGAATAATGGGTTAGAAGGCGGATTTTAGAAAAGCAAACAAACAGAACGTCCGAACTCTGAGCTACTTACCTGAGTATCCGGGCGATTGCAGCTTAGGCCTGCGTCCTCGGTCAATTCCGGACATGCCACCTGCGGTCCGAAGAACAAATTGTACATCTCCACGGGTGTCATACCCATGAAGTGTTGGAGAATTCGTGGTCCCTCTGGACTGAACTCCCATAACCGGAGAGGACGGTGTTTGCAGGGCAGAAGACGCCTGATTAGCATGACCTTCATCACCACAACCAGATTGATCTCCCTCGCTTGGAGGTCTCGAATCCGGCCCTGCAATAAGGGCACGTCTTCGGACGGCCCCCAATTGAGCCCTTGGTTGACCCACGACATCAACCGGCGTGGTGGTCCTGGGCGGAATGAAGGCGGCGGCTTTTGCTTGCTGCCCTTCGGAGTGGTGATATAGAACCACTCCTGCTGCCACAAGCCGAGCTCCTCTTGGAAGGAGCCCTCGGGCCACGGGGCATCGGCCCTCCTGCTTATGGCCACCCCGCCGTACTCCGCTTGACGCCTCCCGATCATCTTCGGCTCCACATTGAAGGTCTTCAGCCACAGGCCGAAGTGGGGGGTGACGCGGAGGAAGGCTTCGCAGACAATAATGAATGCGGAAATATGGAGGATGGACTCCGGAGCCAAGTCGTGAAAATCCAGCCCGTAGTAGAACATGAGCCCTCTCACGAAGGGGTCCGTCGAGAAGCCTAAACCCCGACGGAGGTGGGATACGAAGACGACGTACTCACCGGGCTCGGGAGTGGGTACAGCCTGCCCTTGGGCGGGCAACCTGTGCGAAATCTCGTAAGACAGGTACTTGGCTTCGCGCAGCTTTAGCACGTCCTCCTCCATGACGGAGGAGGGCATCCACTGACCCTGAAGGTCGGAGCCGGACATTGTTGAAGGTCCGAAGCGCTCGAATCTGGGGCTCTGGGTGTTGGACTTGGAGCAAGGAGAGGATTCGATGGAAGATTGAAGAAAAGAAACGAGCCTTGGTCCTCTTATAAAGGGGAAAAATACCAAGAGCCATCTCCGTGACCATTCAGGATTCACCTTCGATAGAGGAGGTGTGGCGACGGGCACGGTTGGGTTACCCACGCTCGTATTGATGAGAATCTCGGAATAAGGGGAACACGATCTCTGCTTCGACAAGACATGCCAAGGAAACCGCTTCGCTAAACGTGCTGAGGTGGTATAATAAAAAATGATTCAAGTAAAGGCTTGGTAGTGGCGTGACGACATGCCGCAAAATACGTCAGCAGATTGGACTTGTGTACATTTTATTCTCTCTACGGTGGAATGTGGAATTTATTTTGCAGAGCCGGACACTATCCTGGTGTTCATGATCTTCTTTGGATTATTCAAAGGAGGAACCCGCCTTGCAATGCCGAACATTATGCGCGCCGGAATTATCGTTATTGAAGCCTGGTTCAGGGGCTACTGAGGGAGTCCTGGACTAGGGGGTGTCCGGACAGCCGGACTATCATCGTCCGCCGGACTCCAAGACTACGAAGATACAAGATTGAAGACTCCGTCCCGTGTCCGGATGGGACTTTCCTTGGCGTGGAAGGCAAGCTTGGCGATACGGATATGTAGATCTCCTACCATTGTAACCGACTCTGTGTAACCCTAACCCTCTCCGGTGTCTATATAAACCGGAGGGTTTTAGTCCGTAGGACAACATAACCATTACAACAATCATGCCATAGGCTAGCTTCTAGGGTTTAGCCTCCTTCATCTCGTGGTAGATCCACTCTTGTACTACCCATATCATCAATATCAATCAAGCAGGAGTAGGGTTTTACCTCCATCGAGAGGGCTCGAACCTGGGTAAAACATCGTGTCCCTTGTCTCCTGTTACCATCCGCCTAGACGCACAGTTCGGGACCCCCTACCCGAGATCCGCCGGTTTTGACACCAACACTAGGGTTGCTAGGGTTTACACAAAGTCGGTTACAAAGAATGAGACCTAATATCCGGATCGCCAAGCTAGTCTTCCATGCAAAGGAGAGTCCCATCCGGACACGAGACGAAGTCTTGAGTCTTGTATCTTCATGGGCCAACAGTCCGGCCAAAGTATATAGTCCGGCTGTCCGAATACCCCCTAATCCAGGACTCCCTTAGTAGCCCCTGAACCAGGCTTCAATGACGATGAGTCCGGAGCGTAGATTGTCTTCGGCATTGCAAGGCGGGTTCCATCTCCAAATACTCCAAAGTAAATCCCAAACACTTAAATTGTGTCCGGCTCTGCAAGACGACTTTCACATACCACCGTAGAGAGAATGATATTCCACAAATATAATCTGCTGACAACTTTAGATAAGGTGACACGACACCATGGTTGAGTCATTATTGAACCGTCTTCCCACAGCCAGCTACCGCACATATCACAAGGCGGTTTCCTCGGCACATCTTGTCGAAGCAGAGATCATGTCCCCTTATCACGGGATTCTCATCAATACGAGTACGGGTAACCCAACCGCGCCATCAATCGTGGCGCTTGGGAAATAAGCGATTTTCAACGGGCAAGTGGGGAGGCGCACCATTTTTGTCGCCTCTATAAAGGGATAAGGATTCCCCATTTTTACCCACGCCTTCTTCCTCCTTCGCTTATCCATTCTCGCACCCTCGAGCTCCAACGCCCTAGTTCACACCTTCTCCGCACAGGCAAACATGTCCGGAGCAGGAGGCAAGTGGGTGGTGTCAGTGTCAAAACCGGCGGATCTCGGGTAGGGGTCCCGAACTGTGCGTCTAGGCGGATGGTAACAGGAGACAAGGGACACGATGTTTTTACCCAGGTTTGGGCCCTCTCGATGGAGGTAAAACCCTACTCCTGCTAGATTGATATTGATGATATGGGTAGTACAAGAGTGGATCTACCATGAGATCAAGGATGCTAAACCCTAGAAGCTAGCCTATGGTATGATTGTTGTAATGGTTGTGTTGTCCTACGGACTAAAACCCTCCGGTTTATATAGACACCGGAGAGGGCTAGGGTTACACAGAGTTGGTTACAATGGTAGGAGATCTACATATCCGTATCGCCAAGCTTGCCTTCCACGCCAAGGAAAGTCCCATCCGGACATGGGACGAAGTCTTCAATCTTGTATCTTCATAGTCTTGGAGTCCAGCTGACGATGATAGTCCGGCTATCCGGACACCCGCTAGTCTAGGACTCCCTCAGTAGCCCCTGAACCAGGCTTCAATGATGATGAGTCCGGCGTGCATAATGTTCGGCATTGCAAGGCGGGTTCCTCCTCCGAATAACTCATAGAAGATTGTGAACACCAGGATAGTGTCCGGCTCTGCAAAATAAATTCCACATTCCACCGTAGAGAGAATAATATGTACACAAGCTCAATCTGCTGACGTATTTTTGTAGCATGATGTCACGCCACTACCAAGCCTTTATTCGAATCGTTTTTTATTATACCACCTCAGCGCGTTTAGCGAAGCGGTTTCCTTGGCACGTCTTGTCGAAGCAGAGATCGTGTTCCCCTTATTCCTGGATTCCCATCAATACGGACGTGGGTAACCCAACCGCGCCATTGATGGTGGCGCTTGGGAGATAAGCGAGTTTTACCAGGCCGGTGGGGACGCATAGTCTTCGTCCGCCCATATATAAGGGGATAAGGATCCACCCTTTTTACCTACGCCTTCTTCCTCCTTTGCTTATCCATCTCCGCGCACTTGAGCTCCAGTGCCCAAGTCCGCACATCTCGTCTCAACCTCCTCCAGTCATGTCCGGAGCGGGAGGCAAGTGGTTGGCCTCCTCCGTTACGGAGGAGCACATCACAAAGCTGCGCGGCGCCGGATACCTTTCCAGCAACATCATGCACCGGCTGCCCGACGAGGGGCAGCTCATCCCCACCCCCAGGCCCCATGAGAGGGTCGTATTCCTTCCCCACTTCCTCCGCGGACTGGGCTTCCCACTTCATCCCTTCGTCCAGGGGCTCATGTTCTACTACGGCCTGGACTTCCACGATCTGGCGCCAAACTTCATCCTCAACATCTTGGCGTTTATCGTCGTGTGCGAGGCCTTTCTCTGCATCCGGCCCCACTTCGGCTTGTGGCTCAAGACCTTCAACGTCAAGCCGAAGGTAGTGAAGGGCGTCCAAGCGGAGTGCGGAGGCGCCATGGTGGGAAAGATGCCCAACGTCCTCTGGCTCGAGGGCGCCTTTGTGGAAACCATCAAAGGGTGGCAATCGGGGTGGTTCTATATCACCGAGCCGCGGGACCCTAAATGGGCAGCGGCCCCCGAGTTCAGATCTGGTGCCCCTATGCAGCTCACCTCCTGGAAAAAGAAGGGCTTGCTATGGGGCTGTTCGGAGGAGCTGACCGGTCTCCAGTCCTGTCTCCAGACCTTGGTGAACAAGAAGCTCAAGCTTGTCAACGTGATCCAGGTCATGCTCATCCGCCGGATTCTCCCCTGCCAACAACGGGCCTTCAATTTGTGGGAGTTCGATCCGGCACAGCACCAGGCCTTGAGCGGGCTCTTCGACACGACGTAGGAAGCCGCCTGGAGGGTGCTGTTCAAGGGCGGAGAAGCCCCCGCATCCGCGACGAAAGACCGCGGATTCAGCACCAAGTGCCCGACCGGCGAGGTAAGCTTTGTTGTCCTCTATGGGACATTTATTTTCTTTCATAGTTTAACTCACTGTGGGATCTAAAACCCCCAATGCCTTTGACAGGACTGGCAGAGGACGTCTGGACAGGTAGACTGTCCGGCTCCCCTTCTCGAAGACCCAGCGGACGCCCATTTGATAGGGCTGCTAGTCCCGGCACTCTATGTGGTGCCGGAGAAGAAGGCCAAGAAGAAGGCCACGGGAACTCGGAGAAGTTCCCGGCGCCAGGTGATATCGGACTCATCGTCCGATGGCTCCGAGGCGGACTCCTCCCCCGAAGACGAAGAGGAGAAAGAGGACTCTCTCCCAGAGGAGGGAGAGAGGAAGAGGAAGGCTTCCCCAACGGGGGAGGCCGAAGGGTCCAAGAGGGGAAGGACTATTCCCCCGGACAGCTCCGCCAACGCAAACGTTGGCGATGAAGAGTGGCCCTCAAGGGCCAGGCCTCCGGCAAGATCGTAAGTATCCGGATTCCTGAATGATTTATAATTTCTCTTTTGTGTCACATAGTGTCCTTCTAATGCCGCACACTACCTGTAGTCCGGCCGATGATATTCTCCCCGCTTCATCGAGCGGGTCGTTGGCTCCGTCGGATGTAGATTCTATCCCGGCTGCCTCCACCCCTAGCGACGCTGAGGACGCCGAGGTGGGATCCCAGGAAGGGACCCATCAGGAGGAGGCTCCGGAGGTGCCACAAGGCAGCCTCCCGGACTTTGCGCCGGACTCCATGCCGGAACCCGCAGTGGTTCTGGAGTCCGGCAGGCGGCCCCTTCGCAAGAAGGGCAAGACTGTGACGCCGGCGGCCTCCGTCCAACCGGAGGCGCCGGACAACTTGTTGGAGGCGCTCAACGGCGCTTCCATTGAGGAAGAACACCGCACCATCATGAGTGCGGTGATTCAGAAGGTTCAGCTCGCCAAGAGCGGGCTGACCGAAGCCTGCAGTAGCCTTCTAACAGGCTCTGAGGTAAGAAGTTTTTTTGAAATATGTAATGTAGTACCGCATAGACAGTAGCCCCTGATGCTCGGTTCGGTGTTCGGAAAGAAAAACCGGATTGAGGATCTAAAAAAAGATAAATGCAGGAGTGCTAAAAATTATGTCAATATGGGTTTGCAGGCTGCGCTGCTAACCTCTGCCGCACTGACTGCGGAGGTCGGTGCTTTGAAGCAGGACCTCGAGCGGTCCGAGCAAGAGCTCGGCCTTGCCAAGAAGCAGCTCGAGGATAAACAAGGTGAGTAACACCACTTTTAAATGTATACCTTACAGAAAAGGATTTTGGTTGCAATAAAAATAACAAGGATAACATGGGTACTGCAGGGGCCACGAACGAGGTGGCAACCCTGAAGGAGGCCGTGTCCACGGCCGAACACAATGCGGCCGTGGAATGGACGGAGCGAGAGAAGCACGAGGCGCGGGTGGCGGAAGTGCGGCAAGAGCTCCAAGCTCTCATGGAAAAGCATGAGAGTTTGGAGCATGACTCGAAGACTCGAGAGTCCGAGCTTGCCTCGGCTCTTGAAAGTGCCAAAGCCGCTAAGGCCGAGGCCCATAAGGCCCTCCAGGAGATTGAGGCGGTGAAGAAAATAGCGGCGGGTAAGGCATTTTTCATGCAAAGCAAGCATGTTAATGTAAATTACCTGTTACTTACCCGAATTCGGAGTTCTCCAGGGGCGTTTGCAGATCTACCTCGCAGTGTGTCTGATGCCGCCGCATTTTACCGAGCCGAGGAGGGGAGCTCAACGGAGAAGGTTTTCTGGTCTCAGTACGCTGAGGCCGGACATCCGGTGCCCCCTAGCGACCAGCTGAAGCAGCTGGTCGAACTCCACAAGGTAGCTGAGCAGGCCATGAAGGGCCTCATAGTCCGGCTGTGGCCTGGAGAGGCCATGCCTGGGAGCTACTTCGGCCTCGTGCGGCGGCTGGTGGATGCGTGCCCCTGGGTGGAAGTCATCAAGCGCTCCGCCTGTATTGAAGGTGCCCGTCGGGCCTTTGCCCGCGCAAAGGTGCATTGTGGCAGGCTGGATGCGGAGAAGCTTATCACTGACGCACCGCCAGCGGGCAAGGAGTATCATACACCCGAGATGTACTATAAGACTGTCCTGAAGGGTGCCCGCAATATTGCGGATGAGTGCCCCAGAGATGTAATTATTGAGTAAACTCGCAATGTGTTATCCTGTGCGCTGAAAACTTTGTTCATATGCGCTAAGCAACGCTTATTGATTTAAAATATTACCTTCTGTGCGGCCGTTTATTAAATCTGAGAGATGGCAAGTCGTCGGCTTCAACCCCCATGCCACGAGTGCTGGGGTGTTCGGGATAAACTTGAGCACTCTTGTTCCCATTTTTGGGTCCATCTAGGGAGGCGCTCAACACAACAAACAAGGCAACCGGACTTATAATGCTTGAACACTCTCACTTAGCCATAGAATTCTATAATTTTAAATTTCGGTGAAGCCCCTAGTATTCGGAAGACCGAGTTCGGGGCGCTATCCACGCCTTGGCCGGACATTATCCGGTTCTTCGCTCGAAGCGGCATAAGTCTTTAGGGACTCGAAAAGACCTCTCGAACAGCGACCAGTCTCTCGCCTTATCATGACAGTCAGTTTTAGCTTTCTCCACTGAGGCACTCGCCCAGCTCAACCGGGGCGCAATCGCAGTGGTTCTCCCAGTGCTACCTTAGCCGACAGAACGGAACGTAAGATACCAAAACATGGGAGCCGGGCAAACCCAACTATTGACTCAAGACATGATTCGGAGCTGATGCATGTAATGCTATAAGTTCGGGGTGCCGCACTTGTGAAAGTGTTCGGACTTATCACACCATAATGCGGGGAACATAAGCCCCTGGTGTATTCAGCCGTACCAAAATGTACAGGTGCAAGATGTCAAGAATAAACATATATATAAAAGGCAATGCAATTATATGCAAAAGGTGCTGCATTGTTTATCCAAGGAATTCTGCTATGAGTGCAGAGCGATACAAATAGTGCGGTAAGCAAGGGATTGGACTAATTAAGCATGTCCCCCTCCAGGGGTGGGCTGCGGACTGATGTATTTAACAAATGTAATGCTCGTAATGGAGACCACCTGAGTGTTCGCCGCAGCCTTTGTCCCTCCCTGGCTGTTGCATCGTGAGTTCGGCAGGTTCGCCACCGGACAAGGCCTCTGGTGAACGGAGTCATGTGTATAAAAAGAAGAAAAAATAAAAATAAAAAGAGCGACACATTTGGGAGCCCCTGGTGTGGTTGAGCCGCACTCTGGGCCTGTCGTGGTCGTGCCCCTCCCCCTATGCCCATGGTATCTCCAGAGCGTAATGATGTACGCGGAGAGCTGGTCTTGCAATCATGCAAGGGCTGGGGTTGGGGCCGCATTGCTATGCATGCTCGGAACGAGCCAGATGGTCTTGATTGATGTTGCTCCGGGCGCGTTTGGCCGTGTCCGGTCGTTTAACGGCCAGACTCGAAAATTTCCTTAAAAGGCTACTCTGAACTTCTACCGCGAGAGCTGCTGTGTGTTCCTCCGTTCGGAGGGAGCGTTCTGTATTTCCGTTGACCGTGATGACTCCACGAGGGCCTGGCATCTTGAGCTTGAGGTATGCATAATGCGGCACCTCATTGAACTTTGCGAACGCGGATTGTCCGAGCAGAGCGTGATAGCCGCTGCGAAACGGGACTATGTCGAAGATTAACTCCTCACTTTGGAAATTATCCGGGGATCCGAAGACCACTTCCAGGGTGACTGAGCCTGTACAATTGGCCTCAATGCCTGGTATGACGCCTTTGAAGGTCATCTTTGTAGGTTTGATCCTTGAGGGGTCTATGCCCATCTTGCACACTGTATCCTGATAAAGCTGGTTCAGGCTGCTGCCTCCGTCCATCAGGACTCTAGTGAGGTGAAATCCATCGACGATTGGGTCTAACACCAATGCGGCGAATCCGCCATGGCGGATACTGGTTGGGTGGTCTCTTCGATCGAAAGTGATCGGGCAAGAGGACCATGGATTGAACTTCGGGGCGACTGGCTCCATCGCATATACGTCCCTAAGTGCACGCTTCCGCTCCCTCTTGGGTATATGGGTTGCATATATCATGTTTACCGTCCGCACTTGTGGGGGGAAACCCTTCTGTCCTCTACTGTTCGGCGGCCGGGTCTCTTCCTCGTCGTCGCTGTGCAACCCCTTGTCATTGTTTTCGGCAATTAACTTGCCTGCCTGCTTAAATACCCAACAATCTCTGTTGGTGTGATTAGCTGGCTTTTCGGGGGTGCCATGTATCTGGCAAGAGCGATCGAGTATTCGGTCCAAATTGGACGGACCCGGAGTGGTTCTTTTGAATGGCTTCTTCCGCTGACCGGGTTTAGAGCCTCTGAATCCAGCGTTGACTGCCGTGTCTTCATTGTTATCGCTGTTAACGCGGCGTTTGTTTTTGTTTCGACGCGACCTGCCATTGTGGTCCTTAGTATCCAGACTGCCAGCATTTTTGCTGAGGTTGTTGCTGCAAGCTAGCCAGCTGTCCTCTCCCGCACAGAAGCGGGTCATGAGTGATGTGAGTGCTGCCATGGATTTCAGCTTTTCCTGTCCTAGGTGCCGGGCCAGCCACTCGTCGCGGATGTTATGTTTGAAGGCTGCGAGGGCCTCTGCATCCGGACAGTCGATGATTTGATTTTTCTTTGTTAAGAACCGTGTCCAGAACTGTCTGGCCGATTCGTCTGGCTGCTGAATTATGTGGCTTAGGTCATCGGCGTCTGGTGGCCGCACATATGTGCCCTGGAAGTTGTCGAGGAATGCGGCTTCCAGGTCTTCCCAACACCCAATTGACTCTGCGGGCAGGCTGTTAAGCCAATGCCGAGCTAGTCCTTTAAGCTTGAGCGGGAGATATTTGATGGCGTGGAGATCATCGCCGCGGGCCATATGGATATGAAGGAGATAATCCTCGATCCAAACCGCGGGGTCTGTTGTGCCATCGTAGGATTCAATGTTGACGGGTTTGAACCCTTCAGGGATTTGATGATCCATTACTTCGTCTGTGAAGCATAGTGGGTGTGCGGCGCCTCTATATTGAGCAATATCACGACATAGCTCAAGAGAGCGTTGTCTGCTGTGTTCGGCCCGGCCGGGGTTGCTGTATCCGGCACGACGATATTCGTCGTGGGTCGTGGGGCGCCCACGTGATCCATAGATAGATCTAGATTGTCTTGCCTTGTCCTCCAATATATCCCGCAAGTCCGGCGCGTTCCCCCGTGGCTTAGTACTTTTCGAGCGGAGCCGGGGTACGGCCTTGGTGAAGGGCCTAGATGCCTCTCTGTCGTGGCCACGAGGTGGTCGGTCTGCCGTATTGTGCGCTGGTGATGAAGGTTTATATGCCTCCTCCTCTAATCGGGGGAGCAACTTGCGTTTTGGGTAGCTTTTGGAGGGGCATTCGAGTTCATACTCTTCGGCCGCGAGGACCTCGGTCCATCTGTCGGCCAGCAGGTCTTGATCAGCTTGAAGCTGTTGCTACTTTTTCTTTAGGCTATTTGCCATGGCCATTAGCCTGCGTTTGAAACGCTCTTGTTCGACGGGATCCTCAGGCACGACGAATTCGTCGTCGTCGAGGCTTGCCTCGTCTCTGGAGGGAGGTATGTAATTATCATCCTCGACCTCTTCGTCTACCGCTCTCTCGTGAGGGCTGGCTTCTGCATCCTCCTGCGCTGAATCTTGCTGGAGGGGGTTGTCTTCGGCACTTTATGGAGTGTTATTATCTGCTATGCCGGAATCTCCATTCTTGCTGTGACGGGATTTAGAGCGGCGCTGCTGACATCGGCGCTTGGGCTGTTTCTTTAAGGAATCTGCCTCCGCTGCTTCTTCGCGTCCCCATCCTTTGGGGTGTCCACCATGTATATGTCATATGACGAGGTGGTCTTCCAGTGCCCTGTA
The DNA here is from genome assembly GCA_963921465.1 of Triticum timopheevii. Taxonomy (NCBI): domain Eukaryota; kingdom Viridiplantae; phylum Streptophyta; class Magnoliopsida; order Poales; family Poaceae; genus Triticum; species Triticum timopheevii. The sequence goes on from OY997266.1 coordinate 131,382,675, forward strand.
GGTGCTGGTTCTTGATCGTCTCCGGCATCGTCGTCCGTACCGTCGATGTCTTCGAAGTCGTAGTCTAGCATGTCGGTTAGATCGTCGACAGTGGCTACGAAGTGGGGGTGGGTGGGTTTTGAATTTCTTCGTCATCCACATCCCAACCATCCTGGCCGTAGTCCGGCCAGTGCTCTCCGGATAGCGAGAGATGCTTTACCGAATTTAGGATGTCGCCAAAGGGTGAGTGTTGAAAGATGTCCGCAGCAGTGAAATCCATGATCGGCGCCCAATCGGATTCGATTGGCAGGGGCGCAGGAGGCTCGGAGTCCGGCAGGGAGTCCGGCACCTCGGAGTGACGAGCTTTATAAGGGACGAGGTCAGTGTTCGGCTCCATCGCCGTGGAAGTTGCAGCTCCCGAGGCGGTGTTCAGCCACCTGTCCTCGATCTGCATGGTCGACTCCGGACTATGGGTCGGAGCGGACTCATGTGCGGCCTCCAAGGTACTGTTCAGCGGCAGAGTTAGATCATGCCCATCGTGACAGTGCGGCACACTCGGCTGCGGCTCGGATCCATCGAAGATCAAGTCTCCGCGGATGTCCGCCGTGAAGTTTAGGCTTCCAAATCTAACCTGATGGCCAGGGACGTAGCTTTCGATCTGCTCCAGATGGCCAAGTGAATTGGCCCGCAGTGCGAAGCCGCCGAATACGAAGATCTGTCCGGGGAGAAAAATCTCACCCTGGACTGCGTCGTTGTTGATTGAAGAAGCCATCAAGCCTATCGGTGACGACACAGAGGAACTCTCAATGAAAGCACCAATGTTGGTGTCAAAACCGGCGGATCTCAGGTAGGGGGTCCCGAACTGTGCGTCTAGGCAGATGGTAACAGGAGACAAGGGACACGATGTTTTTACCCAGGTTCGGGCCCTCTCGATGGAGGTAAAACCCTACTCCTGCTTGATTGATATTGATGATATGGGTAGTACAAGAGTGGATCTACCACGAGATCAAGGAGGCTAAACCCTAGAAGCTAGCCTATGGTATGATTGTTGTAATGGTTGTGTTGTCCTACGGACTAAACGCTCCGGTTTATATAGACACCGGAGAGGGCTAGGGTTACACAGAGTCGGTTACAATGGTAGGAGATCTACATATCCGTATCGCCAAGCTTGCCTTCCACGCCAAGGAAAGTCCCATCCAGACACGGGACGAAGTCTTCAATCTTGTATCTTCATAGTCTTGGAGTCCGGCTGACGATGATAGTCCGGCTATCCGGACACCCCCTAGTCCAGGACTCCCTCAGGTGGCCTCCACCGTCAAGGAGGAGCATATTACGAAGCTCCGGGCGGCCGGATACTTGGCCGCAGATATCGCGCACCGGCTGCCGAACGCAGGGCAGATCATTCCGAATCCGGGACCCCATGAGAGGGTCGTGTTCCTTGCCCATTTCATCCGCGGACTGGGATTTACACTTCATCCCTTTGTCCGCGGGCTCATGTTTTACTATGGGCTGGACTTCCATGATCTAGCCCCAAATTTCGTCCTCAACATCTCGGCGTTTATCGTCGTGTGCGAGGCCTTCCTCCGCATCAAGCCCCACTTCGGCTTGTGGCTACGAATCTTCTGTGTGAAGCCGAAGATCGTGAGCGGCCAGCAAGCGGAGTGCGGAGGCGCCATGGTGAGCAGGATGCCCAATGTCACCTGGCTTGGTGGTTCCTTTGCGGAGACCATGAAAGGGTGGCAATCGGGGTGGTTCTACATCACCGAGCCACGCGACACCAACTGGGCAGCGGCCCCCGAATTCCGATCCGGAATTCCCATGTGGCTCACTTCCTGGGAAAAGAAGGGCCTAGCCTGGGGCGAACCTGCAGAGCTGACAGGACTTCAGAACTGCATCAAAAACATGATGGACAAGAAGATCAAGCTTGTCAATGTGGTCCAGGTCATGCTCGCCCGCCGAATCCTTCCGTGGCAAAGACGGGCATTCAATCTGTGGGAGTTCGATCCGACCGAACACCAGACACTTCAAGAGCTTTACGGCACAACGCACAAGGACGCATGGAAGGTGCTATTCAAGGCCTCTGAAATACCTCCTCCCACATCCAAGGACCGCGGACTCCACGTCACGCGGCTCCCCCATCCGGTGAGTTTTCTGATCATCACCAGATGTAGCTTTCTCAGCATACTCATGGGAGGATTTTAAGTCATCGTGTGTATTTAATCAGGATTACGTGATGACGGCGGAGCGGATCAACTGTCTGGCTCCACTACCAGAAGGTCTAGCAACCGCTCTCCTGACGGAGATGCTAGTCCTGGTGCCTTACAAGGTGCCGGAAAAGAAGGCCAAAAAGAAGGCCCCGGGGACCAGGAAGGGTCTCCGGTGTAAGGTCGTACCGGACGCCTCGTCCGAAGACGATGAGGCACGCTCCTCCCATGAAGGGGAGGAGGAAAAGGAAAGGGCCGCTCCATCTGGGGAGGCCGAAGGGCCTAAGAGGGCGGCCTGGGGGACCAGGAAGGGTCCCCGGCGCAAGGCCATCATAGACTCGTCGTCCGAGGACGGCAAGGCAGATTCCTCCCGTGGAGGCGGGGGGAAACACGAGGAAATTCCGCCTCCCCGCACTGGGGAGGAGAAGAAAAGGAAAGCCGCCCCGCAGGGGGAGGCTAGGACACCCAAGAAGGGAAAGGCGTCCCTTCCGGATCACTCCACCACGGTCGCCTACAGCGAGGAGGAGTGGCTACCCAGGGGCAAGCCCCTAGTAAGATCATAAGTATCCGCACTCTGTTGTAGTTTAGTGCGACTTAGCTTCATAGTTTGTTATAACGCCGAACATGTATATGCAGTCCAGCCAGGGCCCATCCCAAGGTATCCTCTTCGGATGGGTCTTTGAGCGATTCGGCGATGAATTCGCTCCCGACGGCCACGTCCCCTCGTCTTGCAGATGACATGGAGGTGTGGTCCCAAAGGGTACCAGAGCAGCGGGAGGCGGATCTGGAGATGTCCCAAGGCGAAATTCCAGACGCCGGGCACAAGGGGAGTAATATCCCCGCAGATTATGCTGACGAGAGCCGCAGCAAGTCAGGCTCCCAGCCGGACACTGTACCGGAACCTCCGAAGGTTCCGGATTTGGGTAGGCAGCCCCTCGCTAAGGAGGGCGAGCCGGTCGTGCCGATGACTTCCATTGCGCCAGAGGCATCGGATAGTCTGCTGGAAGTGCTTCGTGGCGCTTCCATGGATGAAGAGCACCGTACTCTTATGAGTGCGGTGATTCAGAAGGTTCGGTCCACCAAAAGCGGATTGACCGAAGCCTGCACCAGCCTCCTGACACTCTGTTTGGTGTTCGGAAAGAAAAGCCAAACGGAGGGTCAACTCTAAACCGTAGGAGTCTAAGAGTAGGTGTCTATGTAATAAGCAGGCAGTGCTGCTTGCCGCTGCTACACGCAGAGCTGAGGTCACCGGACTCAAATGGGACCTTGAGCAGGCCGAAGAGGAGCTCAGCCTCACAAAGAGGCAGCTCGAAGAGAACAAAGGTGAGTGATACCCCGTTCACATATAATATAGAGGAGAAAAAATTGGTGACGCTAACAAAAAGCGTCATGATTTTGTAATAGGGGCCACGACCGAAGTGGCGGCCCTGAAGAAAGTGCTATCTGAGGCTGAAGACAAGGCGGCCGCGGAGCGCATTGAGCGTGAGAAGCAAGATGCTAGGGTGGGCGAGGTGCAGCAAGAGCTCCAGGAGCTCGGCAAGAAGTTCGAGTCCTTGGAGCGTGACTTCAAGAGAAAGAGTCTGAGATTGCGAAGGCCCTTTTGAGCACAAAGGACGCCAAGGCCGAAGCCCACAAGGCCCAGCAGGAAATCCAGGCGACCAAGAAGATAGCAGCGGGTAAGGCATTCATTATGCAAAGCAAGCATGTGGAGGAGACATTTCTTTTACTTACCCGAATTCGGAGCTCGCCAGGGGCATTCGCAGATCTGCCATGTAGCGTATCGGATGCCACAGAGTTCTACCGTGCCGAAGAGGGGAGATCAACGGAGAAGCTGTTTTGGTCCCAGTATGCTGGAGCCGAACACCCGATGCCTCTGAGTGACCATCTGAAGCAATTGGTTGAACTCCACAGGGCGGCCGAAGTGGCCATGAAGGACTTCAAAGTCCGGATGTGGCCTGGTGAGCCCCTGCCCGCCAGCTACTTCGGCCTTATAAAGCGCATGGTAAATGCCTGTCCGCGGCTTGAAGTTATCAAGCGATCCGTTTGCAATGATGGTGCCCGCCGGGCCTTTGCCCGTGCGAAGATGCATTGGGCCAAGCTGGATGCAGAGAAGCTGGTGAAGGATGGACCGCCGGAGGGCAAGGCGCATCGCTACCCCGAGAAATATTATGATGGCGTGATGAAAGGCGCTCATCTCGTGGTCGATGAATGTACCAAGGACACAATCTTTGAGTGAATGTACTCATGTCATCTTTGTAATATGAAAAACGGACTTGATTGCGCTATATAGCGCTTTGTTGATTTAAAATATTACCTTCTGTGCGGTTGTTTATAAAATTTTGAAAGTAGGCCAGTCGTCGGCTTCCGCCCCCATGTAACTAGTACTGGGGTGTTCGTGGAAAAATCCGAACACTCTTTATCCAAATGTTTGGTCTGTGAGGGGTGTTTGGCACAGGGAACAAGGCAATCAGACTATGCGGCTTTATAACTCTCACTTAGCCATAGAAGTCTACAATTTTAAGTTGCGGTGAAGCCCCTAGAATTCGGAAAGCCGAATTGGGGCGCTATACACGCCTAAATCGGACAAGGCTGATTCCTCGCCTAAAGCGGAAAAAATCTTTAAGGATTTTAAGACCTCTCGAACAGCGACCAGCTCTCGCCGCATCATGACAGCCAGTTTTCGGCTTTCTCTACTGAGGTGCTTGTCCGGGAGAACCAGGACACAATCGCAGTAGTTCTCCCTGCGCTACCTTAGCCGATATAACAGAACGTAAGGTACCAAAACAAGGGAGCCGGGCAAACCCAACTATTGACCCAACACATGATTCGGAGCTGATGCATATAATGCTATATGTTCGGGGTGCCGCATTGTTGAAAGTGTTCGGACTTATCTTGCCGTATTAAGAGCATAATCACTAGCATCACACATAATTTCAAAGGGTAAATTCCAATCAGGTGGCTGAACAACAGGTGCAGAGACTAATTCTTTCTTAAGTATTTCAAATGCTTCTACACAGTCATCATCAAAGACAAATGGTACATCTTTTTGTAATAAATTAGTCAGAGGCCGAGAGATTTTTGAGAAGTCCTTGATGAACCTCCTATAAAATCCGGCGTGACCAAGGAAACTTCTTATACCTTTGATGTCCTTGGGACGTGGCATCTTTTCAATAGCGTCAACCTTGGCTTTATCAACTTCAATACCTCTTTCAGAAACTTTGTGCCCCAAGACAATTCCTTCATTAACCATAAAGTGGCACTTTTCCCAATTCAAGACAAGATTAGTTTCTTCACATGTCTGCAAAACTCGAGCAAGATTGCTCAAGCAACCATCAAAAAAGGAACCATAGACGAAAAAGTCGTCCATGAAAACCTCACAAATTTTCTCGCAAAAGTTAGAGAATATAGCCATCATGCATCTTTGAAAGGTAGCAGGTGCATTACATAAACCAAAAGGCATACGTCTATAAGCAAAAGTACCAAAAGGACATGTAAAAGTAGTCTTTGATTGATCTTTAGCCGACACAGGTATTTGAGAAAAACCAGAATAACCATCTAGAAAGCAATAATGTGTATGTTTGCATAGTCTTTCTAGCATTTGATCAATAAAAGGTAAGGGGTAATGATCTTTCTTAGTAGCCTTATTTAATTTGCGGAAATCAATTACCAACCTATAACGTGTGATGATTCTTTGCGGAATCAATTCATCTTTATCATTAGGGACAACAGTAATACCTCCCTTCTTAGAGACACAATGGACAGGACTTACCCACTGACTATCAGCCACGGGATAAATTATTCCTGCCTCCAGAAGCTTGAGTATTTCTTTTCTTACCACTTCTTTCATTTTAGGAATCAAACGTCGTTGAGGATCACAAACTGGTTTGGCATCAGCTTCTAAATTTATTTTATGTTGACATAGAGTGGGACTGATGCCCTTAAGATCATCCAGAGTATATCCAATAGCTGCACGATGATTCTTCAGAGTTTTCAATAATCTCTCTTCTTCATGCTCTGAAAGGTTGGCGCTAATAATAACAGGATGTATTTTTTCATCAAGATAAGCATATTTAAGATTATCACGCAACGGTTTAAGTTCAAACACGGGATCACCCTTGGGTGGACGAGGATCCCCTAGGATTTCAACAGGCAAATTGTGTTGCAGAATAGTCTCCTGTTTAAAGAATACTTCATCTATTTCCCTTTTTCATTCATGAACATATCATTTTCATGGTCTAGCAAATAGTGTTCTAAAGGATCACTAGGAGGTACAGCAATAGAAGCAAGACCAATAATTTCATCCTTACTAGGCAATTCTTCCTCACGATGTTGTTTACTAAATTTAGAGAAATTAAAATCACGAACCATATCATCCAAGCCAACAGTAACAACATTCTTTTTGCAATCTATCGTAGCATTAACGGTACGCAAGAAGGGTCTACCAAATATAATGGGACAAAAGCTATCTTGTAGAGAACCAAGAACAAGAAAATCAGCGGGATATTTGGTTTTCCCACACAAGACTTCAACATGTCTAACCATTCCCATTGGAGATATAGTATCTCTGTTGGCAAGTTTAATTGTAACATCAATATCTTCTAACTCAGCAGGTGCAATCTCATGCATAATTTCTTTGTATAAGCCAAAGGGTATAACACTAGCACTAGCACCCATGTCACACAAGCCATGATAACAATGATCTCCTATTTTAACAGAAATAACAGGCACGCCTACCACAGGTCTATGTTTATCTCTATCACAGGGTTTAGCAATTCTAGCAGTTTCACCAGTGAATTGAATAACATGCCCATCAATATTATCAGACAAGAGATCTTTAACAATAGCAACATTGGGTTCTACTTTGACTTGCTCAGGAGGTGTACAAGTCCTAGTATTGCTTTTACGAACAACAGTTGAAGCTTTAGCATGATCCTTCATTCTAACAGAGAAAGGCGGTTTCTCAACATAAGAAGTAGGAACAATAGGATCATTATAAGTGACAATCTTTTCTTCAACTTTAATAGGTGCAGCTACTTTTACTTCTATGGGAGGATGATATTTAAACCACTTCTCCTTGGGGAGATCACCATAAGTAGCAAAAGATCCACAGAAAGAAGCTACTATCTCAGAGTCAAGTCCATATTTAGTGCTAAACTTACGGAAAATATCGGTATCCATAAAAGATTTAGCACAATCAAACTTAGGTGTCATACCTGACTTCTTACCTTCGTCGAGGTCCCAATCTTCAGAGTTGCATTTAATTCTATCCAATAAATTCCATTTAAACTCAATAGTCTTCATCATAAAAGAGCCAGCACAAGAAGTATCGAGCATGGTGCGATTATCATCAGAAAGCCGAGCATAAAAACTTTGAATAATTACTTCTCTTGGGAGCTCATGATTGGGGCATGAATATAACATTGATTTAAGCCTCCCCCAAGCTTGAGCGATGCTTTCTCCTTCGCGAGGCCAAAAATTATATATATAATTGCGATCACGATGAACAAGATGCATAGGGTAATACTTTTGATGAAATTCCAATTTCAATCTTTTATAGTTCCGCGATCTTGTATCATCACATAGCCTATACCATGTCAATGCATCTCCCTCCAAAGATAAAGGGAAAGCCTTCCTCTTAACGGCATCATTGGGTACACCTGCAAGCTTAAATAGTCCACAAATATCATCCACAAAGCGTAGATGTTCGTCAGGATGCTTTGTTCCATCTCCTACAAAAGTGTTAGCTAGCAGTTTTTCCATCATACCCGAAGGAATCTGAAAAGAAGTTTCATTTTCAATAGGTTCAGTAGGTTCAGTAGGTTGAGGAGCAACTCTTGGCTCAACCGGACGGGGTGAAGATACCCTAAACAAGCCCCTCAAGCAATTACTTTCCATAGTAACAAGTGACAGAAAATTTCAGCACACTAAATAAATTTTTCCTTACCAAATTCCACCTACCAAAGGCGCTTCACTCCCCGGTAACGGCGCCAGAAAAGAGTCTTGATGACCCACAAGTATAGGGGATCTATCGTAGTCCTTTCGATAAGTAAGAGTGTCGAACCCAACGAGGAGCAGAAGGAAATGATAAGCGGTTTTCAGCAAGGTATTCTCTGCAAGTACTGAAATAAGTGGTAACAGATAGTTTTGTGATAAGATAAATGGTAACAAGCAACAAGTAACAAAAGTAAATAAAGTGCAGCAAGGTGGCCCAATCCTTTTTGTAGCAAAGGACAAGCCTGGACAAACTCTTATAATAGGAAAAACGCTCCCGAGGACACATGGGAATATCGTCAAGCTAGTTTTCATCACGCTCATATGATTCGCGTTTGGTACTTTGATAATTTGATATGTGGGTGGACCGGTGCTTGGGTACTGCTCTTACTTGTACAAGCATCCCACTTATGATTAACCTCTATTGCAAGCATCCGCAACTACAACAAAAGTATTAAGGTAAACCTAACCATAGCAGGAAACATATGGATCCAAATCAGCCCCTTACGAAGCAACGCATAAACTAGGGTTTAAGCTTCTGTCACTCTAGCAACCCATCATCTACTTATTACTTCCCAATGCCTTCCTCTAGGCCCAAAGAATGGTGAAGTGTTATGTAGTCGACGTTCACATAACACCACTAGAGGTTAGACAACATACATCTTATCAAAATATCGAACGAATACCAAATTCACATGACTACTAATAGCAAGACTTCTCCCTTGTCCTCAGGAACAAACGTAATTACTCACAAAGCATATTCATGTTCATAATCAGAAGGGTAATAATATGCATAAAGGATCTAAACATATGATCTTCCACCAAATAAACCAACTAGCATCAACTACAAGGAGTAATCAACACTACTAGCAACCTACTAGCACTAATCCCGGACTTGGAGACAAGAATTGGATACAAGAGATGAACTAGGGTTTGGAGATGAGATGGTGCTGCTGAAGATGTTGATGGAGATTGCCCTCTCCTGATGAGAGGAGCGTTGGTGATGACGATGGTGATGATTTCCCCCTCCCGGAGGGAAGTGTCCCCGGCAGAACAGCTCTGCCCGAGCCCTAGATTGGTTCTGCCAAGGTTCCGCCTCGTGGCGGCGGAGTCTCATCCCGAAAGGTTCTCCTCTATTTTTTTCTCATCAAAATACTTCATATGGGAGAAGATGGGCCTCGGAGAGCCACCAGGGGGCCCACGAGGTAGGGGGGCGCGCCCAGGGGGGCGCGCCCCCACCCTCGTGAGCAAGGTGTGGGCCCCCTGGCCTTCATCTTTGGCGATGATTTTTCTTTATTTATTTTAAGGTATTCCATGGAGTTTCAGGACTTTTGGAGTTGCGCAGAATAGTCCTTCAATATTTGCTCCTTTTCCAGCCCAGAATTCCAGCTGCCGGCATTCTCTCTCTTCATGTAAACCTTGTAAAATAAGAGAGAATAGCCATAAGTATTGTGACATAACGTGAAATAACAGCCCATAATGCAATAAATATCGACATAAAAGCATGATGCAAAATGGACGTATCAGACATGGCGACAGCCATGGCCAATAGCAGCAACTAGCAGTGGCAGTAGGAGGATTCAGCAGAGGCAAGCAGCAGCATCTAGGAGAAACAGTAGTTAGCAGGCAGGAGCAGCGCTTAGAGCAACTCCAACGGGGCGACCCAAACGGATGCACGCTTTGTCCGCCTTTTGTCCGTTTGGTTCGGTCAGGCGGACGTGCGCGTACGTATTTTAAAATGGGTCGGCTTGACCGTCCAACGGGGAGGCCGACCCAAATGTGCCGCCGTGAAAAAAAATAATTTGCACGAAATAAACATTAATAAACATAATTAAACATAAAGTGGCCGGTCAAACGCCGGCCAAAGTCCACCTCAATCTAACAAACATTAAATAAAACATTAAAAAAAGTCTGCTCCTGCCTGCTGCCGCCCCGCAGGCTGCCCTAGATGTCGTCAGCCTTGCCCTTGCCCTTGCCCTCGACTCCGCCGTCGTCGGTGAGGTCGATGAAGACCGGAGCAGGGCCAGCCCACCCGAACGCTGCCTGGTATGCTGCCAGGGCAGCCTCCTCCGACGTCTGCTGGGGCGGCGGCATTGTGGCAAGCCGCGCACGCTCCTCCTCCTCCTCCTCGAGCCGGAGTGCCTCCTCATCGCGTTGGATCATGGCCTCGTAGCGCATCTGCTCCTAGCCGTCGGCCTGCTCCTGGCAGAGCCAGTGCTCCTTCCATCGCTCGAGGTGGGCCGCCTCCTCCTCCGGCGTCGCGGCGAAGTGGACGGGAGACGCGCTCACCCACTCGCGGTACTGGCCCGTCCATGAGTAGGCCTCCACCGGCCAAGTGGGTGGAGGCGGGGAGCGCTTACGCTCCGGCTCCGGCTCCGGCTCCGGCTTGGGCTGGACGGGCGATGACGATGGAGGCGGTGGCACGAAGAGCGGGGTGTGGACGGAGTCCCCCGCCGCCAACAGGGCAAGGGCTTGCTCCAGCCCATCCCAGTGCACGTCCTCGACGATGCGGCTAGCCTCCAGCGCATGCTGCAGGGCCTCCTCGAGGGCGGCTTGGTACTCCGCGTTCGCCTCCATGTCCTCCGGCTCTACCTCCGGAGGCGGCGGCGGGACGGCGTCGACACCCGAGTGCCGTTGCTCCTCGTGTTCGAGGGTGAACCAAGCCTCCCAGTTGGGAGAGTCATCGACGTACTCGGGCAGCCGACGCTGCTCCGTCATGAGCAGCGCACGGCATCGGCGCACCTCATCGTCGTGCGCCCGCTGGGTCCACGGAACCGCCGGCACCGGGATCCGGTTTGGATCCAAATGCCAATGGTGCGGCAGCGTCACGTCGGGGTAGGGGAGGGGCTGCATGTACTCCCACTGCCACCGCGCTTGGTGCACCGGGATGTGCAGGCGCTGGCGTTCAGGGCGGAAACGCGCCGGCAGTGGAGGGGGAGGGGGAGAACGGGATGATGAGGCGCCGGGGGTGCCCTTGCCCTTGCCCTTGCTGCTGCCGAAGAGGCCCATGGGCCCGCTAGGGTTTGCGGTCACCGGCGAGGAAGCAAAGGGAGTGGTGGGGGCCAGATGTGGATGGGAGAAGTGGATGAGGCCGACCCCGCCGTGCACGTGGTTAAAAAAGGACGCGCGCACTGGCTGACACGTGGGCCCACTGTCAGTGGTCGTCATAAATAAGACGACTTGTGGAGGTTGGGTGGAAGCCGGGTGGGGACGCGGCGGACGGCGAGGAGACGCGATTCGCGTCCGCGCCGACGCATTCCAGGCGCAATTTTGGGCCGGAAATGGGTCGGCGCGGATGCCAGGCGGACACGATTTGAGTTTGGGTCGGCGCGTTGGGCCGCCACTTTTGTCCGCGCCGACCCAAACGGACGCGAGCGGACGAAATGGGTCGCCCCATTGGAGTTGCTCTTAGGAGCAGCAGCAGCGACTAACTAGCAGGAGAAGCAGCAAAACAACAGCGGCGTCAGCTAGCAGATGAATAACAGTAAGCTCGTAGGAGCACCAGAGTAGCAGAGGCGACATCAACGACAACAGAGCAGCGAGCGTGCGCGGGAGCGGGCGGCTGCAGTATGCGTCTAGGGCGCGGCCGGACGCGCGGGGGAGCACGACCATGGGTGTGGCGAGTGTGTACGAGGGCGAACCCGGTGCGGTTGTGGCAGGGCTTCCGCCATGGCGGGCGCGAGCTCGCGGGGTGACTCTACGGCGACAGATCGATGGGGGCAAGGACGGGAGTTGGAGGAGGAGCTCACAGGGGGGATTCGTGGGAGCTCAGGCGAGCCAGAGGTAGTTGGAGTCGAGGGGATCGACGACGAGGCAGAGGCGATGACCGTCGAAGGGGATCGATGTGGACGACCACGGTGTTGCCCCCCGACTCCGATCCAGGGGCATAGATGATGAAGACGATGGCTGCGGCTCTTCGGGACAACTCCACAAGCGCCGGGGAGCTCGTAGGCCGCGAGAACAGCGGCGATGGCGCAGTCACCGCTCGAGCTCTCGTGTCATTTTTGGGCAGACGAGGAGAGGTGCGATGGGGGAAAGAGAGGGGATCGGTCGAGAGCGGACTAGGGTTCGCGTTGGTGCAGTTAAAAGCCGAGGGAGTCGACGTGGAGGGCATCCATGGCCATGGCAGCCGTGGATGTGCGACACGCACGCCTCCTGCCTCCTGTACCCGAGGATGGAAGGAGAAGGCCCATTGAGTGGGCTGGGCCACACTGTAAAACTAGGCTTTAAGTAAATAGTAGATTTTGTGCATTTTCCCTTTCTTTTTCTGCAAATCAAACAACTACGGATTTGCATTATTTGGGCTACCAAATGATTTTTTGCAAAGTGTGAAACTTGGCACATAAGTCAAGCACAATATTACCAGGTTGCACAAAAAAAGTTTGGTCCCTTTTGGAGTTGTCTATCCATTGTTGGAAATTGAAAAAGCCAATTAATATGTTGTTGGGCCACTTATATTTTCCTAGGGATTAAAGGAGAGCCAAATGATGTTGGTTGCCACATGATAATTAACTAGTGAATATTTGCAATCCATTGAACATTTTTGTTTTGACAATTGAAAACTTTATTTGTTTGACTTTATTTTAAAATTTGAACTAGGTTTTCGAACCGACGCGAGTTTATCAAAACTAACCGAGGTGACGTGGCATATTTAGTAGAGGTTCACTTTAGCTTGATTATCCGGGCGTCACACCTGAATGGCATTCCCTCTTTCGTCTTCATTCATCGGTAACTTTACTTGGAGCTATATTTTTATTCACCACATGATATGTGTTTTGCTTGGAGCATCATTTTGTTTTAATTTTTTTACTTGCTGTTTGAATAATATCCCAAGATCTGAAATTCTTAAATGTTATAGAGTCTTCACATAGTTGCATAATTATTCGACTACTCATTGATCTTCACTTATATCTTTCGGAGTAGTTTGTCACTTGCTCTAGTGCTTCACTTATATCTTTGTAGAGAATGGTGGTGGTTTTATTTTGAAGAAATTGATGAACTCTCATGCTTCACTTATATTATTTTGAGAGTCTTTCAGAACAACATGGTAATTTGCTTTGGTTATGAATTTAGTCCTAATATGATGGGCATCCAAAAGGGATATAATAAAAACTTTCATATAAAGTGCATTGAATACTATGAGAAGTTTGATTCTTTATGATTGTTTTGAGATATAAAGGTGGTAATGTTAGAGTCATGCTAGTTGGGTAATTATGAAATTGATAAATACTTGTGTTAAAGTTGGCAAGTCCTGTAGCATGCACGTATGGTGAACGTTATGTGACAAATTTGAAGCATGGGGTGTTCTTTGATTGCCTTCCTTATGAGTGGAGGTCGGGATCGCGCGATGGTTAACTCCTACCAACCCTTCCCCTAGGAGCATGCGTAGTAGTACTTTGCTTTGAGGGCAAATAAAGTTTTGCAATAAGTATATGAGTTCCTTATGACTAATGTGAGTCCATGGATTATACACACTCTTACCCTTCCACAATTTGCTAGCCTCTACGGTACCGTGCATTGCCATTTCTCACCTTGAGAGTTGGTGCAAACTTTGCTGATGCATCCAAACCCCATGATACGATACGCTCTATCACACATAAACCTCCTTATATCTTCCTCAAAACAGCCACCTTACCTGCCTATTATGGCATTTCCATAGCCATTCCGAGATATATTGCCATGCAACTTTCCACCGTTCCGTTTATTATGACACGCTCCATCATTGTCATATTGCTTTGCATGATCATGTAGTTGACATCGTATTTGTGGCAAGGCCACCTTTATATTTATTTCATACATGTTGCTCTTGATTCATTGAATATCCCGGTACACCGCCGGAGGCATTCACATAGAGTCATATTTTGTCCTAAGTGAGTTGTAATTCTTGAGTTGTAAATAAATAGAAGTGTGATGATTTCCATATTAGAGCATTGTCCCATGTGAGGAAAGGATGATGGAGACTATGATTCCCCCATAAGTCGGGATGAGACTCCGGACTTTATGAAAAATAAAACAGGCCAAAGAAGCCCAAATAAAAAAAAGTGGCCAAAGAAGCCCACCAAAATAAATAAATAAAAATGAGAGAAAAAGAGAGAAGGGACAATGTTACTATCCTTTTCCACACTTGTGCTTCAAAGTAGCACCATGATCTTCATGATAGAGAGTCTCCTATGTTGTCACTTTCATATACTAGTGGGAGTTTTTCATTATGGAACTTGGCTTGCATATTCCAATGATGGGCTTCCTCAAAATTCCCTAGTTCTTCGTGAGCAAGCAAGTTGGATGCACACCCACTTAGTTTCTTTTGTTGAGCTTTCATACATTTATAGCGCTAATGCATCTGTTGCATGGCAATCCCTACTCCTCATGTTGACATCAATTGATGGACATCTCCATAGCCCATTGATTAGCCTCGTCAATATGAGACTTTCTCCTTTTTTGTCTTCTCCACACAACCTCCATCATCATATTCTATTCCATCCATAGTGCTATATCCATGGCTTACGCTCATGTATTGCATAACAGTTGAAAAAGCTGAAGTGCGTTAAAGTATGAACCAATTGCTTGGCTAAAACCGGGGTTGTGCATGATGGGAGTATTTTGTGTGATGAAAATGAAGCATGGCCTAACTATATGATTTTGTAGGGATAAGCTTTCTTTGGCTATGTTATTTTGATAAGACATGATTACTTTGTTAGTATGCTTGAAGTATTACTATTTTTATGTTAATATGAACTTTTATCTTGAATCTTTTGGATCTAAACATTCATGGCATAATAACGAAAATCACATTGAGAATTATGCTAGGTAGCATTCCACATCAAAAATTCTGTTTTTATCATTTACCTACTCGAGGACGAGCATGAATTAAGCTTGGGGATGCTTGATACGTCTCCAACGTATCTATAACTTTTTATTGTTCCATGCTATTATATTATCTGTTTTGGATGTTTAATGGGCTTTACTATGCACTTTTATATTATTTTTGGGACTAACCAACCGGAGGCCCAGTCCAAATTGTTGTTTTTCTACCTATTTCAGTGTTTCATAGAAAAGGAATATCAAACGGAGTCCAAACAGAATGAAACCTTCGGGAGAGTTATTTTTGGAACAAACGCAATCCAGGATACTTGGAGTAGACGTCAGGGAATCAACGAGGTGGCCACGAGGGTCCAGGGCGCGCCCTACCCCCTGGGCGCGCCTCCCACCCTCATGGGCCCCTTATGGCTCCCCTGGCCGACTTCTTTCGCAAATATATACACATATACCCTGAAAACATCCAGGGGCACAATAGATCGGGAGTTCTGCGGCCGCAAGCCTCTGTAGCCACCAAAAACCAATGGGGACCCTGTTCCGGCACCCTGCCTGAGGGGGGATCCCTAACCGATGGCCATCTTCATCATCTCGGCGCTCTCCATGACGAGGAGGGAGTAGTTCACCCTCGGGGCTGAGGGTATGTACCAGTAGCTATGTGTTTGATCTCCCCCTCTCTCGTGTTCTTGATTCGGCATGATCTTGATGTATCTCCCCCTCCACTCTCTTGTAATGGATTGAGTTTTCCCTTTGAAGTTATCTTATCGGATTGAGTCTTTAAGGATTTGAGAACAATTGATGTATGTCTTGCATGTGCTTATCTGTGGTGAGAATGGGATATCACGTGATCTACTTGATGTATGTTTTGGTGATCAACTTGCAGGTTCAGTGACCTTGTGAACTTATGCATGGGGGTTGGCACACGTTTTCGTCTTGACTCTCCGGTAGAAACTTTGGGGCACTCTTTGAAGTTCTTTGTGTTGGTTGAATAGATGAATCTGAGATTGTGTGATGCATATCGTATAATCATGCCCACGGATACTTGAGGTGACATTGGAGTATCTCGGTGACATTAGGGTTTTGGTTGATTTGTGTCTTAAGGTGTTATTCTAGTACGAACTCTATGATAGATCAAACGGAAAGAATAGCTTCATGTTATTTTACAATAGACTCTTGAATAGATCGATCAGAAAGGATAACTTTGAGGTGGTTTCGTGCCCTATAATAATATCTTCGTTTGTTCTCTGCTATTAGTGACTTTGGAGTGACTCTTTGTTGCATGTTGAGGGATAGTTATATGATCCAATTATGTTATTATTGTTGAGAGAACTTGCACTAGTGAAAGTATGAATCTTAGGCCTTGTTTAGCATTGCAATACCGTTTGTGCTCACTTTTATCATTAGTTACCTTGCTGTTTTTATAATTTCAGATTACAAATAACCATATCTACCACCCATATTGCACTTCTATCACCATCTCTTCACCGAACTAGTGCACCTATAGAATTTACCAATGTATTGGGTGTGTTGGGGACACAAGAGACTCTTCGTTATTTGGTTTCAGGGTTGTTTGAGAGAGACCATCTTCAACCTATGCCTCCCACGGATTGATAAACCTTAGGTCATCCACTTGAGGGAAATTTGCTACTGTCCTACAAACCTCTACACTTGGAGGTCCAACAATGTCTACAAGAAGAAGGTTGCGTAGTAGACATCACGTACCTAGAGGAGGTGCGCAAGATGGAGAAGCGGTTCATCGGCATGGAGCTGCAGCACGTGCCATGTAGAACGAACAAGGAAGCGGACGACATCGCCAAGAGGGCCTCCCGTAGGCTCCCTCAGGAGCCGGGAGTGTTCGAGGACCGGCTCTTCAAGCCATCTGCGACCCCCCGCGCCACGACTCCAGCACCACCTTCGGAGGACTTGCCACGGGCACCTGAGATGGGTGCCCCAGCATGTGGTCACTAATGAGGATACAGACCCGGGGTAGGGTCATAGGCCTGACCTATACGTCCTACCCAAGGTCACTACTCTACAAGATAAGAAGTCCAAGAGGCAACGAAGAACCCCCAGTCAAAGATGTCGAGTGCAATCCACTCGACCAATCGTATCACTCGGACGTCCCCCTGCCTGTTGTCACTCGACCATATGAGGAATCACTCGACCTACTGAAGGCCAGGAGTCACTCAACACTGCAACGGTCGGGCATTCACTCCGTAGTCTTTAAGATCATTAATAACACTTAAGGTTGGCATTATCAGTAACGCCCCTCCTTTATGTACATTAAGACCCTTGTAATGGAGGATGGCTCGAGTCCTGGCGCACTCTATATAAGCCACCCCCTCCTCTGGCAAGGGTTCGCACCCCCTGTAACATCACACACATATAATCTAGTCGACCGCCTCTGGGCACCGAGACGTAGGGCTGTTACTTCCTCCGCGAAGGGCCTGAACTCGTAAATCTTGTGTGTACACCTTCACCATAGCTGAGATCTTGCCTCTCCATACCTAACCCCCTTTATACTATCAGTCTTAGAACCACGACAGTTGGTGCCCACCGTGGGGCAGGTGTCTTAGCGACTTGTTGGTGAAGTTGCAATTTTTTCGATCCCCATCATCATGGTTTCCGGCGGTGGATTGGATGAGGGCCGCGAGATCCATCTCGGCGCACTAGTTTTCATCGCCGACTACTCCGCTTCGCTTCAGGAAGCTCCCCTTGATGTCGAGGCGCTCCCCGTCCGAGGGGCGACGCACTTTCGCACGTGTGTTCGCGGTGTCCTTCTCCGGCAGCTGCCGACCCAGTATCGGTCGGCTCCGATGGTGTCTTCTCTCCCTGCTGTTCACCGCCGCAAGCGGTTCGGTCGGTCGCGGCTTTAGCGGTGGGTGAAACACGCAGTGGCTCAACATTCGGCCACCCATCAAGTCACGGAAATCGAGCCCGATGAAACTCTCCATGGCCTGTTTGATCTGTTGACTGGATCCATCAAGACCGCATCCGAGTGCAATAGCAGCAACCCTGCGGCTGAAGTCTTGATGGTCGATGGACCATGTAGTCCGCCTGGTTTCCGCCGTGAAGACGGCGGGGATGGTGGCGGCGATCCATCGCGCGTCCACGAGGAGTACCATCCCGAACCCCTCTCTTTGCAGCAGAGGGAAGAATTTCATCGCCACAACATGGATGCACTCCACACGCCCATCGTTGGAGAAAACCCCGAGGCTCGGGCATTGGAAGAGGTGCGCTTGGCTAATTTGGATGAGCACACTTGACTGGAGAACCTCCAGCGCGCTCTCGACGAGCGTCCTCGGGAGCGGATCCCTGAGTCCAGTCGACGACAGCTTTTCCCGCCTCCACCTAAGGTATACCGCACTTCGATTCAAAATCTCACAGCTGCGGCCCGAATAGCAGAGTCAATTCAACCTTCCCAGTCGGAGGCCAGCAGAGGTTTGATGCAGATCTGGGCCTTACTCCGGGCAGCAGGAGAATAGAACACAGAAGTGTCTCAATCGTGGAATAGGATTCATAGCAGACCCGTGATAGCGGATACAGTTTAGTCGGCCCACAGTCCAAGATCGCCCCTGCGGCGTGAAGGCCGTGGGCAGTATGATCACTGACTCGACCGCGACAATCGTCGTCGAGTGCCCACACCTCCTCCGAGGAGTGCATCATATGTGCCTCGGCAGTACGATGATAGACGCCGTCACAGTGGCGAGCGCAGAGCACCAGTCGATCCAAGAGAGCCAGGCTTTGATGCAAGATCTATCCTCGTTCAAGGTCTAGTCGACCGGAACAGAGCGCATAGAGAAGACCCTAGCAGAGATCGTCCGACTCGCAGTAGAGTTCATGTTTCAGGTCTAGAGTGTTTCAGCAGAGCCATCAGGGCTGCAGTGATTCCTCCCAACTTCAGGTTGGCGACTGGAGTCAGTAAGTTCACTGGAGAGTCCAATCCTGAAACTTGGCTTGAGGATTACCGATTGGTTGTGCAGATTGGTGGCGGGAATGATGAAGTGGCAATGAAGCATCTTCCTCTGATGTTAGAAGGGTCGGCCAGAGCGTGGTTGACTCAGTTAGCCCCAGGCAGTATATACAGTTGGGAGGAGCTTGCTCGAGTGTTTGTCAGAACTTTTGAGGGCACTTGCAAGCGGCCAGCATGGTTGACAGAGTTGCAGCATTGTGTGCAGAAGCCGAGTGAGACTCTAAGGGATTTCATTCAGAGGTGGACCACTTTGCATCACACCGTGGAAAATGTATCAGAGCATTAAGCAGTGTGTGCCTTCAAGGAAGGCATTAAATACCGAGAGCTGGTCCTGAAGTTCGGCCGGACTGGAGATATGACTCTGACTTGGATGATGGAAATAGCCACCCGGTACGCTAACGGAGAAGAAGAGGATTGACTCCACAGCGGAAAGGGTAAACCAGTCGGCCAAGATGCCGGTGGGGGTAATTCCAATTAGAAACAGAAAAGTAAGGCCGAGCCTGCGGCACCCGGTGAGATTGCGGTAGTGGTTCAAGGAAAGTTTAAAGGAAAACCTAAGGGGCCATGGACCCCTAAGAAGTTAAAGGATCAAGCAGGAAATGATGTGTTGGATTTGCCATGTCACATCCATACGAAGAAAGATGAAGAGGGTAATGTGATTTACCCTAAGCACACCACTCGACAATGTTGACTCCTGATCCAGCAGTTCCGAGAGAAATAGCCCAGTGAGAAGGAAAAAGAGTCGGATAAAGATGAGGACGAAGAGGAAGACG
Organism: Triticum timopheevii; assembly: GCA_963921465.1. Taxonomy (NCBI): domain Eukaryota; kingdom Viridiplantae; phylum Streptophyta; class Magnoliopsida; order Poales; family Poaceae; genus Triticum; species Triticum timopheevii. Next base: position 131,402,408 of record OY997266.1, read on the forward strand.
ACGGTTATCCCAAAGTCAATTCCACCCTGATGATTTTTTCTGATGTTGAGAGCAAGAGTCGGTTGAAAGTTATCAACAGAGAAGTGAATATGCTCGCTCCGGCGACGACGACCACATACCTGAAATGGTCACAAACAGCCATCACAGTCGTCCAGTCTGATCACCCGGCGTGTATAGCCACTCCTAGGAGGCAAGCGTTGGTGGTCGACCCAGTGGTCGAAGGCACTTGACTGACGAAAGTGCTGATGGATGGTGGTAGCAGCCTGAATATCCTTTATGCTGAAACCTTGAAGGGGATGGGCATTCCGATGTCTAAACTTAGCGAGAGCAATATGAGCTTTCATGGTGTTATCCCTGGAAAGAAAGCCGAATCACTCGGCCAGATCGCCCTTGACGTGGTTTTCGATGATTCCAAGAATTACCGTAAGGAAAAGTTGGCATTTGAAGTAGTGGATTTCCAGAGTGCTTATCATGCTATTCTGGGTAGGCCAGCCTATGCGCGTTTTATGGCTCGGCCATGTTACGTGTACCTCAAGCTGAAGATGCCCGGTCCCAGAGGAGTGTTCACAGTCACTGGTAATCGGCAGAAGGTAGAAGAATGCTTCCAAGGGTTCCAAAATTACCGATGCGCAAATGGCAGAAGTTGAATTTCAAGAGTACCAGAAGAATGCAGATCCGAGTGATTTGCTCCGAGCTAAGAAGCCTGCCACGGATTCTGCGTTTCAGTTGTCTGGAGAGACAAAGCCAATTCATATCCACCTGACCGATCCCAATGCTGCACCGAGTCATATCTCAACGACACTCGACAGCAAATAGGAAGAAGTGATCTTCCAGTTCCTCCGTGAGAACTGGGACATCTTTGCATGGAAACCTTCTGACATGCCGGGTGTACCCAGAGGACTGGCTGAGCACCGTTTGTGTGTGGATCCCAAGGTAAAACCCATCAAAGAGCATCTTCTGTGGTCCACCATGCAGAAGAGAAAAGCAATTGGCGAGGAAGTGGCTCGACTCCTAGCAGCAGAGTTCATCCGAGAGATCTACCACTCCGAGTGGCTTGCCAATGTGGTCATGGTCCCTAAGAAGGACGATTCACTTCGTATGTGCATCGATTTCAAGCATATCAATCAGGCCTGCCCGAAAGATCATTTCCTCCTCCCCCACATCGATCAGATTGTTGACTCGACTACAGGGTGTGAGCGTTTGTCTTTTTTAGATGCATATTCCGGGTATCATCAGATCCGACTGTATGGTCCCGATGAAATAAAAACAGCTTTCATCACACCATTCGGGTGCTTTTGCTATGTCACCATGCCATTAAGTCTTAAAAATGCCGGAGCCACATTCATGAGGATGATTCAGAAGTGCCTTCTCACTCAAATCAGTCGAAATGTGGAAGCATACATGGACGACATTGTGGTCAAGTCACGTAAAGGATCCAACCTACTGACTGACCTCGCAGAAACCTTTGCCAACCTAAGATGTTATGATATCAAGCTTAATCCGTCAAAGTGCACATTCGGAGTTCCAGGTGGAAAGTTACTCGATTTCCTTGTTTCCGAACGGGGGATCGGCGCAGATCCAGAAAAAGTTGATACCATCCTCCAAATGAAGCGCCTCGTGCGTGTGCATGATGTTCAGAAGCTTACTGGTTGTTTGGCTGCCTTGATTCGATTCATTTCTCGTCTTGATGAAAAGGCCTTACCTCTTTACCGATTGATGAAGAAATCTGATAAGTTCGAGTGGACCGATGAAGATGACGCGGCGTTTGCAGAGCTCAAAACCCTGCTTTCCACCCAGCCGGTGCTTGCTGCGCCAATCAGCAAAGAGCCTTTACTGCTTTATATTGCAGCCACTGGACAAGTTGTTAGTATAGTACTCACGGTCGAGCGGAAAGAAGAAGGAAAGGCTTACAAAGTTCAGCGCCCAGTGTATTATCTCTTTGAAGTTTTGACTCCATCCAAGAAGCGATAGCCACATTATCAGAAGCTTGTCTATGGAATCTACATGACCATGAAGAAGGTTGCACACTATTTCTCTGATCACTCCATTACAGTCGTCAGCGACGCATCATTATCTGAAATTCTGAACAATAGAGATGCAACTGGTCGAGTGGCAAAATGGGCGATTGAACTCCTTCCATTGGATATCAAGTTTGAGGCAAAGAAAGCTATCAAGTCCCAATCACTCACAGATTTCCTTGCCGAGTGGATTGAGCAGCAATTGCCGACTCAAGTTCACTCAGAGCATTGGACCATGTTCTTCGATGGCTCCAAGATGCTGAATGGTTCTGGTGCTGGGGTAGTGTTGGTATCCTCCCGTGGAGATAAGCTTAGCTATGTTCTCCAAATTCATTTTAACTCTTCCAACAATGAAGTTGAATATGAAGCACTTTTGTACGGGTTGTGTATGGCCATTTCACTCGTCGTCTATCACCTTATGGACTACGGTGACTCGGATTTGGTGGTTAATCAAGTGATGAAAGAGTGGGATGTCAGGAGCCCAGCCATGATTGGTTATTGCAATGCAGTAAGAAAGCTGGAAAAGAAGTTTGAAGGGTTGGAGCTTCACCATATACACCGACTGAAAAATCAAGCCGCAGATGAACTGGCAAAGATAGAATCTAAGAGAGAGGCCATTCCCAGCAATGTGTTTTTGGAGCATATTCATTCACCTTCAGTTCAGGAAGATCCTTTCACTGAAGAGTCCCCACAGCCTAAGAGTGCCACAGATCCGAGTGAAGTCGAATCCCAGCCGTGGTCAACTTAGTCATGGAGGTTTTGGTCGTCACTCCCGACTGGACAGTGCCATACATCGCACACATTCTTAGGAAAGAACTTCCAGAGGATGAAGAAGAGGCTCGACAGATCGTCCGACGATCTAAAGCCTTTACTGTGATAAAAGGTCAGTTGTTCAGAGAAAGTGTAACGGGAGTCTGCCAGAAATGCATCACGCCAGAAGAAGGCCGAATCATCCTCAATCATATTCACTCGGGGACTTGTGGTCACCATGCGTCCTCTCAGACCATCATGGCCAAAGCATACCGAGCCGGATTTTACTGGCCACATGCCAATGAGATGGCGAAAGAAATAGTAGACAAATGTGAAGGCTGTCAGTTTTACTCCAACATGTCCCATAAGCCCGCGTCAGCTCTGAAGACTATTCCACTCGTCTGGCCTTTCGCTGTATGGGATTGGATATGGTTGGACCTCTGAGGACTGGCAGGAGTGGATTTACCCATGTGCTGGTAGCAGTCAACAAGTTTACCAAATGGATCGAAGCCAAGCCCATTTGAAGCAAGTACAGCTGTAAGTTTCATCAGAGAATTGACATTCAGATATGGTGTTCCGCAGAGCATCATCACAGATAACGGGTCGAACTTCGACTTTGATGAGTTCAGAGCCTTTTGTGCTTCCCAAGGCACAAGGGTCGATTACGCTTCAGTCGCCCATCCTCAGTCGAATGGGCAGGCTGAAAGAGCAAATGGATTGATTCTCAAAGGACTGAAACCCTGATTGATGCGTGACCTCAAGCATGCAGCAGGTGCCTAGGTCGATGAACTTCCATCAGCACTTTGGGTATTGAGGACAACTCCTAATCGGTCGACTGGACGAACTCCATTCTTCTTAGTCTACGGAGCTGAAGCCATGCTCCCGAGTGATTTGCTTCACAATGCGCCCCGAGTCGAGCTCTTCTCAGAAGAAGAAGCAGAACAGGCTCGGCAAGATGCAGTCGATCCCCTGGAAGAAGAAAGAGAGATGGCCTTGATTCGGTCGACCATTTATCAACAAGACCTGCGTCGATTCCATGCCAGAAACATAAGGGCTCGGGCATTTCAGGAGGGAGACTTGATTCTTCGAGTGGACCAACAGAAACCACAAAAGCTTGCTCCTGCTTGGGAAGGCCCCTTCGTCGTCACCAAAGTGCTCCACAACGGAGCATGTCGTCTTTTCAACGTCGAGCACAATAAAGATGAGCCACACGCTTGGAATGCGGAACTGCTCCGCCCCTTTTACTCTTAAGCATTCAGACTGTTGATTAGTTTGATTATCAAAGACATGACTTTATAGTCTTCCGAATAGTTGTTGTCCATTTTTTACATGTTCTAAAATCCCCCAGTAGGTGCCTTAGCTGCGAATTCGTTTCACCTAAGTTGAAAAGAAAAATCCTACCGAGTGGTGAGCCAGCCTCTCACTCAGGGGCTTAGCTACGAATCCATTTTGCCTAAGTTTGAAAATCCTACCGAGTGGTGAGCCAGCCTCTCACTTGGAGTCTTAGCTGCAGTCCAGTACTCGCCTAAGTTTTAAAAATCGAGTGGTGAGCCAGCCTCTCACCCGGAGGCTTAGCTGCAGTCCAGTACTCGCCTAAGTGTTAAAAAATCCTACCGAGTGGTGAGCCAGCCTCTCACTCGGAGGCTTAGCTGTAGTCCAGTACTTGCGTAACTGTAAAAAAATCCTACCGAGTGGCGAGCCAGCCTCTCACTCGGGGGCTTAGCTACAGTCCAGTACTCGCCTAAGTTTGAAAAATCCTACCGAGTGGCGAGCAATCCTCTCACTCGGGGGCTTAGTTGCAGTCCAGTACTCGCCTAAGTTTAAAAAATCCTACCGAGTGGCGAGCAATCCTCTCACTCGGGGGCTTAGCTGCAGTCCAGTACTCGCCTAAGTTTAAAAAATCTTACCGAGTGGCGAGCAATCCTCTCAATCGGGGGCTTAGCTGCAGTTCAGTACTCGCCTAAGTGTAAAAAATCCTACCGAGTGGCGAGCAATCCTCTCACTCGGGGACTTAGCTGCGGTCCAGTACTCACCTAAGTTTGAAAAACCCAACCGAATGGTACGGGTCGACCACGACCCCTCCCCCCGGGGCTGCACCGTCAAGAAGAAGGACGAGATTGTGCGCACTGCCAAAGGCCCATCCAACAGCTGACGCCAAGGCGAGCTGCTTTCAGGAACGTCAAGACCATTGTTGAATGCCTCGCTGATGAGCTGATCAATGCTGCCAAAGGCTCATCTAACAGCCAGTGCTAAGGCGAACTGCTTTCAGGAACGTCAAGGTCATTGCTGAGTGCCTCGCTGATGAGCTGATCAATGCTGCTCAAGGCTCGTCCAATAGGTCGACTGCGGCCTCTTCCTCAGAAGTTGTATCGAGAGTACAAAAACCAATCCGAGTGAAGAACGAGTTCCTCTCGAAGACAAACACAACCTATTCAAAAATAAGCCAAGTTCAGATAAATCCAAAGGTTTCTAACCGTGGATTAAAGTACTCGGGGTCAGGCCCGAAGGAGTTTCAACGATTACAAAATCACTCGGCATTCCGAGGCAAATGAGAGTGAAGCATAATGTTTTTTTGATCACTCGGCGGGAGAAGGGCTGGCTGGATCGCAGAAGCTGTCAAGGTCAATGATGTTCACAAAACGAGTGGCAGCCTCAAGGAAGGTGTCCATGAGGGATTGGAAGGTGTGCTTCTTAGTATTCACAACCTTGAGGGCCGCCAACTTGTCTTCTCTAGCGTCCTGGCAGTGCATTCGAACCAACGACAGGGCGACGTCAGCGCCATAGCAAGCGGATGACTTCTTCCACTCCTGCACTCGACCAGGAATCTGATTAAGTTGAGTCATCAGCGACTCGAGGTCTTGGGAAAGTTCCGCTTGAGGCTAGAGTTCGGCGTTCACCCGGGTCATCGCTGCCTTCAATCGAGCCAGATAGGCAACGGCGTCATCCAAGCGTGATTCCAACCGCAGCAAGTTTATCGCAATGTCATCTTTCACAGGACAATTGATGGGGTCGAGTCTTGTCTCGACCCTCCCGGTTTCAGCTTCAAAATCCTGACAAAGTTCTGCTCCATCATGAAAAATAGTGAGTCGACAATATTATAACATACTTCAATCGACGACAATTAACCAGTCGAGCGGCTGTACCTTCAAGCTTCAGAACTAGTTTCCCGGCAAGTTGTCCCAGATAGGACTCTAGCTTGCCTGTCTTGGCTCTGAGACCTCCAACTTCATTGGTCAAGTTCTCCTTGTCCTTCTTCAGTTGCTCGACTTCCCAATTGGCTTCCGAGATGGCGGTCTTCAGCTTCGTGTTCTCCTCTTCCAACTTGCTGACTGAAGCCAGCTTCTTGTCTGCAAGCGTTGTCTTCTCACGTGCTTCCTTCTGAGCAGCAGCAAGGTCCTGGTCCTTCTTCTCCAAAGCTCCCTTCATTCTCTCTAAAGAAACAACACTCTTTAGACGAGCCTGAAGTTGACGGTTTTCACTACACACATCTATTTGTGTGAAGTCACTCGGTTCAAAGAGTCTGAAAGAAAAAAATTAGTGAAAGACGCGAGCTACTAGGTGGGCAAGAGTCGATTGGTTACCTCCCATGATGGCCATTTCTTCTTGAGCAATCTTAAGGTTCTTCTTTGTGAGTTCAAGGTTAAGTTCAAGGCTGATATGCTTCTTCTTTAACCCGGAAAGTCGAGCTCCAAGATCACAAGACTTCTGCAGTCGGCGAGAAAGATATATCAGTCGGCAGAAACAAAAGACAATGACAGTGAAAGTTACTCTAAGACTACTACCGAATCAAATATTCAACAGTAGTCTCGGGGACTACACCCAGTGAGTGCACTTAGCGTGCCCCCACTGATCTAGATCAACACTCAGCATGGTCTGCCCAGCGTGAGTCAAAAAAAAACAAGGTAAAAAAAGAAGATTCTCAGACCTCAGCCGATTGCCAGCAGTCGACCATGGTCTCGGGGACTACACCTAGTGGGTGCACTCGGCGTGCCCCCACTGGTCCGGACAGATTACTAAGACTCAGCACGAGTCGAGTGAAGTGGAAGACTTCCTAAACTCTAAACACAGGCACACCCCAGTGGGTGATCGGATATAAAACAACATTCAAAAGTTCAGTCGGAGTTTGCTGACCTTAAGTCTGCAGAGCGGTGCTGGCGTTATAAGCCACCTGACTGGCCTCGTGCATCACCTTCACCTGCTCCATGACAAGGTTCACCTGGCGAAGAGCCTCCCTGGAAGCACTTGGCGAATCGTCTGGGGTCTGATATGCAGCAAAGAGTGATGGCTCCAAGGCGGCCGAAGCAGCTACTGGGTCAGACGAGTGGAGTTGCACTGGAGCGGCAGTAACCGGAGCAGTCGACCCCGATAGACGATCAGTCGTCAACGGGCTGGCAAATGTGATGTTGGTCCGAACCGGATCTCCGGAACGCTCGACCACTACCTCAAGCACCGGCATCGACTGAGGGACTTGAACTTCAAGCTTTCTCCTGCTTGAGCCCCCACCTCCCCTCCTCCTCTCCTGTAGAGGCACTTCTTCTTCATCATCATCAGGAAGCACGATGGCCTCTCATAGAACTGCAGAGAGAGAGAAACATTGGAAATTCAGCCGACTGACAACCCAATCGACTAAATGAAGTCTGGTCGAACGGACTTACCAGCTCGGTAAGTGGCCGCATCATCAGTCTCCTCGTCTCCTGGAGCTTTGTCAGTATCCATGTCAGTTGCAGCAGAGGTTAGGCTAGAAACATACATGATCCGTTTGGTCAGAACCAAAGCTTTAGTCGGCCTAGATAAATGCAAGCAAGATACTCATCCTGAAGCGACAGGGACGTCCATCTTGATCCTCATCAAAGTCTTCCGAGACTTTGGAGGAGCAACCTTGGGCTGCTTGGCGACCTTCTCCGTCGGCTCCGGAGTCGACGTCCGAGTGTGTTTCTATGTGTGGGTACTTGGGGCCACACTCTTTCCACGCTCGCTCACCGGGTCATGGTGTTGCTTGGATCGGTGTTCAGAGCGCGGCGGCGAGTCGACTTCTTCCTTGTCATCTGACTCCTCGCTCTCCTCCTCCTCGTCTTCATCTGAAGATTCCCATTCACCGCTCTCCTCCGCGCTGGCCTCTCCCTACCGGTCCTACTCCAGATCTTGTTCACCGTTGGGCATCGAATACATGTCAGTAAAAACCTACAAGACAAGAAGTCAAGTAAAAGTCAGTCGAGCTCAAGTACAGTCGGAATGAGTATGCAAAGACAGTCAGAATAAAGAACATACATTGTCGGGCTGATTGTCGTCGCTGAAGGGGATGACTCGTCTGGCTCCTCTAGGGTTGTCCTGGTTGCCTGTAATCCTCTTCAACCACATGGCCACGGTCTTGGCTGGCACTTCCTCTGGATGAACACGATCGGTGTCGTCGGACCCAGAGTACAGCCACATGGGATGGTCACGGGCCTGAAGAGATTGGGTGCGTCGACTGAGGAATACTTCCAGCAGGTCCATTCCAGTGAAACACTCATTAATCAGTTGGACCACTTTCTCAACCAACATCTTCGTCCCCACGTTCTCAGCAGCAGTCACTTTCAGTGAGGAAGGAGTTTGTACACGGTCAAAAGTGAAGTGGGGAAGGCCGGTCAACTGACCTGGAGTTGGGAGGTCCTGGCAGTAGAACCAGGTCGACAGCCAGCCCCTAACCAATTCGGGGAGAGTCATGGAAGAGAAGGAACTCCTCTGCCTCTTTTGGATACCCAAACCCCCACACATCTGGATGACATGGGTCTTCGAGTCACTCGTTTTCGCTTTCTTCACCGACTGGGAACGGATGGTGAAAATATGTTTGAAAAGGCCCCAGTGCGGTCGACACCCCAAAAAGTTTTCACACATCGACACGAACGCAGCAAGGTACGTGATGGTATTGGGAGAAAAATGGTGGAGTTGGGCGCCGAAGAAGTTCAAGAAGCCCCGGAAGAAGGGGTGCGGAGGAAGCGAAAAACCCCGGTCGACGTGGGTGGCGAGAAGTACACACTCACCCGGTCGAGGCTGCGGCTCCGTCTCCCCCTCAGGCAGCCTTGTTGCACCCTTGGCGATCAGCCCGGACTCCACCAGTTCATCCAGATCTTCTTGCCGGAGCAAAAGATCGGGTCCAATCACCCTGGATCCATCCTGGCAGCAGCCCCAAGCGCGAGGATGACCCGCGGTTCTGCTTCTTGCCTTTCGCGGCCCCGTCGCCTTCTTCCCGCGCTCCAGCACCGCCGTCTTGTCCTTCACCATGGCGGTAGAGTGGCGGCGTCGAGAGCAGAGGAGCTAGATGCGGTGAAGAAGCAGAGGAAGAAGAAGGAGAAACAAACGCACACAGTGCAAGCGCCTTGGCTCCGTCGCCTTATAAAGGGTCGCTTCCGAGTGGCTGACGCGTGGGGCCGGGCGATCCTGTCAAATCCCGCAACAGTCGCGCGCAACATACATGGTGAAAAAGGTGGCATGGAATCGAGGCACTACTGTTTATCTGCCTCACTTACTTCGGCATGCCCCGTCCCGCGCGCTTCCCCGAAATTTCGTATCCCGTGAAATCCGGGATACACTGCTATCGATCGCACCAAAGATTCTGCACCCCATGACAGCACTCTACAAATGACGCTACAAGTTCAGTCGGCAACTTTCTGAATGGATCAAGGTGACTGAATCAATGTTGAAGTACCAACGTAAGCCTTCCATCCTGCATAAAACACTCGCGAGGTGTAAAGCTCGGAATAAGTTCAACTTCAATCTACTTTCCACTCGAACCTTAATCCATTTGGGGGCTACTGATGAGGATACAGACCCGGGGTAGGGTCATAGGCCTGACCTATACGTCCTACCCAAGGTCACTACTCTAGAAGAGAAGAAGTCCAAGAGGCAACGAAGATCCCCCAGTCAAAGATGTTGAGTGCAATCCACTCGACCAGTCATATCACTCGGACGTCCCCCTGCCTGTTGTCACTCCACCATATGAGGAATCACTCGACCTACTGAAGGCCAGGAGTCACTCAGCACTGCAATGGTCGGGCATTCACTCTGTAGTCTTTAAGATCATTAATAACACTTAAGCTGGCGTTATCAGTAACGCTCCTACTTTATGTACATTAAGCCCCTTGTAATGGAGGATGGCTGGGGTCCTGGTGCACTCTATATAAGCCACCCCCCTCCTCTGGGACAAGGGTTCGCACCCCCTATAACATCACACACATATAATCCAGTTGACCGCCTCTGGGCACCGAGACGTGGGGCTGTTACTTCCTCCGCGAAGGGCCTAAACTCGTAAATCCTGTGCGTACACCTTCACCATAGCTGAGATCTTGCCTCTCCATACCTACCCCCTTTCTACTATCAGTCTTAGAACCACGATAGTCACCCCTCAGGAGCCCGCCTGCTGCTCGCGCTCGAGCCTCAGGAAGGGCGCTGGACCGAAGAGTTCAAGGTGTACTTCCTTCAAGGGACCTTGCCAGAGAAGGAGGAGGACGCCGAGCGCGTGGCCCGTCAAGCCACCATGTACTGCATCAAGGATGGTGAGTTATATCACAAGAGGCCCAATGATGTTTCATTGCGGTGCATCTCCAAGGAACAGGGGCTCGAGCTGCTAGCAGACATACATGGTGGGGACTGCGAGCATCATTCCTCGTCGCGCACTCTAGTGGGCAAGGCGTTCCGCAGCGGCTTCTACTGGCCCACCACGCTCAACAATGCTACAGAGCTGGTGCGCTCTTGTGAAGCATGCCAGTTTTATGCCAAGCAGGTCCACTAGCCCACGCAGGGCCTCCAGACGATCCCGCTCACGTGGCCGTTCGCTGTCTGGGGGCTGGACATCTTGGGACTGTTCCCTCGAGTGCCAGGGGGCTACCGATACCTCTACATCGCCATCGACAAGTTCACCAAGTGGGCGGAGGTAGAAGTCGTGCCCACCATCCCAGCTGGATCGGCCATCAAGTTCATCAAGGGAATCGTGAGCCAGTTTGGGGTCCCAAACCGCATCATCACTGACAACGGCTCGTAGTTCACCAGCAACCTTTTCAAAACATACTGTGCTAACCTTGGAACGTAGATCTGCTATGCCTCAGTAGCACACCCACGGAGCAATGGCCAGGCTGAGAGGGCCAATGCGGAAGTCCTGAGGGGCCTCAAGACTCGGACCTTCAAGGAGAAGCTCGAGGCCTGCGGCAGGGGCTGGCTCGACGAGCCGTAGTCCGTGTTGTGGTCCATCCGCACCACGGTGACCAAGCCAACAGGAGAGACGCTGTTCTTCCTCGTCTACAGAGCAGAAGCGGTTCTCCCTCACGAGGTCAAGCATCGCTCCACGAGGGTCCTGGCGTTCGATGAGATGCGGCACGACGCCACACGGGGGATGGATCTCGTGCTGGGGGAGGAACGCCGCCGTCAAGCCTCGCTCCGGGCGGCGAGGTACCAGCAGGCGCTGCGGCGGTACCACTGTCGCAGTGTCCGCTCCCGGTCGTTAGAGGTGGGCAACCTCGTCCTGAGGTGGGTGCTCTCTAGGGAGGGGCTGCACAAGCTCTCTCCCATGTGGGAGGGCCCGTTTAGGATTGCCCGTGTTCCAGGCCTGGCGCCGCGCTCCTGGAGACACAGGATGGGGTCCCCATCCAGAACGCCTAGAACATCCAGCACCTCCGGAAGTTCTACCCTTGAAGAAAGGCTCTGGCCTGTGAAGCAAGGCTCCGGCCTGTGAAGGTCTCCGCTCGTGACACTCTCACGTAATGATGAGTGGGGCTATACACACCCCGGAGTCTCTTGAGAGTCGCCCTGGGGCCTCATGGGGGCTCCCTCCCACGTCTTAGTGGCAGCACTTAGCTCTACGCTGGTGAGAAGACTAGATTAGGTGCCAGACACGGTTGTTCATTTGCTTTCCGAAGTTGCTTGCAGTTTTTTAGTAATCTTTCATTTGATTTGGTATTCTAGAACACTAGTTCCTCGAGTTGTTTCCTTCTTATGAGCTGTTTTTGGCCTAAGGGCATGAGAGAGGTGGCAGTCGCCCGCCACTTCTTCTCACGCGCCTCGCGCATGGGGCTAGGTAGGTGTGTGCGCCCTAGGATTGCCTTTGCACGGACGCGGCGTGCCAAACCCTGGTATTTAGCTTCATCCTCGCGAGGGGCCCTCGATCAAGCCCACGGGCACCAGCACCCCTCATGTTTGTGCCCCCCGGGTAGCGTGACGCAGTGCATCAGGTCCGAGTTAATCTATGGCAGGGGGCTCGTGTAAGGAGGAGTGAGCCACTTGACAGTTTTCTCTTACTTCAAAGATAGCTCTACCCTGCCGCGGCTCCTGAGACCCCAAGGTGTGTCTTTCCGGGGGTTGCACCCAAGGCTCCCCGAGGAAGGGGGCCCCGTCAAGTAACGAAGGCCAGGTTCTCGTGAGGCAAAAAGTGACTGCACATACCAAGCTAAGCTTTCCTACCTTAACTCACCAGATCGCAAACATTGCAGCACAGCATCAAGATAGAAAGCATAGCATAAAGGGCATTACTACCACAGTTCATTAACGCCCCCGCAAGGTACATCTTTCTATTTTCGAATTACAGGAGAAAGGAAAGGCAAAAAAAAGAGGACCCGAAGGCGGACGAGCTCGGCACCAGCACCGCATCCTCAAGCAGCGCCTCAGGTGGCCCGGCGCTTCACCAGTTCCCCCATAGGTGACCTGGGGCCGCTGGCCGTGAGTCCAAGTTCGCTGGCTCCCAGCTTCACGACGGGCTCCTCTCCAGCTTCACTGGAGCGCCGCGGCAGGACGAACCCCCGACATCCTCGACCCGAGCATGACGACGCGGGAGCCGGTCGTAGCCGCCACTGCTCGAGCTCTCACCCAATGAAGAACTACCGTCGCGGGAGGAAGAGCGCGCGTCACCAAGACCAAGCTCGCCGTCGCCACCATCATCGTTGCTGCCATCCTCCGGGCAGCACCCCACGCGGCGGCCGTCCTCCCTGAACACCCTCACGTAGAGGGTCGCCAGGCCGTCGTACTTGAAGTGGAGGGTGCACCTTCCGCCTAGGCCACGCGCGCGGGCAAAGGTCTGCCAGCCACAGGTCAGGACCACGCTGCCAGAGGCGGTGACCTCGGTACCAACCCACGAAGCCCTGCTGCAACAACCGTCAGCCTACAGCCAGAGACCATCGAGCCCTGAAGAAGGAAGCTCATCGGAGAAGAAGCGCGCGAGGCGAAGCGAGATGCCGGTCGGGCTCTCCGACCACACCACGAACTCAGGAAGCACGTCCAGCAAGGAGAAGCACAGCCGAGGCAGGCGCACGATCACGGCGCGCCTCCCTTCTTCATGGGGGCTGCTCCGAAGCTGGTGGGCCCTGCCGCGGGAAGAGGTGCCATCGCGGGCGCCAAGAGCAACGCCGCCTTTGGGGGTTGTGCGCCCGCGCCCCCTAGAAGTCGTCGGAGGAGCCGCGGGGTACTTGCGGGGATGGCCGCGGCCCCACTTAGGAGGTGGAGAGGCTGGCCCCTCCTTAGAAGCTTTCCCCTTCTCGGCCGCCAAAAACCTCCTCGACGGCGCCATGGGAGCAAGATGGAGAAGAGAAAAGCAGGCGGGAGCAAAATGAAGGAGAGATGGGCAGGGGGCTCTGCCCCTCCCTCACATTTATAGCCAAGGGAGGCCAACCGCCGGCCTCCACGAACTCGCCCCATCATGACCTTCTGCATGCCGCATCAACCAGTCAAGTCGAGCAGTTGCCGAGGTAGCGTGGCGAAGAGAAGTCGCCCACGTCCCATCAATTGCCACGCGTCATCAAGGCCGTAGGCGGTTAGGGCCCGCGGCGCTCCAACTTGCCCTTTGGATTCGCCTGGAATCCAAGTCCAAGCGTGCCTTGGGCCCAGGGGCTACTGTCGGCGTCCTGGATTTGGGGATATCCAGCCCTGCCTGCCTGCGGCCCACCATGTGGCTCCATTGACAGCCTGGTATTGCCTAGCTTCAGCATCAACACCGTAAGAACCTCGCGATGGGCCAAGCCTCGCGAGGCGGGCAATGCCAAGACCCTCTAAGGGATCGGCCTCCTCAGGCTGGCTCCTGAGGGGTGGAGAGTTCTATGCAAGGTTACTCACGAGACTCAGCTGACGTGAGCCATGATGACCAAGGCCAGGCGGGTGCCAGTCGGGCGCAGAGCGCAGGTTTCCTCTTCGGTGTAAAGGAGGCAAGCCACAGGTGTAGAGTCCCGAGGAATCAGCCAAAGGTTTCCATTTCGGTGCAACGAGACCAAGACCGCCAGGACGGCAGGACGGAGGTCATCGACGAGCCCACCGCAGCGTCATGACCAAAGGCTTTTCACAGGCGAAGACTACTTTTGTCAGGATAAGATGTACTACTTGTCCCCTTTTCAAATCTGGCGGTTGTTGGATCCCTTCCCGCCAACATTTTGGAAGAGGACCAAGGCCACTATAAATAGGACTAGCCACCACCATAGAAGGAGGACAAGATAAGGAGAACTAGCTCGCTTCACACCAGCTCAAGAACCCCTCACCTCCTGAGGCCAGTTCATCCACTGTACTAGTTCATCCTCTGCCCTTTGAGGCAATCCACCAAAACGCTGGAGTAGGGTATTACACCACAGGGTGGCCCGAACCAGGATAAATTGTTGTGTCTCTTTGTCTCTTTGAGCTTGATGTGCAAGGCTTAGGAGGATCGCGAGTAGGCAGGCTAGGTAGGTCGAGATCTCCGCACGCACCCTAGAGTTCGAACCTCTCAAGGGTTTGCGGATCCCATAATCTGACAGGACTCGTCACCTCAAAAAATCCAGGGTACCCACTCTACGTGGTTAACGTGCCGCGGCAATTGCCGTACGTCGACACATTCCCCGCGGAGAAGTTCTTCCTTCGATTCGATTACATCTTCGACATGTTTCACTTGAAGAAGCTAGATTTTATGTTTGTCCGCCTTGATGCCTTGCACATGAACTACCTTATCGGGGTTGAGAAGATACCTCATATCTGTGTCACTGACCCGTACTTCATGCACGAGGGATTCTTGGGAGTCTGCGTAGAGCACCGTGAATACGCGAGGGAATACATCGCCAATTTCATGCTCGCCAATAAGGACAAGGAGGCAATTCTCCTGCCTTATCATCCCCTGTAAGTCATCCGCGTTGATATCCTTCCTTCGATTTCAATCATTTATTTGCACGGTGGAGGCTAATTAATTTGAGGTGTACTTATTTTGCACAGCGTCGGGCGCGCCGTCCTCATCATCCTCTACCCCCGATACTCCCACGCTCTTTACCTGGACTCATCGAAGAACATTAACAAAAAGGATTACACCCACATCAATCTGTTCTCGATAGTGCTATGTTTTACTATGACACACAGGGTGGAGAGGTCAAGGACAAGAAGAAAATGGACGGCGGGCCCATCCTTCGGCCATAAGACCGACTTCTGCTGCATCCAGCAACCGAGTGATTCTCTTAATGATGGATTCTATGTCCTACACGACATGCTGGAGTACAGATGGGATCACTAGAACCTTCGCATGTCACCTAGATCCGGCGATGCCCATATTCTGTAATGGGCAAAGAACTTAGGAGATATCGAGGATCATCGACTTCGAGCTGAGTTCTATCACATCCAGCGCGAACTTGCCCAAATCATCATGAAGGAGGTCGTCAAAAAAATAGATATGTTATACAAAGAAGGACAAATGTCGCGGGAAGACGTCCGAACACGCGTAGCCGCTCAGCGTCTCGGCCTGAAGCCTTTCACTAAACTCGGGGACTATCTCCCTGACTTGGATGGATGGCACAACATGTTGGAGTGATTGTCGATATATGACAATGTGTCCGTTTAGTCCATACTTTCTGTATGACGAAACTTTGAGTTATGCACGACGAAACTTTATTTGTGTAATTAAATCGTCCTCCTTGACTAGCGAAGATCACTCTAGTTAGGGCATTTTGGGTACGATGAACTTTGTTATTTATGCTTATGATATGTTTCTTCTATTTTTGCCAAGTCTGTCTCTTTCTGTTGTTCAACTATATATGTAGCATATCATCAACTCATGTGACGATGCAGGTGCATAGACCATCGATGGAAAAGAAGTGCTACGCCAGGAGTATATGACGAGTGGCCGGAGTGTCAGGCCCGGGTGTACCGGTTTCTGGTTTCCGAGCAACAGCCAGTAGTTAGTTTAGGTTCATGCTAATGCGAGAGAGGGATACGAACTCATGTACTGCATAGTTCCGCTCTCACTCATAGTGATAGCTCTTCTGCGTATATCATTGTTTAGATGGATGCGATGTAGTTGCAAGTAATCGAGACTTGTATCGCTATTTTTGAGATGATGACGAGAGACCACTTTGTGTTGGATGATGATTATGATGATGACATGATTTGATGAGACTATTTGTATGTATATGCTATGATTACATTTGTATGTGTATCATATGCTAAAGATTATTGTATAAAGCCTGCTCAAATACAAAACAAATATGTAGAGAAAAAAAGAAACTAATAAAACTAGCAGCAGCGAGGGGAATAAAGTTAGCAGTAGCGCTCCATTACCAGTAGCGCGTCCTGGCTAAAAGCGATGCAGATATTAGCAGCAGGGCGTTGAGCTGAAGCTCGCTACTGCTAGCCATGTATAGCAGTAGAGCTGGACGACACGCGCTACTGCTGAAGGAAATATGCCCTAGAGGCAATAATAAAGTTATTATTTATTTCCTTACATCATGATAAATGTTTATTATTCATGCTAGAATTGTATTAACCGGAAACATGATACATGTGTGAATACATAGACAAACTTAATGTCACTAGTATGCCTCTACTTGACTAGCTCATTAATCAAAGATGGTTCTGTTTCCTAACCATAGACATGAGTTGCCATTTGATTAACGGGATCACATCATTGGGAGAATGATGTGCTTGACTTGACCCATTCCGTTAGCTTAGCACTTGATTGTTTAGTATGATGCTATTGCTCTCTTCATGACTTATACATGTTCCTACAACTATGAGATTATGCAACTCCCTTTTACCGAGGAACACTTTGTGTGCTACCAAACGTCACAACGTAACTAGGTGATTATAAAGGAGCTCTACAGGTGTCTCCAAAGGTACATGTTGAGTTGGCGTATTTCGAGATTAGGTTTTGTCACTCCGATTGTCGGAGAGGTATCTCTGGGCCCACTCGGTAATGCACATCACTATAAGCCTTGCAAGCAATGTAACTAATGAGTTAGTCACGGAATGATGCATTACATAACGAGTAAAGAGACTTGCCGGTAACGAGATTGAACTAGGTATTGAGATACCGACGATCGAATCTCGGGCAAGTAACATACCAATGACAAAGGGAACAATGTATGTTGTTATGCGGTTTGACCGATCAAGATCTTCGTAGAATATGTAGGATCCAATATGAGCATCCAGGTTCCGCTATTGGTTATTGACAGGAATCGTGTCTCGGTCATGTCTATATAGTTCTCGAACCCGTAGGGTCCTCACGCTTAAGGTTTCGATGATAGTTATATTACGAGTTTATGAGTTTTGATGTACCGAAGGTTTTTCGGAGTCCCGGATGTGATCACGGACATGACGAGGAGTCTCGAAATGGTCGAGACATAAAGATTGATATATTGGAAGCCTCTATTTGGATATCGGAAGTGTTCCGGGTGAAATCGGGATTTTACCGGAGAACCGGGGGTTACCGGAACCCCCCGGGGGCTTAATGGGCCTACATGGGTCTTAGTGGAAATAGAGGGCAGCAAGGGGAGTGTGGGGCGCGCCCCTGATACGTCCAACGTATCTATAATTTTTGATTGCTCCATGCTACTTTATCTACTGTTTTGGGCAATATTGGGCTTTATTATCCACTTTTATATTATTTTTGGGACTAACCTATTAACCGGAGGCCCAGCCCAGATTTGCTGTTTTATGCCTATTTCAGTGTTTCGAGGAAAAGGAATATCAGACGGAGTCAAAACGGAACGAAATCAACTAGAGAAGTTATTTTTGGAAGGAAGGCAACCCAAGGAACTTGGAGTGCACGTCGGGGGAGATACGGGCTGCCCACGAGGGTGGGGGGCGCGCCCACACCCCCCACCCCCCGGGCGCGCCCCCCCTACCTCGTGGGGCCCCCGTAGCTCCACCGACGTACCCCCTGCACCCATATATGCCTACGTACTCTAAAACTTCCAGAACAGAAGATAGATCGGGAGTTCCGCCGCTGCAAGCCTCTGTAGCCACCAAAAACCTCTCGGGAGCCCGTTCCGGCACCTTGCCGGAGGGGGATCCCATCACCGGTGGCCATCTTCATCATCCCGGCGCTATCCATGACGAGGAGGGAGTAGTTCACCCTCGGGGCTGAGGGTATGTACCAGTAGCTATGTGTTTGATCTCTCTCTCTCGTGTTCTCTCTTGTGTTCCTCTATGGCACGATCTTGATGTATCCCGAGCTTTGCTATTGTAGTTGGATCTTATGATGTTTCTCCCCATCTACTCTCTTGTGATGAATTGAGTTTCCCCTTTGAAGTTATCTTATCGGATTGAGTCTTTTATGAGAACACTTGATGTATGTCTTGCCGTGATTATCTGTGGTGACAATGGGATATCATGTGCCACTTGATGTATGTTTTGGTGATCAACTTGTGGGTTTCGTGACATTGGGAACCTATGCATAGGGGTTGGCACACGTTCTTGACTCTCCGGTAGAAACTTTGGGGCACTCTTTGAAGTACTTTTATGTTGGTTGGATGAATCTGAGACTATGTGATGCATATCGTATAATCATGCCCACGGATACTTGAGGTGACAATGGACTATCTAGGTGACATTAGGGTTTTGGTTGATTTGTATCTTAAGGTGTTATTCTAGTACGAACTCTTTTATAGATCGATCTGAAAGAATAACTTTGAGGTGGTTTCGTACCCTACCATAATCTCTACGTTTGTTCTCTGCTATTAGTGGCTTTGGAGTGACTCTTTGTTGCATGTTGAGGGCTTGTCATATTATCTATCTATGTTATTATTGTTGAGAGAACTTGCACTAGTGAAAGTATGAACCCTAGGCCTTGTTTCATATCATTGCAATACCGTTTACGCTCACTTTTATCATTAGTTACCTTGCTGTTTTTATTATTTCAGATTACAAATACCTATATCTACCATCTATTTTGCACTTGTATCATCATCTCTTCGCCGAACTAGTGCACCTATACAATTTACCATTGTATTGGGTGTGTTGGGGACACAAGAGACTTTTTGTTATTTGGTTGCAGGGTTGTTTGAGAGAGACCATCTTCATCCTACGCCTCCTACGGATTGATAAACCTTAGGTCATCCACTTGAGGGAAATTTGCTACTGTCCTACAAACCTGTGCACTTGCAGGCCCAACAACGTCTACAACAAGAAGGTTGTATAGTAGACATCAAGCTCTTTTCTGGCGCCGTTGCCGGGGAGGCTAGGTAAAGGGCACTCACTCACACCCCGTCAACTAAGCTCTTTTCTGGCGCCGTTGCCGGGGAGGTGAGTGCTTGAAGGTATATCTTTAGATCTTGCAATCGAATCTTTTTGTTTCTTGTTTTAGCACTAGTTAGTCTATAAAAGAAAACTACAAAAAAATGGAGTTAAGTTTGTCTCATACGCTTCTTCTTTTTAATATCTTTCGTGAGTATGATGGAAAGGAAAATTGTGCCCAAGTGTTAGAAGAAGAATGCATTAAAATGTTTGGCACTAAATCTTTGAATGATTGCAATGTTGTTAGTATGAATTCCTTGAATATCCATGATGCTAATGATATGCAAAGCCACAAGCTTGGGGAAGCTATGTTTGATGAAGATGATATTTTTTGTCCCCCAAGCTTTGATGAGCAAATTTACTATGATGAAAGAATTCCTCCTATCTATGATGATTATTGTGATGACACGTACGCTTTAACGAATAATGATAACCATGAAACTTGTCATCTTGATCTTAATTCATATGATAGTTATTTTGTTGAGTTTGCTCCCACTACTATTCATGAGAAGAATTTTGCTTATGTGGAGAGTAGTAATTTTTCTATGCTTGTAGATCATGAAAATAATGCTTTAGGTGCTGGTTATATTGTTGAATTCATTCATGATGCTACTGAAAATTATTATGAGGGAGGAACATATGCTTGTAGGAATTGCAATAATATCAAGTTTCCTCTCTATGTGCTTCAAGTTTTGAAGCTATGCTTGTTTTACCTTCCTATGCTAGTTGATTATCGTTCCCATAAGTTGTTTGCTCACAAAATCCCTATGCATAGGAAGTGGGTTAGAATTAAAAGTGCTAGTCATATGCTTCATGATACTCCCGTTATGTTTCAATTCTTATCTTTTATGTGAGCATCATTGTCATCATCATGCCTAGCTAAAAGGCATTAAAGAAAAGCGCTTGTTGGGAGACAACCCAATATTTGTCCTTACTGTTTTTGTGTTTCCACATGATTATGCTACTGTATTAATCATGTTTTATAGCTTTTGTTTCAATAAAGTGCCAAGTAAGACCTTTAGGATAGCGTATGGTGATAGTTGTGTTGATCCTGCTGAAAATCAGAAACTTTTGCACCCAGTAGATTAGTTTTTTTAATTCACAGAAACGTGCTTATGATCTGATTCGTTTTGATCAGGATTGGTACACGAATTTCTTAGGACTTCCTAATTTGGTAGGATTTTTGGAGTTCCAAAAGTATACGTTTGTTACAGATTACTACAGATTGTTCTGTTTTTGACAGATTCTGTTTTCTTTGTGTTGTTTGCTTATTTTGATGAATCTATGGCTAGTATTAAGTGGTATGAACCATAGAAAAGTTGGAATACAGTAGATATTACATCAATATGAATTTAGAATGAGTTCATTACAGTACCTAAGTGGTTGTTTTATTTTCTTATACTAACGGAGCTTACGAGTTTTCTGTTGAGTTTTGTGTTGTGGAGTGAGGGAGTCCTGGACTAGGGGGTGTCCGGACAGCCGGACTATCATCATCAGCCGGACTCCAAGACTATGAAGATACAAGATTGAAGACTTCGTCCCGTGTCCGGATGGGACTTTCCTTGGCATGGAAGGCAAGCTTGGCAATACGGATATGTAGATCTCCTACCATTGTAACCGACTCTGTGTAACCCTAGCCTTCTCCGGTGTCTATATAAACCGGAGGGTTTTAGTCCATAGGACGAACAACAATCATACCATAGGCTAGCTTCTAGGGTTTAGCCTCCTTGATCTCGTGGTAGATCTACTCTTGTACTACCCATATCATCAATATCAATCAAGCAGGAGTAGGGTTTTACCTCCATCGAGAGGGCCCGAACCTGGGTAAAAACATCGTGTCCCTTGTCTCCTGTTACCATCCGCCTAGACGCACAGTTCAGGACCCCCTACCCGAGATCCGCCGGTTTTGACACCGACATGGAGTTTTCAAGTTTTGGGTAAAGATTAGATGGACTATGGAATAAGGAGTGGCGAGAGCCTAAGCTTGGGGATGCCCAAGGCACCCCAAGGTAATATTCAAGAATAGCCAAAAGCCTAAGCTTGGGGATGCCCCGGATGGCATCCCCTCTTTCGTCTTCGTTCATTGGTAACTTTACTTGGAGCTATATTTTTATTCACCACATGATATGTGTTTTGCTTGGAGCGTCATTTTCTTTTGTTAGTATTAGCTTGCTGTTATTTAGAATAATGTTTTGCATCTTTAGTTTCAATAAAGAAGTCAAGGATAGCCTTTGCCATGCTTATTTTGCTAGTATAAATGTTGATGTTTGAAAAACAGAAAGTTTACCGCTGTTGCAAAAATTCCCTAGAAAAGTCAGAGAGTGGTATAATGTTGAATCTTTCTGCATATTGAGATATGATAAATTTATTACAGTGGGAATTTTAGTTCATAATTTTTGGAGTCAGGGAAGTATTGATACTCCTGCATTCTTTACAGACTGTACTGTTTTGACAGATTGCTGTTATGGTTGCATTGTTGGCATATGTTTGCTTGTTTAATGATTCTATTTGAAGATAGGAGTATTAAATATGCAGAGGCATTTAGTATTCAATGTTGAATAATAATTTTTGTTACAGTAGAAAATGATAAGGTTTTGCATTGGTTTATACTAACCTATCTCACGAGTTCTTGTTGAGTTTGTTGTGAATGAAGCTTTTGATAAAAAGAGAAACCATGATATGCGAGGAATTAAGGAGATACAAAAGCTCAAGCTTGGGGATGCCCAAGGCACCCCAAGATAATATTTCAAGAAGTCTCAAGCATCTAAGCTTGGGGATGCCCCGGTAGGCATCCCGCCTTTCTTCTTCAACAACTATCGGTTAGTATCGGTTGAGCCTAAGTTTTTGCTTCTTCACATGAGTTGTGCTATCCTTGCAATGTAGTTTTATTTAGCTTTGCTTGCTGTTTGAATAAAGTATCAAGATCTGAAATTATTAAATGAGAGAGAGTCTTCGCATAGTTGCATAATTATTTAGCTACTCATTGACCTTCACTTATATCTTTCGGAGTAGTTTGTCATTTGCTCTAGTGCATCACTTATACCTTTTAGAGCATGGTGGTAGTTTTATTTTGAAGAAATAGATGAACTCTCTTACTTCACTTAGATTATTTTGAGAGTCGTTAATAGCATGGTAATTTGCTTTATATTAATATACTTGGTATTCAAGATATGTGAAACTTTCTTATGAGTGTGTTGAATACTAAGAAAAGTTTGATACTTGATAATGGAGGTAGTGATATTAAAATCATGCTAGTTGGGTGATTATGAATTCAAAGAATGCTTGTGTTGAAGTTAGCAAGTCCCGTAGCATGCACGTATGGTTAAAGTTGTGTAACAAATTTGAAACATGAAGTGTACCTGGCTTGTGCATCCTTATGAGTGGCGGTCGGGGACGAGCGATGGTCTTTTCCTACCAATCTATCCCCCTAGGAGCATGCGCGTAGTACTTGATTTTTGATGGCTTCTAAATTTTTGCAATAAGTATATGAGTTATTTTGACTAATGTTGAGTCCATGGATTATACGCACTCTCACCTTTCCGCCTTTGCTAGCCTCTTCGGTACTGTGCATTGCCCTTTCTCACCTTGAGAGTTGGTGCAAACTTCGTCGGTGCATCCAAACCCCGTGATACGATATGCTCTATCACACATAAACCTCCTTATATCTTCCTCAAAACAGCCACCATACCTACCTATCATGGCATTTCCATAGCCATTCCGAGATATATTGCCATGCAACTTCCATCATCATCATCATGACATACATTACTTTTTCATATTGCCATTGCATGATCATGTAGTTGACATCGTATTTGTGGCAAAGCCACCATGCATTATTTTTCATACATGTCACTCTTGATTCATTGCACCATCCCGGTACACCGCCGGAGGCATTCATATAGAGTCATATCTTGTTCTAAGTTTCGAGTTGTAATCCTTATGTTGTAATCAATGGAAGTGTGATGATCATCATTATTAGAGCATTGCCCAAAAAAAAGAAAGGCCCAAAAAAGAAAGAGAAAGGCCAAAAAAAGAAAAAAAGAAAGGCCCAAAAAAGGGGCAATGCTACTAGCTCTTTTCCCACACTTGTGCTTCAAAGTAGCACCTTGTTCTTTATGTATTGAGTCTCATATATTGTGCTTCAAAGGAGCACCTTGTTCCTCATGTAGTGAGTCTCATAAGTTGTCTTTTTATACTAGTGGGAATTTTTCATTATAGAACTTGGCTTGTATATTCCTACGATGGGCTTCCTCAAATGCCCTAGGTCTTCATGAGCAAGCGAGTTGGATGCACACCCACTAGTTTTATTTTGTTGAGCATTCATAGCTCTAGTGCATCCGTTGCATGGCAATCCCTACTCCTCATGTTGACAACAATTGATGGGCATCTACATAGCCCGTTGATTATCCTCATCAATGTGAGACTTTCTCCTTTTTGTCTTCTCCACACAATCCCCATCATCATATTCTATTCCACCCATAGTGCTATATCCATGGCTCACGCTCATGTATTGCGTGAAGGTTGAAAAAGTTTGAGATTATTTAAGTATGAAACAATTGCTTGGCTTGTCATCGGGGGTATAGAAGTTGGGAACATCTTTGTGTGACGAAAATGAAGCATAGCCTAACTATATGATTTTGTAGGGACGAACTTTCTTTTGCCATGTTATTTTGAGAAGACATGATTGCTTTGATTAGTATGCTTGAAGTATTATTATTTCTATGTCAATATGAACTTTTGTCTTGAATCTTTCGGATCTGAATATTCATGCCACAATTAAGAAGATTTACATTGAAATTATGCCAAAGTATCACTCCGCATCAAAAATTCTGTTTTTATCATTTACCTACTCGAGGACGAGCAGGAATTAAGCTTGGGGATGCTTGATACGTCTCAACGTATCTATAATTTTTGATTGCTCCATGCTACTTTATCTACTGTTTTGGGCAATATTGGGCTTTATTATCCACCTTTATATTATTTTTGGGACTAACCTATTAACAGGAGGCCCAGCCCAAATTTGCTGTTTTATGCCTATTTTAGTGTTTCGAGGAAAAGGAATATCAGACGGAGTCAAAACGGAACGAAATCAACTGGAGAAGTTATTTTTGGAAGGAAAGCAACCCAGGGAACCTAGAGTGCACGTCAGGGGAGATACGGGCTGCCCACGAGGGTGGGGGCGCCCCCCCCCCCCCCCCCCCCCGGGCGCGCCCCCTACTCGTGGGTCCCCCGTAGCTCCACCGACGTACCCCCTGCACCCATATACACCTACGTACTCTAAAACTTCCAGAACAGAAGATAGATCGGGAGTTCCGCCACCGCAAGCCTCTGTAGCCACCAAAAACCTCTCGGGAGCCCGTTTCGGCACCTTGCCGGAGGGGGATCCCATCACCGGTGGCCATCTTCATCATCCCGGCACTATCCATGACGAGGAGGGAGTAGTTCACCCTCGGGGCTGAGGGTATGTACCAGTAGCTATGTGTTTGATCTCTCTCTCTCGTGTTCTCTCTCGTGTTCCTCTATGGCACGATCTTGATGTATCCCGAGCTTTGCTATTGTAGTTGGATCTTATGATGTTTCTCCCCATCTACTCTCTTGTGATGAATTGAGTTTCCCCTTTGAAGTTATCTTATCGGATTGAGTCTTTTATGAGAACACTTGATGTATGTCTTGCCGTGATTATCTGTGGTGACAATGGGATATCATGTGCCACTTGATGTATGTTTTGGTGATCAACTTGCGGGTTTCGTGACATTGGGAACCTATGCATAGGGGTTGGCACACGTTCTTGACTCTCTGGTAGAAACTTTGGGGCACTCTTTGAAGTACTTTTATGTTGGTTGGATGAATCTGAGATTGTGTGATGCATATCGTATAATCATGCCCACGGATACTTGAGGTGACAACGGAGTATCTAGCTGACATTAGGGTTTTCGTTGATTTGTATCTTAAGGTGTTATTCTAGTACGAACTCTTTTATAGATCGATCCGAAAGAATAACTTTGAGGTGGTTTCGTACCCTACCATAATCTCTACGTTTGTTCTCCGCTATTAGTGGCTTTGGAGTGACTCTTTGTTGCATGTTGATGGCTTGTCATATTATCTATCTATGTTATTATTGTTGAGAGAACTTGCACTAGTGAAAGTATGAACCCTAGGCCTTGTTTCCTATCATTGCAATACCGTTTAAACTCACTTTTATCATTAGTTACCTTGCTGTTTTTATTATTTCAGATTACAAATACCTATATCTACCATATATTTTGCACTTGTATCACCATCTCTTCGCCGAACTAGTGCACCTATACAATTTACCATTGTATTGGGTGTGTCGGGGACACAAGAGACTTTTTGTTATTTGGTTGCAGGGTTGTTTGAGAGAGACCGTTGAGGGAGTCCTGGACTAGGGGGTGTCCGGACAGCCGGACTATCATCATCAGCCGGACTCCAAGACTATGAAGATACAAGATTGAAGACTTCGTCCCGTGTCCGGATGGGACTTTCCTTGGCGTGGAAGGCAAGCTTGGCAATACGGATATGTAGATCTCCTACCATTGTAGCCGACTCTGTGTAACCCTAGCCCTCCCCGGTGTCTATATAAACCGGAGGGTTTTAGTCCGTAGAACAACACAACCATTACAACAATCATACCATAGGCTAGCTTCTAGGGTTTAGCCTCCTTGATCTCGTGGTAGATCCACTCTTGTACTACCCATATCATCAATATCAATCAAGCAGGAGTAGGGTTTTACCTCCATCGAGAGTGGCCGAACCTGGGTAAAAACATCGTGTCCCTTGTCTCCTGTTACCATCCGCCTAGACACACAGTTCGGGACCCCCTACCCGAGATCCGCCGGTTTTGACACCGACAACCATCTTCATCCTACGCCTCCTATGGATTGATATACCTTAGGTCATCCACTTGAGGGAAATTTGCTATTGTCCTACAAACCTGTGCACTTGCAGGCCCAACAACGTCTACAAGAAGAAGGTTGTGTAGTAGACATCAGCCCCCCTCCCAAGGCCCAAACCGAATTGATTTAGGGCAAGGGGGTCGGCCCCCCTCTTTCCTTCACCTCCTCTCCCTTTCTTTTCCCCTCTCCTACTCCTACTAGGAAACAGGAGGAGTCCTACTCCTAGTGGGAGTAGGACTCCCCCTTGGCGCGCCTCTCCCTGGCCGGCCGCCTCCTCCCCTTGATCCTTTATATATGAGGGCAGGGGGCCACCCCACAGACACAACAATTGATCTCTTGATCTCTTAGCCATGTGTGGTGCCCCCCTCCATGATAGTCCTCCTCGATAATATTGTAGCGGTGCTTAGGCGAAGCCCTGCGACGGTAGAACATCAAGATCGTCACCACGCCGTCGTGCTGACAGAACTCTCCCTCGCCACTTTGCTGGATCGGAGTACGGGGGACGTCATCGAGCTGAACGTGTGCAAGAACTCGGAGGTGTCATAGTTTTGGTGCATGCTCGGTCGGGCCGTGAAGACGTACAACTACATCAACCGCGTTGTGCTAACGCTTCCGCTTTCGGTCTACGAGGGTACGTGGACAACACTCTCCCCTCTCGTTGCTATGCATCACCATGATCTTGCGTGTGCATAGAAGTTTTTTCGAAATTACTATGTTCTCCAACAGTGGCATCCGAGCCAGGTTTTATGCATAGATGTTATATGCACGAGTAGAACACAAATGAGTTGTGAGCGATACAAGTCATACTTCTTACCAGCATGTCATACTTTGGTTCGGCGGTATTGTTGGATGAAGCGGCCCGGACCGACATTACACGTACGCTTACGCGAAACTGGTTCTACCGACGTGCTTTGCACACGGATGGCTGGCGGGTGTCAGTTTCTCCAACTTTAGTTGAACCGAGTGTGGCTGTGCCCTGTCCTTGCGACGGTTAAAACAGCACTAACTTGACGAACTATCGTTGTGGTTTTGATGCGTAGGTAAGAACGGTTCTTGCTCAGCCCGTAGTAGCCACGTAAAATTTGCAACAACAAAGTAGAGGACGTCTAACTTGTTTTTGCAGGGCATGTTGTGATGTGATATGGTCAAGAGTGGTGCTATATTTTATTGTATGAGATGATCATGTTTTGTAACCGAGTTATCAGCAACTGGCGGGAGCCATATGGTTGTTGCTTTATTGTATGAAATGCAAGCGCCCTGTAAGTGCTTTACTTTATCACTAAGCGGTAGCGATAGTCGTAGAAGCAATAGATGGCGAAACGACAACGATGCTACGATGGAGATCAAGGGCCGGTGACGATGGTGATCATGACGGTGCTTCGGAGATGGAGATCACAAGCACGAGATGATGATGGCCATATCATATCACTTATATTGATTGCATGTGATGTTTATCCTTTATGCATCTTATCTTGCTTTGATTGACGGTAGCATTATAAGATGATCTCTCACTAAATATCAAGAAGTGTTCTCCCTGAGTATGCACCGTTGCGAAAGTTCTTCATGCTGAGACACCACGTGATGATCGGTGTGATAGGCTCTACGTTCAAATACAACGGGTGCAAAATAGTTGCACACGCGGAATACTCAGGTTAAACTTGACGAGCCTAGCATATACAGATATGGCCTCAGAACACGGAGACCGAAAGGTTGAACGTGAATCATATAGTAGATATGATCGACATAGTGATGTTCAACAATGAAAACTACTCCATCTCACGTGATGATCGGACATGGTTTAGTTGATTTGGATCACGTGATCACTTACATGACTAGAGAGATGTCTGTCTAAGTGGGAGTTCTTTAGTAATATGATTAATTGAACTTAAAATTATCATGAACTTAGTACCTGATAGTATTTTGCTTGTCTATGTTTGTTGTAGATAGATGGCTCGTGTTGTTGTTCCGTTGAATTTTAATGCGTTCCTTGAGAAAGCTAAGTTGAAAGATGATGGTAGCAATTACACGGACTGGGTCCGTAACTTGAGGATTATCCTCATTGTTGTACAGAAGAATTACGTCCTGGAAGCACCGCTGGGTGCCAGGCCTGCTATAGATGCAACTGATGACGTTAAGAATGTTTGGCAGAGCAAAGCTGATGACTACTCGATAGTTCACTGTGCCATGCTTTACGGCTTAGAACCGGGACTTCAACGACGTTTTGAACGTCATGGAGCATATGAGATGTTCCAGGAGTTGAAGTTAATATTTCAAGCAAATGCCCGGATTGAGAGATATGAAGTCTCCAATAAGTTCTATAGCTGCAAGATGGAAGAGAATAGTTCTGTCAGTGAACATATACTCAAAATGTCTGGGTATAATAATCACTTGATTCAACTGGGAGTTAATCTTCCTGATGATAGTGTCAATGACAGAATTCTTCAATCACTGCCACGAAGCTACAAGAGCTTTGTGATGAACTATAATATGCAAGGGATGGACAAGACTATTCCTGAGCTCTTCACAATGCTAAAGGCTACGGAGGTAGAAATCAAGAAGGAGCATCAAGTGTTGATGGTCAATAAGACCACCAGTTTCAAGAAAAAGGGTAAAGGGAAGAAGAAGGGGAACTTCAAGAAGAATAGCAAACAAGTTGCTGCTCAAGAGAAGAAACCCAAATCTGGACCTAAGCCTAAGACTGAGTGCTTCTACTGCAAGCAGACTGGTCACTGGAAGCGGAACTGCCCCAAGTATTTGGCGGATAAGAAGGATGGCAAGGTGAACAAAGGTATGTGTGATATACATGTTATTGATGTGTACCTTACTAATGCTCGTAGTAGCACCTAGGTATTTGATACCTGTTCTGTTGCTAATATTTGCAACTCGAAACAGAGACTACGGATTAAGCGAAGATTGGCTAAGGACGAGGTGACGATGTGCGTGGGAAATGGTTCCAAAGTCGATGTGGTCGCGGTCGGCACGCTACCTCTACATCTACCTTCAGGATTAGTTTTAGACCTGAATAATTGTTATTTGGTGCCAGCGTTGACCATGAACATTATATCTGGATCTTGTTTGATGTGAGACGGTTATTCATTTAAATCAGAGAATAATGGTTGTTCTATTTATATGAGTAATATCTTTTATGGTCATGCACCCTTAAAGAGTGGTCTATTTTTATTAAATCTCGATAGTAGTGATACACATATTCATAATGTTGAAGCCAAAAGATGCAGAGTTGATAATGATAGTGCAACTTATTTGTGGCACTGCCGTTTAGGTCATATTGGTGTAAAGCGCATGAAGAAACTCCATACTGATGGACTTTTGGAATCACTTGATTATGAATCACTTGGTACTTATGAACCATGCCTCATGGGCAAGATGACTAAAACGCCGTTCTCTGGAACTATGGAGCGAGCAACAAACTTGTTGGAAATCATACATACTAATGTATGTGGTCCAATGAATGTTGAGGCTCGCGGTAGATATCGTTATTTTCTCACCTTCACAGATGATTTGAGCAGATATGGGTATATCTAATTAATAAAACATAAGTCTGAAACATTTGAAAAGTTCAAAGAATTTCAGAGTGAAGTGGAAAATCATCGTAACAAGAAAATAAAGTTTCTACGATCTGATTGTGGACGGAAATATTTGAGTTACGAGTTTGGTTTACATTTGAAACAATGCGAAATAGTTTCGCAACTCACGCCACCCGGAACACCACAACGAAATGGTGTGTCCGAACGTCGTAATCGTACTTTACTAGATATGGTGCGATCTATGATGTCTCTTACTGATTTACCGCTGTCGTTTTAGGGTTATGCTTTAGAGACAGTTGCATTCACGTTAAATAGGGCACCATCAAAATCCGTTGAGACGACGCCTTATGAACTGTGGTTTGGCAAGAAACCAAAGTTGTCGTTTCTTAAAGTTTGGGGCTGCGATGCTTATGTGAAGAAACTTCAACCAGATAAGCTCAAACCCAAATCGGAGAAATGTGTCTTCATAGGATACCCAAAAGATACTATTGGGTACACCTTCTATCACAGATCTGAAGGCAAGACTTTTGTTGCTAAATTCGGATCCTTTCTACAAAAAGAGTTTCTCTTGAAAGAAGTGAGTGGGAGGAAAGTAGAACTTGATGAGGTAACTGTACCTTCTCCCTTATTGGAAAGTAGTTCATCATAGAAACTGGTTCCTGTGACAACTACACCAATCAGTGAGGAAGCTAATGATATTGATCATGAAACTTTAGATCAAGTTACTACAGAACCTCGTAGGTCATCCAGAGTAAGATCCACGCCAGAGTGGTACGGTAATCCTATTCTGGAAGTCATGTTACTTGACCATGGCGAACCTATGAACTATGAGGAAGCGATGATGAGCCCAGATTCTGCAAAATGGCTTCAGGCCATGAAATCTGAGATGGGATCCATGTATGAGAACAAAGAATGGACTTTGGTTGACTTGCCCGATGATCGGCAAGCCATTGAGAATAAATGGATCTTCAAGAAGAAGACTAACGCTGATGGTAATGTAACTGTCTACAAAGCTCGACTTGTAGCGAAAGGTTTTCGACAAGTTCAAGGGGTTGACTACGATGAGACTTTCTCACCCGTAGCGATGCTTAAGTCTGTCCCAATCATGTTAGCAATTGCCGCATTTTATGATTATGAAATATGGCAAATGGATGTCAAAACTGCATTCCTGAATGGATTTCTGGAAGAAGAGTTGTATATGATGCAACCAGAAGGTTTTTGTCGATACAAAAGGTGCTAACAAAGTGTGCAAGCTCCAGCGATCCATTTATGGACTGGTGCAAGCCTCTCGGAGTTGGAATAAACGCTTTGATAGTGTGATCAAAGCATATGGTTTTATACAAACTTTTGGAGAAGCCTGTATTTACAAGAAAGTGAGTGGGAGCTCTGTAGCATTTCTGATATTATATGTAGACGACATATTGTTAATTGGAAATGATATAGAATTTCTGGATAGCATAAAGGGATACTTGAATAAAAGTTTTTCGATGAAAGACCTCGGTGAAGCTGCTTACATATTGGGCATCAAGATCTATAGAGATAGATCAAGACGCTAAATTGGACTTTCACAAAGCACATACCTTGATAAAGTTTTGAAAAAGTTCAAAATGGATCAGGCAAAGAAAGGGTTCTTGCTTGTATTACAAGGTGTGAAGTTGAGTCAGACTCAATGCCCGACCATAGCAGAAGATAGAGAGAAAATGAAAGATGTTCCCTATGCTTCAGCCATAGGCTCTATCATGTATGCAATGTTGTGTACCAGACCTGATGTATGCTTAGCAATAAGTTTAGCAGGGAGGTAACAAAGTAATCCAGGAGTGGATCACTGGACAGCGGTCAAGAATATCCTAAAATACCTGAAAAGGACTAAGGATATGTTTCTCGTTTATGGAGGTGACAAAGAGCTAGTCGTAAATGGTTACATTGATGCAAGCTTTGACACTGATCCGGATGATTCTAAATTGCAAACCGGATACGTGTTTATATTGAACGGTGAAGCTGTCAGTTGGTGCAGTTCTAAACAAAGCATCGTGGCGGGATCTACATACGAAGCGGAGTACATAGCTGCTTCGGAAGCAGCAAATGAAGGAGTCTGGATGAAGGAGTTCATTTCCGATCTAGGTGTCATACCTAGTGCATCGGGACCAATGAAGATCTTCTGTGACAATACTGGTGCAATTGCCTTGGCAAAGGAATCCAGATTTCACAAGAGGACCAAGCACATCAGGAGACGCTTCAATTACATCCGGGACCAAGTCCAGGTGGGAGACATAGAGATTTGCAAGATACATACGGATCTGAATGTTGCAGACCCGTTGACTAAGCCTCTTCCACGAGCAAAACATGATCAGCACCAAGGCTCCATGGGTGTTAGAATCATTACTGTGTAATCTAGATTATTGACTCTAGTGCAAGTGGGAGACTGAAGGAAATATGCCCTAGAGGCAATAATAAAGTTATTATTTATTTCCTTATATCATGATAAATGTTTATTATTCATGCTAGAATTGTATTAACCGAAAACATGATACATCTGTGAATACATAGACAAACTTAATATCACTAGTATGCCTCTACTTGACTAGCTCATTAATCAAAGATGGTTATGTTTCCTAACCATAGACATGAGTTGTCATTTGATTAACGGGATCACATCATTAGGAGAATGATGTGATTGACTTGACCCATTCCGTTATCTTAGCACTTGATCGTTTAGTATGTTGCTATTGCTCTCTACATGACTTATACATGTTCCTACAACTATGAGATTATGCAACTCCCGTTTACCGGAGGAACACTTTTTGTGCTACCAAACGTCACAACATAACTGGGTGATTATAAAGGAGCTCTACAGGTGTCTCCAAAGGTACATGTTAAGTTGGCGTATTTCGAGATTAGGTTTTGTCACTCCGATTGTCGAAGAGGTATCTCTGGGCCCTCTCAGTAATGCACATCACTATAAGCCTTGCAAGCAATGTAACTAATGAGTTAGTTACGGAATGATGCATTACATAATGAGTAAAGAGACTTGCCGGTAATGAGATTGAACTAGGTATTGAGATACCGACGATCGCATCTCGGGCAAGTAACATACTGATGACAAAGGGAACAACGTATGTTGTTATGCGGTTTGACCGATAAAGATCTTCGTAGAATATGTAGGAGCCAATATGAGCATCCAGGTTCCGCTATTAGTTATTGACCAGAATCGTGTCTCGGTCATGTCTACATAGTTCTCGAACCCGTAGGGTCCGCACGCTTAAGGTTTCGATGATAGTTATATTATGAGTTTATGAGTTTTGATGTACCGAAGGTTGTTTGGAGTCCCGGATGTGATCACGGACATGACGAGGAGTCTCGAAATGGTCGAGACATAAAGATTGATATATTGGAAGCCTATATTTGGATATCATAAGTGTTCCGGGTGAAATCGGGATTTTACCGGAGTACCGGGGGTTACCGGAACCCCCCGGGGGCTTAATGGGCCTACATGGGCCTTAATGTAAATAGAGGGCAGCAAGGGGAGTGTGGGGCGCCCCCCCCCCCCCCCCCCAAGGCCCAGACCGAATTGGTTTAGGGCAAGGGGGCTGGGCCCCCTCTTTCCTTCTCCTCCTCTCCCTTTCCTTTCCCCTCTCCTACTCCTACTAGGAAATAGGAGGAGTCCTACTCCTAGTGGGAGTAGGACTCCCCCTTGGCGCGCCTCTTCCTGGCCGGCCGCCTCCTCCCCTTGCTCCTTTATATACGGGGGCAGGGGCACCACATAGACACAACAATTGATCTCTTGATCTCTTAGCCATGTGCGGTGCCCCCTCCACGATAGTCCTCCTCGATAATATTGTAGCGGTTCTTAGACGAAGCCCTGCGACGGTAGAACATCAAGATTGTCACCACGCCATCGTGCTGACGGAACTCTCCCTCGATACTCTGCTGGATCGGAGTATGGGGGACGTCATCGAGCTGAACATGTGCAAGAACTCGGAGGTGTCATAGTTTTGGTGCTTGATCGGTCGGGCCGTGAAGACGTACGACTACATCAACCACGTTGTGCTAACGCTTCCGCTTTTGGTCTACGAGGGTACATGGACAACACTCTCCCCTCTCGTTGCTATGCATCACCATGATCTTGCATGTGTGTAGGAATTTTTTTGAAATTACTACGTTCTCCAACAACCGCTACATGTTAGCTATAGCGCCTTATCAGTAGCGCAGCACCCCGCACTACTGCTAGGCAAAATACCCGTGCTACTGCTAGGCTTTTCCCTAGTAGTGACCCCCCGGTACTCAGGAAAATGCCCAAACCTATCTAAAACCTTTCCGGTGTCCAAACATAACCTTCCAATATATCAATCTTTATGTCTTGACCATTTCGAGACTCCTTGTCATGTCCGTGATAACATCTGGGACTCCGAACTACCTTCGGTACATCAAAACACATAAACTCATAATATCGATCGTCATCGAATGTTAAGCGGCAGACCCTACGGGTTTGAGAACTATGTAGACCTGACCGAGCCACTTCTCCGGTCAATAACCAAGAGAAGAACCTGGATGCTCATATAGGTTCCTACATATTCTATAAAGATCTTTATCGGTCAAACCGCATAACAACATACGTTGTTCCCTTTGTCATCGTATGTTACTTGCCCAAGATTCAATCGTCAATATCACCATACCTAGTTCAATCTCGTTACCGAAAAGTCTCTTTACTCGTTCCGTAATGCGTCATCCTGTGACTAACTCATTAGTCACATTGCTTGCAAGGCTTATAGTGATGTGCATTACCGAGAGGGCCCAAAGATACCTCTCTGAAACACAGAGTGACAAATCCTAATCTCGATCTATGCCAACCCAACAAACACCGTCGGAGACACCTGTAGAGCATCTTTATAATCACCCAGTTACGTTGTGATGTTTGATAGCACACTAAGTGTTCCTCTGGTATTCGGGAGTTCCATAATCTCATAGTCATAGGAACATGTGTAAGTCATGAATAAAGCAA
Organism: Triticum timopheevii; assembly: GCA_963921465.1. Classification (NCBI taxonomy): domain Eukaryota; kingdom Viridiplantae; phylum Streptophyta; class Magnoliopsida; order Poales; family Poaceae; genus Triticum; species Triticum timopheevii. Next base: position 131,437,107 of record OY997266.1, read on the forward strand.
TAGAAATAAACTAAACGATCATAGTGCTAAGCTAACGGATGGGTCTTGTCCATCACATCATTCTCTAATGATGTGATCCCGTTCATCAAATGAAAACATGTCTATGGCTAGGAAACTTAACCATATTTGATTAACGAGCTAGTCTAGTAGAGGCATACTAGGGACACTCTGTTTGTCTATGTATTCACACATGTACTAAGTTTCTGGTTAATAAAATTCTAGCATGAATAAAGGAAATATAAATAACAACTTTATTATTGCCTCTAGGGCATATTTCCTTCAGTCTCCCACTCTCACTAGAGTCAATAATCTAGATTACATTGTAATGATTCTAACACCCATGGAGTCTTGGTGTTGATCATGTTTTGCTCGTGAAGAGGCTTAGTCAACGGGTCTGCAATATTCAGATCCGTATGTATCTTGCAAATCTCTATGTCCCCTTCTGAAACTTGATGACGGATGGAATTGAAGTGTCTCTTGATGTGCTTGGTTCTCTTGTGAAATCTGGATTCCTTCGCCAAGGCAATTGCTCCAGTATTGTCACAAAAGATTTTCATTGCACCCGATGCACTAGGTATGACACCTAAATCGGATATGAACTCCTTCATCCAGACTCCTTCATTCTCTGCTTCCGAAGCAGCTATGTATTCCGCTTCACACGTAGATCCCGCCATGACGCTCTGCTTAGAATTGCACCAACTGACAGCTCCACCATTTAATTTAAACACGTATCCGGTTTGTGACTTAGAGTCATCCGGATCAGTGTCAAAGCTTTCATTGACGTAACAATTTACGACGAGCTCTTTGTCACCTCCATAAACGAGAAACATATCCTTAGTCCTTTTCAGGTATTTCGGGATATTCTTGACCGTTGTCCAGTGATCCACTCCTGGATTACTTTGGTACCTCCCTACCATACTTATAGCAAGGCACACATTAGGTTTGGTACACAGCATTGCATGCATGATAGAACATATGGCTGAAGCATAGGGAATGACTTTCATTTTCTCTCTATCTTATGTAGTGGTCGGGCATTGAGTCTCACTCAACTTCACACCTTGTAACATAGGCAAGAACCCTTTCTTTGACTGGTCCATTTTGAACTTCTTCAAAATCTTATCAAGGTATGTGCTTTGTGAAAGTCCAATTAAGCGTCTTGATCTATCTCTATAGATCTTGATGCCCAATATATAAGCAGCTTCACCAAGGTCTTTCATTGAAAAATTCTTATTCAAGCATCGTTTTATGCTATCCAGAAATATTGTATCATTTCCAATCAACAATATGTCATCCACATATAATATTAGAAATTCTAAAGAGCTCCCACTCACTTTCTTGTAAATACAGGCTTCTCCAGAAGTCTGTATAAAACCATATGCTTTGATCACACTATCAAAACGTTTATTCCAACTCCGAGAGGCTTGCACAAGTCCATAAATGGATCCCTGGAGCTTGCACACTTTGTTAGCATCTTTTGGATCGATAAAACCTTCTGGTTGCATCATATACAACTCTTCTTCCAGAAATCCATTCAGGAATGCACTCTTGACATCCATTTGCCAAATTTCATAATAATAAAATGCGGCAATTGCTACCATGATTCGGACAGACTTAAGCATCGCTACGGGTGAGAAAGTCTCATTGTAGTCAACTCCTTGAACTTGTCGAAAACCTTTCGCAACAAGTCGAGCTTTGTAGACAGTAACATTACCGTCAGCGTCAGTCTTCTTCTTGAAGATCCATTTATTCTCTATGGCTTGACGATCATTGGGAAGTCAACCAAAGTCCACACTTTGTTCTCATACATGGATCCCATCTCAGATTTCCTAGCCTCAAGCCATTTCACAGAATCTGGGCTCATCGTCGCTTCCTCATAGTTCGTAGGTTCGTCATGGTCAAGTAAAATGACCTCCAAAACAGGATTACCTTACCACTCTAGTGCGGATCTTACTCTAGTTGACCTACGAGGTTCGGTAGCAACTTGATCTGAAGTTTTATGATCATCATCATTAGCTTCCTGACTAATTGGTGTAGGAATCGCTGGAACTGATTTATGTGATGAACTACTTTCCAACAAGGGAGTAGGTACAGTTACGCCATCAAGTTCTACTTTCCTCCCACTCACTTCTTTCGAGAGAAACTCCTTCTCTAGAAAGGATCCATTCTTAGCAAAGAATATATTGCCTTCGGATCTGTGATAGAAGGTGTACCCAACAGTCTCCTTTGGGTATCCTATGAAGACACATTTCTCCGATCTGGGCTCGAGCTTATCAGGTTGAAGCTTTTTCACATAAGCATCGCAGCCCCAAACTTTCAGAAATGACAACTTGGGTTTCTTGCCAAACCATAGTTCATATGGTGTCGTCTCAACGGATTTAGATGGTGCCCTATTTAATGTGAATGCAGCCGTCTATAAAGCATAACCCCAAAATGATAGTGGTAAATCAGTAAGAGACATCATAGATCGCACCATATCTAATAAAGTGCGGTTACGATGTTCGGACACACCATTACGCTGTGGTGTTCCTGGTGGCGTGAGTTGCGAAACTATTCCGCATTGTTTCAAATGAAGACCAAACTCCTAACTCAAATATTCTCCTCCACGATCAGATCGTAGAAACTTTATTTTCTTGTTACGATGATTTTCCACTTCACTCTGAAATTCTTTGAACTTTTCAAATGTTTCAGACTTATGTTTCATCATGTAGATATACCCATATCTGCTCAAATCGTCTGTGAAGGTCAGAAAATAATGTTACCCACCACGAGCCTCAACACTCATCGGACCGCATACATTAGTATGTATTATTTCCAACAAGTTTATTGCTCGTTCCATTGTTCCGGAGAACGGATTTTTAGTCATCTTGCCCATGAGGCATGGTTTGCAAGCATCAAGTGATTCATAATCAAGTGATTCCAAAAGCCCATTAGCATGGAGTTTCTTCATGCGCTTTACACCAATATGACCCAAACGGCAGTGCCACAAATAAGTTGCACTATCATTATTAAACTTATATCTTTTGGCTTCAACACTATGAATATGTGTATCACTACTATCGAGATTCAATAAAAATAGACCACTCATCAAGGGTGCATGACCATAAAAGATATTACTCATATAAATAGAACAACCATTATTCTCTAATTTAAATGAATAACCATGTCGCATCAAACAAGATCCAGATATAATGTTCATGCTCAACGCTGGCACCAAATAACAATTATTTAGGTCTAAAACTAATCCCGAAGGTAGATGTAGAGGTAGCATGTCGACCGCGATCACATCGACTTTGGAACCATTTCCCACGCGCATCATCACCTCGTCCTTAGCCAATTTTTTCTTAATCCGTAGCCCCTGTTTCGAGTTGCAAATATGAGTAACAGAACAGGTATCAAATACCCAGGCGCTACTGCGAGCATTAGTTAAGTACACATCAATAACATATATATCAAATATACCTTTCAGTTTGCCATCCTTCTTATCCGCCAAATACTTGGGGCAGTTCCGCTTCCAGTGACCAGTCCCTTTGCAGTAGAAGCACTCAGTCTCAGGCTTAGGTCCAGACTTGGGCTTCTTCACTTGAGCAGCAACTTGCTTGTCGTTCTTCTTGAAGTTCCCCTTCTTTCCTTTACCCTTTTTCTTGAAACTAGTGGTCTTGTTGACCATCAACACTTGATACTCCTTCTTGATTTCTACCTCCGTCGCTTTTAGCATTGCGAAGAGCTCGGGAATTGTCTTACCCATCCCTTGCATATTATAGTTCATCACGAAGCTTCTGTAGCTTGGTGGCAGTGATTGAAGAACTCTGTCAATGACACTATCATCAGGAAGATTAACTCCCAGTTGAATCAAGTGGTTGTGGTACCCATACATTCTGAGTATATTTTCACTGACAGAACTATTCTCCTCCATCTTGCAGCTATAGAACTTATTGGAGACTTCATATCTCTTAATACGGGCATTTGCTTGAAATATTAACTTCAAATCCTGGAACATCTCATATGCTCCATGACGTTCAAAACGTCGTTGAAGTCTCGGTTCTAAACCATATAGCATGGCACGCTGAACTATCGAGTAGTCATCAACACGCGACTGCCAGGCATTCACAATGTCTGCAATTGCTGGCGCGGGTGGTACACCTAGCGGTGCTTCCTGGACGTAATTGTTCTGTGCAGCAATGAGGATAATCCTCAAGTTACGGACCCAGTCTGTGTAGTTGCTACCATCATCTTTCAACTTAGCTTTCTTTAGGAACGCATTAAAATTCAACAGAATAGTAGCATGGGCCATTTATCTACAACAACATAGACATGCAAAATACTATCAGGTACTAAGTTCATGATAAATTAAAGTTCAATTAATCATATTACTTCAGAACTCCCACTTAGATAGACATCCCTCTAACCATCTAAGTGATCACATGATCCATATCAACTAAACCATGTCCGATCATCACGTGAGATGGAGTAGTTTTCAATGGTGAACATCACTATGTTGATCATATCTACTATATGATTCACGCTCGACCTTTCGGTCTCAGTGTTCTGAGGCCATATCTGCATATGCTAGGCTCGTCAAGTTTAACCCGAGTATTCTGCGTGTGCAAAACTGGCTTGCACTCGTTGTATGTGAACGTAGAGCTTATCACACCCGATCATCATGTGGTGTCTCGGCACGACGAACTGTAGCAACGGTGCATACTCAGGGAGAACACTTATACCTTGAAATTTAGTGAGATATCATCTTATAGTGCTACCGCCGTACTAAGCAAAATAAGCTGCATAAAGGATAAACATCACATGCAATCAAAAGCTTTGACATGATATGGCCATCATCATCTTGTGCTCATGATCTCCATCACTAAAGCATCATCATGATCTCCATCGTCGCCGGTGCGACACCTTGATCTCCATCGTAGCATTGTTGTCGTCTCGCCAACTATTGCTTCTACTACTATCGCTACCGCTTAGTGATAAAGTAAAAACAACTACATGGCGATTGTATTGCATACAGTAAAGAGACAACCATTTACTATCGCTACCGCTCCTGCCAGTTGCCGATAACTTTGTTACAAAACATGATCATCTCATACAACAATTTATATATCATCCCACGTCTTGACCATATCACATCACAACATGCCCTGCAAAAACAAGTTAGACGTCCTCTACTTTGTTGTTGCAAGTTTTACGTGGCTGCTACGGGCTTAGCAAGAACCGTTCTTACCTACGCATCAAAACCACAATGATTTTTCGTCAAGTGTGTTGTTTTAACCTTCAACAAGGATCGGGCGTAGTCACACTCGATTCAACTAAAGCTGGAGAAATAGACACCCAGTAGCCACCTGTGTGCGAAGCACGTTGGTAGAACCAGTCTCATGAACGAGGTCATGTAATGTCAGTTTGGGCCGCTTCATCCAACAATACCGCTGAATCAAAGTATGACATGCTAGTAAGCAGTATGACTATTATTGCCCACAACTCTTTGTGTTCTACTCGTGCATATAACATCTACGCATAGACCTGGCTCTGATACCACTGTTGGGGAATGTAGTATTTCAAATGTTGTACCTACGATCACGCAAGATCTATCCAGGATAAGCATAGAAACGAGCAGGGAGAGTGTGTCCACATACCCTCGTAGACCGAAAGTGGAAGCGTTTTATCAACGCGGTTGATGTAGTCATACGTCTTCATGATCCGACCGATCCTAGCACCGAACGTACGGCACCTCCGTGTTCAGCACATGTTCAGCTCGATGATGTCCCTCGTACTCTTGATCCAGTTGAGGCAGAGGGAGAGTTCCGTCAGCACGACGGCATGGCGATGGTGATGATGAAGTTACCGGCGCAGGGCTTCGCTTAAGCACTACGACGATATGACCGAGGTGGAATATTGTGGAGGGGGGCACCACACACGGCTAAGAGATGAACTTCTGTGTCTATGGGGTGCCCCCCTCCCCCATATATAAAGGAGGGTAGGAGGGGGCCGGCCGGCCTCATGGGGCGCGCCCCAAAGGGGGGAATCCTGCTCCTACTTGGAGTAGGTTCCCCCCTTTCCTAGTCCAACTAGGAGGGGAAGGAAAGAGGAAGAGGGAGAGAAGGAAAGCCCCCCCCCCCCAATTCGGATTGGGCTTGGGGGTGCGCGCCTCCACCTGGCCGCCTCCTCCTCTCTTCCACTAAAGCCCATGAAGGCCCATTAACCCCCGGGAGGTTCCGGTAACCCCCCGGTTCTCCGGAAAATGCCCGAACCAATCCGAAACCTTTCTGGTGTCCAAACATAACCTTCCAATATATCAATATTTATGTCTCGACCATTTCGAGACTCCTCGTCATGTCCGTGATCACATCAGGGACTCCGAACTACCTTCGGTACATCAAAACACATAAACTCATAATATTGAATGTTAAGCGTGCGGACCCTACGGGTTCGAGAACTATGTAGACATGACCGAGACACTTCTCCGGTCAATAACCAATAGCGGAACCTGGATGCTCATATTGGTTCCTACATATTCTACAAAGATCTTTATCAGTCAAACTGCATAACAACATGCGTTGTTCCCTTTGTCATCGGTATGTTACTTGCCTGAGATTCGATCATCGGTACCACCATACCTAGTTCAATCTCGTTACTGGCAGGTCTCTTTACTCGTTCCGTAATGCATCATCCCGTGACTAACTCATTAGTCACATTTCTTGTAAGGCTCATAGTGATGTGCATTGCCGAGAGGGCCCAGAGATACCTCTCCGAAACACGGAGTGACAAATCCTAATCTCGATCTATGCCAACCCAACAAACACCAACGGAGACACCTTAGAGCATCTTTATAATCACCCAGTTACGTTGTGATGTTTGATAGCACACTAAGTGTTCCTCCAGTATTCGGGAGTTGCATAATCTCATAGTCATAGGAACATGTATAAGTCATGAAGAAAGCAATAGCAATAAACTAAATGATCATAGTGCTAAGCTAACGGATGGGTCTTGTCCATCACATCATTCTCTAATGATGTGATACCGTTCATCAAATTACAACACATGTCTATGGCTAGTAAACTTAACCATCTTTGATTAACGAGCTAGTCTAGTAGAGGCATACTAGGGACACTTTGTTTGTCTATGTATTCACATATATACTAAGTTTCCAGTTAATACACTTCTAGCATGAATAATAAACATTTATCACGATATAAGGAAATATAAATAACAACTTTATTATTGCCTCTGGGGCATATTTCCTTCAGTTCAGTACTCTGGATGATGCTAAAAGTTTTGTTAATGCATATGCTCTGATGGATGGATTCGGAATAAAGAAAGGAAGAAATCACAAGAATAGAAAGATATCTTTTGTTTGCAACAAGAGTAGGAAGACTGTACCAACATATACAGGGGCGATAAAAAGGAGGAGAAATGTTCTTCAAAGAACAAACTGCCAAATGCATGTTACAGTCTGCTTGGAAGATGGAAAATGGCACATTCAATCCCAATATTTGAAGCATAACCATGCTTTGGTTTCTTCTCCATCTCTAACACACTTCTTCCTTAGTTATAAAGCATGAATGATGTTGATAAATTGTTGTCCAAGCTGCTACATGAACACAGAATAAAACCTAGGAAAATCATGAGCATATTTAGGAAGCTGTGTGGTGGAAAATTTGGGAATATAACTTTTGATGTGAAGAAACTTGACAATTTGAAGCAAGATGAGCATGAGAAGAGAAGAAACACAGACATAGAACACACTTTGGATTATATCAAGAAGTTGCAAGTTGATAAGCCTGGTTTCATATACAAAGCACAAAGAGATTCTTCTAATTCCATCCTTAGTTTGTTTTCAACAGATTCAAGGTCAAGGCTGTATTACATGTTGTATGGAGATATTACTTTGTTTGACACAATGTTTAGCACCAACAAATATAACATGCCTTTTGCGCCAATAATAGGAGTTAATGGCCACTCGAGAACAATTGTCTTTGGGTGGGCTATTTTGCAGGATGAGAAAGCAGATACTTTCAAGTGGCTATTTGAGACATTTGTTGAAGTGATGGGTGGAAAGAAGCCAAGAGTTGTGCTCACTGATCAAGATGCTGCTATGAAAGTAGCAGTTCCAAAGGTGTTCCCAAGTGCATTGCACAAATTTTGTATTTGGCATGTTTGGGCGAAAGCGAGGGAGAATTTGAAAGCTTACTTTCGTTTCAAGAAAGGGATGGAGAAGGACCTGGATGAATGTATCATGCAGTCAATAACAATTGAGGAGTTCGAAAGAAAATGGCATGAAATGTTGGAGAAGTACAGCTCTGGAAAACATGCTCACATCAAGCGGATGTGGGAGAATAGGGAGTACTATGTTCCTGCTTACTTCCAATGAGTGTTCTGTCCTTTCACTAGATCAACAAGTAGAAGTGAGAGTTTCAACTCTAACTTTAAGGATTATGTTTTGAGGAAAGACACAATTGAAACATTTATCCGTCAATATGAATTACTCCAGGAGAATGGGATACATATAGAAAACAAAGATAGGTTCTTGTCTAATTAGAAAGTTCTTGTTATGTGGGGATATCAGCCATTTGAACGTCACGCGGCTGAGATATATACTAGAGCCATATACCGCAAGTTCCTGACAGAGATGATGAATGCAACCACTTTTGGAGTGAGAGAGATTGAGAAAGATAAAACATATGAACTTAAAAGAAACTTTGAGTATGAGAACCCAGAATTTGACAGGGAGATATTCACTGTGCACGTAGATCGAGCTGCTGAGGAATTTGACTGTGAATGTGGAAAGTTTGACAGGGATGGAATCCTATGCTGCCATATTCTGAGACTGTTTACTCAGTTTGATTACCTCAAGATACCAGAAAAGTACATAGTGGCAAGATGGACAAGAGAATTCAGAGAGATTGAGCTAAGGAAGCACAAGTTTGATGTTCTTGGTGCACAAACCCAAGACCAGTCGCACAATGCCGTGTGGTATGCAATTGTTATGAATATTGTTGGTGAGGTCTGTCCGGACATTAGTCATGATTCTGGGTATTGTCAAGAATTGTTAGATGCAGTGAAGACTGATGCATAACAAGTATCTTGCTGGGAGAGAAGGAACATAAGGAAACCAAGAAGTAGATGAGAATGTAAGGAACAAAAAATAGTGACATGGCCCTGAAAGCTCCTGCTGTTAAAAAGAACAAGTCTATCAAAAAAGGGAATAGAATGAAGCCTCGTTTAGAAATTGAAGCTCAAAAGTGTGCTGCGCGAAAGAGAAAAAAATCAATATGAAGGTGTAAGTGCTAGTGCATAAAAACAGTTAAGAAAGAAATTGTTGAAGCACTTTAGGTTAAAAATGGAAAATGTGTATTTTTGTTTGCTGGATATAAAAACAGTGGCTATTTATGTAGCATAGATTGTGGTATTTCTTTCTTTTTAAGGGAAATATATAACAGAACATGAATTTTGCTGTAATTGGAAATGGTGTCCTTATTCCTTATTGAAATATTAGTGTGCAACTAGAAATTGTGATATAAGAGATATTATTTCTTTCATTTCATACTGAAAATGATGCTCTCGAATATGGACATGAATATACATTTTGCCTTGAAAAAATTTGTTTTAGGAAAAAATTGAGAAAATAGTGAGGCATGAAGAAGTACAAAAAGGGTAGTAAAATAGACATGTTTCTGTTCAAACAAAATGAATTTGTATTTTTCTGAATTTTATTCTGATATTATTGAACTGAGTTTGAATTCAAGTGAATAAAAATTCAGTGATTTTACTGAAGCAGTTTTCAAATTTGTATTTTAGTTCACTAAATTTATAATATTCTAAACTAGAATTCAAAATGAGGTTAAACTTGTTTAGAATACAAATCAAGTGAATTACGTTGGTTTCGCATAAACTAAAATTTGAATTGCATTGAAGTTAGAAAAGGTGAGCTTATTTCGTATCGAAAAGAGCTAAATAAGAATATAGTTTGAATGTTGATGAACTAGTTTTGAAGTCTAGTGAAACAATTTGGTGTTCCATGAACTAAAGTTTGAATTTAAAAAATTGTGAACTAAAATCAGAAACAACTGAACTAGTTTTGAATACAAATTTGATGAATTGAATTTGATTTTCATGAACTAAATTATTAATCCAAGTGAACTAATTTTGAAATTTGACGAACTGAATTTAAATTTTGTGAACTAAATTTGAATGTTGGTGAACTAGTTTTGAATTCAAGAAAACTAATTTTATGAACTAAATTTTGAATCCAAATGAACTAAAATTCAAAATTTGATGATTTAGTGAACTAAAATAGAAATTTGATGAGCTGAATTTGAATTTTTGTGGACAAGAATTTGAGTGTGGCTGAACTAGTTTTGAATTCAAGTGAACTAAATTGGTTTTTCATGAAATACATTTTAAAATTTGTGAACTAAAATTCGAAATGACGTCAACGAAAACAAAGTGGTGAACTTATTTGTATCGAAGTGAACTAAAATATTAATGTTGGAGAACTGAATTTGAATTTGGTTCACTATAGTTTGAATGTTGGTGAACTAGATTTGAATTCTAGTGAACTAACTTGGTTTTCCATGAACTAAAGTTTGAATTAAAAATTTTGTGAACTAAAATTAGAAACAAGCTGAATTTGTTTTGAATACAAATTTGATGATCTGAATTAGATTTGCGTGAACTAAATTTTGAATTCAATTGAACTAATTTTGAAATTTGATGAAATGAATTTGAATTTGGTGAACTAAAATTAAAAATTCGACGGCAACTAGCTCCATGAACTAAAGTTTGAATTTAAAAAATTTGAACTAAAATCAAAAACAACTGAACTAGTTTTGAATACAAATTTGATGAATTAAATTTGGTTTTCGTGAACTAAATATTTAAACCAAGGGAACTTATTTTGAAATTTGATGAACTGGATTTGAATGTTGTGAACTAAATTTGAATCTTGGTGAACTAGTTTTTAATTCAAGAAAACTAATTTTATGAACTAAATTTTGAATCCAAATGAACTAAAATTCAAAATTGGATGATTTAGTGAACTAAAATAGAAATTTGATGAGCTGAATTTGAATTTTTGTGGACTAAAATTTGAGTGTGGGTGAACTAGTTTTGAATTCAAGTGAACTAATTTAGTTTTTCATGAACTATATTTTAAAAAAATTGAACTAAAATTTGAAATGACGTCAACGAAAACAAAGTAGTGAACTTATTAGTATTAAAGTGAACTAAAATATTAATGTTGGAGAACTGAATTTGAATTTGGTTCACTGTTGTTTGAATTTTGGTGAATTAGATTTGAATTCTAGTGAACTAACTTGGTTTTCCAACAGGAACCAAGATTTTTAATGAACATGTTGAATAAAAAACATGTCGATTAGCTGAATTCGAATTTCGTCAACTAAATTTTCAATACAAGTGAACTAAATTTGAAAATTTGCTGATTTAGTGAACAAAAAATTTTATTTGATGAGCTAAATTTGAATTTTTGTGGACTAAAATTTGAGTGTTGGTGAACTAGTTTAGAATTCGAATGAACTAAATTGGTTTTTCATGAAATATTTTTAAAAATTTGTGAACTAAAATTCAAAATGATGGGAACTACACCAAAATAGTGAACTTATTTGTATTGAAGTGAACTGAATATGAATTTAGTGAACTAAAATTGTGATTTGATGAACCGAATTTGAATTGGTGGACATAACTTTGAATGATGGAGAACTGAATTTGAATTTGGTTCACTATAATTTGAATGTTGGTGAACAAGTTTTGAATTCTAGTGAACTAATTTGATTTTCCATGAACTATACTTTGAATTAAAAAAACTATGAACTAAAATTGGATACAACTAAACTAGTTTTGAATACAAATTTGATAAACTAAATTTGATTTCGGTGATCTAAATTTTGAATCCAAGTGAACTAATTTTGAAATTTGATGAAATGAATTTGAATTCAATGAACTAAAATTTAAAATTGTTGAATTGAATTTGAATTTTGGGAACTAAAATTTGAATGTTAGTGAACAAGTTTCGAATTGAAGAGAACTAGTTTGGTTTTTCATGAAGTAGATTTTAATAGTTGTCAACTAAAATTTGAAAATGATGTGAAGTATTTTTTAATACAAATTTGATGAAGTGAATTTGAATTTTGTGAACTAAACTTTAAATGCAAGTGAACTGAATTTGAAATTTCATTAATTAAATTTGAATTTTGTGAACTAGATTTTGAATTCAAGTGAACTGAATTTTGTGAACTAGATTTGGAATTGAAATTTGATGAACTGAATTTGAATTTTGTGAACTGAAATTTGAACTGATTTTTTGTTTTTTCATTAAGTAGATGTTAAAATTTTGAACTAAAATTCAAAATGATGTGAACTAGTAATGATTTGATTTCAAAATTTTGTTTTTTGATGAAGTAAAATTCAAATTTGATGAATTGATTTCAAAATGTGTGCACTAAATGTTGAAAATGATGGTGTACTACTTTTGAATAGAAGTGAACTAATTTGGTTTTTCATCGTCTAGATTTCAAAAATTGTGAACAAAAATTTGAAATGTTGTATACTAGTTTGGAATACAAATTTGATGAATTGAAATTGAATTTCGTGAACTACATTTTGAATCCAAGTTAACTTAATTTCAAAATTGAAGAACTGGATTATATTTTAGTGAACTGGATCCCCAAGTGAAGTAAATTTGAAATTTGATGAAACTGAATTTTAATTTTGTGCACTACAATTTGAAAAATGTTGTTTAACTAGTTTTTAATTCGAATGAGCTAATTTGGTTTTTCATGAACTATATTTTTAAAAAGGTGAACTAAAATTCGAAATGACGTGAACTACTTTTGAATACAATTTTGATGAACTGAATTTGAATTTTGTGAACTCAATTTTGAATCCAAGTGAACTAAATTTGCAATTTGATGAACTGAATTTCAATAAGATGAATTGATTTTGGATTTAGTGAAATAAAATTGAAATTTGATGAACTGAAATTTAATTTTGTAAACTAAAATTTGAATGTTGGTGAAGTAGCTCCAAAATCAACTGAAATAATTTAGTCTTGAATTCTAGTGAAGTAAATTTCAAAATGAATAAGTGAATTTTATTTTTTTTGAAGTAATTTTGAAATTTGATGGTCTGGAATTGAATTTTTATGAGATAAAATTTGAAATGTTGGTGAACTAGTTTTGAACTAATTTCTTTCATGAACTAAACTTTTAATAATGTGAACTAAAATCTAAAAAGGACGGGAAGTATTTTTGAATACTAATGAACTTAATTTGGATTTGGTGAACTAAAGTTTCAGTGTTGGTGAACTAGTATTGAATTCAAGTGAATTAAATTTGTTTTCCATGAACACTGTATTAGTTTTTAACAAAAGCAGTCGTCCTCTCCCAACACTTCACAATTATATATGAAGAAAGCACGAACCATCACAAAAAACAAAATTGACAAGTGGCAACTGCTTCTTACCTATCTCTCTTATAATTTGAGCGCCGATCCAAGAGTAAATCACGAAGGGCAGTCAATAGCAACGCTAGCCGCAGCATTATTAAATCTCTACACGACAGAGATGCACGAAGAAACTGTACATTCACACTTCATGAACCATCATGCATTTTCATCACATGCGTAAGGCCATGTGTAAAAGTATCGCCACTCACTGGTCAGAAGCCAAGCACGACCATCACTACCATGCTATTGACAACGAGGGGCACATTCTATATCAGTTGTGCCGGTAATTAACTCAATAGATAAAAAGTATAACTCTGAAACATGGCAAAGCTAAAACCGGCTTAAATCAGATATTGACAAATTTTTATATTTGAAATGGCAAATGCTTTAAAACACACGGAAGGGAGAAAGAAATAAAGAAAAAATACAAAAAATATAGTTGCACTTTTAGCAAAACAAAAACATGCTTAGTATGCATAGTGATTGCAACAGAGATACTATATAGTTCACGAAGAAAATATAGTTCCACTTTTAGCAAAATAAAGATACGCTTAGTATGCACAGTGATTGCAACAGAGATACTATATAGTTCACAAAGAAGAGTATATATACAGAAGAGTATAGAACTAGCTCGCGGTAACATATGTTTAAACAACTAGTACTGTGCATCTACTTCCATATGGTTACAGATGAAACTATTGCAGACATGAAAATGCATGCTTTTCTCCGATCAATTACACATTCAAAATGTTTGCAGATGCATCTTGCAGAAAAGTCAATTTGGTATTGGCAGATCTTCTTCTTTCGGCTTGTTCAAAGTGCTTTTGAATAACTTGAACGCAGAGATCATTATGTACTTCGGAATGTTGGCCTGGGTATAAAGATAATATAGACAGATTATGAGAGATAGAAGAACAAAACTTGAGAAAACATTTTAAAGTACTATAGAAGTAGAGCCCTGACTGATTACAGGAGGCTGCAGAGATATTAAACACTAGAAAAACGCTTGACTTATGAGCATCCTGAAAAATTACTACTGGGAGGATGTGGGATAACACATAACAAGACCTAAAATATTCTGGGTAAAAGAAGGATCGATAGTAAACAAACTCACACTTCAGAAAAAATGAATAATATCAATTGCACCCATGCATGCAATGTACATAGACAAGTCCTAGCTTCTAAAAATAATGGGCATATGATTGGGACTAGTATTTAGTCTTCGCACATGCCAAAGTACCCAGCAACTGTGCCATGATCGAACAAAATCAAGTCATGTCATTCCTAGTAAGCTAAAACGGAAAGCACATGTAGTTTAACGGACTTCATGGTGTTCATTTGCCAGAAAAATAGGGCCAGCAGATGTCTCCAACTCCCAACACATCGAATGGCCTACCTCACTAGTTTGTTTTAGATATAGTTTTGCACATACAAAACAAATTAATAAGGCAAAGAGTTTTTAATATATAGCACACTGAAACTCTTCATAACTTTGCCTTCAAAATTTTCCATGTGTAAAGGCAGATAGTGGCATGAGTGATGCCTGCATAAAGAATAGAAAACATGGAAAAAAATTGAGGATGAGTATCAAGTATGATAACAGCAAGTAGGAGGGAGAAAAGTAATAAGTACGGAAAAGTATGTTGAATAAAGTTGTAGTTGAAAAAATTGAATAAATATACAAACACAAAGAAGGAAAACGGACTTACATGAGACAATTTGTTGGGTAAGGTCCTACAGGTTGAAGCTTGAAAGAGAATACATTCTTGAATGGCTTTTTACTCAGCTTGCAAAGCATGTTGTAGTTGGAAAGCTGTTTAATATATATACACACAGTTAAAGACATTCAAAAGTGGTAGAGCAGGAAAAAAATTGTTTCCTTTGAAATCAAAGGATATTATGTCTCAATAATTACTTACCAAGTTGTAGACAAGTTCTTCTTGGGTAGTTCCTAGAATAGTGCCACAGGGATCAAAAAAGTGAGATCTCTCAAAGAGAGAGTTGATGGAAAGTATAACCCAATGGTTTGATTTTATAGTAGGGAAGTATAACTATTCAACAAAAAAAGGAGAATGGGTGTAAAAAACAAATAGAATAGATCTTGCTTAACATTGAATAAGTTGAAAAAGATTTACCAAGTCTTGTTTCCAGAGGCTTTCTTCTGAATTAATCCTATCAAATTCTCGTATGCACGTAACTGGATCAAATGACTCAGGGGGAACCAACAATTTATTTTGTGAACAACAAAATTCAAATTAGTAAAAATCACAGTTTAAATGTAAGTAAAAAGAAAAAATGGTCAAAAGAGTAACAAATAGGCAGTTTAGAACAAAAACTCACAGTGAAGTACGAAATGAAACAGTACTTCTTGACATAAGGCTTTACTTCAGTTGACATCTTTGATTCATAGTTAAGAACTTGAATAAATGAGTTCATCACTTCATCTCCAATCTCACCCCTCGCTTTAAATGAATTTAAGTAATTCTCATAGCTTATAGGAAAACCCTCTATGACAACAAAAAGAGTGCCGGACAGAATAAAGAAGCATAACTATTGTTATATGGAGAAAATAGATCTTAAAAATATAGTTTAACAATTAATAAAATACATATGCAACACTACGGTGGCCAAAAGAAGAAGTTAAACATTCTTTTATAGGGCATGAACATTGTGTTGTAAACTGAATTAGTTTGGTATCCATATGATTTCTTTTTAGTCTAAAATTATATGAACTAGAAAGTTTTTCATCTCAACTACATTTGGTTGATCCAGCAAATTGTTGGGATTACATACTACAAATATGAGGAAAAATGTCTACAACTAATTTAGTGCATAAAATTGCTCATAGATTAGAAAATGTCTACAATTATTTATCTAGGTAGATGTCTAGACTAAAAAAAGTTATCATAAATTAATGAATATGAAACGATAAAATAACTAAAGGAATAGGAGAATTTACTATTCTTGGAAGATAGGCTTCCTCAGATATTTGGAAAAGAAGATATCCACTTCTCGAGATATTTTGAATTTCTTGGGTGGATCGGGAGATTGAAGTTTAGCTGCTCTTTTTTCTGTTCTTCTTTTCAATTGTATCAGTTCATGTACTTGGTCCAGCTTCTGCATTATTCATTGTAGAATAGCATGCATATCACAGATAGAAAAAGTTTGAACATTAAATGATGCAATGCGCCCAGACTCATATTACAAGAAAATGAAAAACATAGAAAGGAAATATACATAATAGGCAAGAATTATAACCTTGTTGGACAGCAAAATCCATGCTGATTGGAATTCCTACACTTGTATCACAGTCAGAGGCTGGTATGTCTTCATTAGTCGCAGCAGCAGGAGTGATAGAAGAATCATCCTCAATAATGATTGGAGTCCCTTGGAAGCGCTTGACTCTTTCATTTGGAGAAGCGGAACTAATCAATATAAAACTTATTTTTGCATTAACTCCACTAGAAAATCTGATATCAGCTGCTTCAGGCGATAGAAAAATTTCTTCCTGATGAGAAAGGAAGTTGAAATGTTGTTGTAAATTCAATCAAAGTTAGGATTGGGAAAAAATTGAAAAATTTCAAGCAAACCTTAGGTTGTAAAGTAGTTGCTTGCTCGACAGAGTTGGTATTCAGAGATGTACCATGAACAGGAAAAATTAGTGTTTGGTACACCGAATTCAGGACAGAAAAGTTCTGGACATGAGGAAACACACAGAATTCAGGCAACCAGTGAACTAGCCAAAGGACAATAAGCTACATGCAAGATTCGTTTCAAATAGAAAGGTTCCACATCAGTTTACTTGCAAAACCAGTATTATAACTGCTGCTCATGATCAGTCATAAAATAGAGTGAATGGTATTATCAAATTACCAAAAAGCTGTAGTAAATTCAGCTGCAATCAATACTACATACTTATCCACTTAATCTATAATATATAGTCCTGCTGCATTCAAATTGGCCATTTACAAAAATGACTGGGGATAATGAGCGAAGACGATATGCTTAGAACCAGCGCTATTTGAACGAATAGCCATAGCGCACAATACGCTAAGCACCAGTGCAAATCTTAAGCTCTCACAAATAACCTTAAAGTTATACTATCTAGAAAAATTAGTGTTTGGTACACCGAATTCAGGACAGACATGTTCTGGACATAAGGAAACACACAGAACTCAGGCCAAAATTGAAAGCATGAGATAAACAAAGATAGCACACACACGTAATGAGCAATAGAAAACAAATACCTCAAATTTCGGTCCGATTGGCTCCTGCTTAACAACATCATTGGAGGGAACCTAAATTATAAAATTGTTAGTAAACAGGACACTTCTTTCAAGAAAACACTTAGATAGGAACTAAAAAGGCACAACACAAAAAATACCTCTATTTCAAATGTGGCTCTGGTTTCACTTTTACGTCTGGTTCAACTTTTGCAGTGCAACTGGGGCCTTCTGAAATGATATGTGGACTTTTTGAATCAATTGATGTGTTCTCATTGAGAGCTTCAGGAACACTATTGGCATTGTTGACCTACATTTGACATTACGAATAAATGTTTAGCTATATAAGATAAAAAAAGACAACAAAGAAACCAGATAGAAATGGATGATTCTACTCATAAGAAATACCTCCACATAAGGAACTGAATTAAACACACCAGTCAGGAGCATTGTTAACAGGTGCCACATTGGCATATGGGGTGCATGATATGTCTCGGAACTACAAATTGCAGTTGAACAAATGATGAAAATAAATATTAGAACTAAAAAGGTAAGTCAAGAAACGATATACAGTATATGATGCTTACTGGTAAAACCCCGAAATTTTTCCTAGACTCATAATTCCTATCAACCATTGCGAGATACTTGAAATCTTCAGTCTTCACATGAGATATCCGAGGAAGAGAATAATCCACAGTTGGCTAATGATTCTCAATAACATCAAAATCAACAAAATCCAGATAAATGATCTGCCATTTAAATAATAAAAAAGTCAGCAAAATAAAAAGTGGGGAGACAGAAAATAGTGGAACTCAAGATTGAACTTACTCCCCAAATAGGAAGACATCCCCTAATATATGAAGACTTGTTCATTTCCTCAACACTTGGTCTTTTCATGATCATTTCAAAGTGACGCTCTGACTCCTCACACATGAAATCCAGTGTCAGTTGCCCAAAGTCAAGTGAAGGGATAGCAGAAACATCTCTTAGAGAGTACAAGAACTTGGTGTTACCGAAGCAGTATGACACAGGGCACAAAATAGGTGATAGGAAATAAAATGTGAAGCTCCTGATAAAACCATCTTCTGTCTCGTCACTAAGCATCACCTCCTCTATTTTGTTGATTGGCATTTTGTTCTGATGATCAACATACTTGTTCCTTAACTCTGTAACCTCTGCCTTCACTTGGAGATCGTCACTACTGAATACAAAAGGCTCGGTGCCGGCAGGGAAATCGAAAATTTTGTCGACCATATCTTTAGTAATCTTGATAACTTTATTCTTATGCTTGAAATAGGGCTCTATACTTCTAAACATATGCTGATCTATCCATTCAAGAAGATTCATTGGAATTTTAAGTTCCTTTGGCATATGAAGCAGAGCTTCCATTTTGTACTTTGTCACATGGCATAACTGAATCTCACTAAACTTCTTCACAGTTTTGTTGAAACGCTTGAAAGACAGTTTGGTAATGTATGTAGGCTTGCATAACTTTCTAGGGAACACTCGGGCTACGAAAAAAAATAACAACAACTGATAAGACGGTGCAAAAACTAGAGAATAAATAAATAAAGATGGAATATGAAAAAAGGATAGCCCGATAGAGTATCACAAGAAACGCTAGAGGACCAACAAAACAAGCAGCTATATTGAACTATATGAAAACACACATAAAAGCAAGCATTTAGATAAAATGATTAGTTGAACATGTACTTCAAGAAAAATATGAGAAGAAAACATGCTACTACCGAGAAGGAAAATATGTGATCTACACATAAATTAAAAAAAGACACAAACTAAACATTCAAACAGGACAACTTACAAATGAATAGACAAACATCCGATAAGACCAAAACCTGAGACAAAAATTGTTTTTCCAGCAATTTGATCTACTTTCGTACTATAGCGAATTTGAAAGCTACAAACTGAAAAGAGAGAAACTAACATACCACCTGAGTCATTCCGAGACCTCGTGGAGGATATTCAGTTGGTTCCTCCCCTTCTGGTTCTTCAACTTGGCCAACCCCACCTCCTTCTTGTGCTGCAAATACAGATTTAACAACAATTATTAACAAATGAGCACTACTTATGAATCTATGATATTGCAGATAATATAGAAAACCATAACATACTAAAGGGATTGGACAAGAAACCATAGAAATACTAAGAGGAAATTTTTTGCAAATTCAAGTTCTAGATGAAAAACAAAAACATTTGTGCTAAAGCACAACTACATGTGCCATAAGTATAGCACATTCTAACTTCTATTCCACTGATTTTATGTGAAGATTCGAGCAGGCATTTTCTGTTATCTTTTTATTTTTTATTTTTGCTATGATTGAATAACTAAGATGTGCAATAACTAGGGCACATCTATATGTGCCTTAGACAACAACTACTATAGACATAAACACGAACTATCGAACAATAATGTACTAAGGGGAATTTGTAAACAAACCATGACATACTAAAGGTCTCAAGTTGAAGTTAAATAACTAAAAGTATTATGTAAACACACTTATAGTACTTAAAAAACAATTGCACTATACCCTCAAAATTATCACATTACACCCCACACTCTACTATTGATTTCTACTCCAATACATGTCTGATCACTCTCCAATCTCACAAGATCCTACTCAGAGCCAACAACTTCTTAAGTATCACAAACCCCTAGAAAATTTCAACTATGTTATGCATGCCGCTGGGCACAAAAACAGACACAACCACATAAGGGGAGATGAATTCAGATGCATCAAGAAAACAATCAAAGAGCAGATTCATTTACATAGATGGCAGAGGGATGAAATCACACGCATCAACACACGGGAGATGCCATCCGTCACGGGAGATGAATTCACACGCATCAACACATAGGAGAAAACCTATCACCGCACAAACAAGATGGCACCAGATGCATTTATACAGATGCAAGCAGAAGATCTTAAAAAGGGGGCAAAATTTTTTACCCCAAACCCTAGATACCAGAGACACCATCCATCACTGCACAAGACTAGATCCATGTATAAACAAGAGCAACACAAGAACAAGCACCACAAAAACACAAATCATAACCGAAGACCTAAGGGGAATTAGGGTTAGAAGAAGAACGAACCAGACGAAGCCATCACGGGACGGAGGAAGAAGAATGAAACACAGGCAAAGTCGTCGATGCGCCAGACGTCGAATTAGGGTTCGTCGATGCGCTCCCTTGTCGATGCGCCAGATTCCCCTGCGGATCCAACTCAATCGTCGGGGGAGAAGGAGAAGTCGTTGGGATAGGAGGAGAAGAGGAAACATGGGATGGGGGTCGGGGGAAAAGACTGAACGAGCCACCAGGATGGGGAACGAATCGGACTATTTAAACGGGCTGGCCCGCCTAGCACCGCTACAGGCGCCGGTTTGCAGAAACAGCTAAAACCGGCGCCTGCAACGCCAAATAGAAAATGCCCCAGTTTCCTCTTACGTCATTTCTTCCGTCTTAGAGCATCTAGCCGGACTTTGCAAATTCGGCACCTCAAAGATCGGTCATGCCTTAAATAATGCAATCCACATCCCGACACCTCAGTTATCATATCTCAAATCCATACAAACTCATGCAACTACGTCGATAACACACATCGTCCGGCTACTCCATCACACTACACTAAATATGCCATCGGACTACCAAAATTTGGCATGTTTGGCTACGATGGAGATCATCCACGGCTACCCTTGCCCTTCCCGGCGCCCTTGGCATCCTTCTCACGGAAGTACAGGTCAAAGACGCAGTAGGGATCGAGCCGGATCTGCTCGTCGCCGTCGCCGTCCTCACCGCCCATGTCCTTCTTCTCCTCCTTCGGTGACAGTCCGGCCATGGCACGGACCTCCCGATCTTGCTCTCGGGAGAGGGCGCGCGTGTTCCTTTGCAGCCGTTTCTTCACAATGTGGTGTGGATGGCTTCCTCCTCTGCGGTCGATCGCACCGCCGCATCAGCCGCCTCCGTCTCGCCATTTCCGCCATGATACGGGCCTCAGTGGCCCTTATCGTCTCCGTCCCACGGAGGGCTGCCCCTTCCCGGTGGGACTCATAGTCTGCCCGACCAGTGATGGGGAAGAAGCGATTTTCCGGCTGCCAAGACTGCGATGATCCAGCCCAGAGGACCCGAGCGCTCGTTGAGCCGAAGCAATGGAATCGCGCCGGACAGATCCGTCCGTCGGCCGGGCGCTGTTCTCCCGGGAGCGACGAGTGCAATGCGGACTGCCATTGCCTCATGCACCCCGCATGGGATGATACCCCAGTCGACGGATCCGGACTGGTCGGAGTCAGATACGCTACCCGCCATGCGCGCCGGAGACGGCTGGAAATCGCCGGAGGTGAGCTCGGGTGGCGGAGGGAGTGGAGGGGAAAGGAGCGTGATTAGGTTAGGGTTTGGTCCGGCGAGTGGATGGGGATGAATATATGTGAGGTCAGGTGGGCCAGTGTGGGCCGGGTCCGATGTGGCGAACGCGTCCGGGCGCCCCATATTCGTCCCATATTTGGACCGGATATGAAGGATATCGGTCAGCCCGGGCGTTTGAGGCTTCCGTTTGAATCGAAATTTCGTGACCGGACAATAACCAGGTGGCCCTCCCAAAGGTTTAAGGAGTATTTGGGGCGCCCAACTATAGATGCTCTTAGAACATCTACGAAAACAGCAGCCCTATAATAGGGCACGGGCTGTTTCTAGGGCACAAGAGGGCAAAAAAATGTCCTCCGAAAGTTGACCAATCTTATAAAATTTGCAACAAAAAAAAATTGAGCAGCCATAAAAGGGGCATCTCGTGCAGCAAATATACGCCAAAAAAATTGCAAAAGAAAAAAAAACAAATTGGGCTGCCCTAAAAGGAATACTGCACCGCACGAGGCCCTCTTGCTAGTTGACCACCCGAAACCTCCTCTCCGGCTGCCGTTGGCCGCCGGATTCCGGCCAACTTCGGTGGAATCAATCCAGCAGCCAGCTACTCCCTAGTTAGTATAAAGTTGAATCATCTATTTTAAAACGGAGGGAGTAATTAGCTAGCTCCCTTGCGTTACTGCATCAGCCGGCTTGTGTGCACAACGGCGGCGTCCGCGGGAGAAGCAGACGGCGACTTGCTGCTCTAAACTTGCCTAGCAGTCGCTGCTGCTGCTCTGAAATTTCTGCTATTAGCTGTTGCTGCTGCTCTGAACTTGCTGTTGCTGCTCCGTACAACAAGAATCAGACTACTGGTTTTCTTCAGACTACTCCACAGAACATAAGGAGGTAATATCATCGATAGTCATAGAACTTACGTTTTAATGTGTTAAAACTTTGAAAATACACATTTATAGTCATCCAGGTTGCATTCTTGTGCAAATACGATGCTTCCTCTCGTATCCAGTCGTATGCCCACATGGCATGCCAGGCTGGTGGAGGTCCACCTGTCAGTGACGGGGAGTGTACAAGGCGTTGGGTGACCCTAGCTTGATTTTTTGCAAAAAATACCCTCGCAATTTATTTAACTACGCACAAAAGACATCAAACATAATGGAATAAGGGCTACGGCAGGTGGGGTTTGAACCCACGACCTGCTAATTAAACATGAGGTAAATACACCGTAAGTCATAGAACTTGCACGCGACGGTCAGTTTGATGCATAAACTTGTAAAATACGTGTTTCTGGTCTTCAAACCTGTCCTTCCGTCTATATACGATGCTTTCTATCATATTCAGCCGTATCATGTGCACACATGACATGCCAATGTGGCAGGGACCCACTGTCAGCGGTGGGTAATCCGCTGCATTGTTTTATTTTCTCTTGCATTTTATTTATTTACGCAAGAAATTCTCAAAGAAATTGAAAAATGTTGGACCGACAGTGACATTCGAACACAAGACCTGCTACGATTCGCCTCGCTTAGATAGCCACTTGACCCCTTACTGTTGACTTTTATAGAGCACAATTATCTTTAACAAAACAGATTGTACGAGTTAAAATAGAAACCAAAACGAGAAAAGGGGATGGCACCGGTTTGAACTTATGACCACATAAGCTCGCCGCGTGTGCGAGCACCAACCATCCGGCCACAATGGGTTAAAAGAAACATCAGCCACAATGACATTTAAATAGATAAACATAATTTATCTTATGTATTCTTCTTTCTCTTTTTCCATTTAAAAAAATTATTTATATTCTAGATAAACATTTTGGACAAATCAACTAGATTTTTGTTTGAATTCGTGTAATTTTAAATTTAAGAATCTAGACAAAACCAAATATAGTGCAGAATGAGTGTACATTTTTTTTTGGACAAATCAATTAAATTTTTGTATGAATTCGAATAATTTTAAATTAAAAATCTAGATAAAAAATATAGTGCAGAATGAATGTACATAAATTCTTCTGGACAAATCAATGAGGTTTTGTTTGAATTCCAATAATTTTAAATTCGAAAATCTAGATAAAAGAAATTATAGGTTAGAATGAATGTACACACTTCTTTTTGGATAACTGAACTAATTTTCTCATTGAATTTGAATAATCTAGATAAAAGAAAATACAGTTCATAATGAATATACGTCAATTTCTTTCGGACAAATCAACAGAATTATAAATTCAAAATCTAGATAACAAAATTATATGTATAAAATAATGTACATAATTTTTGCACACAAATCAACTAATTTTTTCTTTGAATTAAAATAATTTAAAACCTAAAAATATGGTTAAAAGGTAATATAGTGCACAATGAATATACACATTTTTGGGGGACAAATCAACAAAAATTTGTTTGAAGTCGAATAATTTGAAATTCTAAAATCTAGAGAAAGGGAAATATGGGTCAGAATGAACATAAGTATTTCTTTTCCGGACACATCAACTAATTTTTTTTGAATTTGAATAATCTGTATAAATGAAATATTGTTCATAATGAATGTACATAAATTTCTTTCGAACAAATCAGCGGAATTTTATTGAATTCAAATGATTTTAAATCAGCAAATCTAGATAAAGAAAATATAGGTCCAAATGAATTTACGTAATTTTTTCTGTGAAAATCAAATAAGTTTTTGTTTGAATTCGAATAATTTTTATGTTTGAATTCGAATAAATTTAAATTGAAAAATCTAGATAAAATAAAATGTAGTGCAGAATGAATGTACGTAATTTTCTTTCGAACAAATCAGCGGAAATTTTGTTTGAATCTGAATAAATGTAAATTTGAAAATCTAGAGAAAAGAAAATTATTCAGAATGTGTACTTTTATCGAAGAGGTGATACACCTTATAGTAGTCCAAAGAAAATAGCAAGCACGATCAGTTGCGGTGGCTAGGTCGCTAGCGCCAATATAACTGGTCGCTTGTTTGAACTTGCTCTGTCCGATTTTTTTTCCAGCCCAATATATCTACAACGTACAGTGACGGGTGGGACCCAGCGTGCAACTATTGTTGGAGTGCTTGTGTACAAAGTAAAAAAAAATGTGGGTGTTTCTGCAGGAAAAACATCACGTGCACTAGCCACTAACAATGGACCCTGGCCACATTGGCGTGGCACGTAGGCAGCGAATACACCCACGTACGGGAAATGTGACCGTATTTGCACGTCCGCGCAAGTTTGATGATCATAAACACGTATTTTGCAATTTTGTGCATCAAACTGACCGTCACGCGTAAGTTATAAGACTTCTATTGTATTTACCTCGACTAGTTGTTGATTTCTCCTGTGTACATAGTTTTGAATAGTTAAATTCAGTTTCAACACTCAGTTGGGTGAGACAGCAACTTCTCATGCCTAAAGGAATCGGTTTTTATGCCCCAAAATTTTCACTCCATCTCCTTTTTTGCGCCCTAAAGTAGGGCAGCTATTGGATGGGGAAAATTCCAGGTGCTCCCGCACCTCCTGTGCTATGCTGATACGGGAGCTTTTGGTCCGTCGGATTGAAGATCGAACGGTCAATGTTGAAGCCTCTGGACCTGCGCAAAATTATGTGAATCTTTGGGGGGTTTTCTTCAAGTTTGTGTAAGCTTTTCCTGTGAGCATTGGATCTTCGATCCAACGGACCACAAGCTTCCATACCAGCGTAGCACAGGAGGTTGCTCTATAGTGACACAATTGGTGGGGAAAATATTTGGTGCTACCAAGGTTTAGATGATACCATGATACGGGCTCTTGGGAGCCGTTTGATCTCAGATCGAACGGCTACTGGGAGCTCTTGAACATTTTGCAAAAAAGTCATTCAAGAGTCTCAAAAATTACGTGCAGGTAAAATAGCTTCTCCGATGCCGTTGGATCTCAGATCCAACGATCCAAAATCATGTATCATGGTAGCATATGAAGTCTGGTAGCACCTGAAACTTTTTCATAATTGGTGATGCTAAAAGCACCTGAATAGCATTGGAACTGCACTTTTGTCCTCGCAACTGTGGCGGGGGTTCGTCCTCAAACTGTCTTCCCAGGAAAGGCAGGGCCTGTTGACGAGTTGGTTTGGATCTCTCGCCCGCTCACCTCGCTAGGCAAGGCTAGCCTTGCTCATGGAGGCTAGGCAAATCGGCTCGCTCATAGTAGAAACGAGGAAAAAACTGGAAACTGCAGGCAACGAGATGAGTTGCCGAGGAACCAAACCCTTCACTTTTTTACTTTGCGAGGCAAGGCAAGCGCTTGCCCAGGAACCAAACGTGCCCTACCATGCCCAGCTTGCTCCTAGTCGGGCACATTTCGCTCAGGGGTAGCAACCAAACAGCCCCTGAGTCACACAAGGAAAAAATTAATACACAAGCCACATAAAAAGAATACACAAGCATCAGTGCAGGGGAAAAAATGTGGAGCATTGATACTTCTTGATGAATTCTCCAGCATAATTGTTTCTTTGGAAAAAAAAACTTAAACACAACTATAATTGTCCTTTCCGGAAGGAATAAAGATATCAGTGATACATACAGGAGCAGATTGTAAAATACTGCTACTTATTCCTACAGTGACACAATGAACATGTAGCTGCTCCAACAAAATATTCCTACATACAACAGCACGTTCCAACAATGAACGCCAAGCTGGTCCACAAAATATTGTCATTTCTCACTGAAGAGAAAATGAACAGGAAAATCCGTTTCAAAAGAAAAAATGAACAGGAAAAAAATGGCAATCTGCTATATGTTGCTAGTTTTATCAGTGGTAATTTGCTAGTTTGGTTACCTAACCAATGGATGGAATTTTGAACCATTTGCTTTCTACTTTTGCAGCTCAAAAGAATAACAGCAGCTGATTCACTACACAAAAATTCCATGTTCCCCTAGAAAAGAATAATTCCATCCTTTCTAAGCAAAGAGCACAAAATATGGAAAAAGATTTACACTGCTGTGTTACGTTGGCATGAGACATGCAAAACAATTACAAGGTTAAAACAGCTATAAATAAACATGAATGCCTCAAAGATAAAGAATCATTCATAAATTAGGATGACATGGTTCACCATTTTTTGCAACAACTCACATCAAATAAGCAGCTAGCATAAGCATGCAAACAACAACCTATATTGCTTTGAACTGGAAGTAAGTTGCTGTTCTAGTTTAAAAGGGAATCAGATCATGAGCATCACGTATACGAGAAAGCAGCCAGAATACTACCGACCAAGTACATGAACGATGGCATTGGCGAGTACAAACAACAGTCCAGAGCTTGAGATGCCAACTATCCAGAGCTTGAGATGCCAACTATCCAGAGCATGAGCTGCCAACTATCCAGAGCTGAGATACTAAGATAAAAGAGCTCACTCATCTATCTACGCTACGACAGAAGTGGCAACTTAATGAAAAATAGAAGCTGCAGCTTATTAGTCGCCGAACAGGTTCATGAATCCCTCCACATCATCAGATTCACCAGTGCACTCCTTCCACCAGACGGCGCGGCAGTGCCGGCAAACTTGCTTTGGTCCTGCATGCAATCCACAAGATAAACACAAAATTAATATGAATCCACATGACACGTTTTGAAAACCAGCAATTGGCATCTGTGCAAAGATTTCGAATCAGAAAACCAGTAGTGACCAGAAACAGGAGTCTAACATACGTTCAGATACTCACTTAGCCTTCGAAAAGGTCAATGTATGCGTCCTCAGTGTCAGATCCATCCTCAGATTCCTCGTCTTTCTTCTCCTGGGGAGCAGCTGCAGCCGCAGCACAACCACCACCAGAAGGCACAGCAGCAATGACAAACTCACTGGGGCCCTGCAATCCAACACAAACAAAAAATTAATATGCATTACACCTTTACTTGTCCACAAGACAAAATGTAGTCTAGGCAAAAGGTTCACATGCTCAAATTACATACACTGTATGTTCTATATTTACATGAAGACACTGATTAATCCTTGTAACACTGACATTGGAACAAATAACAACATTCGTGAGGCAGATGGCAGACATGGTTTTGAAACCCAGCAAGCATAATATTCACATTTGAGCTAAGATTTAAAACAGGAAAAACAGCAGTGACCAAAAAGCAACAAATGAAAATAAAAAAAGAAATACCTCCTGCTTGCTAGACTCCAAATCAACAAGATAAGCAAGTTGCCTCGATAATTTCCTCATTCGCTCAGGGGTGCGCTTCTCCTCCGAAGTTGACAGGGCTTTCATCTTCTTTATCACGGTCTCCACCTCAGACTCCACAGTGTGGACAATTCCTGGAATCTAAGCCATGACAATAGAATATTAATGACAATTCAAAACTGTGTTGAAACTAGCCGCAATGCCCAAATAGACCTCCTCGGCAGCAGGAACTGGTGCGACAGGTCTTGGGTGAGGGTGCGGTACTGGTAGATATTCAGCCTTGCCTTTAGTAGGCTTGCCAGATTCCTAAAATACACTGAGCAACTAAGATAGAGCAGCACAAAATTAATCAGTTTCGAGAAATGTTTTAAAACCTACTTGGGGAAGAGGCAGAGGACGTCGTTCCTGAGGGACGGATGGTAAGATGCGGGAATGGTCTGGAAGAAAAGTCCAGCAACGCTTAGGCCGCGCTTGGGAGCCCTGGATTGTTTCACACCCGTATTAAAGACACAATTGCAATTTACTCATCACTGGAAACAACACGTAAAATACAGTGATGTGTAACGAAACCAACGGGTTGAGGTCTGTAACGAAAACCGGACCGGCTAGGCACGCGTGTAATCTGGGAAACCAGTGTATAGTTTTTTACCAGTCAAAAACGACAAACCAATCACACCACCGAAGACCTTTGTTTCTATTTACAGGGTCAGTTTTACAGGCGGTTTTGGCAGGAGAATGATAATTCAATCACAGCCTTAAAATCAAAACAAAGCAATTTTAGAGTACATCAACAGAAATTGCCGATGATTCTGGGACCAATTTTATGGTAAAGAGGTTAAATAATCTAATATCAGAGGGGAATGGCAACAAAATTAAATAAACAGCATCAGTATTAGCAGAATAAGTCACCAAAATTTGACAATAAAAAGTCATGAATTCAAACAATCCGAACCTACACTTGCCTCACATCAAACATTCATAGACCACTGCCAGGATTCGAACGGAAGCTACAGTCACGAGGCAAAAAAAAAACAGGCAGGATTTAAACAGAAACTACGGTCGCGAGGCGAAATACTGGCAGGAAACTACTGTTACGAGGCAAAATACTAGCAGGAAACAACGGTCAGGAGGCGAAATACTTGCAGGAAACTACCGTCACGAGGCGAAATACTTGCAGGAAACTACCGTCACGAGGCGAAATACTTGCAGGAAACTACCGTCACGAGGCAAAATACTGGCAGGAAACTAGTCACGGGCAAAATACTGGCAGGAACTACGGTCATATGGGCAGGATTCGAAGAGAATCTACGGTCACGAAGGCCATGGGCACCCGCGAGAAGGAAATCGAACTACGAACCTCATGGCTAGCAAATTTGAACAGAAATTACAGGAGACGAATCGAACTATGAACTATGGCGTCTGCAGTCGAATTCAAATTAAAACCCACAGGAGCAAATCGGCAAGGAAATTCGAACAGGAATCATAGGGGAGATGAACTATGAACCAGGGCAACTACAATCGAACTCAAATTGCATAAGCTTGGAACGAACAGAGGGGAGTTCGGGGATCACGCCAGAGAAGATCGCTCGTACCGGCATTGCTTCCCTTGGTTGGAGAGGTCGAGGAGGAGGCGCTCGGGTGGACTGGGGGACGCTGTGGGGGCTTGGGGAGGCTGGGGAGGGGGACTCGACCCGCGGTGAAGCAGAAATCTTATGAACAAAATGATGAGGGGAAATGGTATATTTGTAGAGGGGTGGGAGTGTGATTTCTTGGGGGAGACGAATTCCATTCGAAAATTTCAGAGCTAAAATGCAACAGAGAGGAAGGAGGTCGATTCCCGTTTTTTGCTTACTGGAAAACTAGCGGGGTGGGGTGGGGTGGGATGAGCCGTGTGCTCGAGGGTTCAAACTGTGGGAGAGATTTAGAGGGAGAAATGAATTGTTGTGAACGGCTTGCTTTCCTCAAATTAGAATGAGGTGGATTTGAGCCCGTGGGCCAGCGGCGGATCGGTTTTCAAACCGGGAGATGGTCTTAGAATCACAAGAGGAAGAGATGGGCCTTGGGCCTTGGGCCTTGAGGAGAACGAATCTGTTAAGCGAACTAACCTGTGTTAGCACAAGTTGCAGTGCCGTCGGAGCGCCGCCGCCGCCACCTGCCTGCGAAGCAGAGGGTCACCAGTTCGCCGCCACGCCAGATCTGGTGGTGCTTCGCCTCATCACATCATCGTTGCCACCCGGATCCGAGTGCGAAGGTGAGCCCCGCCCTTCCGCAGCAGGCAGGCCGTGCGGAACGCCAGCACCTCGCCTAGCGCGCCTGACCTCGCCGCAAGCACCTCGGTGGGCGCCGCCTTCAGATCCAAGAGGCATGGCCAGAACCTCCCCGGGGCCGGGCGCGCCCGACCTCGCCGCAAGCACATCTCCGGCGCTGCCTTGCAGATCCGAAAGGCATGCCGAGGACGTCGCCGGCACGGGGGCGCGACCTCGTCATATCGGAAGGCGGCGGCGTTGAGGCGACGGAGACCTCGTCAGAGACTACCGCCGGGGGAAAGATTGTATTTTTGGTGAAGCGTATGCGGCCGCGTGAGCGGCTGGTATCGACCCGATAGACGGAGGAGTGGGGGACGAGTTTGAAGGGCGGGGGGGACACGGTCTGCCTTTTGTAGAGGACGCAGACTGGCACGGGGGCGCAATTTATTACAATTAACCCATAGTCCAT
Source organism: Triticum timopheevii (assembly GCA_963921465.1). Lineage (NCBI taxonomy): Eukaryota > Viridiplantae > Streptophyta > Magnoliopsida > Poales > Poaceae > Triticum > Triticum timopheevii. The sequence goes on from OY997266.1 coordinate 131,468,031, forward strand.
GGTTGGAGCGGAATCTTTACATTATGAACCTTAGCTTCAAAAATCTCAAGCTGCAATTTGTAATTTCAAAAATTCTAAATCGATACCAGACATTTACAAAACTCAACTTAAAGTTGAGAGAAATATTCATAAAATTCAACTAAATTGAGCCGAGTTACATAAATGTTCCACTTAAGATAAAGAACTTATTTACAAAAACTAACAAAAATATTTCAATTTAGTTCAAAAAAATATTGGACTTACATTCACGTTTTAGCTAACTATCAACAAGTTTGACCGGCATCCGGTTTCTGCACTCCTGTCACCTCGCCCTCTTGCGTGACACCTTTGGTCGGCAGTAGTGCCTCATGTTCCCGCATCTCTCCCACGCTTGACCCTAGTCGGAGCTTCCGCCCGTCGTCCCTGTCGTAGCTGACTTCGGCGGATCCCTCGGTAGGTATTTCAACGTGGTGATTAGGTTGGAAGGGAAACATGAGACAGTTTTACCTAACTCCAGACCCTCCTTGGAGCCTATTCGGTTGACATGGAAAATGGAGGGGTTTGGCCGGGATTGGCAGGGATTACACCCTCTACAAGTCAAAACATCCTCCAATCCACCCCAATCCCCCTGTGAGGAGGTGTAACCGAACAAAGCCTTACGAGTTTGAAGGGCGGAGGGACACGGTATACCTTTTGTAGAGGACGCGGATTGTCGTTTTTAACCTAGCAATTTATTACAATTAACCCATAGTCCATGGTTGGAGCGGAAACTTTACATTTTAAACCTGGAGCTCTAAAAATATAAGCTGCAATTTATAATTTCCTAAATCCGAAAACCATCCCAGATATTTACAAAACTCAACATAAAGTTGAGAGAAATATTCATAAATTCCATCATTAAATCGAGTTGAGTTTCATAAATGTTCCAGTTAAGATAAAAAAACTTATTTAAAAAAATTAACAAAAATATTTCAATTTAGATTTTTAAAAATAGTGGACTTACAATCACGTTTTACCAGTATCAACAAGTTTGATTGGCACCCGCCTTGTGCGTTCCTATCGCCTCTTTGCGTAACACCTTTGGTCGTCACTAGTGCCTCATGTTGCCGCATCTCTCTCACCCCCTAGTCAAAGCTTCCGCTCGCTGTCCCTGTCAGAGTTGACTCTGGCAGCTCCCTTGGTAGGGTATCTCGGCTTGGCGATTAGGTCGAAGGGGAAACATGAGAGAAGTTTACCCAGGTTTAGACCCTCCTTACAAGATAAAAATCTACTCCAAGTCTTGTTTATTGTGATTGGGTGTACAAAGTACAGGTAATACCAAGAGATTGGAGGTATTTTAATCTATTGACTAGCTCGGCCCCAACTCATATAAGATATCGGGGTCCCTAGGGTTGTACAACCTAGTCGGCTACGTTGTTGGAGAGGACCTCCACCAATACGGAGTCCTTGTCTTGTACGACAAGGCTTCTGAAATCTTCATTCTATAGAGCCCACCGTGTTAGGAAACGTGGTAGAAAACAAAAAAAGATTGCACAACGATCATCCAGGAATAATATGAAGATCCATATAGGGTTTGGATCAACGATCGTTACCAACTCTGGAGTGCAGTGAAAGTAGACAACTCGGTGTAGATCGTACTTGGAGTCCCTTGAACCGTTGATGACGATCCCGCGAACCGCCCACGAACGATCCCTCGAACAAAAGACCGAAAGCATGGCCTCTCTACTTGGTTGCAAGCGTACCGTCCTCACGATCCAGCAACACTTCGCCGTCCAGAGCTAATCCTCATCAAGGAATTAGAGGGGCGTGATTAGAACCATGATACATCCATTTTGCATCATGTTTTCCTACTGTTATTTATAATGTTTTTATGCATAATAATGCTTTTTGGAGTATAATGTCTTTTCTCTCATAATATGCAAGGTTACACAGAGAGGGAGAATGCCGGCAGCTGGAATTCTGGACCTAAAAAAGCTACGTCCGAGTTACCTATTCTGCACATCTCCAAATGAGCTGAAAATTTACGAAGAATTATTTTGCAATATATGAAAAATACTGGAGAAAATAACTACCGGAGGAGGCCCACCAGGTGGGCACAACCCACCTGGGTGCGCCAGGGAGCCCAGGCGCGCCCTGGTGGGTTGTGCCCCCTCGGCCCACCTCCGGTGCCCATCTTATGGTATATAGGTCATTTTGACCTAGAAAAAAATCAGGGGGGGGGGGGATTTCGGGACGAAGCGCCGCCATCTCGAGGCGGAACTTGGGTAGGGGCACTTTTGCCCTCCGGCGGAGCGATTCCGTTGGGGAAACTTCCCTCCCTGATGGGGAAATCATCGTCATCGTCATCACCAACAACCCTCTCATCTTTGGGAGGGCAGTCTCCATCAACATCTTCAACTCTTGTGTTCAATCTTTGTACCAGAACCTCAGATTGGTACTTGTGGGTGACTAGTAGTATTGATTACATCTTGTAGTTGATTACTATATGGTTTATTTGGTGGAAGATTATATGTTCAGATCCATTATGCTATTTAATACTCCTATGATCATGAGCATGATTATCATCTGTGAGTAGTTACTTTTGTTCTTGAGGTCACGGGAGAAGTCATGTTGCAAGTAATCATATGAACTTGATATGTGTTCGATATTTTGATGATATGTATGTTGTGATTCCCTTAGTGGTGTCATGTGAACGTCGACTACATGGCACTTCACCATATTTGTGTTGAGGAACGTAGTATTTCAAAAAAAATCCTACGATCACGCAAGATCTATCTAGGAGAAGCATAGCAACGAGCGGGGAGAGTGTGTCCACGTACCCTCGTAGACCGAAAGCGGAAGCGTTTAGTGACGCGGTTGATGTAGTCCAACGTCTTCGCGATCCAACCGATCCAAGCACCGAACGTACGGCACCTCCACGTTCAGCACACGTTCAGCTCGGTGACGTCCCTCGAGCTCTTGATCCAGTTGAGGTCGAGGGAGAGTACCGTCAGCACAACGGCGTGGCGACGGTGATGATGAAGTTACCAGTGCAAGGCTTCACCTAAGCACTAGGACGATATGACCGAGGTGTGTAATTGTGGAGGGGGGCACCGCACACGGCTAAGAGAAACTTTTGTGTGCCTTTGGGGTGCCCCTCCCACATGTATAAGGGAGGGGGGAAGAGGAGGCCGGCCCTAGAGGGGCGCGCCAAGGGGGGAGTCCTACTTGGACTCCCGATCCAAGCAGGATTCCCCCCCCCCCTTCCTATTCCAACTAGGAGAAGGAGGGAAGGGGAAAGAGGGGAGAAGGAAAGCCCCCCTCAACCCTAGTCCAATTCGGTTTGGGCTTGGGAGGGGGGCGCCTCCACCTGGCCGCTGCCTCCTCTCTCCACTAAGGCCCATGAAGGCCCATTAACTCCCCGAGGGGTTCCGGTAACCTCCCAGTACTCCGGAAAATGTCCGAACCTTTCCGAAACCATTCCAGTGTCCAAACATAACCTTCCAATATATCAATATTTATGTCTCAACCATTTCGAGACTCCTTGTCATCTCCCTGATCTCATTCGGGACTCTGAACAAACTTCAGTTCATCAAATCACATAACTCATAATACAAATCGTCATCGAACGTTAAGCGTGCGGACCCTACGGGTTCGAGAACTATGTAGACATGACCGAGACACATCTTCAGTCAATAACCAATAGCGGAACCTGGATGCTCATATTGGTTCCTACATATTGTATGAAGATATTTATCGGTCAAACCGCATAACAACATACGTTGTTCCCTTTGTCATCGGTATGTTACTTACCCGAGATTCCATCGCCGGTATCATCATACCTATTTCAATCTCGTTACCAGCAAGTATCTTTACTCGTTCCGTAATGCATCATCCCGTAACTAACTCATTATTCACATTGGTTGCAAGGCTTATAGTGATGAGCATTACCGAGAGGGCCCAGAGATAACTCTTCGATACACGGAGTGACAAATCCTAATCTTGATCTATGCCAACCCAACAAACACCTTCGGAGACACCTGTAGAGCATCTTTATAATCACCCAGTTATGTTGTGACGTTTGATAGCACACAAGGTATTCCTCCGGTATTCGGGAGTTGCATAATCTCATAGTCAGAGGAACATGTATAAGTCATGAAGAAAGTGTTGGGGAACGTAGCAATAATTCAAAATTTTCCTACGTGTCACCAAGATCAATCTAGGAGATGCTAGCAACGAGAGAGAGAGAGAGAGAGGGTGTGCATCTTCATACCCTTGAAGATCGCTAAGCGGAAGCGTTACAAGAACGCGGTTGATGGAGTCGTACTCACGGTGATTCAAATCGTGGAAGATCCGATCTAGCGCCGAACGAACGGCGCCTCCGCGTTCAACACACGTACAACCCGGGGACGTCTCTGACTTCTTGATCCAGCAAGGGGAGAGGAGAAGTTGAGGGAGAGCTCCGGCAACACGACGACGTGGTGGTGGAGCTTGTGGTATTCCTGCAGGGCTTCGCCAAGCAATACGGAGGAGGAGGAAGAGTTGGAGGAGGAAGGGGCTGCGCCAGGGAAGTGAGTGTGGCTGCCCTCTCTCTCCCTCACTATATATAGGGGGAAGGGGGGAGGAGGAGGCGCCCTAGGGTTTCCCTAGGGGAGGGGCGGCGGCCACAGGGGAAACCCTAGATGGGTTGGGGCGCCCCCACCCCTAGGAAACTTGCCCCCCAAGCCGGGAGGGGTGGCTGCCCTAGGGGAGGCGCCCCCACCTCTCCAAGTTACGTGAGATTGGGTGGGAGGGGCGCTCAGCCCCTTAGTGGGCTTATGTGCCCCCTCCCCTTGGCTCATAAGGCCCCCCAACGCTTGTCGGGGCCTCCGAAACCACTTTCGAACACACTGGTCGTCACCCGGTACCCCCGGAACAATTCCGGACTCCAATACCCTTTGTCCAATATATCGATCTTCACCTCCGGACCATTCTGGAACTCCTCGTGACGTCCGGGTTCTCATCCGGGACTCCAAACAACCTTCAGTAACCACATACAATTTCACATAACAACTCTAGCGTCACCGAACCTTAAGTGTGTAGACCCTACGGGTTCGGGAACCATGCAGACATGACCGAGACAGCTCTCCGGCCAATAACCAATAGTGGGATCTGGATACCCATGTTGACTCCCACATGTTCCATGATGATCTCATCGGATGAACCACGATGTTCGGGATTCAATCAATCCCGTATACAATTCCCGTTGTCAATCAGTATGTTACTTGCCCGAGATTTGATCGTCGGTATCCCAATACCTCGTTCAATCTCGTTACCGGCAAGTCACTTTACTCGTTCCGTAATGCATGATCGTGTGACTAACTACTTAGTCACATTGAGCTCATTATGATGATGCATTACCGAGTGGGCCCAGAGATACCTCTCCGTCATTTGGAGTGACAAATCCCAGTCTAGATTCGTGCCAACCCAACAGACACTTTCGGAGATACCTGTAGTGCACCTTTATAGCCACCCAGTTACATTGTGACATTTGGTACACCCAAAGCATTCCTACGGTATCCGGGAGTTGCACAATCTCATGGTCTAAGGAAATGATACTTGACATTAGAAAAGCTCATAGCAAACGAACTACACGATCTTGTGCTATGCTTAGGATTGGGTCTTGTCCATCACATCATTCTCCTAATGATGTGATCCCGTTATCAATGACATCCAATGTCCATGGTTAGGAAACCATAACCATCTATTGATCAACGAGCTAGTCAACTAGAGGCTCACTAGGGACATGTTGTGGTCTATGTATTCACACATGTATTACGGTTTCCAGTTAACACAATTATAGCATGAATAATAGACAATTATCATGAACAAGGAAATATAATAATAACCATTTTATTATTGCCTCTAGGGCATATTTCCAACAGTCTCCCACTTGCACTAGAGTCAATAATCTAGTTCACATCACTATGTGATTGTATTGAATCCAACACCCATGGGGTTTGATCATATCTCGCTTGTGAGAGAGGTTATTAGTCAACGGGTCTGAACCTTTCAGATTCGTGTGTGCTTTACAAATCTCTACTTCATCTCGTAGATGCAGCTACCATGCGCTATTTGGAGCTATTCCAAATAACTGCTCTACTATATGAATCCGGTTTACTACTCAGAGTCATCCATATTAGTGTCAAAGTTTGCATCGACGTAACCCTTTACGACGAACTCTTTTACCACCTCCATAATCGAGAAAATTCCTCAGTCCACTAGTTACTAAGGATAAATTTGACTGTTGTCCTGTGATCCATTCCTGGATCACTCTTGTACCCCTTGACTGACTCATGGCAAGGCACACTTCAGGTGCGGTACACAGCATAGCATACTGTAGAGCCTACGTCTAAAGCATAGGGGACGACCTTCATCCTTTATCTCTCTTCTGCCGTGGTTAGGTCTTGAGTGTTACTCAATACTCACACCTTATAACACAGCCAAGAACTCCTTCTTTGCCGATCTATTTTGAACTCCTTCAAAATCTTATCACGGTATGTGTTCATTTGAAAGTTCTATTAAGCGTTTTTGATCTATCCTTGTAGATCTTGATGCTCAATGTTCAAGTAACTTAATCCAGGTTTTCCATTGAAAAACACTTTTCAAATAACCCTATATGCTTTTCAGAAATTCTACATCATTTCTGATCAACAATATCTTAACAACATATACTCATCAGAAATTCTATAGTGCTCCCACTCACTTCTTTGGAAATACAAGTTTCTCATAAACTTTGTATAAACCCAAAATCTTTGATCATCTCATCAAAGCGTATATTCCAACTCCGAGATGCTTACTCCTGTCCTTAGAAGGATTGCTGGAGCTTTGCATACTTGTTAGCATCTTATAGGATTGACAAAACCTTCTAGTTGTATCATATACAACCTTTCCTCAAGAAAATTGTCGAGGAAACAATGTTTTGACATCCTATCTGCAAGATTTCATAAATAATGCAGTAACTGCTAATATAATTCCAACAGACTCTTAGCATCGCTACGAGTGAGAAAGTCTCATCGTAGTCAACTCCTTGAATTTGTCAGAAAACATCTTAACGACAAGTCGAGCTTTCTTAATGGTGATACTTACCATCGTTGTCCGTCTTCCTATTAAAATCCATCTATACCCAACAGTCTTACGACCATCAAGTAGTTCTTCCAAAGTCTATACTTTGTTTTCATACATGTATCCTCTCTCAGATTTTATGGCCTCGAGCCATTCGTCGGAATCCGGTCCCACCATCGCTTCCCCATAGCTCGTAGGTTCATTGTTGTCTAGCAACATGACCTCCAAGATAGGATTATGTACCACTCTGAAGTAGTACGTATCCTTGTTGACATACGAGTTTTGGTAGTGACTTGATCCGAAGTTTCATGATCAATATCATCAGCTTCCACTTCAATTGGTGTAGGCGCCACAGGAACAACTTCCTGTGCCCTGCTACACACTAGTTGAAGTGATGGTTCAATAACCTCATCAAGTCTCCACCATCCTCCCACTCAATTCTTCTGAGAGAAACTTTTCCTCTAGAAAGGACACATTTTTAGAAACAATCACTTTTGCTTTCAGATCTGAGATAGGAGGTATACCCAACTGTTTTGGGTGTCCTATGAAGATGCATTTATCCGCTTTGGGTTCGAGCTTATCAGGCTAAAACTTTTCACATAAGCGTCGCAGCCCCAAACTTTTAAGAAACGACGGCTTAGGTTTCTCTAAACTATAGTTCATACGGTGTCATCTCAACGGAATTACGTGGTGCCCTATTTGAAGTGAGTGTGGTTTTCTCTAATGCCTAACCCATAAACGATAGTGGTAATTCGATAAGAGACATCATGGTATGCACCTTATCCAATAGGGTGCAGCTACGATGTTCGGACACACCATCACACTATGGTGTTCCAGGCGGTATTAGTTGTGAAACAATTTCCACAATGTCTTAATTGTGTGCCAAACTTGTAACTCAGATATTCATCTCTATGATCATATCATAGACATTTTATCCTCTTGTCACGACGATCTTCAACTTCACTCTGAATTACTTGAACCTTTCAATAATTCAGACTTGTGTTTTATCAAGTAAATATACTCAGCATCTACTCAAATCATCTGTGAAGTAAGAACATAACGATATCCACTGCGTGCCTCAGCACTCATTGGACTGCACACATCAAAATGTATTACTTCCAACAAGTTGCTTTCTTGTTCCATCTCACTGAAAATGAGGCCTTTCAGTCATCTTGCCCATGTGGTATGATTTGCATGTCTCAAGTGATTCAAAATTAAGTGAGTCCAAACGATCCATCTGTATGGAGTTTCTTCATGCATATATACCAATAGACATGGTTCGCATGTCTCAATCTTTTCAAAATGAGTGAGTCCAAAGATCCATCAACATGGAGCTTCTTCATGCGTTTTATACCAATATGACTCAAATGGCAGTGCCACAAGTATGTGGTACTATCATTACTATCTTATATCTTTTGGTATGAACATGTGTATCACTACGATCGAGATTCAATAAACCATTCATTTTAGGTGCAAGACCATTGAAGGTATTATTCAAATAAACAGAGTAACCATTATTCTCCTTAAATGAATAACCGTATTGCGATAAACATAATCCAATCATGTCTATGCTCAACGCAAACACCAAATAACAACTATTTAGGTTTAGCACCAATCCCGATGGTAGAGGGAGTGTATGATGTTTGATCACATCAACCTTGGAAACACTTCCAACACATATCGTCATCTCACCTTTGGCTAGTCTCCGTTTATTCCGTAGCCTTTTATTTTGAGTTACTAACACTTAGCAACCAAACCGGTATCTAATACCCTAGTGCTAATAGGAGTACTAGTAAAGTACACATTAATATAATATATATATCCAATATATTTCTGTCGACCTTGCCAGCCTTCTCATCTACCAAGTATCTAGGGTAGTTCTGCTTCAGTGATTGTTCCCCTTATTACAGAAGCACTTAGTCTCGGGTTTGGGTTCAACCTTGGGTTTCTTCACTAGAGCAGCAACTGATTTGCCGTTTCATGAACTATCCCTTCTTTCCCTTGCCCTTCTTGAAACTAGCGGTTTTACTAACCATCAACAATTGATGCTCCTACTTGATTTCTACTTTCACGGTGTCAAACATCGCGAATTGCTCAAGGATCATCATGTCTATCCCTGATATGTTATAGTTCATCAGGAAGCTCTAGTAGCTTGGTGGCAGTGACTATGGAGAACCATCACTATCTCATCTGGAAGATTAACTCCCACTCGATTCAAGCGATTTTAGTACTCAGACAATCTGAGCACATGCTCAATGAGTGAGCTTTTTCTCCCTTAGTTTGCAGGCTTAAGAAACTTGTCAGAGGTATCATACCTCTTGACGTGGGCACCGGTTTGAAATCGCAATTTCAGTCTTTGGAGCATCTCATATGTTCTGCACGTTTAAAAAAAATGTCTTTGGTGCCTCAATTCTAAAGCGTTAGTATTACGCACTGAACTATCACGTAGTCATCAAAACGTGTATGTCAGATGTTCGCAACATCCACAGACGACGCTCGAGGTTCAGCACACCGAGCGGTGCATTAAGGACATAAGCCTTCTGCGCAGCAATGAGGATGATCCTAAGTTTACGGACCCAGTCCGCATAATTGCTACTATCAACTTTCAACTAATTTTTCTCTAGGAACATATCTTAAACAATAGAACTAAAGCATAAGCTACGACATAATTTGCAAAGACCTTTTGACTATGTTCATAATAATTAAGTTCATCTGATTATTTAATGAACTCCCACTTAGATAGACACCCCTCTAGTCATCTAAGTGACACATGATTCGAGTCAACTAGGCCGTGTCCGATCATCAAGTGAGACGGACTAGTCATCATCGGTGAACATCTTCATGTTGATCGTATCTACTATACGACTCATGTTAGACCTTTCGGTCTCTTGTGTTTCGAGGCCATGTCTGTACATGCTAGGCTCGTCAAGTCAACCTAAGTGTTTCGCGTGTGTAAATCTGGCTTACACCCGTTGTACGCGAACGTTAGAATCTATCACACCCGATCATCACGTGGTGCTTCAAAACAATGAACTTTCGCAACGGTGCACAGTTAGGGGGAACACTTTATTGAAATTTTAGTGAGGGATCATCTTATTTATGCTACCGCCATTCTAAGCAAATAAGATGTAAACATGACAAACATCACATGCAAATCATAGAGTGACATGATATGGCCAATATCATCTCGCACCTTTGATCTTCATCTTTGAGGCGCGACATGATCACCTTCATCACCGGCATGACACCATGATCTCCATCATCATGATCTCCATCATCGTGTCTTCATGAAGTTGTCTCGCCAACTATTACTTCTACTACTATGGTTAACAGTTAGCAATAAAGTAAAGTAATTACATGGCGTTTTCAATGACACACAGGTCATACAATAAATTAAGACAACTCCTATGGCTCCTGCCAGTTGTCATACTCATCGACATGCAAGTTGTGATTCCTATTACAAGAACATGATCAATCTCATACATCACATATATATAATTCATCACATCCTTTTGGCCATATCACATCACATAGCATACCCTGCAAAAACAAGTTAGACGTCCTCTAATTGTTGTTGCATGTTTAACGTGGCTGCTCTGGGTTTCTAGTAAGAACATTTCTTACCTACGCAAAATCCACAACGGTGATATGCCAATTGCTATTTACCCTTCATAAGGACCCTTGTCATCGAATCCGATCCGACTAAAGTGGGAGAGACTGGCACCCGCTAGCCACCTTATGCAACAAGTGCATGTCAGTCGGTGGAACCTGTCTCACGTAAGCGTACGTTTAAGGTCGGTCCGGGCCGCTTCATCCCACGATGCCGCCAAATCAAGATAAGACTAGTAACAGTAAGCATATTGAACAAACCAATGCCCACAACTACTTGTGTTCTACTCGTGCATAGAATCTACGCATAGACCTAGCTCATGATGCCACTGTTGGGGAACGTAGCAATAATTCAAAATTTTCCTACGTGTCACCAAGATCAATCTAGGAGATGCTAGCAACGAGAGAGAGAGGGAGTGCATCTTCATACCCTTGAAGATCGCTAAGCGAAGCGTTACAAGAACGCGGTTGATGGAGTCGTACTCGCTGCGATTCAAATCATGGAAGATCCGAACTAGCGCCGAACGGACGGCGCCTCCGCGTTCAACACACGTACAGCCCGAGGACGTCTCTGACTTCTTGATCCAGCAAGGGGAGATGAGAGGTTGAGGGAGAGCTCCGGCAGCACGACGGCGTGGTGGTGGTGGAGCTTGTGGTATTCCTGCAGGGCTTCGCCAAGCACTACAGAGGAGGAGGAAGAGTTGGAGGAGGAAGGGGCTGCGCCAGGGAAGGGGGTGTGGCTGCCCTCTCTCTCCCTCACTATATATAGGGGGAAGGGGGGAGGAGGAGGTGCCCTAGGGTTTCCCTAGGGGAGGGGCGGCGACCACAGGGCAAACCCTAGATGGGTTTGGGCGTCCCCACCCCTAGGATACTTGCCCCCCAAGCCGGGAAGGGTGGCTGCCCTAGGGGAGGCGCCCCCACCTCTCCAAGTTACGTGAGATGGGGTGGGAGGGGCGCTCAGCCCCTTAGTGGGCTGATGTGCACCCTCCCCTTGGCCCATAAGGCCCCCCAACGCTTGTCGGGGCCTCCGAAACCCCTTTTGGACACGCTGGTCGTCACTCGGTACCCTCGGAACAATTCTGGACTCCTATACCATTTGTCCAATATATCGATCTTCACCTCCGGACCATTTCGGAACTGCTCGTGACGTCCGGGATCTCATCCGGGACTCCGAACAACCTTCGGTAACCACATACAATTTCCTATAACAACTCTAGCGTCACTGAATCTTAAGTGTGTAGACCCTACGGGTTCGAGAACCATGCAGACATGACTGAGACAGCTCTCCGGCCAATAACCTACAACGGGATCTGGAGACCAATGTTGACTCCCACATGTTCCACGATGATCTCATCGGATGAACCACGATGTCGGGGATTCAATCAATCTCGTATACAATTTCCTTTGTCAATAGGTATGTTACTTGCCCGTGATTTGATCGTTAGTATCCCAATACCTCGTTCAATCTCGTTACCGGCAAGTCACTTTACTCGTTCCGTAATGCATGATCCCATGACTAACTACTTAGTCACATTGAGCTCATTATGATGATGCATTACTGAGTGGGCCCAGAGATACCTCTCCGTCATACGGAGTGACAAATCCCAGTCTCGATTCATGCAACCCAACAGACACTTTCGGAGATACCTGTAGTGCACCTTTATAGCCACCCAGTTACGTTGTGACATTTGGTACACCCAAAGCATTCCTACGGTATCCGGGAGTTGCACAATCTCATGGTCTAAGGAAATGATACTTGACATTAGAAAAGCTCATAGCAAACAAACTACATGATCTTGTGCTATGCTTAGGATTAGGTCTTGTCCATCACATCATTCTCCTAATGATGTGGTCCCATTATCAATGACATCCAATGTCCATGGTTAGGAAACAATAACCATCTATTGATCAACGAGCTAGTGAACTAGAGGCTCACTAGGGACATGTTGTGGTCTATGTATTCACACATGTATTACGGTTTCCAGTTAATACAATTATCGCATGAATAATGGAAAATTATCATGAACAAGGAAATATAATAATAACCATTTTATTATTGCATCTAGGGCATATTTCCAACAGAAAGCAATAGCAATAAAAGTAAACAATCATCATGCCAAGCTAACAGATGGGTCTTGTCCATCATATCATTCTCTAATGATGTGATCCCGTTCATCAAATGACAACACATGTCTATGGCTAGGAAACTTAACCATCTTTGATTAACGAGCTAGTCAAGTAGAGGTATACTAGGGATAGTCTGTTTTTGTCTATGCATTCACACATGTACTAAGGTTTTGGTTAATACAATTCTAGGATGAATAATAAACATTTATCATGATATAAGGAAATATAAAATAACAACTTTATTATTGCCTCTAGGGCATATTTCTTTAGTCTCCCACTTGCACTAGAGTCAATAATCTAGTTCACATCGTCATGTGATTTAACACCAATAGTTCACATCTTTATGTGATTTGTTCACATCGCCATGTGACTAATACCCAAAGGGTTTACTAGAGTCAATAATCTAGTTCACATTGCTATGTGATTAACACCTGAAAAGTACTAAGGTGTGATCATGTTTTGCTTCTGAGAGTAGTTTAGTCCACAGGTCTGTCACATTCAGATTTGTATGCATTTTGCAAATTTTCTATGTCTACAATGCTCTGTATGGAGCTACTCTAGCTAATTTCTCCCAGTTTCAATATGTATCCAGATTGAGACTTAGAGTCATCCGGATCAGTGTCAAAGCTTGCATCGACGTAACCCTTTACGACGAACTTTTTGTCACCTCCATAACCGAGAAACATATCCTTATTCCACTAAGGATAATTTTGACCGATGTCCAGTGATCCACTCCTGGATCACTATTGTACCCTCTTGCCAAACTCATGGTGAGGTACACAATAGGTCTGGTACACAGCATAGCATACTTTATAGAACCTATGACTGAGGCATAGGGAATGACTTTTCATTCTCTTTCTATTTTCTGTCATGGTCGGTTTTGAGTCTTACTCAACTTCACACCTTGCAACATAGGCAAGAACTCCTTCTTTGACTGTTCCATTTTGAACCACTTCTAAATGTTGTCAAGGTATGTTCTTTTTGAAAAATCTTATCAAGCGTCTTGATCTATCTCTATAGATCTTGATGCTCAATATGTAAGCAGCTTCGTTGAGGTCTTTCTTTGAAAAACTCCTTTCAAACACTCCTTTATGCTTTCCAGAAAATTCTACATCATTTCCGATCAACAATATGTCATTCACATATACTTATCAGAAAGGCTGTAGTGCTCCCACTCACTTTCTTGTAAATACAGGCTTCTCCAAAAGTCTGTATAAAACCATGTGGTTTGATCACACTATCAAAGCGTATATTCCAACTCTGAGAGACTTGCACCAGTCCATAAATGGATCGCTGGAGCTTGCACACTTTGTAATCACCTTTAGGATCGACAAAAACCTTCTGGTTGTATCATATACAACTCTTCTTTAATAAATCCATTAAGGAATGCATTTTTGTTATCCATTTGCCAGATTTCATAAAATGCGGCAATCGCTTAACATGATTCAGACAGACTTAAGCATCACTACGAGTGAGAATATCTCATCGTAGTCAACACCTTGAACTTGTCGAAAAACCTTTTGCGACAAGTCGAGCTTTGTAGATAGTAACCCTACCATCAGCATCCATCTTCCTCTTGAAGATCCATTTTTTCTCTATGGCTTGCCGATCATCAGGCAAGTCAACCAAAGTCCACACTTTGTTCTCATACATGGATCCCATCTCATATTTCATGGCCTCAAGCCATTTCGTGGAATCTGGGCTCATCATCGCTTCCTCATAGTCCGTAGATTCGTCATGGTCTAGTAACATGACTTTTAGAATAGGATTACCATACCACTCTGGTGCGGACCGTACTTTGGTTGACCTATGAGGTTTGGTAGTAATTTGATCTGAAGTTTCATGATCATCATCATTAGCTTCCTCACTATTGGTGTACGAATCACTGGAACTGATTTCTGTGATGAACTACTTTGCAATTCGGGAGAAGGTAAAATTACCTCATCAAGTTCTACTTTCCTCCCACTCACTTCTTTCAAGAGAAACTCTTTCTCTAGAAAGGATCTATTCTTAGCAACGAATATCTTGCCTTCGGATCTGTGATACAAGGTGTACCCAACAATCTCCTTTGGGTATCCTATGAAGACGCATTTCTCCGGTTTGGGTTCGAGCATATCAGGTTGAAGCTTTTTCACATAAGCATCGCAACCCCAAAATTTAAGAAATGACAGCTTAGGTTTCTTGCCAAGCCACAGTTCATACGGCGTCGTCTCAACGGATTTAGATGGTGCCCTATTTAATGTGAATGCAGCTGTCTCTAATGCATAATCCCAAAATGATAGTGGTAAATCGGTAAAAGACATCATAGACCGCACCATATACAATAAAGTACGGTCACGGCGTTCAGACACACCATTACGCTATGGTGTTCTAGGTGGCGTGAGTTGTGAAACTATTCCACATTGTTTTTAAATGAAGGCCAAACTTGTAACTCAAATATTCTCCTCCACGATAAGATCGTAGAAACTTTATTTTCTTGTTACGATGATTTTCTACTTCATTCTGAAATTCTTTGAACTTTTCAAATGTTTCAGACTTATGTTTCATTAAGTAGATATACCCATATCTGCTCAAATCATCTGTGAAGGTCAAAAAATAACGATACGTGCCGCGAGCCTCAACACTCATTGGACCGCATACATCAGTATTTATTATTTCCAACAAGTCAGTTACTTGCTCCACTGTTCCGGAGAATGGAGTCTTAGTCATCTTGCCCATGAGGCATGGTTCACAAGCATCAACTGATTCCAAAGGTCCATCTGCATGGAGTTTCTTCATGTGCTTTACACCAATATGACATAAACGGTAGTGCCACAAATATGTTGCACTATGATTATCAACTTTGCATCTTTTGGCATCAATATTATGTGTATCACTGCGATAGAGATTCAGTAAACCATTTACATTGAATGTAACACCATAGAAGGTTTTATTCATGTAAATAGAACAACAATTATTCTCTGAATTAAATGAATAACCGTATTGCAATAAATATGATCCAATCATATTCATGCTGAACGCAAACACCAAATAACATTTATTTAGTTCCAATACTAATCCCGAAGGCAGAGGGAGTATGCGATGGTGATCTTATCAACCTTGGAATCATTTCCAACACACATCGTCACTTCATCCTTAACTAGTCTATGTTCATTCTGCAACTCCCGTTTCGAGTTACTAATCTTAGCAACTGAACTGGTATCAAATACCAAGGGTTTGCTATATATGAACACTAGTAAAGTACACATCAATAATCCATATATCAAATATACCTTTGTTCACTTTGCCATCCTTCTTATCCGCCAAGTATTTGGGGTAGTTTCGCTTCCAGTGACCACTCCCTTTGCAGTAGAAGCACTCAGGTTCATGCTTAGGTCTAGCTTTGGGCTTCTTCATGGGTGAAATGATCGATATAGTTGACTATAGGGGGGTGAATAGGCAACTATAGGGGGGTGAATACGCAACTAACAATTTTTAGCTTTTCTTTACCAAATTAAACTTTGCATCAAAGTAAGTTGTCTAGATATGCAACTAGGTGAGCAACTTATATGATGCAACAGCAATAAGAACACAAGCAAGCAAAGGATAGAACACAATATATCTTACTCCAGGTTGATTTCTTGTACGCCCACTTCTAAGTTTAAGAACATCTAGCGTGCTCATGTACTCTTGAAGATTAAAATTTTCCTTTAGCAAGCTGCCAGAGGAAGACTTTCAGTTGCAGATCAAATTCGTAAATGCAACCGAACTCGGAATTTTGTGTGTCTGTGGTGGTTTTGAGAACTCTAGTCATATTCTTTTTAACTGCGACTAAGTTAATTTGCTTTGAAGTTGCACCTGATCGTGGCTAGGTAAGAATCGCCCCTACCTATTTTGCTTGTACTTATATTATTGATCTTGCAAACTCTTTGACTGGGGAGATGAGTAGGATTTTCTAGTTTGGTTTTGCAACCATGTCTTGGGTTTTTTGAATGACTACAAATAAGTTCACTATTAAGCATATTTTTTCTAATAAATCTACAGATTGCCTCTTTATAAACTACTTATAATTTTTCATCAGTGGATGCCGCTGGTGACAGGGACACGACGGAGCTCCTGATCTCCCATGTGTGGGTAACGGCGCCTGACATTATCAATCAAGATCGGGTCTTCCAGCGGGCTTGAATCTACTTTATTGTTATTTATGCCTTTAATCTTCGTGCGTAGGTTGATGGCTTGTGTGCCGGCTTTTGTGTTTGTGGTTGTAAACCTTAGGGCATCTCGAATGCCAAGCCGCAAATCTTCTCCCACATTCGTCTA
This sequence comes from Triticum timopheevii, assembly GCA_963921465.1. Taxonomy (NCBI): domain Eukaryota; kingdom Viridiplantae; phylum Streptophyta; class Magnoliopsida; order Poales; family Poaceae; genus Triticum; species Triticum timopheevii. The sequence continues at coordinate 131,485,128 of OY997266.1, forward strand.
TGGACAGGGGATCAGTTTACGGACATGGATGCGAGAGGCCGCCATCCAACCGTAACCGCAAACATTTCAAACTCTTTTTCAACAAACCTGATGAAATTCATGTAAACAAGGCCGAATTTCATATAAGCACGACTAATTTCATACAAACACAGCGGATTTTCATTACATTTTGAACATTTAGAACAAAAAACGACCCAACCATAAATCTATCCTACAAAGGAGGCGCCCAACGTCCAAGCCCGTGTCGTCCTTCATCCGTCGTATCCATGAGCATCGGTGGTAAGCCCGATAAAGTGAAGGCGCGGTCTCCGATGAGGAAGAGTAGAACACGGGAGACAGACCAGCCCACAAGGGACATAAGGCACCGCCGGCTCCCGTGGGCAACTCATCCTCTTAGGAGTCCGCGACCTGCCCGTCACCGGTGGACATGAGGTCCACGATGAAAACGGTGGCGTCGGCGCTGTCGTCGTCACAACGGGCCGACTGATGGTTTGTCGGCGGCGCGTAGGAGGCGCAGCTAGCGTTGTTCTCCTCCGTGATCGCCTGCAATTGCGCCTCTGCAGCGATCGCTTCCCGGTGAGCGGCGGCTTGAGCGCGGACGGCATCGTAGATGGCAAGCTGCTCCAAGATGAAGTTGGGGTTCGCCACGGCCTCCTCGCTCGCCCGACCGCCATAGATATGGCCCTCCGCCAGCCGGTGCTGCTCCAGGAGGAATAGGTTGTATCGTTGTTCCTCCTGTGTTGGGGAACGTAGCAATAAATCAGAAAATTCTATGCATCACCAAGATCAATCTATGGAGTCATCTAGCAATGAGATGGAGAGGATGAGCATCTTCATACCCTTGAAGATCACTAAGCGGAAGCATTGCAAGAACGCGGTCGGTGGAGTCGTTGACTAAGCGATTTAGATCGCGGCCGAATCCGATCTAAGCACCGAACAACGGTGCCTCCATGTTCAACACACGAACAGCCCAGGGACGTATCCTCCTTCTTGATCCAGCAAGGGGAGAGGAGAAGTTGAGGGAGAGCTCCGGCAGCACGACGGCATGGTGGTGGAGCTTGCAGTTCTCCGGCAGAGCTTCGCCAAGCACTACGGAGGAGGAGGAGGAGGTGTTGGGGAGGGAGAGGGCTGCGCCAGAGGCAAGGGGTGAAGCTCCCATGCGCCTCCCCACTATATATAGGGGTGGAGGGGGCTGGTTTCTTGCCCTCCAAGTCCATTGGGGCGTTGGCAAAGGTGGGAGGAAAGAAATCCCATCATTTCCTTCCCCACCGATTGTTATCCCCCCTTTTTAGGGATCTTGATCTTATCCCTTCGGGATATGATCTTATTCCTTCTAAGGGGGGATCTTGGTGCGCCTTGACCAGGGGTGTGGGGCCTTGCCCCCACTACCCACGTTCATGTGGGTCCCCCATGCAGGTGGGCCCCACTCCGGAACCTTCTAGAACCTTCCTGGTACAATACCGAAAAATCCCGAACATTTTCCGGTGGCCAAAATAGGACTTCCCATATATAAATCTTTACCTCCGGACCATTCTGGAACTCCTCGTGACATCCGGGATCTCATCCGAGACTCCGAACAACATTTGGTAACTGCACACTAATTCCCATAACAACTCTAGCGTCACCGAACCTTAAGTGTGTAGACCCTACGGGTTCGGGAATCATGGAGACATGACCAAGACAGCTCTCTGGCTAATAACCAACAGCGGGATCTGGATACCCATGTTGGCTCCCACATGTTCCACGATGATCTCATCGGATGAACCACGATGTCAAGGATTCAAGCAATCCCGTATACAATTCCCTTTGTCAATCGGTACATTACTTGCCCGAGATTTGATCGTCGGTATCCCAATACCTCGTTCAATCTCGTTACCGGCAAGTCACTTTACTCGTTCCGTAATGCATGATCCCATGACTAACTACTTAGTCACATTGAGCTCATTATGATGATGCATTACCGAGTGGGCCCAGAGATACCTCTCAGTCACACGGAGTGACAAATCCCAGTCTCGATTCGTGCCAACCCAACAGACACTTTCGGAGATACCCGTAGTGCACCTTTATAGCCACCCAGTTACATTATGACATTTGGCACACCCAAAGCATTCCTACAGTATCCGGGAGTTGCACAATCTCATGGTCTAAGGAAATGATACTTGACATTAGAAAAGCTTTTAGCAAATGAACTACACGATCTTGTGCTATGCTTAGGATTGGGTCTTGTCCATCACATCATTCTCCTAATGATGTGATCCCATTATCAATGACATCCAATGTCCATGGTCAGGAAACCATAACCATCTATTGATCAACGAGCTAGTCAACTAGAGGCTCACTAGGGACATGTTGTGGCCTATGTATTCACACATGTATTACGGTTTCCAGTTAATACAATTATAGCATGAACAATAGACAATTATCGTGAACAAGGAAATATAATAATAACCATTTTATTATTGCCTCTAGGGCATATTTTCAACAGTCTCCCACTTGCACTAGAGTCAATAATCTAGTTCACATCACTATGTGATTGTAATGAATTCAACACCCATGGGGTTTGATCATATCTCGCTTGTGAGAGAGGTTATTAGTCAACGGGTCTGAACCTTTCAGATCCTTTTTTGCTTTACAAATCTCTATGTCATCTTGTAGATGTAGCTTCCACGCGCTACTTGGAGCTATTCCAAACAATTGCTCTACTATACGAATCCGGTTTACTACTCACAGTCATCCGGATTAGTGTCAAAGTTTGCATCAACGTAACCCTTTACGACGAACTCTTTTACCACCTCCATAATCGAGAAAATTCCTTAGTAAACTAGTTACTAAGGGTATGTTTGACCACTGTCATGTGATCCATTCCTGGATCACACTTGTACCCCTTGACTGACTCATGGCAAGGCACACTTCAGGTGCAGTACACAGCATAGCATACTGTAGAGCCTACGTCTAAAGCATAGGGGACGACCTTCGTCATTTCTCCCTATTCCGTCGTGGTCAGGTCTTGAGTCTTACTCAATACTCACACCTTATAACGCATCCAAGAACTCCTTCTTTGCCGATCTATTTTGAACTCCTTCAAAATCTTGTCACGGTATGTGTTCGTTTGAAAGTACTATCAAGGGATCTTGATCTATCCTTATAGATCTTGATGCTCAATGTTCAAGCAGCTTAATCTAGGTTTTCCATTGAAAAACACTTTTCAAATAACCCTATATGCTTTCCAGAAACTCTACATCATTTCTGATCAACAATATGTCAACAACATATACTCATCAGGAATTCTATAGTGCTCCCACTCACTTCTTTGGAAATACAAGTTTCTCATAAACTTTGTATAAACCCAAAATCTTTGATCATCTCATCAAAGCGTATATTCCAACTCCGAGACGCTTACTCCAGTCCTTAGAAGGATTGCTGGAGCTTTGCATACTTGTTAGCATCTTTCATGATTGTCAAAACCTTCTGGTTGTATCACATACAACCTTTCCTTAAGAAAATCATCGAGGAAACAATGTTTTGACATCCTATCTGCAAGATTTCATAAATAATGCAGTAACTGCTAATATAATTCCAAAAAACTCTTAGCATCGCTACGAATGAGAAAGTCTCATTGCAGTCAACTCCTTGAACTTGTCAGAAACCATCTTAACGACGAGTCGAGCTTTCTTAATGGTGATACTTACCATCATTGTCTGTTTTCCTTTTAAAATCCATCTGTACCCAACAGCCTTACGACCATCAAGTAGTTCTTCCAAAGTCCATACTTTGTTTTCATACATGGATCCTCTCTCAGATTTTATGGCCTCGAGCCATTCGTCGGAATCCGGGCCCACCATCGCTTCTCCATAGCTCGTAGGTTCATTGTTGTCTAGCAACATGACCTCCAAGACAGGATTACGTGCCACTCTGAAGTAGTACATATCCTTGTCAACCTACTAGTTTTGGTAGTGACTTGATCCAAAGTTTCATGATCAATATCATCAGTTTCCACTTCAATTGGTGTAGGCACCACAGGAACAACTTCCTGTGCCCTGCTACACACTAGTTGAAGGGACGGTTCAATAACCTCATCAAGTCTCCACCATCCTCCCACTCATCTCTTTCGAGAGAAACTTTTCCTCGAGAAAGGACCCGATTCTAGAAACAATCCCTTTTGCTTCCAGAACTGAGATAGGAGGTATACCCAACTGTTTTTGGGTGTCCTATGAAGATGCATTTATCCGCTTTGGGTTTGAGCTTATCAGGCTAAAACTTTTCTCATAAGCGTCGCAGCCCCAAACTTTTAAGAAACGACAACTTAGGTTTCTCTAAACCATAGTTCATATGGTGTCGTCTTAACGGAATTGCGTGGTACCCTATTTAAAGTGAATGTGGTTGTCTCTAATGCCCAACCCATAAACAATAGTGGTAATTCAATAAGAGACATCATGGTACGCACCTTATCCAATAGGGTGCAGTGTTCGGACACACCATCACACTATGGTGCTCCAGGCGGTATTAGTTGTGAAACAATTTCCACAATGTCTTAATTGTGTGCCCATCTCGTAACTCAGATATTCATCTCTATGATCATATCATAGACATTTTATCCTCTTGTCACGACGATCTTCAACTTCACCCTGAAATTATTTGAACCTTTCAATAATTCAGACTTGTGATTCATCAAGTAAATATACTTAGCATCTACTCAATTCATCTGTGAAGTAAGAACATAACAATATCCACTACGTGCCTCAGCACTCATTGGACTGCACACATCAAAATGTATTACTTCCAACAAGTCGCTTTCTTGTTCCATCTCACTGAAAGCGAGGCCTTTCAGTCATCTTGCCCATGAGGCCTGATTTGCATGTCTCAAGTGATTCAAAATCAAGTGAGTCCAAACGATCCATCTGTATGGAGTTTCTTTATGCATATATACCAGTAGACATGGTTCGCATGTCTCAATCTTTTCAAAAACGAGTGAGTCCAAAGATCCATCAACATGGAGCTTCTTCATGCGTTTTATATCAATATGACTCAAATGGCAGTGCCACAAGTATATGGTACTATCATTACTATCTTATATCTTTTGGCATGAACATGTGTATCACTACGATCGAGATTTAATAAACCATTCATTTTAGGTGCAAGACCGTTGAAGGTATTATTCAAATAAACAGAGTAACCATTATTCTCCTTAAATGAATAAACGTATTACGATAAACATAATCCAATCATGTCTATGCTCAACGCAAACACCAATAAACAATTATTTAGGTTTAACACCAATCTCGATGGTAGAGGGAGTATGCGATGCTTGATCACATCAACCTTGGAAGCACTTCCAACACATATCGTCATCTCACCTTTAACTAGTCTCCGTTTATTCCGCAGCTTATATTTCGAGTTACTAACACTTAGCAACCGAACCGGAATCTAATACTCTGGTGCTACTAGGAGTACTAGTAAAGTACACATTAATATAATGTATATCCAATATACTTCTGTCGACCTTGCCAGCCTTCTCATCTACCAATTATCTAGGGTAGTTCTGCTTCAGTGACCGTTCCCTCATTACAGAAGCACTTAGTCTCGGGTTTGGGTTCAACCCTGGGTTTCTTCACTAGAGAAGCAACTGATTTGTCGTCTCATGAAGTATCCCTTCTTACCCTTGCCCTTCTTGAAACTAGTGGTTTTACTAACCATCAACAATTGATGCTACTACTCGATTTCTACTTTCGCGGTGTCCAACATCGCGAATTGCTCAAGGATCATCATGTCTATCCCTGATATGTTATAGTTCATCACAAAGCTCTAATAGCTTGGTGGCAGTGACTATGGAGAACCATCACTATCTCATCTGGAAGATTAACTCCCACTCGTTTCAAGTGATTGTAGTACTTAGACAATCTGAGCACATGATCAATGATTGAGCTTTTCTCCCTTAATTAGTTTGCAGGTTAAGAAACTTGTCGGAGGTCTCATACCTCTTGACGTGGGCACGAGCCTGAAATCCTAATTTCAGCTCTTGGAACATCTTATATGGTCTGTGACATTTCAAAAAATGTCTTTGCTGCCTCAATTCTAAACCGTTTAACATTACGCACTAGACTATCACGTAGTCATCAAAACGTGTATGTCAGATGTTCGCAACATCCACAAACGACGCTCGAGGTTCAGCACACCGAGCGGTGCATTAAGGACATAATCCTTCTGTGCAGCAATGAGGACAATCTTTAGTATACGGACCCATTCCGCATAATTGCTAGTGTCAACTTTCAACTAAATTTTCTCTAGGAACATATCTTAAAACAGTAGAACTAAAGCATAGGCTATGACATATTTGCAAAGACCTTTTGACTATGTTCATGATAATTAAGTTCATCTGATTATTTAATGAACTCCCACTTAGATAGACATCCCTCTAGTCATCTAAGTGATACATGATCTGAGTCAACTAGGTCGTGTCCGATCATCACGTGAGACGGACTAGTCATCATCGGTGAACATCTTCATGTTGATCGCATCTGCTATACGACTCATGTTAGGCTTGTCAAGTCAACCTAAGTGTTTTGCATGTGTAAATCTGGCTTACACCCGTTGGATGCGAATGTTAGAATCTATCACACCCGATCATCACGTGGTGCTTCGAAACAACGAACCTTCGCAACGGTGCACAGTTAGGGGGAACACTTCCTTGAAATTTTATGAGGAATCATCTTATTTATGCTACCGTCGTTCTAAGCAAATAAGATGCAAAAACATGATAAACATCTCATGCAATCAAATAGTGACATGATATGGCCAATATCATTTTGCTCCTTTTGATCTCCATCTTCGGGGTGCCATGATCATCATCGTCACCGGCATGACACCATGATCTCTATCATCGTGTCTTCATGAAGTTGTCTCGCCAACCATTACTTCTACTACTATGGCTAATGGTTTAGCAATAAAGTAAAGTAATTAGATGGTGTTATTCAATGACACGTAGGTCATACAATAAATTAAGACAACTCCTATGGCTCCTACCGGTTGTCATACTCATCGACATGCAAGTCATGATTCCTATTACAAGAACATGATCAATCTCATACATCACATATATTTCATTCATCACATCCTTTGGCCATATCACATCACACCACATATGCTGCAAAAACAAGTTAGACGTCCTCTAATTGTTGTTGCAAGTTTTTACGTGGCTGCTATAGGTTTCTAGCAAGAACGTTTCTTACCTACGTCAAAACCACAACGTGATATGACAATTGCTATTTACCCTTCATAAGGACCCTTTTCATCGAATCCGATCCGACTAAAGTGGGAGAGACAAACACCCGCTAGCCACCTTATGCAACCAGTGCATGTCAGTCGCTGGAACCTGTCTCACGTAAGCGTACGTGTAAGGTCGGTCCGGGCCGCTTCATCCCATGATGCCGCCGAATCAAGATAAGACTAGTAGTGGCAAGTAAATTGACAAAATCGATGCCCACAACAACTTGTGATCTACTCGTGCATAGAAACTACGCATAGACCTAGCTCATGATGCCAGTGTTGGGGAACGTAGCAATAAATCAAAAAAAAATTCTACGCATCACCAAGATCAATCTATGGAGTCATCTCGCAATGAGAGAGGGAGAGGATGAGCATATTCATACCCTTGAAGATCGCTAAGCGGAAGCGTTGCAAGAACGCGGTCGGTGGAGTCGTTCACTAAGCGATCCAGATCGCGGCCGAATCCGATCTAAGCACCGAACAACGGTGCCTCCGCGTTCAACACACGTATAGCCCGGGGACGTATCCTCCTTCTTGATCCAGCAAGGGGAGAGGAGAAGTTGAGGGAGAGCTCCGGCAGCACGATGGCGTGGTGGTGGATCTTGCAGTTCTCCGGTAGAGCTTCGCCAAGCACTACGGAGGAGGAGGAGGAGGTGTTGGGGAGGGAGAGGGCTGCGCCAGAGGCAAGGGGTGAAGCTCCCATGTGCCTCCCCACTATATATAGGGGTGGAGGGGGCTGGTTTCTTGCCCTTCAAGTCCATTGGGGCGTTGGCAAAGGTGGGAGGAAAGAAATCCCATCATTTCCTTCCCCACCGATTGTTATCCCCCCTTTTTAGGGATCTTGATCTTATCCCTTCGGGATATGATCTTATTCCTTCTAAGGGGGGATCTTGGTGCGCCTTGACCAGGGGTGTGGGGCCTTGCCCCCACTACCCACATTCATGTGGGTCCCTCATGCAGGTGGGCCCCACTCCGGAACCTTCTAGAAACTTCCTGGTACAATACTGAAAAATCCCGAACATTTTCCGGTGGACAAAATAGGACTTCCCATATATAAATCTTTACCTCCGGACCATTCCAGAACTCCTCGTGACGTTCGAGATCTCATCCGGGACTCCGAACAACATTCGGTAACTGCACACTAATTCCCATAACAACTCTAGCGTCACCGAACCTTAAGTGTGTAGACCCTACGGGTTCGGGAATCATGCAGACATGACCGAGACAGTTCTCTGGCCAATAACCAACTGCGGGATCTGGATACCCATGTTGGCTCCCACATGTTCTTCGATGATCTAATCGGATGAACCACAATGTCAAGGATTCAAGCAATCCCGTATACAATTCCCTTTGTCAATCGGTACGTTATTTGCCCGAGGTTCGATCGTCGGTATCCCAATACCTTGTTCAATCTCGTTACCGGCAAGTCACTTTACTCGTTCTGTAATGCATGATCCCGTGACTAACTACTTAGTCACATTGAGCTCATTATGATGATGCATTACCGAGTGGCCCCAGAGATACCTCTCAGTCACATGGAGTGACAAATCCCAGTCTCGATTCGTGCCAACCCAACAGACATTTTCGAAGATACCCGTAGTGCACCTTTATAGCCACCCAGTTACGTTATGACGTTTGGCACACCCAAAGCATTCCTACGGTATCCGTGAGTTGCACAATCTCATGGTCTAAGAAAATGATACTTGACATTAGAAAAGCTTTTAGCAAACGAACTACACGATCTTGTGCTATGCTTAGGATTGGGTCTTGTCCATCACATCATTCTTCTAATGATGTGATCCCGTTATCAATGACATCCAATGTCCATGGTCAGGAAACCATAACCATCTATTGATCAACGAGCTAGTCAACTAGAGGCTCACTAGGGACATGTTGTGGTCTATGTATTCACACATGTATTACGGTTTCCAGTTAATACAATTATAGCATGAACAATAGACAATTATCGTGAACAAGGAAATATAATAATAACCATTTTATTATTGCCTCTAGGGCATATTTTCAACATCCTGCACCTGCTGGAACGCCGACAAAGGCACCGGCGCAGGCTGTACATCCGCCATGGCGACGTTGGAGTGCGCCTGCGCCTGCTCCATGGTGAAGCCGGCATGCACAGGAGGCGCGGGAGCCGGGGCGGTGTCGTCGGAGCCCGTCTCCATCGTAGTCTCGTCCTTGTCGCCGGAGACCTATGGCGAGCTGCCCGGCATGCCGGCCTCGATCCGCCTGGCATGGCGGCAGCCACAGCGTGCTTCATCTCCGTGGAAAGGCTCTCCCACACAGCTTCGCCACCTCCAGTCATGGCGGGTGTAGTGCGAGGGAGGAGGATGGGGAGGGGCTTTTGTGTTGTCATGTGGAATTAGACGGGTGTGGTCGCCTTTATATAGCGAATTCCGGTGAGGCGAGGCGTCCGTGTGCGTCAATGGGTAGCGCCGGAGTGGGTTTCTCAGTCGGCGAGCCTGCTTAATGGCAGCATATGGACGGACGACGGCATTGAACGGGCATGGTGGATATCCGTCTCGTCCCGTCCAGTCACGCGTCTTCGTCATTGAACAGGCGCGGACAACGGAGACGCGCCTACGGCGCGGCGTGCCGCTTTAATGGCGGAGGCAGTGAGAGGTTGCGTCCGTCCTGAGCCGTCTTCAATGTTGAGCGGCGTGCTTTACAGTTGCATGAATGCGGGCAGCTAGCCCCGTGCGGGATTTTTAACACAGTACAGACGCAAGCGTTCATATATACGCGCATACACTCACCCACCTTACCTCTATGAGCACACTCGAGAGACTGAGCCAACAAATCATCTAGAGATTTTACAAAGTCAAAGTAGGCGTCTCGTAGTCGACGGGAACATCTTCTTCCACTAAACGTGCATCGTCAGAATCCTAAAATAAATCTAGAATAAATGCGAGCACCAGGACTTGAACCCTAGTGGGTTAAGATACCACAGTCCATCTAACCATTCAACCACATGTTGGTTCGCACTGCAACGCTGTGTTTGTACTTTCGTTGGTGTGTATCGGATCCTGCCGTACAGCTTATTTATAAAAATCGGGCTCGCACCTTTTCTCTTCTGGACAATAACCCAGAGTCCAGATCCAACGTCCCGCGTGATCCGGCATCAGTATCGGTCGACCGGCGCCTGTACTTGTCCAAAATCTGCTACACGAAGTAATCCAAATCTCTCGTTCCGATAGGATTACGACACTGTACGTAGTCCAGGTCAATTTACAAGTACGATTCCGACCCCGACTCCCAGAGTGGGCAGCCCGGCGGTGCCAAGTGCAAACCATCTATAAATGCAGCCGAATCATGGCCGTATGCCGCGATCAAATCCAACCTCCCAGACAGCCCGGAATTTTGGAAACAAAATAAACAGCGAACCCATTGCCCTAGCCTACACGGTTACACGTACGGTGGATAGCAAGATCGAGGAGGCATGAAAAGAGTGGGAACCAACACCCGTGCCGTGAAGGCGACCACCGTCGCCGGCGCCGGTGACCGAGGAGAGCAGCACAAGGCGACGTCCGAGACACAGGCGCAGAAGGTGGCCCGGCAGCAGGCTCTGCTTGCGTTCCTCGAGGCGGGGTTCGAGGATTACAAGCTGTACAGGGACAGGGAGGAGGAGGAGGAGGTGGAGGAGTACCGTCGCGCGGGTAAGCTCCACACGTACGACCCGGACAAGGAGCCCAAGAAGCGCTTGGCCAGGGTCGCCAAACTCCACCCGCCGCCCGAGCACATGGCCGAGAAGATCAAATTGTACACATATTACCTCGAGGAAGACGAGGACGACTTCAGGATAGGACTTTATTCATTAATTGGGGATGAAATCAGAGGTTGAAAGTAGTAGTACTACTAGTATACTCCATTCGTTTTATCTTTGTTGGACGACAATGTCGCGACTCGCAATGATTATTCAATGTGTTGGCATAAAAATAAATATACGTATGTGGCTATCTCCAACTGTCTCCTAAAAAAATCTCAACTACTGCGTAATACTGTATTTCTTATACGTATGTGATGTGCCCCACCTGTCTGTGACTGTCCCTATACTTTATTACCCTAACATATGAACCCCACCTGTCAGTACAAGTTTCTCTTCTCTTTCTCACGCGCGTCCACTCAAGAAATAGGCGGACCTCCGGACGTGACATAGGTTGAAAAAGATATACTGAGAGTTCAACTGTAGAGATGCCCCCCCCCCCCCCCGGGTCCCCCGTCCCCAAGAAAAAAAAATTAGTGGCAAGCATGATCTCACATAGCGTGGTGACAGAGAATGTATCTGGTGCACCCGCATTTGTAGTGCTATCGGTGCACCGGATGCCATAGAATATTTTAAAAAATCTGAAAAAAAATCTAGCGCGTTAATGTAATGTCAATGTATGATGTCACAAAATTTCATACAAAAAGTTAAAATATTTTTTGAGATATAAAAAATAACAAATTTGACATCAGTGTGATAAATGGGTCAAATCTAGAGCCCAACTTATGGTACATACTCCCTCCGTCCGGAATTACTTGTCGCATAAATGGATGAAAATGGATGTATCTAGAATTAAAATATATCCAGATACATTCATTTCAACGACAAGTATTTCCGGACGGAGGGAGTACTATTCAGTGTTGAATTTGTCATTTTTGTTTTTCGAGTTATGTTTTGTACTTTGACTTGAATTTTTGTGACAATCCACATTGATGTTGTATGAATGTGCAAAAAAAAAGTTCAAATTTTTTTGAACATCTTAAATGCACAATATGACTTCGGTGCACCGGTAGCACCACAAGTTCCGGTGCACCAGATATTCCCCCCGGTGACAAGAATTGATTGTCTTTCTTTCGTTTTCCCCGAAAGAGAAGTCCGAACATCTTTTTATATAAAAGGCAGCAAAGTTTCCCTAAAAAACTGTTTTAGTTGAAAGAGATATTTTTTGCGGAAATGTTAACGCCCACACGTGTGGGCGTTTGCATCTCGCCCACACGCGTGGATCTGCGTCCGTTCGTGAGCGTACGAATCTTGGCATGTTTCTAGTGCCACGTAGGACTGGCCTGGTGTGTGGGCGTTCACCCGGTCGCCCACACGGCCGTTTCACCACACAGAAGGGGCTGGTGTGTGGGCGTTCAGCAGTTCGCCCACACGCCACTTTGCACGCACACACAAGGGCTAGTGTGTGGGCATTTGCCATCTCGCCCACACGTCCGTCTCCTCTCCCACACCCAAGCTGCTAGTTGCCATGTGTTTTGTAGTGCACATGGCAACTGCCCCTAGTGTGCTTTATAAGGAGGTGGCAACTCTCTTTTTACCCGAGTTGCCATGTGTTTTGCAGGGTATACGGCAACTGCCTAGTGTGCACGTAAGCAGATGGCAACTCTTTTTTATCGAGTTGCCATGTGTTTTTGCATGGTAAATGGCAACTGCCCCTAACATGCACGTACATGGCAATTGTCCTAACGTGCACGTAAGCAGATGACAACTCTTCCTTTTACATGGCAATTGCCCTAGCATGCTTGTGAGCACATGGCAACTCTCTAAACTGCTTAGTGTTAGTATGTCACAACTCCTAAAGTTATGAAATCACGGCAACTACATTAGATCAGACCATACATGGCAACTGCAGTTGAGCAACCATGGCAACTGCAGTTGTCCAACATGGCAACCGTAGTTCAGCGACATGGCAACTGCAGTTAAACGAACATGGACGAGGGTCTGGACCACGGCAACTGCGGGCGCGCGGTGGCCGTCATGCGTGGCGTGCGGGACCAGGAGGTACGAGGCCTGACATACGGGCATGTGGGTGTTATCAACTTCTACCCACACGCACGCGTGTGAGAGGGATCTGGAAGGAAAAAAAAGAGATGTGTGGGCATTACTTGTTTTGCCCACATGTAGGTGTGTGGGCTGTTCCTCTTATACACCACACAAACTGTGTGGGCGGACTCCCTAACACCCACACGTGTCGCACTTATCAGCGTCCTTTTTTTATGGGTTGTAAGAGATATTGGTATAACTTTTGGCGACATATGCATATGAATAAATCAAATGCTTTAATTGAAATATCAACAAAAAAGATGAAATTTTGGAATTGCAAAACCAAAATTAGTGAAAACACTCCAAACTTGACTTGAACAAGATCACATAATTACTCAGACAAAGGATACTGGAATACCCGCCTCCCTGGGCGCCTCACGGGCAAGTGAGCCATTCGAGTCGTTTGTTACCGGGTCGCTTCCGCGACGGCCTCTCGTGGGCGATGCGAACCATCTGATCTGTTCGGATGGCTTGCGCCTGGGCGACCCGGTTGGAGGGTCCATGATAGGTGGATGACCTAGCGCGCCCGGGGCCAACTTCATTGGGCGGGCTCTGTCACGCCCGCGAGCGACGCCCCGCTCGCTGTTCCTCGCGCGATAGTGAGGCTGGGGTTGCCTGGCAGCGTCCTTCCCCCGCATCGAGCTGGTCCAGTCACGACATGTGGGTTGCACATGGCGCCAGCCTACGCCGGCGCGCGCCACTCTTTGAGGTGCACCGAGTCATCTGGTTCTACCCGGACGGATGGACCAGGGCGATCTGGGTGCGTGGTCCATGACAGATGAACCGTGTGCTCTCCCGGGCCACCATCATCGTGCGGTTTCGGGCGTGCTCGCGAAAGCGTTTTCGCGCGCTGTGCCTTGTGCGACGAGCGAGCCGGGCCCGCCTGTTAGTGTCCACGTTCCTCGCTGGCCTGGTCCAGTCGCAACAGGGGGTTGCGTGTCACGCCCGCCTGCGACGTGCCGGCTCACGCATGGAGGACCGTGTCAGTGGCGCGTGGCCCGCTGTCAGTGGTTTGGTCTTCCATTCGCGATGTAGCCTATGAGATCTGGTGGGGATTGTTAGATTTATGGGCCTCTGTCCACTAAATCTTGTGCGTCGCCCAATTAAAATTCTAAAATCTCAAATGCCCACTTAGCTTGCATGGCAAGTGTGTATGCTTAGTGTCATAGTGCTAGTGAAGTGGAAGAATACAACCCATTAACAGTCGCGGTAAGGGCGTCTCCTCCTGCTGTCCACGTCATCACAGGAAAAAAACACATTAGCGATTGGGTGGGCTGAAAAGACAACAACAACACAACAACAACAAAGCCTTTAGTCCTAAGCAAGTTGGGGTAGGCTAGAGGTGAAACCCATAAGATCTCGCAACCAACTCATGGCTCTGGCACATGGATAGCAAGCCTCCACGCACCCCTGTCCATAGCTAGCTCTTCGGTGATACTCCAATCCTTCAAGTCTCTCTTAACGGACTCCTCCCATGTCAGATTCGGTCTACCCCGCCCTCTCTTGACATTCTCCGCATGCTTTAGCCGTCCGCTATGCACTGGAGCTTCTAGAGGCCTGCGCTGAATATGCCCAAACCATCTCAGACGATGTTGGACAAGCTTCTCTTCAATTGGTGCTACCCCAACTCTATCTCGTATATCATCATTCCGGACTCAATCCTTCCTCGTGTGGCCACACATCCATATCAACATACGCATCTCCGTCACACCTAACTATTGAACATGTCGCCTTTTAGTCGGCCAACACTCAGCGCCATACAATATTGCGGGTCGAACCGCCGGCCTGTAGAACTTGCCTTTTAGCTTTTGTGGCACTCTCTTGTCATAGAGAATGCCAGAAGCTTGGCGCCACTTCATCCATCCGGCTTTGATCGATGGTTCACATCTTCATCAATACCCCCATCCTACTGCAGCATTGACCCCAAATACCGAAAGGTGTCCTTCTGAGGTACCACCTGACCATCAAGCTAACCTCCTCCTCCTCACACCTAGTAGTACTGAAACCGCACATCATGTACTGGGTTTTAGTCCTACTAAGCCTAAACCCTTTTGATTCCAAGGTTTGTCTCCATAGCTCTAACTTCCTATTTACCACCGCCCGACTATCGTCAACTAGCACCACATCATCCGAAAAGAGCATACACCACGGGATATCTCCTTGTATATCCCTTGTGACCTCATCCATCACCAATGCAAAAAGATAAGGGCTCAAAGCTGACCCCTGATGCAGTCCTATCTTAATCGGGAAGTCATCAGTGTCGACATCACTTGTTCGAACACTTGTCACAACATTTCGTACATGTCCTTGATGAGGGTAATGTACTTTGCTGGGACTTTGTGTTTCTCCAAGGCCCACCACATGACATTCCGTGATATCTTATCATCGGCCTTTTCCACGTCAACGAACACCATATGCAAGTCCTTCTTTTGCTTCCTATATCTCTCCATAAGCTGTCGTACCAAGAAAATGGCTTCCGTGGTCGACCTCCCAGGCATGAAACCAAACTGGTTTTTGGTCACGCTTGTCATTCTTCTTAAGCGGTGCTCAATGACTCTCTCCCATAGCTTCATTGTATGGCTCATCAGTTTAATTCCACGGTAATTAGTACAACTCTGAACATCCCCCTTGTTCTTGAAGATTGGTACTAATATACACCGTCCCCATTCTTCTAGCATCTTGTTTGCCCGAAAAATGAGGTTGAAAAGCTTGGTTAGCCATACTATCGCTATGTCCCCGAGACCTTTCCACACCTCAATGGGGATACAATTCGGGCCCATCGCCTTGCCTCCCTTCATCCTTTTTAAAGCCTCCTTGACCTCAGACTCCTGGATCCGATGCACAAAACTCATGCTGGTCTCATCAAAGGAGTCGTCCAGTTCAATGGTAGAACTTTCATTCTCCCCATTGAACAGCTTGTCGAAGTACTCCCGCCATCTATGCTTAATCTCCTCATCCTTCACCAAGAGTTGGCCTACTCCGTCCTTGATGCATTTGACTTGGCCAATATCCCTCGTCTTCCTCTCTCGGATCTTGGCCATCTTATAGATGTCCCTTTCGCCTTCCTTCGTGCCTAACCGTTGGTAGAGGTCCTCATACGCCCGACCCGTTCCTTCACCAACAGCTCGCTTTGCGGCCTTCTTCGCCATCTTGTACTTCTCTATGTTGTGAGCACTCCTATCTAGTTATAGGCGTATGAAGCAATCTTTCTTCTCTTTAATCGCCTTCTGGACATCATCATTCCACCACCAGGTATCCTTATCTTCGCTTCTTCTTCCCCTGGACACTCCAAACTCCTCTGAGGCCACCTTACGAATGCAAGTCGCCATCTTCCTCCACACATTGTCCGCATCCCCTCCTTCCTCCCAAGGGCCCTCCTTAATGACCCTCTCCTTGAACACCTGAGCTACCTCCCCCTTGAGCTTCCACCACTTCGTTCGAGCGACTTTGGCCTGCTTATCCCGTTGGACACGAATCCGAAAGCGGAAGTCAGCAACCACCAGCTTATGCTGGGGTACAACACTCTCTCCAGGTATCACCTTACAGTCTAGGCACACACACCTATCTTCTCTTCTCGAGGATGAAATCAATCTGGCTAGAGTGTTGGCCACTACTAAAAGTCACCAGATGTGATTCTCTCTTTCTAAAGAGGGTGTTGGCTACAATCATGTTGTAGGCTAGAGCAAAGCTTAAGACATCTTCTCCTTCTTGATTCCTGATGCCATAGCCAAAGCCCCCATGCGCCCCTTCAAAACCTGTGTTAGATGTACCCACGTGGCCATTGAGGTCTCCTCCTATGAAGAGCTTCTCACCAATCGATACACTCCTAACCATGTCTTCCAGGCCTTCCCAGAACTCCCTCTTGGTGTTCTCATTGTGGCCTACTTGCGGGGCATACGCGCTGATAACATTGAGAACCAAGTCCTCAACTACCAGCTTGACCAGGATAATCCGGTCCTCACGTCTCTTGACGTCTACCACTCCATACTTGAGGCTCTTGTTGATCAAGATGCCTACGCCATTTCTGTTTGCAGCCGTCCTCGTGTACCATAGCTTGAAGCCGGTATCCTCCACCTCCTTCGCCTTCTGTCCTCTCCATTTGGTTTCTTGGACGCAAAGGATATCAACACCTCTCCTCACTGCTGCATC
This sequence comes from Triticum timopheevii, assembly GCA_963921465.1. Classification (NCBI taxonomy): domain Eukaryota; kingdom Viridiplantae; phylum Streptophyta; class Magnoliopsida; order Poales; family Poaceae; genus Triticum; species Triticum timopheevii. Next base: position 131,502,361 of record OY997266.1, read on the forward strand.
AACTAGCTCCCGAGGCTTCCCTGTCAGAGACCCTACATTCCAGCTACCTAAGCGAATCCTCCTAGGCTCGGCTAGCTTCCTTACCCTTCGCACTCGTCGAGTCAAATGCGAAGACCCTTGCTCATTTTCCACTACATCCGAGCGCCGATGTAGCGTGCCACTAAGGATGCGATGACCCGATCCTCGCTCACTTGCCACCGTATCTGGATCAAGATACAGCGCGCCACCTGGGGGGTGATAGCCCGGCCCTTGCCCATTTTCCACCACACCCGGGTTCCGATGTGGCGCGTCGCTGAGAGGGTTACACCCCAACAAAAACCTTTTGGGTTTCATCTCCATAAGAGTGGCTGAGTTTTTATGTTCGCTCGCCAAGCCTATCACAACCCTCCTCCTTTACCCGGGCTTGGGACCGGCTATGTTGAGACAACATGGGCTGAAAAGATAGAGACAAAAAAATCACTCTCGTTGCCTCTCGCACCCTCCCCCACGCACGTGACCTCCTCTCCTTCCGCACGCCATCGCAGCTGCTGCCACTTCTGCTTGTTTCTCTCAGCGTCACCAGATCTGGGGAGCCATCGTGTGGGGGAAAACGAGCGTGAGAGGCTGCGGACGGGGTCGCGGGCCCGCCTTCAGTGGCGTTGCCGTCGCCCTCCTGGTTGCTTCGCTTGCGCTTGCGGGCGTAGGGGGAGAGCTCGAGGACGAGCACAGAGACAACAATGAGGAGTTGGTGGGTGAGAAGGAAGGCCCTCGCGGTTGGTCTGCCTGCGCTTGTGAGTGTCGGGGGACGAGTCGGGGCCGAGGAGGCCGAGGACGAGCATGAAGACGGCAGTGAGTAGTTGGTGTGTGAGCAGGAAGAGGGACGGGGGTGGCGTCTTCGACGGGGGCGCATGGCGGGGCGGTGGTGCTGGTTGCGTTGTAGATGGCTGAAGGGATTTTGTATGGCGGGGGTGCAGTTGCGGGAGAGCAGCCATCGGCAGACGCGACCCTGATGAGTGTGCTCATGGTGGTCGCTCAGACCCCAGCCACGCGTCCTCGTCAAGATAGCTGGTCGTTCTTGTGGTCAACTTCATCTCCAACCCATCCAACCAACTCTTCTCTGTATATTCTTTGATTTTTTTCTGTGCAGTTCATCTTTGGCTAGAATAATTTCAAAATCGAGCACGGATTGTTCGATTTTTGCAGCCGATGGTTTAATTGTTCAGACTGGAGCAGGGGCGGTTGTTGGGTACCATCTTTCTTCCCATCTCTCCCTTTTTATCATTTGCAGTATTGCCAGACATTGGATGTCAATCTCCAGAGAAGATTAGTACTTATGCCAATGAAGCATGTTGTGTATTTAAATTTCTGAAATCGGGCAGTTGAATAAGTCAGATGCATAATTATCTATAGTGTGGCCATTGTTTTATTGACGATTGTTGAACATCTATGTTGTTAGTTTGATACATGCTCACCTGGATTTTGGAAGGGAATCCACATTAATCTACTCGCCTACCCCAAAATGTTTCAATTAATTTTAGTTCCCTTTTATATCCAGTTTCCAAATTGGTTTCATATTGCAAGCATAGTTCTTAACGGTCCACTTATTCTTGCTGAATGGCTGGTTGGATTCATGGCGTTTGCGCATCCGCACTCAACTCCTTGCTGGATTTGGTGAGCAACGATTCCATTTGGTACATAACTGAACTTGAAAACACATGTTGCTTTCTATTTCTCTACACTTCTATCATTCGTGATTGCTTCCAGCAGATCGCTACGAGCCCAATCAAGATGTCCCGCTGGATGAACTCTCCTCCGATGGCATTGGCCTCGAAATCACCAGGTCGTCATCTACTACTCCCTTACGGCCATTTGTTGCCACTCGTCATAATAGTGAGGTCGGCCGCACCGATGTGTGGTTGCCTTTCTCCAAAATGAAAGTGTAGTCGTAAGGAAACGGCTTGCTGAACATATGTGTATTAATACTTCAAAACTCATAATCATGATGAGCACTTGTATTTTGCTACCTCTTGAGCATGCGTTAGTTTTTCCTTGAAGAGGAAAGGGTGATGCAGCAAAGTAGCATAAGTATTTCCTTCAGTTTTTGAGAACCAAGCTATCAATCAAGTAGGAGATAACACGCAAGTCACCTAGTACCTGCACAAACAATCAAGAACCTTGCAACCAACATGATAAAGGTGTTGTCAATCCCTTCATGGCCACTCGCAAAAGTAAGATCTAATAAAGATAATAAGATAAATATTTTGATATTTTTTTTGTATAGATTGGAAAGTAAAGATTGCAAAATAAACTAAATAGGAAACTAGACTTGTAGATCAGAAACTTATATGATGGAAAATAGACCCGGGGGCCATAGGTTTCACTAGTGGCTTCTCTCAAGATAGCATATATTATGGTGGGTGAAAAAATTACTGCCGAGCAATTGATAGAAAAGCACATAGTTATGAGAATATCTAGGCAATGATCATGAATATAGGCTTCACGTCCGTGTCAAGTAGACCGAAACGATTCTGCATCTACTACTATTACTCCACACATTGACCGCTATCCAGCATGCATCTAGATTATTAAGTTCATAAGAACAGAGTAACACATTAAGCAAGATGGCATGATGTAGAGGGATAAACACAAGCAATATGATATAAAGCCCATCTTTTTATCCTTGATGGCAACAGTACAATATGTGCCTTGCTGCCCCTACTGTCACTGGGAAAGGACACCGCAAGATTGAACCCAAAGCTAAGCACTTCTCCCATTGCAAGAAAGATCAATCTAGTAGGCTAAACTAAACCGATAATTTGAAGAGACTTGCAAAGATATCAAATCATGCATATAAGAATTCAGAGAAGAACCAAATATTATTCATAGATAAACTTGATCATAAATCCACAATTCATCGGATCTCGGCAAACACGCCGCAAAAGAATATTACATCGAATAGATCTCCAAGAACATCGAGGAGAACTTTGTATTGAGAACCAAAGTGAGAGAAGAAGTCATCTAGCTAATAACTATGGACCCAAATTTCTGTGGTAAACTACTCACATGTCATTGGAGAGGCTATGGTGTTGATGTAGAAGCCCTCCGAGATCGATTCCCCCTCTAGCGGAGCGCTGGAAAAGGCCCCAAGATGGGATCTCACGGGTACAGAAGGTTGCGGCTGTGGAAAAGTGGTTTCGTGGCTCCCCCTGATGTTTTTAGGGTATAAGAGTATATATAGGCTAAAGAAGTACGTCGGTGGAGCTTTGTGGGGCCCACGAGGGTGGGGGGCGTGCCTACCCCCCTGGGCACGCCCTCCTGCCTCGTGGTCGCCTTGCGGAGTTCCAAACTTCAACTCCTAGTCCTCTGGATTGCGTTTGTTCCAAGAAAGATCATCATGAAGGTTTCATTCCGTTTGGATTCCGTTTGGTATTCCTTTTCTGCAAAACACCGAAATAGGCAAAAAAACAGGAATTGGCACTGGGCCTTCGGTTAATAGGTTAGTCCCAAAAATAATATAAAAGAGCATATTAAAGCCCATTAAACATCCAAAATAGATAATATAATAGCATGGAACAATAAAAAATTATAGATACGTTGGAGACGTATCAAGCATCCCCAAACTTAATTCCTGCTCGTCCTCGAGTAGGTAAATGATAAAAACATAATTTTTGATGTGGAATGCTACCTAACATATTTTTCAATGTAATTTCTTTTATTGTAGCATGAATATTAAGATCCGAAAGATTCGAGATAGAAGTTTAATATTGACATAAAAACAATAATACTTCAAGCATACTAACAAAGCAATTATGTCTTCTCAAAATAACATGGCCAAAGAAAGCTATCCCTACAAAATCATATAGTCTGGCTATGCTCTATCTTCATCACACAAAATATTTAAATCATGCACAACCCTAGTTTCATCCAAGCAATTGTTTCATACTTTAGTATTCTCAAACTTTATCAACTTTCACACAATACATGAGCATGAGCCATGGACATAGCACTATAGGTGGAATACAATATGGTGGTTGTGGAGAAGACAAAAAGGAGAAGATAGTCGCACATCACCTAGGCATATCAATGGGCTATGGAGATGCCCATCAATAGATATCAATGTGAGTGAGTAGGGATTGCCATGCAACGGATGCACTAGAGCTATAAGTATGTGAAAGCTCAATAAAAGAAACTGGGTGGGTGTGCATCCAATTTGCTTGCTCGCGAAGACCTAGGGCAATTTGAGGAAGCCCATCATTGGAATATACAAGCCAAGTTCTATAATGAAAAATTCCCACTAGTATATGACAGTGACAACATAAGAGACTCTCTATCATGAAGATCATGGTGCTACTTTGAAGCACAAGTGTGGAAAAAGGATAGTAACATTGTCCCTTCTCTCTTTTTCTCTCTTTTTTTGGTGGGCTTCTTTGGCCTCTTTTTTTACATTTGGGCTTCTGTGGCTTCTTTTATTTTTCGTCCGGAGTCTCGTCCTGACTTGTGGGGGAATCATAGTCTCCATCATCCTTTTCTCACATGGGACAATGCTCTAATAATGAAGATCACCACACTTTTATTTACTTACAACTCAAGAATTACAACTCGATACTTAGAACAAAATATGACTCTATGTGAATACCTCCGGTGGTGTACCGGGATGTGCAATGAATCAAGAGTGACATGTATGAAAAATTATGAATGGTGGCTACGCCACAAATACTATGTCAACTACATGATCATGCAAAGCAATATGACAATGATGAAGCGTGTCATAATAAATGGAACGGTGGAAAATTGCATGGCAATATATCTCGGAATGGCTATGGAAATGCCATAATAGGTAGGTATGGTGGCTGTTTTGAGGAATATATATGGTGGGTTTATGGTACCGGCGAAAGTTGCACAATACTATTGAGGCTAGCAATGGTGGAAGTGTGAGAGTGCGTATAATCCATGGACTCAACATTAGTCATAAAGAACTCACATACTTATTGCAAAAATCTACAAGTCATCAAAACAAAGTAATACACGCATGCTCCTAGGGCAAGGGTTGGTAGGAGTTAACCATCGCGCGATCCCGACCTCCACACATAAGGAAAACAAAAACAAAGTACTACACGCATGCTCCTAGGGCAAGGGTTGGTACGAGTTACCCATTGCGTGATCCCGACCTCCACACATAAGGAAAACAATCAATAAATAAATCATGCTCCAACTTCATCACATAACGGTTCACCATACGTGCATGCTACGGGAATCACAAACTTTAACACAAGTATCTCTCAAATTCACAACTAATCCATTAGCATGACTCTAATATCACCATCCTCATATCTCAAAACAATCATCAAGCATCAAACTTCTCATAGTATTCAACACACTTTATATGAATTTTTTTATTATACCCATCTTGGGTGCCCATCATATTAGGACTAATTTTATAACCAAAGCAAATTATCATGCTGTTCTAAAATACTCTCAAAATAATGTAAGTGAAGCATGAGAAACCAATAATTTCTATAAAATAAAACCACCACCGTGCTCTAAAAAGATACAAGTGAAGCAGTAGAGCAAAATTATCTAGCTCAAAAGGTATAAGTGAAGCACATAAAGTATTCTAATAAATTTCGATTCATGTGTGTCTCTCCCAGAAGGTGTGTACAACAAGGATGACTGTGGTAAACTAAAAAGCAAAGACTCAAATCATACAAGACGCTCCAAGCAAAACACATATCATGTGGTGAATAAAAATATAGCCTCAAGTAAAGTTACCGATAGACGAAGACAAAAAAGGGGATGCCTTCCGGGGCATCCCCAAGTTTAGGCTTTTGGTTGTCCTTGAATTTTACCTTGGGGTGCCTTGGTCATCCCCAAGCTTAGGATCTTGCCACTCCTTATTCCAAAATCCATTAAATCTTTACCCAAAAACTTGAAAACTTCACAACAAAAAACTTAACAGAAAATCTCGTGAGCTCCTTTAGTATAAGAAAACAAACCACCACTTTAAGGTACTGTAATGAAATCATTCTTTATTTGTATTGTTTTTAAACCTACTGTATTCCAACTTCTCTATGGTTTGTACCCCCCGATACTACTCATAGATTCATCAAAATGAGCAAATAACACACGAAAAACAGAATCTGTCAAAAATAGAACAGTCTGTAGCAATCTGATTCATACACATACTTATTTAACTCCAAAACTTATGATAAATTAGGAAGTCCTAAGAAATTTGTTTACTAATCTTCTTCAAAAAGAATCAACTGAAAATTACGTTCCTGTGATTTATGAAAATTATTTTCGTGCGTGCAGATGTTTCTGTTTTTTAGCAAGATCAAATTAACTATCACTGTAGGTTATCCTAAAGGTATTACTTGGCACAAACACTAATTAAAACACAAACCACATATAACCAGAGGCTAGATGAATTATTTATTACTAAACAGGAACAAAAATTAAAGAACAAAAATAAAATTGGGTTGCCTCCCAACAAGCGCTATCGTTTAACGCCCCTAGCTAGGCATTGATAACTTTAATGATGCTCACATCAAAGACAAGAATTAAAGCACAAAGAGAGCATCATAGAACACATGATAAACACATCTAAGTCTAACATACTTCCTATGCATAGGCATTTTATAAGCAAACAAATTATCATAGCAAGCAAAAATTAGCATATGCAAGGAAGAAGCACTACAAAAAAAAGACACATCCGTGACATTTTGGGCCGAACGATTTTTTTTTCTGTCATACATATGACACTTCTATGATGATAATTGTGACAAAACCCGATATCATCATAGATGTGGTGGGCTCCTACTTCTATGACAAAAAATCATGACAGAAAATGGGCTTTTCGTCCTGGGCGGGCCGGAGATGCAGCTGCATGACATTCTTTGGGCCGTCCATGACGGAAAAAACCATGGTAGAAGCGAGGGCGAGGATAATTTCGGAGAGTTCCCGGTTACTGTGGGAGGTCGGGGGCCGAGCGATGCACATTTCTCTCGTACACGTACGCGCGTGTGTCCGAGGCGTTGGCTCTAACTGAACCCGAGCGAGGCGTTGGGCTCTAACTGAACCCGAGCAATTGCACATCAGGCTACGCGTTACTGAACCCGAGCGATCGATCGATGGCTGTTAACTGAACCCGATCAAGCGATTCCTTCGCTACTGCTGCTAACTGAAGCCGATGGATGCTGCCTCTCTGGATGAACAGTGAGCGTTGCGGGGGGGGGGGGGGGGGGTTGGATGAACAGTGAGCGGTGGTGTTGCCTCTGGATGAACAGGACCCCGTGGTGTGGAGGGCTGGATGAACAGTAGACGGTGGAGGGGTGCCCGTGGAGGGGTGGTTGAACAGTAGCCGGTGGAGTAGCGCGCGGTGGAGGCTGGATGAACAAGAGCCCGTGGATGAACAGTCGCAGGTGGAGGCTGGAGGAGGTCGACGGTGGATGGACAGTAGCTCGTGGAGGCCGGAGGAGGTCGACGGTGGAGATGAACAGTATCCCATGGAGTCCTGTTTTGCGGTACGCCACACCCCTCCCGATGAACAGGACCCCCGCTTCGACTGTAGCACTCCAACACAAGTTTGTTTCATCCGTTTTGCGGTACGCCACACCCCTCTGGATCAACAGGACCCCTGTTTCGATCGTAGGAGGTCTGTTTCCTCCATTTTGCGGTACGCCACACCCCTCCTGATCAACAGGACCCCCGTTTCGACTATAGGAGGTCCGTTTTCTCCGTTTTGCGGTACGCCACACCCCTCCCGATCAACAGGACCCCCGTTTCGACCGTATGAGGTCCGTTTCATCCGTTTTGCGGTACGCCAGACCCCTCCCGATGAACAGGATCCCGTTTCGAACGTGGCCAGTCGAACACAAGGCCGTTTCCTCCATTCAGCGGTACGCCAGGCCTCATTTCCATCGGCTGTCCCGTCCAAGCCCTCCCGATGAACACGACGACGCATTCCGTTCCGACCCAGCCAGTTGGCTCCCCATGAACACGACGATGCTGTTTCTCCATTCCGACCCAGCCATGTACACGAGCCCTGGTCGTACGTATGTGCGAGTAGGCGTTCGAGACCCTGCCCGTATGTACGTACGTGGCCGTATTTTCTTTCTTGCACCCTGGCCGCTGTACGTGTACATGCTACGTGCGCGCCTCTACTACGACACGTGCGCACCTCTACATCGACCAGTATATATGTACGTACACGTTCGCGACCAGAATGACAGCGCTACGTACGCTTCGACCAGGTGGGTCCCGACTGTCAGGCACTTCCTTGCGTGCGAAAATGTAGCTGGTGGGTCCCAGTAGTCAGGGGGCGAATCATTTCTTTTGCTCGGACGCACTTCCTTGCATGCCAAGATGTAGCTGGTGGGTCCCAGCAGTCAGGGGCGTGAATCGTTTTTTTTGTCCGGACGCACTTCCTTGCATGCGAAGATGTAGCTGGTGGGTCCCAGCAGTTAGGGGGGCGAATCGTTTTTTTTGCCCGGACGCACTACCTTGCGTGCGAAGATGTAGCTGGTGGGTCCCAGCAGTCAGGGGGAAACATTTTTTTTTGCAAAATACGGTGGCCCGTCCGGTGGGTCCCCGCTGTCAGGTGGAGGAATAATTATTTTGCGCGTAATAAGGAGGCACTTCCTTGCTGCGGCCGTGGACCCAACTGTCAGCCTCTCCACGTACAGTCCACGTCCGATGGAAGCCGTTCCTTGACCATGTTGACCATGCCACGCCGAGAGCACCAGGGCGGTGGACGACGACGAGGCCTAGGAAGGGGACGATGCGGGGTCAGGGAAGACGCGGCAGTGGATGCCCACGCGTAGAGGAGTATGAGGTTTCACTTGTTCGACTGCGGTGTGAGGCTGCCGTCGCCGCGGAATAACAAGGGGTGTGGGTGTGTAGAGGGATGGCCTAGCCAGCGGTGGGAGTAGTAGGGGGCAGTGAGGCCTCCGCAGTAGCACAGCCGGCCATGGGCAACAGGAGCAGGCGGCACGACCGGCGCTGCTTTGGGTGGCTGGAGCAAGAAGACCAGAGGTTGAAGAAGCACTACGGCCGTTGGATGGACATGTACGGTCACTGGAGCTAGAGTCGTTCATATATTGACTAAAGTTGACAAAGGCCTCTATCCCAGTCAACTTAGTAGGCCCACAAGTCAGCCTCCCACCAAGGTGGGTCCCAGCTAGTAGGGGGGTATTCATTTTTTTGTGCGTAATAAGGAGGCACTTCCGGTGGGTCTGAGCTGACAGCAGGGGGAACATTTTTTCGTGAAATACGGTGGCCCATCCTGTGGGTCCCAACAGTCAGGGGGAAATGTTTTTTTCGTGAAATACTGGTGGCCCGTCCGGTGGGTCCCTGCTGTCAGGTGGAGGAATAATTATTTTTCGCGTAATAAGGAGGCACTTCCTTGTGGCTGCCGTGGACCCAGCTGTCAGCCTCTCCACGTACAGTACTCTTCCAATGGAAGTCGGTCGTTGACCACATTGACCACGCCGCATCGAGAGCAGCACGGCGGTGGACGACCCGAGGTCTAGGAAGGGGACAACACGGAGCCGGGGAAGACGCGGTAGTGGAAGGCTGCACGGAGAGGAGTACGAGGGTTCACCGGTTCGGCTGCGGTGTGAGACTGCCGTCGCCGCGGAATAACAGGGGGTGTGGGTGAGTAGAGGGATGCCCTGGCCAGCGGTGGGAGTAGTAAGGGGCACTGAGGCCTGCGCGGCAGCACAGCCGGCCACGGGAGGCGGGAGCAGAAGGTCCCGCCGGTGCTGCTTTGGCGGCTGGAGCAAGAAGATCAGAGATTGAAGAAACATGACGGTCGTTGGATTGGCATGCAACGGTTACGTCTGCTAGAATCGTTTGTTGACGTATATAATAATTAAAAAAATCTTGCATACACGTCAACTAAACAGGCCCACAAGTCAGACCACTCCCTCTTTTTTTAATAATTTTTATATAGCTCATGGCAACTTCTTATGCAATTTATTGCAGTCGTTTTTTGGTTGGCTAGGGCCAATTTCATATATTTCTGTGGGTTCCAAACTATTTTTAATACCGAAATGTTGAGCCAGATTTAAAGTACTTTGAAGATATATTTAAATTAGGTTAATGCCTAGTGAAATAGGAATCTGAAAATGTGAAAAAATTCAGAAATTATAAAGTAGTTGCCAATTTGTCATCTGTTTTTATATTTACAACCCATTTCATATTACTTTCAGGATTTGCAGGCGTCTTGAAAGAGTTGCAGCCTATCAGGGCGTAAAAAAATAAGTAGGCCTGGATTGGGTATTCTTTAGAAAAAATAAACTGGGCTCATTTTCACGAAGAAAAAATAGCTGGGCTGGTCATATAGTGAACATAAAATATAAGCCTGGGCTAGACGGGCCACAACCCAGTTCAAACCCCGCTCCGTCTCAACAATACCAAACAAAAAAATACTGCTCGAGTAGCTACGTCCGAGGTGTCAGCGGATCTTGTGCTGTTCTCTTGTCTATTGACTATATACGCTCACAATGTCGTGGGTCCCAGATGTCAGGAAAACACTAGGAGGAAGCATTTTATTTTTTCCATACTCTGACGTGGTGGCCCCCTACTGTCATCCTCTCCACGTACTTCTGCCGATTCCTGTTGTTTGTTGACCATGTTGACAACGCGAGAGGGCGGCGCCGCGGCGAGCGCACCAAAGCGCGCGGAGGACGTCGGCATTAACGATTTAGGAGACGGTGGGGCGGCGATGCATGCGCTGAGGCGCAACCAGCCGTGGGAGGCGGAAGCAGGCGGCCCCGCCGGCGCTGGTTTGGTTTTGACAGCTGGAGGAAAACAGGACTGAAGAAACACGACAGACTATAAAAGCAGCAGGAGTACTTAACAACCTTAACTGAAACCAGCAGGGGCACTTAACAACCAATGCTGAAAGCAGTATGAGTACTTATACAGGTTCAACCATACAAAGCACGCCTCGAACAGTGCTACTTTGCCTACAGTTAACCAAGGGTGAGGCCGCCAAGCCCCAGGACAAGGCCCAGGGGCCACCCCGCGCATCCACAACCTTCTAAAAGCGGCTTCATCTCGCAACATGGTCAATAAACAGGATATTCGCTATAGAGCCATGGAAAAGCATGAACATAATCTTCTGTCCTATTCTCCAAGATGGAAGGGCCTTCATTATTTGAGACCACCCATGAATAAGTATCTTTTCACCTCCAAGGGGAATTTAGTAGGTCGACATAAACATCATGTTGTGACCAAGCGCAAGTCTGACCCGACCATGGTCAGGCATCTGCATAGGAACAATAGAACTCGGCAGTTCCTGTTTCAAGAAGATCACAGCTGTAAAACTGTGTATAAGCAATAGTTTGTGAACAACATATATAATAGAAAACAGCTCGTACCATAAGTTTCTCGACTCAGTTGGACCTGTTCAACGAGTGCAGCAGTGGCACACATATCCCACGTGGCCTTCCACCATTGAAACACCCCACAAGGACCTCAAGACGATCAATAAAGTGTAGGAACTTGTGGATGTCGATCCAGTCAACTTTAGTGCCATCAGTAACAGCCGAGTTATTACAGAGTAACAAACGAGCAGACTGCTTAACTCTGAAAAAACCTACACGTGCCACCAATTATAAGAAAATATTAGTTAGAAGTAGCATCTTCGTGAGAGATTCGTTGCTACTTCTAAAGTTAAATTGTGATTAGTTAGACAGAATAGGTGGATTAAGAAGTAATCGAGGCAACAAGCAAGAACCAGATACAAAACTAACATGGATGAACAATTGGAATGACGTCGGGGTGGAAGATCATAGTGAAGATGAGATCAGGTTCTGCTATTTCCATCAACATTCGTGCGCCAACTTTTAGTCCGTAACACTTGAGAAAGTTTATCCAAGTTCGGCAATAAAAAAGCAGCGATCTTCTTGGTTCATGAACCCAACTCGGAACTTATATCCATGGCTTGTCTTCACTTTGACCATTAAACTAGTGTATTCAGTTATGACAAGGCCGAGCATCTTGAGTACATGCGTTCTGGCAGAGCAAATAATACACTGCAGGAAAAATAATATGAGAACACAGCATGTTCAAAAAAGAGGATTCTAGGAACATACTGTGCGCGTTTCAAAATGCTGTGTTAGGATGAGAAGGAACAAGTGTGGCGTCTCGCCGAGGGCGCGGAAACCTGTAGGGTACTCGCACTTTGGGCACTGCAAATGAAACATACTAGATTCAGTAGGAAGAAAAATGCATCAACGGCAGCGGCTGCCATCCTAGGATTACCTGCGACCAAGGGACTTGGATTTATCGGGGATGGATGAAGAATTCGTACCTGGTTCTCTGTGAGAAAACCCTATGCAATCGCCGAGAGGGGGTTTTCTCTGAACAAGCAGGCGAGGGAGAAGGGGATTCAGGCCCAGTGAAATATTGCCGCTTCGTCCGTCCAGCTTACTGCTAAAGCTGGAAAGGGGGGGGGGTTGTGATTTGACGGCTCATTGGGCATTACTGTGGCGCTACGACCGGGGTGTGTCTACCGTGAAGTTGTGCACTCTAATTTGTGCATATGCCACGTGGACCCCGTTGCCGATTGCCCCACATATCAGCGAAAGGAAGTAGAAAGACATGAGTAACTAGTTACACATAAATATATTTTTTGACAGAGAGATACTCCCTCTGTAAAGAAATATACAGATCTTTTATATCACAGGCTCACCTTGCCGAGAAATATACTCCCTCTGCAACGCACGGGCATTATGGGGGTTCAGCTTCTTTTATGGGGGTTCAGCTGAGAATATAATACTCAGATAGGCTCACGGTTCTGGACTTTGGGCTGCAGGCCAACCCTGCATGTTTGGGGGCCCATGTGTTCTACCTCAGCACTTTTCATATTGCAAGCGATCGGTACGGCGCTGTTTTTAGATGCTGTTGGAAGGCGAATACACAAAATTGAATAAAGCACGGCAGCTGTTGGAATGAAATCAAACGACAGTTCCTAACCAGCAATCAGAGTTGCAATTCTATCAACGATATACCATGTGATAAATAATACTGTCGTACTACTTATACACACAGGATACTTGTTCCACCATGCCGGATTATTACATCAAAATCTCTCGGAGGATAGATCAGTTCGGCAGTTGTGTGCTGCTACTGAAGAATTTCAAAGTTGATTTGGACCAGCTCTCCTTGCCGAGAAGGTTCGATTTTGACATCATCCCCTACCGCAAGATATGATTTAGATTGGAACCTTGACCATCCTTTAGCATCAATCATCATGCGACCATCCTTTGTACTTACGGTATATTGAGCAGGTTCATTCACAGCAAGGCTGCGCATGGTAAGAGAAACTTGGCCGCGGTCGCCCAGATTGTTGAACGACTCCCTCGTTGCTCTAGGAATTCTCCGTTTGCAAACAAGAAGACATACCAAAACAGTTAGATCAACACAGTGAATCATGTGAAACAGCATGGAAAGAAAAAAGAACGAAGCACTTGGGCGGCCAATGCTTACCAAGAAGGTGGACATGTCGGTTTTTGTAAGGACTTTGGTATATGAAGTGCGAACTGCAGCCCAGTCTGTTGTCGGTGCAACTGCACGGGCCGGAGCAGATGCAAGTGCAAGTGTTGTGCAGGTGCCAAAGCCGCTGCTGCTGCCGGAGATGGTGCTCCTTGTAGAGCTGGTGCCGGTGTCGGAGCAGGTGCCGATGTCGATGCCCGATCCTCTGATAGATCAGACTGATGCGCTGACGCGGTCGGTGTCCAATCCTCAGCTGGATCAGACTGAGCTGCTCCCGCTGTCAGTGCTAGAGCAACTGCCGGTGCTCGATCCGTTGCTGAAGGTGGTACCGATGTGCGAGATAGTGGCGATCATGTCTGGTCTGCTATGATCAGCTTTCTAACTTGACTAGGATCCGTGACCGTGATCCAGTTTTTTTCTTCATTTCTTTTAAATGCAAGAAGGACTAATTGTGGTGTTTTTGTTAAACCAAGCTACAGTTCATCATAGGGATTTCAGCTTGTACTCAGACAACACACTGATCCAATTTTTTCCAGTAATATAAGTGATGGACAGTGCATTCGTTACTGACACGACATAAGAAGTGAAACCTGTAAAAATAGCCATCGTAGAGCAAACCAAACGGTTTATTCTGTGATGAATGTCACATGGCAAAACCTGCATCATAAAATTGCAAGAAAAGAAAGAAAACATGACATTAAATCAATAAGATTTAGACAGTAAATCAATAAGATTTACTTGATGTGACACGAGTGAATCCTTACCAGGAAATCACTATGTTGAAGTACTAAACAGAAGATTGATCGTCCAACTACGCGTGGCATGCAGGGGCCTCGCCTACTCCCACAAGCAGGACAGTCCAAAGGTCGTGACAAATCGTATGGACCGAACATCCATGGGACTGGAAATCCTGGTGGGTGCGATAAACCCTGCAATGCATACAGATATTGGAGTGTAACCATAATTGATAAACCGTCCTCACAAAAAATATGATCTGGATACTTCAAAATATACAGACTGAATTGAGTGGATAGACATTAACATAGACCATTCTAAGGACTAACCACACACCAAAAGCGGCAGTACTAATAAACAATACAGGGTTCACAAACACAAATCAAGTATTGAACAATAGTACTTAGTACAGACAAGCAAAGTTGCACTAACTAAACTCTGCAGACTATTTCTTGCCACCTACCTACGGGATGAACCCCGCATAATTGACTAGGCCATGGACTTCGTGTGAGATGTCTACATGCACCATCACCATCTTGTCAACCTTGGAGAACCTAACAGAGTGGTCTTTCCACAAATAAACATGATGATGAAGACAGGCCGCATCAGATTTGTTGGGAAGCTTTAAAAGAACCACACCCTTCGTAATCGAAGGCAGAGCCAGGAAATTGTTGTGGTCAAGTACAACCTCGAGAACACGCCTGACAACAATGCTACAGGAAAACACTAGTTCAGGACACGTGGCGACAAGGACACAACAGCTGGATGGTTTAGCAGTAGAACTCATCCCCAGGTCTTCCAGTTCACACGGCATGACTTTGAGAACTTCATCTCCACCGCGGACCTGGTTCTAATTCAAACAGAAACCATATTTTATTAGTACCTCCGTTCAGAAATATAAGATGATTTTCGATACTATACTCCATATATGACTACATATACGCACAGAAATGAGTGAACAAAGACACTAGAACATGTCTTCAAAGGCATGAGAGCAGAGGGATTACATGCAATATCCATAACACAAGTTATTGAGGCAAATATACCCTCTTAAAAGGTAGCATTGATGTTCATAAAGTACTCCCTCCGTCCCAAAATTCTTGTCTTAGATTTGTCTAGATATGGATGTATCAAGTCACATTTTAGTATTAGATACATCCGTATCTAGACAAATCTAAGAGAAGAAATTTGGGACAGAGGGAGTAGTTGAAAGTAATCTATAAGAAATTAGTGTCAACCTCTCGCATGTTTTGCTCAAAAGAGGAATTTAGAACCGTCATTTGGCACACTAAAATCACATGCAAGATCACCCAGAAAGTTGTACTACCAGTACTAGTACTGCATGTTAGATGAAAAAACACGATCAAGATCGAGAAAAAGATCGTCAACAAGAGACATTTCCTGGACTTGCTTAATGAGGGATCCCGGAGAGGGGGCTTGGATAGGGCAATGGCTTTGAGCTTGTCTGCGGTAGTCTCGGCGGGGTGCTTGCGCTTCTTCGTACCATGAGCCTCGACGGTTTTGGCCAGAGCCATAGACATCACGTCAGCCGGTGCTCTAGCGTCCATCCAAGAGAGGAAGCTGAGAGAGAAGAGTGAAAGGAGGAACGAGATGAGGGAGAAGCGAAGCGAGTGGGGGTTTTCCTTCAAGAGAGGAAGCTGAGAGAGAAGAGTGAAATGATGATTGCTTCGTCCGTCCAACTTACTGTTGGAAAGGAGGGGGTTTTGTGATTTGACGGCTCATTGGGCATTACTGCGGCGGTTCGATCGGGGTAGTCTACCGTCACTCTACTACGGAGTAATTTAGTGCATGGCTGGTGGACCCAGGTGCTGGCTGTCCCACACGTCGGTGAAAGTGAGTAATTTAGTGCATGGCTGGAGGAGGATCCGCACGGTAGAGCGTGTCCACTATTTTTCTAAAGAAAAAAATGATTACAGCAAGCGTTTCCACTCTTACGACGGAGGAGTGCGAAACACGGCAGCCACTTGCACATACACAGTGCTCCTACTACTAAGCATGTGCAGTGGTTCATACGTCAGTACTACACAATCTTGTTGCTAGTGTAGTAAGATATGACGATAACAAATGATGTTGTGCGCATGTCAACTACTCCTATATGTAACATAGTACCGCTTTTTCGACTGTCCGGTCGAGATGAATGGTGATATCAATGTTAACAGAACTAGGTCCACAGCGCACGGAGAGTACGGTGCTACAGTACTCCACGAAACATCAACCATATGAAGCACAAATAGTGTTAGGCAGGGTGTATGAAGGGTGCACGGGATGGGAGCAAAAGTTCCTTTCTCGACCCACTTTTGGGTGTTTGGCAGAGTGCATGAAGGGTGCATGAGTCCACACTAGTAGGTTGACAAAAATACACGAAGAGGAAACAACTATATTGAGATGAGAATGCAACCAAACACACCCACACGCTTCATGCTACAGTGACTGATTTGCACTGTCTGAGTTTGATCCAACGATCATGTTGCGCCGAGACATGGACATGCCCATGCAGACGGCGCCTAAACACCACCAAAGCCCCTCTGCTTCTCGAGGCGCATGGCGTTGGTGATGCAGGGTGCAACCACCCGCAGAGCCCGCTCCCGGTCGACGGGAGCCAGCTCGTCAAAGACGGCGTCCAATGGCATGAATGGATTCCGGTGACGGAGCCCTGAAAGGATTCGCCCGGCAACGGCGACGGCAGCGCGCAACCCCTTCTTGTCCAGCTCAGCCCCCACCATCGCGCGGAGACGGCTCAGCTCCTCGGAGATATAGGTGAAGGAGACCAGGTCAGGAAGCCGCACCTCGTTGAAGTCGACCGGGTGGTCGAACGGATTTAGCCCGACGGCCGGCATCGTCGCGCTGGCACGACGGTAGGCATCACGCAGCCGCAACACGTGCATGGCAACTTGGTTCACCAAGTGGCTGAGGCGATCCTGGACCTCATCACGATCGGCCCGCTCGCGCTCCAGCCGGCTCCCCTGACGGCCTATCGTATCTCCTGCTTTCTGCAGCAACGCTGCCGACGCCTCGAGCATCTTTGTGGTGGATGTCTGCCGCTTTTGAAGCTCCGTGAACTCCCGCACATAACAGAGGAGCATGACACTCCTCTCCTCCTTGAGCTCACGGAGCTCCACGTCCTTGGCCCTGAGCTCCGCATCCTTGGCATGGAGCTCCTGTATCAGGTGCCTCACCTCGGACTCCGTGATCCGCTGTGCTGCCATGGCACCCGGTAGAAGCAATGGGGAGAGGAAGCAAAGGGGGCGAAACGGCTGAAAGGCAACGCAATCTACGGGAAGGCGGAGGGAGCCAGCCGAGGAGCGGGGAATCTTTTGGTTTTCACCACGGTAAAACACCATTCGATGACTTCTCACATCAGGGAGCAGTGGGTTTTTACAGGCGGAGTCATCGTGACTAATTGCTGCCGCGCCTGCTCCCGTCAATCAAAAAATTAAAAATCTTGCCGCGCCTGCTCCCGTCAATCAAAAAATTAAAAATCCTGCCGCACCCAAACACCAGAGCAACGCCGTGGTGGATATTAAAATTTACCTGCCGGCAAGTAGATAAAAAAAGGGGTGAAAGAACAAATGTGGCGGCGGCCTAGCTAATCGGTCGAACTAGCCCAACTAGCTATCCACCGTGCTTCACTGATGTACTCGGCGGGAAAGGTGGTCTTTCGTGATTTGATGACTAATTTACTTGCTTTCGTGCTACGACCGAGGAGGACCCAGAAAACGCGCGGTAGGGCGTCCCACGTCAGGAAGAATATATGCGTGCACCACCCGGGAGGACCCCGAAACCGTGCGGTAGGGTGTGCCACGTCTCGGCACGGAGGAAAAATGTGCGTGTAAAAATATACTGTATCAGACGTAGTACCTATGGTTCGACCTCAGGACCCAGCCAGTTGGTCGAAAACACCCCACTAGCCACACAGCTTCATCATGCAAACGTGGCACAGAGGATAGATGTGGTTAGCTCCGTTTCGACCAGCCACAACTTCTCTTGTTCTAGGCGATTTGTCTATTTTCCAAGCTTTTTTTAGTTGTAATAACACCACGACAAGCTAGCGCCCTCGCTCTTCGTGTGTTCTCGTGCAAAGGTTAGACGATGGAGAGAAGATAGATTGAGATCGCAGACCTGGGACCCACCAGTAAGTGAGACAACGGTCATGCACGTGTTGACGCGGCACTCCCTCTACTCTACTCAACGCAAGTACTGTATAGAATCAAGTTATGGGAGAAAGCCAACAACCGTTGTTGTTTCAGGCTATCGACTTACACTTTGTAGTCCAGGTTGCCAGTTCGAATCTCGTCTTTCAGATTTGTTAGTTTTAGGTCCAAATTTGATTAATGACAAGTGGGACCCCCGTGTGTTGTTCCGATATTTCAGTGTAGGATGGTTTTTTTGACCAAACACTTTGCGTGGTTAGACAAGTAATGACACGAGTTACACATATTTTGCAAGTTTACGAACAAAAATGACAGCGGCATAGAATATCACATCCACCCCGCAGCTTAGATACTATGGTGATACGAGTTTTTACACCGTTGGAAGTGAGATCCAATGGCTTGGGAGTAGTCTTTGTAATTATGCACAATTTCCAAACTCTCCAAAGGTTTTTTTGCAAATAAAACATTCAGGCCTCGTGTGTGCCGCTGCATCTTCGATCCAACGGCTCCCCGGTGGTCATATTAGGTGCTCCTCGTAGCTTAATTACCCGCTATGGTGATATGAGCATCTAGATCGTATGATCAGTGATGAGATGGCACATGCATAGTACTTGTACTTTTTGCACATTTCCCAAACTCTATCAGCCGTATATTGCAAAAACATTCAAAGCTCCTACTGTGGGCCGTTAGATCTCAGTGAACTCGTATCACCATAGAATCTACGGTGCGGGAGCACCTCATATTCTCCCGTGCGAGAAAACATAAGGTGATATCGCAGCTTGGATGCTACGGTGATACGAGCTTGGAGGTCGTTTGATCCGAGATCCAATGGCATCTGAGCAGTCTTTGTGCTTGTAAGCAGTGGCCGAACTCTTTTGGGGCTTTTCTGCAAAAAACCATTCGAACCACTGAGGAGGTGTTGGGTCACAAATCCAACGGCTCCGAAGAGCTTGTATCACCGAAGCATCTAAGGTGTGGTAGCACATGATATTCTTACATACAGGAGAATATGATGTCCTCCTTCATCTTAGATGCTATGGTTATACGAGCTTTGAGGTCGTTGGATATGGGATCCAAGGGCATCTGAGTAGTTTTTGTACAAATTGTGTGCAATTCTCAAACTCATCAAGGTTTCCTGCAAAAAAATTAGACACATCATGTGAACTGCTATATCTCAGATCTACAAGCTCCAAGCAATTCGTATCGGCATATAGCATCTAAGGTATGGGGGCACATGATATTCTCCCGGGGAGGAGGGGTGGGGGGTGCACAACCAATCGGTGGTTGGGAGGGTGGGGACAAATATAATCTAAACAACCCTAAATAGAGCTCCACAATTTTATCTAAGGTCGAGGGGTTGACCCCCGACAATCATAGCTCCGCCTAAACACAACATTTGCATGTACTGTAGTACTAGACTTAATATTCATGTTTCAGTTTCATGTTCATTTTAAATATTGAACTGAGGACCATGGATGTCTTACATTTTGCTCCCTTCGTTCCTAAATATTAGTCTTTTTAGAGGTTTCAAATGGACTGGCACATACGGATGCATATAGACATAATTTAGAGTCTAGATTCACTCATTTTGCTCTGTATGTAGTCACTTGTTGAACTCTCTAAAAGACTAATATTTAGGAATAGAAGGAGTATTTTTGAATTCGTGTCATACATGCATGGTTTGGAAAAATAGATGCACTATACTTATTGGATTGTTGTTGTGTTCGTGCGTGTCTCTCTCTATCTCTCTGTGTGTGTGTATGTGGTCATATGCTTGATACTTAAAAAGTTTTCTCACCTCAATATTGTTCATCTTTTAAATTTGAATTTGCATTGGAAAACTTACTAGGGATACCATGAAATGTGAAATCCACGTTGAGATCACTATATCACAAACTCACTCTAATTCAACAACTCGTCATAAATCAATTACCACATTGAGATTAGTATTTGCAAGGAAAATATGGGTATTGTAATACACATAGATTCGTTTGGCAATTTAAAAGGTTCCTTTCATATTCTTGAATGGTAGGACCCAACGGCGTACCAGCCAGACCTTGGCTCGTGTTGATCCTAAAAAAATTAAAAAAATTGAAAAAACCGGGCTCGTGTCCTTCGGTGGCGTGCGTGGTACGCACATTAGGCAACCCCAACCAGTCGAGCCTCAGTCGAAATATCTGGCGGCTAGAATTCCAGCCATAGGAAATTCCCCTCATGTCCCCGGTCCATAATGACTACCGATGAACAACGGAGGGATGCTTTAGTAACTAGACAATGTTACCTACCATGCCGAGCACGGTTCAATTCCCTCGGTCGCCGCTCGTCAAGGTCACCCGTCAACTGCATTGCCTAGTACTACTACTACTACACCAGGGTGAGCACAGAATTGAGCCCGTTTGTTCGTGCCTAGTACTTGAGTTAATATATCAGGCAATGCACTGGTACGGAGGGATTATCCTTTTACTCTGCATATATAACTTGTGTGAAGTCTAACTAAGCAAAATGTTTGACCAAATCATTTCTTAAGAAATACAACAGGAGAGATGTACGGCTTGAAAATTTATTGCATGATGCAGGTTATGATATTGTTTCGAATCCTGGATCTTAAATTTCAGAAAATCCAAAAGTGAGCATAAATTCTTGAAATTGAGCATGGTCACGTGATATGGCAAAAATATTACTTCGTAAGTTTTTTCTTCAATTCGAGACAAGCTGCTTATGACAAGCTGCACAAATGAAGAGCCAAGGTATTTTGGAACAAAGACCTGTCACGTTAAAGCGAACGCTTTCACTATTCCGTGGGCATTTACGTGCCGCCACGAGTCCCCGCTTCTCATCGGCAGGTGTCGTCCGAGCAAGCGTTTGAGTCGACGGGAGGCGTGCGAGCAGACCGCTGTGCCGACTGTCAGGGAGGCGTGCGAGCAGACCGCTGTGCAGACTCACCGGGAGGCAAGCCCTTTGACCAGGCTCCGCCGCCCACCGTCGTCCCAACTGCTCCCACATTTAATGTCGCCGGTGCCGCAGTTTAAAATCAACCCCGCACTACCCGGTATCGCTACAATCTTCTCTCTTCCTCTCCGATTCTCCTGTCGTCTACCTCCAACCAGCCTGACCTAAACGTACGCCATGCCGCATCACGTTGGTCTGCCCCTTAGTGTTCCAGTTTCCTGAGGAAGACACCCAGCCGGAGTCTCAAGAGCATAAGGCACTTTGGGACGAGCTTGAACTGGCCTTGCGGGAAGACGCCACGCCTGTCCCCGCTCCCGTTCCGGCTCCCGTCGCCTGACTGCACCAGCGCCCATCCTCGTGGCATTTATGGGCTGGGAGCCGCACATTATCGCCGAGCTTGATCCCACGGGGTTCCACGACTTTCACGCACTCGTGCACCTTCCAGCGCATGCACCTGCGCGTGCACTAATGCGCACTCCCGTGCCGGTGCCTGTGCACCTGCCAGCGCATGCGCCTGCGCGTGCACTGACGTGCAGGCTCATGCCGGTGCCCGTGCACAGGAATGTCTCCACCGCGCCGTTGACATCGCGTGTCCCCGCGCGGGTGCCAGTGCCCCCCTCAGCGGCATGGATGGCCGCCGTCGACCGCTTCTTTGCACCAACGCCAGTCGCCTCCTCCCGCCAGTTGACTCGCTCCAAAGTCCAGAATATTTTGGCCTTCCTTGAATCTAGGCTAACGTCCAGGAGTACGCCAACAATGGCGCAAGACGCCGCCGTCGCTGTCGGTCAGTGGCCCGACTACACACAGAGCACGGCAGAGGAGTCGCTTCCCACCGCGAGATGACACACATAGTACTAAAAATAATAATACATGTTATCCATTAATTAGGCTGTGGTAATATAAAAACATTA
The DNA here is from genome assembly GCA_963921465.1 of Triticum timopheevii. Classification (NCBI taxonomy): domain Eukaryota; kingdom Viridiplantae; phylum Streptophyta; class Magnoliopsida; order Poales; family Poaceae; genus Triticum; species Triticum timopheevii. The sequence goes on from OY997266.1 coordinate 131,524,607, forward strand.
TGTGAACAAAGGGGGGTACAACAAACATTGTTGTTCTACGTATATTGCCTATTAACGTGCGGCTTGAAGGCCCGGTCGCATGTTCGATCCCCGTCCTTTATTTTTTAATTTGTATATGGGTCCAAATTTGTTTCATGACATGTGGGACCCTCGGTGTGTAGTTTGTAGCACTTTAATTTGTGGGTCGAAATTTGTTCCATTCCAAGTGGACTATCGGTGTGTCGTTTTGTAGCTTATTTATAATAATTAAAGATAACAACATAGTTTTTTCAATAATACCATGGTGTGACGTTGAAGGCGAGAAAGGACGTGCGAGAGAGCGATGACCGAGCTAGAGGGAAATCAACTAGGGGAGTTGCGTGGGTTGCAACGGTGTTTGGAGCAGTTGTGGGCCGAATGCTATGAAAATATAATCTAAAGCGACCGGAATAAATGCCTACACAAATTAATCCAAGGTTCGAGTGCCCCTCGCAATGTAAATAGCTCCGGCTTTGCGAGGGATGGAGATGTAGTAGCTTCAATGCATGGAAGATACGGTGTGATAAATCGAGGTCAATTGAGAGACATATAGATAGAGAGACAAAGTGAGTGTGGTCCGACATTCATTGAACAAATATATATGCTCTGGAGAGATATTGTCCGGTTGAGCTTTTGGCAAGGGTGAGGGCTGTAAGATAGAGCTTGAGAGATGATCCAGTCACAGACGCGTAGATATGTTTTGTGCGTGGGAGGAAGCAAGGTCAACCGATCACATAGGGCCGTGCGATCGAGAGAGTGAGACGGGTTGGAGAGACTGACCTAGATAGACAATGTGCGTGAGAGAGTATACAATGTGAATAGGTCGAATTGGGCTCAAACATGGTGATATATCATTTTTGTCCGAGAATGAGCGAGGTCAATCAAGACACACACACACACACACACAGAGAGAGAGAGAGAGAGAGAGAGAGAGAGATTGAGTGAGCGTGGCCCACCATGAAGTCGAAAGAGTGGCGGCGGCTTGGATGGACTGACCTAGATAGACAATCTGCGTGAGAGAGTATAGAGTGTGTCGATCAAGGCCCAAACATGGAGATATATCATTTGTGTGTGAAAGAAAACGAGGTTAAACGAGACTCAGATAAAGAGAGCGAGATTGAGCGAGTGTGGCCCGTCGTGCGGAAGAAAGAGTGAGACATTCTCGAGGGAGTGACCTATATATACAACGTGCGTGCGTGCACACGAGAGGTTGGGGGGGGGGCTAGATAGGCAATGCATGTATTTAGCGCGAGAGGGTGAGAGGGAGAGGGGAGACAGAGAGAGAGAGAGAGAGAGAGAGAGAGAGAGAGAGAGAGAGAGAGAGCTCATCATGGGGTGCAATGGCGGGTGTGTGAGGTAAATACATTTGGTAACAGAGTGGAAAAAGGGGTTGTGTAGTTGAGAGACTTAGAGATCGAAACATGGAGAGAAAGAATGAACGTGTGTTGGAAACCGATAGCTTCCTAAGGTGGTTAGGAGAGGAAGATTGACCAATACAGGAAGTATGTAGCATTTGTGCGGGGGGGGGGGGGGCTAAAAACAACATTTGAATGTACATAGTACGTGACTTAATATCGATGTTTCAATTCGGTGTACATTGTAAGATTTTAACCGAGGACCATGCATACAGGTAATTATTTCAAATTCGTGCCATATTAAGTTTTGAAAAGTTGACATTGACTCAATTTGTTGTGCTTTTTTGTAGGTCATATGTTTGAATCCATCCAAAAGTTCTCTCACTACCATGGTGTTCATCATATACATATGAATTTGTATTAAAAAAGTAGCATGGATATAGTGAAATGCGAAATCCACGTTAGAATTGGAGATCGCTACGTGACACACACTCTAATTCAAATAACTAATTATGTGACACACACTCTAATCCACGTGGATACCGTTTCGATTTTTTTTTTCAAATAACTCCTCATTAATTAATTTATAGTACTCCCTCTGTTCACTTTTATAAGACCTTGAAGACATTTTAGACAATGTGCAAAACAGTTCATTTTAAGTTGTCTGAAATGACTTACAAAAGTGAACGGAGGGAGTATCTCGTTTCGAATGACTAATTATTGCAAGGAAAACACGAGCCTGGTAATACATACAGATTCGTTTGCAAATGAAAGAAGATTCTTTGCATTCTCAAATGTAGGCGCACCAGGCAGACCAGGGTCGTGTCGGGGTGGATGCTGCTTCGGTGCCTTAAAGGCACCTGCCTTAGGGTCACTGACATGTGGGCTAGCCACCTGTTGGGCCCACATGTCATGGACACAAAGGCAGGTGCCTTAAGGCACCGAAGCATAGTCCTGTCGGGGTGGTCACGTGTGTCGGACGGACGCGTAGCACCCAGTCACCCACCCCCTACCTCCCTCCAACTCCCCCACCCCCACCCCCCACCCACCCTAAAAAAAGGACGACGACAAAATAAGTTCGCGCTTCCACGTTTTGGATTAAAATATTTGGCGGCCCCAATTCCAGCCCTGCAAAATCTCTCTTCTCCACCATCTCCTTCCGCACCCAGATTGCTCAAATCCCTAATTCACCGCCAACCCAAGCAAAGTTTGAATCGCCCCTCGTCTCGTCTCTTTCCCCACCTCTGTACCGGACGACGACGACGAAGACGACGGTCGCGCTTCACCACCGCACTGGAGCTACCTCATCTACGCCCTCGTCCACCGCACCAGGTGGTCCACCGACCATGTCGGCCGCCGCAACCGACGTGCCTCACAGACATCGAGTTCCGCCGCATCAGGTGCGCTTCACCGATGCCGTCCCCAACTCACCGGGGCTACTTCACCGAGCACATCATCGCACCTCCGCCCCCCAAGGCTGTTGGGCCTTCACCAACGGTCTCATCCACCGCATCGTAGCGGTCCGCTGCCACTCAAGATCTGCATCTGTGTGCGGCCAGCCAACGCCAGCACATCACCCTCAATGCTCTGAAGTGACCCGCACTCTAGCTAGGCGAGCATGCCCAAACGTCGGCCCGAACTAGGTATCCACACATCACTCCCTTGTGCACTATTCCGACGATGTTTGGATATCCTTTCACTACTCTCTTAGCTTAGACGCCTATGCAACTCTGACTTTAACTCTTATTTCTTCTGGAGATATCATCTGAAACAAGCAAATCCATTTTTTAGCGAAGCATGACGGCGCTACGGGATCTGGTACACATCCTGCACACTCGTATAACCTTGTAAGTATCTGTCCTCCGGTACAACATCAAGGTCGATTCCACTTATTTGATCAACCATTCGCCGTGTCAAAAATGCAGAGGGGGATGCAAGGAGCACAAGGCCTGCACATCCAAGCAAGTGGTAACATGGACTTGTACATGGAACATCCCAAGCGCAAGCAGAGCTGCAGTGAGCCTGTACAATGAGCTAGCGTAAGTCCCTGCATTTCATTTAATTCGTACTGGCATTCATGTATGATTTGTGTGCAGTGGCGAATCCACGAATTCAAGTTACCAGGGGCGAACATTTAACTTAAAAAATACGAAGGCACTTGCACTCCGGAAATCAACATAACTTGAGAAATGTGAAGCTACATGCACTTTGAAAACCAGCTAATGATCCAAAGTAGTTCAGATTATAAACACTAAATGATGCAAGCACCAAAAAACACAAAATGCATTATGGTGTACAAGGAATACAAACATGGTCTGTACCTGCTTGAATTATTCATTCTCTGGCTGAAAATATCGAAGTGTAATTGCACCTATAACCAGTGCGCAAACTGCATATCAATATATCTATCCTGCACAAGTATGCCAATAGTTTCAAACAACAGATTAGAAAAGTATTTATGCTATGTTGTCATAATACGGGGACTTTTTGGTAGATGGCCTCGACGTTTCCTCAAGCTATGAAAATGCACTATAATTTGCTTGTCATCAATGCCTGCAAATCTCTGTCTCTCTCAACATAGTAGATCATCATTAGACACTAAATCCTTCAATGAGCTTGCAAAATGCTTGCATTAGATCCCTCATTAGACACTATATGTTCATCACCAGGAGCATGTAAAATGTTTGCATCAAATCCTTCATTAGCAGTCTGTTCATTAGACACTACAGGCTCAAGAACAACATGAGCTTGTATGTTTGCACCGGAAACTTGATTAGATACATCAGATTCAGTCAGTTCAGTATTGATTGGGGGAGTTATAAAATAAGTAGAAATTGGTTTCATTTTCTCATCCCTACATACAAGCAGTTTTACAACACCGTCAGGTTTAACTATTGGCCAGAAATTGAAGAGTTGAATTAGATATAATCAGGGATGTGATGGACCTGCTTGTTGCACATGCTACTCTTGCAAGCTGCGACTGTCCGTTTGTGCAAGCTCGATGCCATGCCCGTGCTGCCGCCGCTGTCTCCCACGCAGGCTACACCCAGGGTTGGATCTTCATCTTCTTGTCCTTCCGTTCGCTTGAAGCCCGGCGACTGCTCTCCAACGAGGGCGCGAGGAAGTGTTGTGTCGGTCTGTCCAGCGGCGGGTAGGTTAGGAGCGAACCAGACTGGAGGCTGGAGTGAATGAATTGGGATTTTTCCTGCTGTTGATCGATATGGGAGGCGCTTGTTTGGTCCGCGAGCCTGCTATAGGGCCTGCCTTGCACTTATGTTATTGGCCCATCCAAATTGAAACATTTTTCTTCATTTTTTACATTGCCTGCTCGTGCGTTGGGACAAACAAAACTAGCATGGGCCAACCTGGACGACTCAAACTAGGTGCACACTTTCCAGCCACCTGAGGCGGCCGCCCATACCAGCCCCTATGGTGGCGTCGCCCCTTTTTGCGTGTATGATTGGATAGTGAAAAATATTCTAGTGGCGCTTTTGATTTACCCACAGAATGGTTGAATTGCTTGTTTCTATGAACTGAGTTCGCCAATAATGTGAAGGATGCTAGTATTTTCATCCTATTGTAGATTGCTTAGATCTCGATATGCCAAAAGTAATCACATGAAATATACAGTAAAAGCCAGTGTGATGTGTGTGGCTACAACTAGTCTGACTACATGTCCTCATATAACATATCAAGGATGCACCATCTTACCAGATTACCCATTTGACTTACCAATGCAGTGTGGGAAGAAAGAAGTATTGGGACTGCGTATCCAAGCAATTGATGCCATGGATTCCTTCGTACAACCTTGTAAGCGAAAAAGAAGTTGCAGTGTGCCTGTACAAAGAACTAGCGTAAGTTCAGTTACCTGCTTCTCAGAATTTTAGTTAGACACTTATTGCAAAATTGTTCAATTACGTTGCTTGGCTTAATTTAGCTTGCTACTAATTACATAATGCCACAACCTGTTAATCATATTGTAGACTGCGCCTATCTATGTGTTTGATACTTACTGTTAGGAATTACCTGTTTGCCTTAACTTAAATATCTACTTGTTTGTTTAACTGCTTTGCTGCTGCAACAACGGGTTACAATGATGTTAATAACTACTTTTCAGCATCCAATTGAAACTCTTTAATTCCTTGTTTGTTTAACTGGTTTGCTGTTATAACTCCCAGTTGAGATGTTTTGCTAACTTCAACTTTTCTGAATCCAATCAGAACTTTAATGGCAAAACAGGTTAGCCCAAGATCAAAGAGAGAGGTTCCCATGGATGTTGCATCATCCCACAACAGTGGCACCGGCCCAATCGTGCATTATGAATTGCCAACTGCTGATGCTCTAGAGGCTAAACTAGTGGTAGAAAGAGATTCCGCTTCTGCACTTAGAGATGAAGTTGACATGTTGAGGAAGCAAACAACACAATCACAAGCAGTACTCAAGACAACCATTAAATATTTGGTGGATTTCAAAACGAAGCAAGCTGAGACTGACCAGATTGTTAAGGTCCTGAAGGAAAAAAGGAAATTAAATTCCTACTTGGTAAATCATAGGTGGAATGTTCTTTCCATCGTTGAATAACCTTTGTGTTGTCTGTTCATGTAATCAATCAAACCATTTGTTTTAGAGATCATGTAATAATTGTTTTTTTTGTTTTTTTGTTTTGTAATTTTATTTGAGCACAAGTTTGTATTAATTAATAAGACTCGGAGACATTTCATTTGGATTGTTGTGCCAGACCTACAAATATGCCAATCGGGCTGAATGTGCATATAGTCTATAAGTGTTTATATGTCTGTTAGTTCTGTACATTCTTGGTTGATTGACTTGGTATTTGAATCTTGATACATTGCTTATGTACATATCTAAATGGGAGTGCACATTATGCCGCGTGTGACATTTGAGTTGGACATGAAGTGTTCCAAATATTCGAATTCACCTTAAACTGGATTCTAGCTTCTGAATTTGAGTATCGACATTTGTAAACCATATTCATATATGACAGTGGAATACATATTTGTCGTCCTTTTGAAGATATATAAAAACACATAGAATGATTTATAAAGATTCATATAGGAATACAAAATGGATTCGAATTTAGTTGCCAGGGTAAACGTGGATGCTTATTGTCCCAAAATTCGAAAGAAGTGGCAAAATGTCCACTCCCACATCGGCTGCCCGAAGCCAAGTGTTTGGGAGATGGAAATTACTGTCTACCCATTACAGGGACAATCCATCGGCCTGATTTCCACTGCTCTAAATAGGGGTAGATAGTAACTTCAATTAGACGTGACACGACCGCCTCTGAGCCCATTCCTATACGGTGTGCGTCAAACATGGGAGGCAAAACACATTTGATTCAAGATCGTCCGAAAGACCTCTGTTTCTCCCTCTATTCCCCATTCATACACGGTGGGCGGCAAAACAAACTCGACTCGGCCGAAATCGATGTAGGCAAATATTTTCAATAGGGGCAGGTTTGTAACTTCACTCAGACGTGACACAACCGCCCTACCTGTCAGCCCCGTTCATACACCGTGGGTGCCAACCACCCTCTCCTCGCTCGAAATTGCTCTGGGCAAATATTGGCGAGATGCGAGATTACCGTCCTATCCCCAACCGACGAGACGTCCAAATTTTAAACGGGGGATAAGTTCGTAACTTTCCCATATTTCAGACAGGCGCGTCCCAAAAACATGGTTCCCCGTACCTCTCCCTCCATTTTCCCATTCATACACCACCCGCGCTAGAACACCCCATCCCCATACCAGCCTCCGTCCGCCACCCCATCCATCGCCGTCGTCCTCCACCACATCCATCGCCACCGTCCTCCACCATGCCGGAGCGCCTACCAAGACCGCGTCGTCCACTGCTAGAGATGGACGTTTCTCATCCACGGCGACGGACCAATAGCCTTGCATCGCATCCTCTCGCTTCATCGGCACCGTCGTCCTCTTTGCCGGGGCCGCTCACACGACCTTCTCTTCCACCGCAACGGGACCTATCCCCCGATGCACCCGTCTACCGTCGCAGATCTGCTTCAACGCCAATGACAGCCATCGCACCCCCGATGCCTACACGGCGCCGCAAGAGAGGTGGTACTTCATATCTCCTCAACCTTTTGATCTCAACCAGAAAATAGATCTTAACTTGGTTACTCTACTTTCTTTTCAGCTCTTAGAATTTATTTCTTAGTTCGAAGCAAACAATGGATGCTAAATATCATTTCTTCGGTTTGCAGCTTCAAATCTGCCATGGCACAACCATAATACGGTTTAATTGATCATGCTTAGGGTTTAATTGATCATGTTGGTTCCGTGGTGGTTTCTGTAATAGAAATCGGAGGGGAAACCCTCTTTTGCTAAAAAAATATGCTTAGAGTTTCCCCCTTTTATGATCACTATACGATCAGAATACGTGCTTCGTGTCATAATAACATTGCTCCACCCATCAAGCTAAACAAGCTTAGTTGTTCAAATACGAATCTGATATTATTAAAACAGAGTTGTTTAATTGGTCAGCTAAATGTTCCTAAATTAGTTTCGAATTACTACTGCAAGCCAGGTTTGTTGACAATTTTACTTGTCTTTCTTACTCATTCGATATAATATCCAATTATTCACGTCGATTAGTTGCAAACAATAAGTGCTAGACAAACTTCTTCATTCAGATTTTGGATGGTCTCTTACTGCAGTTACAATTCTGCATACTTGTCCTAGTAAGCTCACAAGTAAATGATGATTCACTACATCTATGCTTGCCTTGTCATATTTGTTGTCAATATTCTGACTACTGCAGTTACAATTCTGACTACTTCTTATGTTTTCATGAATCTCAGATTCTGAACAACATCATAATGATTATGAGCTTGCGTGCATGAAAAGAATAAAGCAGAACAAAGTCATGGTTGTCAAACTTGGCACTAAGGGACTGAAATCAAGTATGGATGCAATGCAATGCAAATGCTCTCCACCTACAGATTCATGCTCAGAATATGATCCTAACAGTGATTCTGAGCTAGAGGGAGACCTAAGTCAATGTAGCTCCCTAGTGGAGGAGTCAGAGAAAGATGCCCTATCTTATTCACCCATCAAGGTACTTGCTCTAACTTTCCAGGGTTACATTGCTCGCACATATCTTGCAACTGATGCTTTGCATTGCTTGTACTTTGTTGAACTGCCATTAGCTTAGTTTACACATCGTGTATGTGAATATGCCCTGCCTATCCATTTTCAGTACATATTCCATCTGACATCATACCATATTTATCCATTCAAATGCTGTTCTTGTGTATTAGACGTTCAAAAGGAAGAGGGTGGTTGCTGATCGTGGAGGAGCACAAGCAAAGTATTTGGAAAAGGTAGTGGCACCTGATAAATCAAATAGCCCATTAGGTGTAGTTGCAATATCACCTGACCCACAAAACACCCCAACTCTAGCAGACTCTAGCCCTACTACACTGGTCATTTCTGATGCCCCAACTCCGCAGACCCCAACTGCAGCAAACAATATGATTATGCCAGTTGACATAGCACCAGCTGTACGACGCAAAACCCCCATTCCAGCAAAGAGTACACCAAATCCAGTTGCCAAATCCCTTTTCGAACCAGAGAGAGCCCCAATTGCAGCAAATAGGACCCCTGTTCCATTTCTCCCCAGTTTGGAAGACGAAGCTTATGTTGTTTTCAGGAACTTTTTGCGCATCTTTCCTTCATGGAAACATTATACCACAAACACAAAACAATTTCCAGTCTTCCTCCACAACTTACGCGTAAGTAATGTACTAATGTTATTCATGGTCATTAGTGCATATGTTTCTGCTGATAGAAGACACAAGATTTCATTCTTTTAAATAGGCGAGGAGCAAACTGGATTGTGATGACGAGCAAGGGTTGGTTGCACTTTTCAAGCACTCGTTGATGAAGTATCGTTCCTACCTGAGGCAAGCGCACTTCAATGGCAAGCCTCTGAACAAAATTTCTGTAAAGTCTCCGGTGCTACATTTATCCGAAGGTGACTGGAATAATCTTGTTACACATTGGTCTCGGCTGCAGCGTAAGGTAATGTCTATGATATCTCATCACAATTTGAACTACATTTCTGCATTTGCCTTAATGTCTCACTTGTACGAAAACTGTTAGCAGAAGAAAATTCGTTCTCAAGGGACCACAGAATCTCGCAACTATACTGCACACTACATTGCTCTTGTGAGTACCTCTTGCCTTGTATGACCATACTTACTTTCATAGCTGTTTGATTATGTAGCATCACTGCACATTTTAGCCTCGTAATCGTCCATTTGGTGGACATTATAAGATCCGTATGGACTCTTACATAAATTTAGAATCAACCCAATGCTTTTGAAGAGGTTTAGCTCTGCAGTCCTCTTGTAAGGACTGAACGTGGTCTATCAATGTACTTACATTAATAGCTACTCCCTCCGTCCCATAATATAAGAACGTTTTGTACAGTACACCAGTGTTCAAAACACTCTTGTATTATGGGAAGAGGGATTGGTTCATTTTGTAGCATTCTGCATCTTATCTCCCTCGCCCACCATTTACTAAAAAAGATCAAATCTATATTTAATCTTACCAACAAGTAGAATACACAGACAATGCCAGTGCAGAAGTGTAGCCCATTGCTCTTGTCAGTACATTTTGTCCTGTAATGCTTGTACTTCCAGGGATTGGTAGTTGATTATGTAGCATCAATCTGCATCTTATCTTCATTATCCTCTATCCCTTCCAGTATTATCATATCTATAATTACTCTCTACAAAATGTAGAGTACAGGCAATGCTTATGAAGAAGATTCTGTGCTGAAATTCTTGAGTTATCCTTCCCTTGACATGGAGAAGGGCATTATAAAGCCGGTGTTAACTGTTAATGTAAGTCAGTCCTTCTAAAGCCTTATCCTCAACTGATGTTTAATTTTCTCATACTCCCTATCATTTACTGTTGTTTAGTTTGCTGTTTCTACCAAAATGCATGTTCGCAAGAACCGTAAGTTCTAAGTTTTACTTGTAAAACCAAATTCCTTATTCATACCATGCACATTACTTAATACTCCCTATATGTATGCTTGTTTTTGTGGATCTATAATCTAGTGTGTGGTGAAGCAGCCCACGTTTGCACCTTGTCATCTCCTGTTTTATCTTACTGATGTGGCTGATGATATGAACAACATGCCATGCACATTATCCAAAATAGGTACAATGATTTTCTTTGCCCTTCATCTATGCTTGTTATGTTGACATGGTAATCCACTAGTGTGGTGAAGCTCCCCGCATTATGATCAATGCCAAATTATGCTATTGATATTTTGAACTTACTCTTTATTTTCTAATTTGAAATTGGATGGAATTGACACAACAGTTATCATATTTGTTTATACACATGCAAAACCTGTCATCTCTCTGCTTTGTTTCAGGGTGATATGTCTGATGGCATGCACAAGTCTGCTGAAGTCTGTGAGACAAACCCAACATATATTGCAGCAAAGAAGGCAAAACATCTTGAAGATAGCAAGACAACCCCAAAGTCTTGTCTTGATCCAGTGTTCAATTTACTTGAGACTAACAGTCAGACAAGCTCACAGAATTTGTTGTCTGAATCAGTTCGACTTCTTCAGTCCCAAGTTCTAGCAGGAAGGCATTCTACAACTCAACTTTGACTTGAAGTCCCATCTCTAAGAAAGATTGCGGAGAACACTAATGAGAACCTCATCGCTAAACAGCTACACCTGGAAGCTATCACTGACATGCTAGGCCGGTCTCACAGCCTTGCTCAGCAGCTTGCACAACAGTTCCCCCACAAGGCTAACCTTTCTTGAACTGTCTTGGAAGTGGTCTCGATTCAGTATTATTTTGTTACGCTGCAATGGTGCCCAGTTTTTGTAATCTGCTTCTTCGTTGTGCTTTATGATCACTGGTGGCGAACTTCGATGCCTAGTGGATGTAATATACCTTAAATCCTTTATTGTATAGTGTAGGTTTATTCTTAGTTACTATGGCATAATTTATTTATTGTATAGAGTAGGTTTGTTCTTAATTCCTACTAGTTACTGCCATCATTCACTATCTAAAAAAAAATCAGATGTAGTCGACCAGGGAGAAACATTCGACTCTAACGGGCCTGGTTTTTAGCGGCCCACAATTGGGCCGGCCTGCGTCTTTCTTGGGCCCGAATGATTGGGGGCTTCACACATTGCGCCAGGCCCAAACTTACACCGGCCTATATTTTAGTTGGGCCTTTTGTGGACCCAGCGCTTAGTTTGGCCCAGGTAGCGTTGGGCCATTAACATGCTGAATATTGTACTCACCTGTTAAGGCCGAGATGAAACCACGGGCCTTTAGCAGGCCAAAATGCATGTTGGGCCTCAATTTTCACTAGTCGTTGACAGGCCGTCAGCAGGCCAAAATGTAGACCGTGCCTTTTTGGGCCCAGTTAGCTCACGGGCCGTTACCAGGTCGAAACATATCTTGGGCCTTAGTTGGCCCACTGATATCATGGGCCTTTAAGAGGCCGAAAGCTTAGTACATGCATCAACGGGCCAAATTACGCGACAGGCCTTTAACAGGCCCAAAGTCACGTTGGGCTTAACTGTTGCCACCTTTAGCACGGGCCATTAGTGGGCCCGATGTCCCGTCAGACCATATATGGCCCATGGGCAGCACGGGCCATTCCCAGGCCGAAAGTAACACCGGGCTAAAATGGGCCCATGTCTACATCAGGCCTCTAACAGGCCGAAAGTCACTAGGCAGTAGTTGGGCCCAAATATTCGGCAAACAATTAATGGGCCAGATCTGGCTTCGGGCCGCAAATGTGTTGGGGAACGTAGTAATTTCAAAAAATTTCCTAAGCACACGCAAGATCATGGTGATGCATAGCAACGAGAGAGGAGAGTGTTGTCTACGTACCCTCGTAGACCGAAGCGGAAGCGTTGACGCAACGCAGAGGAAGTAGTCGTACGTCCTCCCGGTCCAACCGATCCAAGCACCGTTACTCCGGCACCTCCGAGTTCTTGACACACGTACAGCTCGATGACGCACCCCGATCTCCGATCCAGCAGAGGCGCGGGAAGGAGTTCCGTCAGCACGACGGCGTGGTGATGATCTTGATGTTCTCCTGTCGCAGGGCTTCACCTAAGCACCGCTACAATATGACCGAGGTGTAATATCATGGAGGGGGGCACCACACACGGCTAAGGAACGATCTCAATGATCAACTTGTGTGTCTAGGGTGCCCCCCCGCCCCCGTATATAAAGGAGGGAGGGAGGAGGAGGCCGGCCTAGGGAGGAGGCGCGCCATAGGGGGGGCAAACCTACTCCAAGTAGGTTTGGCCCCCCTTTCCTATTAGGAGTAGGAGAAGGAAGGAAGAGGGGGGAGGAGAGAAGGAAAGGGGGGGCCGGCCCCCCTCCCAATTCGGATTGGGCTTGGGGGGGGGGCGCCCCCTCCCTTGCTCCTTCTCCCTCCCTTCCACTAAGGCCCAATAAGGCCCATATACTTACCGGGGGGTTCCGGTAACCTCCCGGAACTCCGGTATATTTCCAATCTCACCCGGAACCTTTCCGATGTCCAAATATATCCGTCCAATATATCAATCTTTATGTCTCGACCATTTCGAGACTCCTCGTCATGTCCGTGATCACATCCGGGACTCAGAACAACCTTCGGTACATCAAAATACATAAACTCATAATATAACTGTCATCGAAACCTTAAGCGTGCGGACCCTACGGTTCGAGAACAATGTAGACATGACCGAGACACGTCTCCGGTCAATGTAGACACAAATCCTAATCTCAAAATACGCCAACTCAACAAGTACCTTTGGAGACACCTGTAGAGCACCTTTATAATCACCCAGTTACGTTGTGACATTTGGTAGCACACAAAGTGTTCCTCCGGTAAACGGGAGTTGCATAATCTCATAGTCATAGGAACATGTATAAGTCATGAAGGAAGCAATAGCAACATACTAAACGATCGGGTGCTAAGCTAACGGAATGGGTCATGTCAATCAGATCATTCAACTAATGATGTGACCTTGTTAATCAAATAACAACTCCTTGTTCATGGTTAGGAAACATAACCATCTTTGATTAACAAGCTAGTCAAGTAGAGGCATACTAGTGACACTCTGTTTGTCTATATATTCACACATGTATTATGTTTCCGGTTAATACAATTCTAGCATGAATAATAAACATTTATCATGATATGAGGAAATAAATAATAACTTTATTATTGCCTCTAGGGCATATTTCCTTCAGTCTCCCACGTGCACTAGAGTCAATAATCTAGATTACACAGTAATGATTCTAACACCCATGGAGTCTTGGTGTTGATCATGTTTTGCTCCTGGAAGAGGCTTAGTCAACGGGTCTGCAACATTCAGATCCGTATGTATCTTGCAAATCTCTATGTCTCCCACCTGGACTAGATCCCGGATGGAATTGAAGCGTCTCTTGATGTGCTTGGTTCTCTTGTGAAATCTGGATTCCTTCGCTAAGGCAATCGCTCCAGTATTGTCACAAAAGATTTTCATTGGACCCGATGCACTAGGTATGACACCTAGATCGGATATGAACTCCTTCATCCAGACTCCTTCATTGGCTGCTTCCGAAGCAACTATGTATTCCGCTTCACACGTAGATCCCGCCACGACGCTTTGCTTTGAACTGCACCAACTGACAGCTCCACCGTTTAATGTAAACACGTATTCGGTTTGCGATTTAGAATCGTCCGGATCAGTGTCAAAGCTTGCATCAACGTAACCATTTACGATGAGATCTTTGTCACCTCCATATACGAGAAACATATCCTTAGTCCTTTTCAGGTATTTCAGGATGTTCTTGGCCGCAGTCCAGTGATCCACTCCTGGATTACTTTGGTACCTCCCTGCTAGACTTATAGCAAGGCACACATCAGGTCCGGTACACAGCATTGCATACATGATAGAGCCTATGGCTGAAGCATAGGGAACACTTTCCATTTTCTCTCTATCTTCTGCAGTGGTCGGGCTTTGAGTCTTACTCAACTTCACACCTTGCAATACAGGCAAGAACCCTTTCTTTGCTTGATCCATTTTGAACTTCTTCAAAACTTTGTCAAGGTATGTGCTTTGTGAAAGTCCAATTAAGCGTCTTGATCTATCTCTATAGATCTTAATGCCCAATATGTAAGCAGCTTCACCGAGGTTTTTCATTGAAAAACTTTTATTCAAGTATCCCTTTATGCTATCCAGAAATTCTATATCATTTCCAATCAATAATATGTCATCCACATATAATATTAGAAATGCTACAGAGCTCCCACTTACTTTCTTGTAAATACAGGCTTCTCCAAAAGTCTGTCTAAAACCAAATGCTTTGATCACACTATCAAAACGTTTATTCCAACTCCGAGAGGCTTGCACCAGTCCATAAATGGATCACTGGAGCTTGCACACTTTGTTAGCTCCCTTTGGATCGATAAAACCTTCTGGTTGCATCATATACAACTCTTCTTCCAGAAATCCATTCAGCAATGCAGTTTTTACATCCATTTGCCAAATTTCATAATCATAAAATGCGGCAATTGCTAACATGATTCGGACAGACTTAAGCATCGCTACGGGTGAGAAGGTCTCATCGTAGTCAACCCCTTGAACTTGTCGAAAACCTTTTGCAACAAGTCGAGCTTTGTAGACAGTAACATTACCGTCAGCATTAGTCTTCTTCTTGAAGATCCATTTATTCTCAATTGCTTGCCGACCATCGGGCAAGTCAACCAAAGTCCATACTTTGTTCTCATACATGGATCCCATCTCAGATTTCATGGCTTCAAGCCATTTTGTGGAATCTGGGCTCACCATCGCTTCTTCATAGTTCGTAGGTTCATCATGATCTAGTAGCATGACTTCCAGAATAGGATTACCGTACCACTCTGGTGCGGATCTTACTCTGTTCGACCTATGAGGTTCTGTATTAACTTGATCTGAAGTTCTATGATCATCATCATCAACTTCCTCACTAGTTGGTTTTGACGTCACAGAAACCGGTTCTTGTGATGTATTGTTTTCCAACAAGGGAGTAGGTACAGTTACCTCATCAAGTTCTACTTTCCTCCCACTCACTTCTTTCGAGAGAAACTCCTTCTCTAGAAAGGATCCATTCTTAGCAACGAATGTCTTGCCCTTGGATCTGTGATAGAAGGTGTACCCAACTGTCTCCTTTGGGTATCCTATGAAGACACATTTCTCCGATTTGGGTTCGAGCTTATCAGGTTGAAGCTTTTTCACATAAGCATCGCAGCCCCAAACTTTAAGAAACGACAACTTTGGTTTCTTGCCAAACCATAGTTCATAAGGTGTTGTCTCAACGGATTTCGACGGTGCCCTATTTAACGTGAATGTGGCCGTCTCTAAAGCATAACCCCAAAATGATAGCGGTAAATCTGTAAGAGACATCATAGATCGCACCATATCAAGTAAAGTACGATTACGACGTTCAGACACACCATTACGCTGTGGTGTTCCAGGTGGCGTGAGTTGCGAAACTATTCCACATTGTTTTAAGTGTAGACCAAACTCGTAACTCAAATATTCTCCTCCACGATCAGATCGTAGAAACTTTATTTTCTTGTTACGATGATTTTCAACTTCACTCTGAAATTCTTTGAATTTTTTTTTCAGACTTATGCTTCATTAAGTAGATATACCCATATCTACTTAAATCATCTGTGAAGGTGAGAAAATAACGATATCCGCCACGAGCCTCAATATTCATCGGACCACATACATCTGTATGTATGATTTCCAACAAATCTGTTGCTCTCTCCATAGTACCGGAGAACGGTGTTTTGGTCATCTTGCCCATGAGGCACGGTTCGCAAGTACCAAGTGATTCATAATCAAGAGGTTCCAAAAGTCCATCAGTATGGAGTTTCTTCATGCGCTTTACACCGATATGACCTAAATGGCAGTGCCACAAATAAGTTGCACTATCATTATCAACTCTGCATCTTTTGGTTTCAACACTATGAATATGTGTATCACTACTATCGAGATTCATCAAAAATAGACCACTCTTCAAGGGTGCATGACCATAAAAAATATTACTCATATAAATAGAACAACCATTATTCTCTGATTTAAATGAATAACCGTCTCGCATCAAACAAGATCCATATATAATGTTCATGCTCAACGCTGGCACCAAATAACAATTATTTAGGTCTAATACTAATCCCGAAGGTAGATGTAGAGGTAGCGTGCCGACCGCGATCACATCGACTTTGCAACCGTTTCCCACGCGCATCGTCACCTCGTCCTTTGCCAGTGTTCGCTTAATCCGTAGTCCCTGTTTCGAGTTGCAAATATTAGCAACAGAACCAGTATCAAATACCCAGGTGCTACTGCGAGCTCTAGTAAGGTACACATCAATAACATGTATATCACATATACCTTTGTTCACCTTGCCATCCTTCTTATCCGCCAAATACTTGGGGCAGTTCCGCTTCCAGTGACCAGTCTGCTTGCAGTAGAAGCACTCAGTTTCAGGCTTAGGTCCAGACTTGGGTTTCTTCTCTTGAGCAGCAACTTGTTTGCTGTTCTTCTTGAAGTTCCCCTTCTTCTTCCCTTTGCCATTTTTCTTGAAACTAGTGGTCTTGTTAACCATCAACACTTGATGCTCCTTCTTGATTTCTACCTCCGCAGCCTTTAGCATTGCGAAGAGCTCGGGAATCGTCTTATCCATCCCTTGCATATTATAGTTCATCACGAAGCTCTTGTAGCTTGGTGGAAGTGATTGGAGAATTCTGTCAATGACGCTATCATCCGGAAGAGTAACTCCCAGTTGAATCAAGTGATTACAATACCCAGACATCTTGAGTATGTGCTCACTGACAGAACTATTCTCCTCCATCTTGCAGTTATAGAACTTATTGGAGACTTCATCTCTCTCAATCCGGGCATTCTTCTGGAATATTAACTTCAACTCCTGGAACATCTCATATGCTCCATGACGTTCAAAACGTCGTTGAAGTCCCGGTTCTAAGCCGTAAAGCATGGCACATTGAACTATCGAGTAGTCATCAGCTTTGCTCTGCCAGACGTTCTTAACGTCGTCAGTTGCATCAGCAGCAGGCCTGGCACCCAGTGGTGCTTCCAGGACGTAATTTTTCTGTGCAGCAATGAGGATAATCCTCAAGTTACGGACCCAGTCCGTGTAGTTGCTACCATCATCTTTCAACTTAGCTTTCTCAAGGAACGCATTAAAATTCAACGGAACAACAGCACGGGCCATCTATCTACAATCAACATAGACAAGCAAGATACTATCAGGTACTAAGTTCATGATAAATTTAAGTTCAATTAATCTTATTACTAAAGAACTCCCACTTAGACAGACATCTCTCTAGTCATCTAAGTGATCACATGATCCAAATCAACTAAACCATAACCGATCATCACGTGAGATGGAGTAGTTTTCAATGGTGAACATCTTATGTTGATCATATCTACTATATGATTCACGCTCGACCTTTCGGTCTCCGTGTTCCGAGGCCATATCTGCATATGCTAGGCTCGTCAAGTTTAACCTGAGTATTCTGCGTGTGCGAAAACTGGCTTGCACCCGTTGTAGATGGACGTAGAGCTTATCACACCCGATCATCACGTGGTGTCTAGGCACGACGAACTTTGGCAACGGTGCATACTCAAGGAGAACACTTCTTGATAATTTTAGTGAGAGATCATCTTAAAATGCTACCGTCAATCAAAGCAAGATAAGATGCATAAAGGATAAACATCACATGCAATCAATATAAGTGATATGATATGGCCATCATCATCTTGTACTTGTGATCTCCATCTCCGAAGCACCATCATGATCACCATCGTCACCGGCGCGACACCTTGATCTCCATCGTAGCATCGTTGTCGTTTACACCATCTATTGCTTCTACGACTATCGCTACCGCTTAGTGATAAAGTAAAGCAATTACAGGGCGTTTGCATTTCATACAATAAAGCGACAACCATATGGCTCCTGCTAGTTGCCGATAACTTCGGTTACAAAACATGATCATCTCATACAATAAAATATAGCATCATGTCTTGGCCATATCACATCACAATATGCCCTGCAAAAACATGTTAGACGTCCTCTACTTTGTTGTTGCAAGTTTTACGTGGCTGCTACGGGCTTAAGCAAGAACCAATCTCACCTACGCATCAAAACCACAACGATAGTTTGTCAAGTTGATGCTGTTTTAACCTTCGCAAGGACCGGGCGTAGCCACACTCGGTTCAACTAAAGTTGGAGAAACTGACACCCGCTAGTCACCGGTGTGCAAAGCACGGCGGTAAAACCAGTCTCGCGTAAGCGTACGCGTAATGTCGGTCCAGGCCGCTTCATCCAACAATACCGCCGAACCAAAGTATGACATGCTGGTAAGCAGTATGACTTATATCGCCCACAACTCACTTGTGTTCTACTCGTGCATATAACATCAAACCATAAAAACTTGGCTCTGATACCACTGTTGGGGAACGTAGTAATTTCAAAAAATTTCCTACGCACACGCAAGATCATGGTGATGCATAGCAACGAGAGGGGAGAGTGTTGTCTACGTACCCTCGTAGACCGAAGCGGAAGCGTTGACACAACGTAGAGGAAGTAGTCGTAAGTCCTCCCGGTCCAACCGATCCAAGCACCGTTACTCCGGCACCTCCGAGTTCTTGACACACGTACAGCTCGATGACGCACCCCGATCTCCGATCCAGCAGAGGCGCGGGGAGGAGTTCCGTCAGCACGACGGCGTGGTGAAGATCTTGATGTTCTCCTGTTGTAGGGCTTCGCCTAAGCACCGCTACAATATGACCGAGGTGTAATATCGTGGAGGGGGGCACCACACACGGCTAAGGAATGATCTCAATGATCAACTTGTGTGTCTAGGGTGCCCCCCCGCCCCCGTATATAAAGGAGGGAGGGAGGAGGAGGCCGGCCTAGGGAGGAGGCGCGCCATAGGGGGGGCAAACCTACTCCAAGTAGGTTTGGCCCCCCTTTCCTATTAGGAGTAGGAGAAGGAAGGAAGAGGGGGAGGAGAGAAGGAAAGGGGGGGCCGCCCCCCCTCCCAATTCGGATTTGGCTTGGGGGGGAGGGGGCGCCCCCTCCCTTGCTCCTTCTCCCTCCCTTCCACTAAGGCCCAATAAGGCCCATATACTTACCGGGGGGTTCCGGTAACCTCCCGGAACTCCGGTATATTTCCAATCTCGCCCGGAACCTTTCCGGTGTCCAAATATATCCGTCCAATATATCAATCTTTATGTCTCAACCATTTCGAGACTCCTCGTCATGTCCGTGATCACATCCGGGACTCCGAACAACCTTCGGTACATCAAAATACATAAACTCATAATATAACTGTCATCGTAACCTTAAGCGTGCGGACCCTACGGTTCGAGAACAATGTAGACATGACCGAGACACGTCTCCGGTCAATAACCAATAGCGGGACCTGGATGCCCATATTGGTTCCTACATATTCTACGAAGATCTTTATCGGTCAAACCGCATAACAACATACGTTGTTCCCTTTGTCATCGGTATGTTACTTGCCCGAGATTCGATCGTCGGTATCCAATACCTAGTTCAATCTCGTTACCGGCAAGTCTCTTTACTCGTTCCGTAATACATCATCTCGCAACTAACTCATTAGTTGAAATGCTTGCAAGGCTTAAGTGATGTGCATTACCGAGAGGGCCCAGAGATACCTCTCCGACATTCGGAGTGACAAATCCTAATCTCGAAATACGCCAACTCAACAAGTACCTTCGGAGACACCTGTAGAGCACCTTTATAATCACCCAGTTACGTTGTGACGTTTGGTAGCACACAAAGTGTTCCTCCGGTAAACGGGAGTTGCATAATCTCATAGTCATAGGAACATGTATAAGTCATGAAGGAAGCAATAGCAACATACTAAACGATCGGGTGCTAAGCTAACGGAATGGGTCATGTCAATCAGATCATTCAACTAATGATGTGACCTTGTTAATCAAATAACAACTCCTTGTTCATGGTTAGGAAACATAACCATCTTTGATTAACAAGCTAGTCAAGTAGAGGCATACTAGTGACACTCTGTTTGTCTATATATTCACACATGTATTATGTTTCCGGTTAATACAATTCTAGCATGAATAATAAACATTTATCATGATATGAGGAAATAAATAATAACTTTATTATTGCCTCTAGGGCATATTTCCTTCAAAATGGGCCCAAATATTGGGCGAACAATTAACGGGCCAGATCTGGCTTCGGGCTGTAAATGGGCCCAAATATTGGGCGAACAATTAACGAGCCAGATCTGGCTTCGGGCCGTAAATGGGCCTTTATTAAGCAGGCCGTTATTGGGCTGGCCCACTAGTACCTGATTAAGTACTATGGGCCTTTGACTGGGCCGGCCTTTTTAACCTATATGGGCCTCTGTTGGGCCCAGCCACGTGTCGACGTATCATAGGCATGTCTCCTCCAATGGACGGGCGACATCTGGCCCACTGACGAGATGACAGGTGTTCCCTTCGGCCAATCAGAATTTTACACGTGGAAATTTCCCATTGGTCAGGGTTGTTAACGAGTTATCGGATCCAAAATCCGACCCGATAGCTTAACGGCGTTCTGTTATGGTGGATGCCACGTGTCGGTCACCCTTGACGAAAGCACTTCTGTGACGCGCGATTTATCGTCATGGAAGTGGACACTTCCGTGATGATAATTTTGGTAATGTCATGGAACTCTTCTACGACAGCACAGGTATGACTATCTTGATTCTGTCATAAAATCGTCATGGATGTACATGCATGGCAAAAAACGCGACCTACTGTGACAAACACGTATCATCATGGAAGCGTATTTTTTTGTAGTGAAGAAAGAGACGATAGCAATCTCAACATGACGAGAGGTAATTTAGTAAGATAAAAATTTCTACAACCACATTTTCCTCTCTCATAATAATTAAATGTAGGATCATAGGCAAATTCAACTAAATAGCTATCACATAACATATTCTCAACACGATCCACATGCATGCGAAGTTGACACTCTTCCAAGGGATTATCATTGCAAACCCACTTTTATCAAAAATACCATAATATTGAACATTCTCCAAATATGTGGGATCTAAAGTTGACACTCTTCCAAACCCACTTTCAATATTATTGCAAACACTATTATCAATCTCATATTCATCATGGGGCTTAAATAAACTTTCAAGATAATAAGAAGAATCACCCCAATCATGATCATTGCAACAAGTAGTAGACATAGCAAAACTAGCATCCCCAAGCTTACGGTTTTGCATATTATTAGCTGAAAGAACATGCGGTGCCCCATGTTTGGTTTTGGTAATTGATGACAATCTCTATGGACTAATGGTTGCCTTTAGTTATGTTTGAAGGTTTTGTCCATAGGCTTTTCTTGAAGTCCATGTGTTGGTTTCAAGGAGTTTATGAGTTGACCAAGGTGCTATTAAGGAATTATCCAAAGATTGGTCATGTGAGTGTTGAGCTTATTGCAAGCATGTCTTGAAGAAGAAGATTGTGTGATCATTCATGTTTACCTTCAAGACATCATCCAAATGAAGAGAGTTGGAAAGATTCAAGGTTGATCAAGACTAAGTCAAGAGTGAATCAAGTTGATCAACTCACAAAGCGTAGAAGATGTACCGAGAGGGATCAAGTGATCCCATGGTATGGTAAGCATTGTCCATTGCACTTTGTGTACTAACCCATGGTCTATGTGAGAGTTCTATGTGGGGTTAGGTATGTGTCCATGGGCTTGCGTCAAGAGGAAGATATCATACAACCCATGGAAAGGATGACATCAAGTGGTGATCGTCATCAAGATTGCGTGTGCAAGTTCAAGTGGAGCATCACGAAGAGATCAAGTGCTTGAATCTTGCCATCCATCGTGGTGTCAATGGACTTGTGAAGATGTGCCGAAGAGTGGCTCACCCATAGTGGACTATGGGGGAGCAATCATCTAGTCTTCATCGAGCCAACACAATCAAGAAAGGTGGTCCAACTTGAGGGAGTCAAGATCATCATCATCTAGCTCAAGTGGACCATGTGCAAGGCAAATGTTTGCCCTTTATAGGTTTTCTATTTTACCAGTCTTGTGGTGGTAGTTGGGAGACCGGGTTATAGGATCGTTTGTCGTACTATAAAGGGGGGCTCTCAAGTTGGTAGCTTGATCATATCATTAGTAGAGAGCTCAAACCATTGCATCCTTGCATCATGTTTCTTGGTTCTTGTTTGGTTCTCTTTGTGAGTCTTAGAGCTTATGGTCATCTTGATGACAAGCTTGAGTTCATCGAGAACGGAGTTCGCATGCGTCTTCTATGATGTTTTCGGTGTTGGAGGTTTTACCGGTCTTATCCGAGGAAGGGTTCTCACCATTTTATTATGGGAATTTTCTAATTTGCTTATTATTGATATTTCTATAAATATTGTGTTATCCCATGTCGTTAGCTTTCCAACAAACTTGATTTCGTTGAATTCGGAGTCCGTTTGCAAAAGTTGTGGCTGTTTTGGTAAAGGCTGCAGCGGTACTACCGCGACTAGAGCGGATGTAAATTTTTACTACCGCTCCAAAGCGGTACTACCGCGGCTCCTGAGCGGTAGTACCTCTCCAGAGCTGTACTACGGTGGCTCCTGAGCGGTAGAACCACTCCGGACCAAAAATCTCGTGTTTTGCTCAGCGGAGGTAGGCACGGAAGTATTTTTTTAGTACCACTCCTTGGAGCGGTAGTACCGCTCTGTGCGGGCTGTGAGCATAACGGTTGGATTTTTTCCCACCTATAAAAGGGGGTCTTCTTCCTCATTGAACCTTATCCTTTGAGCTCGTGTTCTTCCCCAATTGTTGACCTTCTTCGAGCTTGCTAACTCTCAATCCCTCCATGGATTCTTGCTAGTTTTCAGGAAAAAGAGAGAGGAGATCTAGATCCACATTTCCACCAATCACTTTCTCCTCTATGTGAGGGAAACCCATTGGATCTAGATCTTGGAGTTCTTGGTGTTCTCCTTCTTGTTCTTCCTCTCATCTTCCTCCCTAGCATTAGTTACTTCAGTGGGATTTGAGAGAGAAGGACTTGGGCACTCCGTGTGCCCTTGCCATTGCATTTGGTGCATCGGTTTGAGTTCTCCACGTGATACGTGGAAGTTACAAGTTGAGAATCTTATTACTCTTGGGTGCTTGGTACCCTTGAGCTTGTTACTCTTGGGTGTTTGGACACCCTAGAGCTTGTTCCTCTTGGGTGCTTTGGTGCCCTAGACGGTTGGTGTTGTTCAGAGCTCAATCATTGTGGTGTAAAGCTCCGGGCAAGCGTTGGGGTCTCCAATTAGGTTGTGGAGATTGCCCCGAGCAATTTGACGGGTACCAGTGACCGCCCCCAAGGGTTTCCAAAGTGTACGGGTTAGGTGACCGCCCCCAAGGGTCGCCATTTGTACGGGTTCGGTGACCGCCCTCAAGGGTCCCTTAGTGGAATCACGGCATCTTGTATTGTGCAAGGGCGTGAGGAGATTACGGTGGCCCTAGTGGATTCTAGGGGAGTATTGTGCCTCCACACCGTTCCAAACGGAGATTAGCGTCCGCAAGGGTGTGAACTTCGGGATACATTGTCGTCTCCGCATGCCCCGGTTATCTCTTACCCGAGCCCTTTACTTATGCACTTTACTTTGTGATAGACATATTGTTCTTTGTCATATATCTTGCTATCACGTAGTTGCTTATCTTGCTTAGCATAAGTTGTTGGTGCACATAGGTGAGCCTAGTTGTTTTAGGTTTTGTGCTTGACAAATTAACCGCTAGGTTTATTCCGCATTTGTTCAAGCCTAAACTATAATTATTTTAAATCGCCTATTCACCCCCCCTCTAGGCGACATCCTCGATCTTTCAATTGGTATCAGAGCCTCGTCTCTCTTTGTTGGGCTTAACCGCCTAGAGAGTAAAGATGTCGACTAGGGGATTAGAATTCTCTGACACTCTTAGTTTCAATGGCGCAACTTTTGATGTTTGGGTAATTCACATGCTTAATCTCTTTAGGGTCATGGACCCAAATTTAGAGTGAATTGTAGATATGGATTTTTCTCCTCCAAAGGATCCCCAAATCTTATCTTTAGAGGATGAGAAAAACTCTTATCTCAATGCTCAAGCTTCTAATGTTCTTTTCGATGCTTTGAGCAATGTAGTTATATTTGAACTCATGTCGTCCCGGGATGCTCATGAGTTGTGGACAAAGCTTCAAGATAAATATGGTGTGTCCAAGATTTGTAAGGATGATCGTTCTCCCTCCACCTCCGGCCGTGTTGCGTTCTCAACTTCTTCTACTTCACCTACATGTGGTTTTCCACAAGGTAATGACATGGTGAGTAGTGGTGTTCATTGCAATGATGATAGTGGGCTTATTGTTAATCCTTCTTCACTTTCTTATTGTAATGCTTCATCTTTGGACTTTAGCACTTCGAGCACTCCAAATGTTTCACATGCTTGTATTGATAGTCCTTGCATATAATGTAGAAATTGCTTGACTAAATCTCATGATGATATGCTTGCTATATCTTGTTGCCATGATAAAAATACATGTATTTCCTCGAGTTGTTATGCTAACAATATAGAGGAAACCCAACACTCCATGGATCAAGATGTGGTCTTGAATGGTGCTTTAGGGGATCCTACATCATCATCTATTGCTTTTTGCCTTATGGCCAAGGCTTCAAAGGTATCTCCCACTTTGAATCCCAATATATCTTGTGATGATATTGATGATGGCAAGAGTGATGATGATGTTGATTATGATGAAGAGAATGATGATGTTGCCTACTTAAAAATTAAGGGGGAAATGATTTTTAAAGCTCTTCTTAAGAATAAAATTGCTCGTTCCAATTTCATGGAAATCATGTCGATTGCTGTTGAGAGTAAGAAATATATTGATGAGTTGGAATCTCGTCTTGAGGAGCACGAGGCGACCATTGATAAAATGGAAGGTCATGAGCGTGATTACGCTAATGAGATTGCGGACCTCTCTCAAGCTCTTGAACTTGAACAAACCACCAAGGAATCTCTTGAGGAGACTTTTGCTCTAGAATTATCTAGAGTGAAGGAATCTAATGATAGAGCTCTTGAGGTGGCCAATGTTTTTGAAACTAAAAATGCTAAGCTTGAAGTTACTCATGCTAGACTCCTTGAGGATTTTGAGCACCTCGAAAATGGATCAAGGGTCATCAAGGGTGAGCTCATCAAACTCACCGAGTCTCATGCTCAACTTGAAGCTTCTTATTTAAAAGAGCTTGCCAAGTTGCCTTCTCCTCTTGTTGTTAATTATGATGCTTGTGCTACTAATTCTATTACTTGTGAAGCATCCATTTTGAAGGAGAATGTTGAGCTACATGCTCAACTTGAGTTGCTATGTAGAAATTATGGGAAATTGGAAGAAAGCCATGAAAAGCTCTCAAGCTCTCATGATGATCTTCTAGTATCCCATAATATGCTAAAGATAGCTCATGAGGCCATGATTGATAAGGTAACATCTGGTGAGCCTCATGCGGATACTAGCACTAATTTTAGTCAAAATGCTATATTGCCTTGTGCTAGTCCTCGTGATTCATCCATGCATAACATTGGTACATCTTGTGATGAATTGCTTTCCTTGCCTTGTTGCTCTAACGATGAAGCTTATACTTCCTCTAGTGCTTTCGTGGCGACTAACCATGTAGAGGAAATCAAAGAGCTCAAGGCCCAAGTCACTTCTTTGAAGAAAGACTTGGAAAAGTGTCATGAAGGGAAGGCCACACTCAACAATATCTTGAGTGTGCAAAAATCCCCCAATGACAAAGGTGGGCTTGGATTCAACTCCAATAAGAAGAAGAAGTCCAAGATGAACAAAAATAAGGGCCAATAACAAGTCAAGAATTCGGCCAAGATTGTTTGCTTCAAGTGCAAAGTAGAAGGGCATGATGTTACATCTTGCCCATTGAAGAAGAAGCCCATTAGTGACAAGCAACAAGGGAAGAGGCCATAAATTCACTCTCATGCTCAACCTCAAGTTGAAGAAAGGCCTCTTCCCAAGAAAACTCGAGCTAATGCTTCTCAAGTTGAGAAATCAAGTGAGAAGAAAGTGAAGAGTAGACGTTGCTAAGTATGTCGTGAGAAAGGTCACCTCGCTTCTTCATGCACTAGTGGTAACTTATCCAACCCAATTACTATTGATTATATCTATTCTCTTGGGAAGGATAAGGTTGGTAATGTGTTTGCCAAGTTTTTTGGTACTCAAAGTGGTGTCAAGAAAAGAACCATTTGGGTTGCCAAGCCTATTGTGACTAACCTCTTAGGACCCAACTTGGTTGGGGACCAACAAGCTCAAACTTGATCAATAGGTGTTGTTGGAGGGCATTGGAGACTTGGCTACATTATGAAGATTTGAGGGGTCTTCATCATCCATATTATCTCAAGCCAAGTCATTAGGAGTCTCAAGTTTCTATGTTACATCCAATGTTCCTCCTTGCCGTAACTCGTACTTAAATTGTTTACATTGATAGTTACTTTCCCTTAGCATGTTGTGGTTTTGTACCTTGCGTGTGTTTGTATACGATGTGTTTCCAATTTGCTTAACTTGAGTAATCAAGTTTGTGTATGTTAGTTTGCACATCATGTACATGTGTCGTGCGTTGAGCCTTTGTGCATCTTGTTTGTTTCTTAGTTGGCTCTTGTGAGAGATTAATGGAATATCCCATTATGGGGGAGTGATGTGCTTTGTGCACCTCACAATCCTATAAATGTGTGCACATGAGGAATACCATCTAGTATTGATATTACAAGATTATCTAGTCACTATGTGGCATGCCTTCTCATGAGAAATTCAAATACTAAATAGTCCATTAATCATCTCTTCTTGGATCCTCTTGTTACCTCTTCTTAAGTTTTTATTGGTATCACATTATGGGGGAATAATATTCTATGTGCATACTACAAGCCTAGAAAATGTGTACATTTGAGATTTTGTCACCTAGAATTGATATTGTAAATTATCTTGTTCCTAGGTGGCATGTTAGCTTTACAAGTTGTAATTTGCTTGTGTTTGGTGTGAAGATGATGTCGGATATCCTTGCTATCTACCACCGGGAATTACTTACTCACTTGTGTGGTAGAAATTATTGATCATCTTTACTTTGGCCTTTGCTTTTATTTGCTTTATCTCTTGCCTAAATTGTGTCAACTCCCATTGCCTTCCGTGCCACTTGAGGATCTTGTTGTGGTCTTGTTCTTGTCTAGTGTTTTCTTGATATAGAGAAAGTGGTGATCCCACCTTGTGCATTTTGTATTCAAATGCAAATACTCTATAATGCACAACTCGTGGGGGAGCTATCCTAACACTCATCTTGTGATCCATATTAAGTGTGTGTTGGTGGATGGCAAATCGTTTCTTTTGGTACTTTGTGCCATCATGAAACTTTGTAGAGAGCTTGGTTTGTTTGGAACCATCCTCTCCTTTGGGAGTTTGACATCTTTTTGTGTGTGTTCCAATGTATATCTCATTCCTTGATGTATCTTTTAATGATATCTTCCAAGTGATGATTTCTCCATTTGGTATCCTTTTCACTTGGTTTTTCCTTGTATTTTGGTATCGGTTCTTGAAAGTCTTGAGCATGCATTTTAACTTCATGTAGTTCCTTTGGCATGTTTTCTTTCTTTAACCCAATAAATAGGGGAAACTCCACCAAGTCTCAAATTGGATGAGATGTGCATGAGATTCATTTTCATATCCATATGCACATATCTATGTGGAGTTTGTCCTATGTATTGTTGGTTCTCTAACTCTTTAGTCCCAATGAGTTTGGGTACCATTTTGTTTGTGTTATTGTTCTAGGAACAATTGGAGATGCATTGGATACTCGGCTCATTCAAAAGGAAGGTGTTGTCACCATGTGCTTATTGGAGTCAAGCTAGGATGATCAATGAACTACTTTCTACCTTCAATTGGTATCTACTACATCCTTCCAATGCTATCTCGGTAACAAGTATCATCATCTACTACATGCACACATTATTGCATCAATCGTGTGTAGGTTGTATCATGGCATGTTATTCTTTCTTTCTTGTGATACTTGTTTCCTTTCTCAAAGCATCCCAACAATGATCTCTTGTTGCTAGTTGCGATGTCTTTGATGGTTGTGTGGTAGGAATTCATTTATATACAATAAGACCATATCTAGCCTTGGGCTATGCTTCCAAGCACATATCTTATTGGTATATGTATGACTTCCTTCTGGATATCTTGTTCCTTCATGTTGTAACTATTTCGGGTGTACATCCTTCTTTGTAGATATATATCGTCATGATTTCATCTACCTAGACCCTTATACACTTGAGAGAAATTACATCTCTAGATGATATCCTTTCTTTCACGTCCACCTTGTCTTTCTTATGTTATTTCTTTGGTGGCTCCGTGAAAGCTTTTGCCTTGAGTGCGTGTCTTATCTCGTTGCATCTTGATGCACTCTTGTGTGGTGAAGATTATTTCCCTCATGCTTGTCTTGACGAGGCTTTTGCCATCTTAATTGGTATCCCCTGTCTTGATGATGCTTATGCTTTCTATCTTCACCTTGGGTTGTCACAAGTGTTGGTTATTCATTTTGCATATTTAGTGTTCTTGTGAACCCATTTTCTTTCTTGTGTGTGGGAATGAAAGGCTTTGCATCGTGTATCTCATTCATTCGAGACTATGTTGATGCTTATGCTCATCCGTATATTAGTCTTCTCACGTGCTTTGCCATGACTCACACACATTATTTTGGTTGAGCCTATTCTTAAGTTGCCTCTTTTACATGTTGCTCAACCGTGTGTTTGTTGCAAGTGCTAGGCTTAGTTTCCTTTATGCTCATTTGCACTTGTTGTATGTTTCTATTGATTTTGGGGGAGCTATAATCCTATTTTGTGCACTTTGTATTCAAATACAAAAATTCTTATGTGTGCACAAATCATGGGGAGCTTCTCTAGTTTCTTTAGAACACTCCTTCGCTCATATCATATTATCCTTTATTCATGTGGCTCGTAGGATCTTTGGTCTAGTTGGTTCAATTGATATCCTTTGGTTGCTTGCTTTAATTGGTATCTTTTGATTACTTGATTGCTTGTGTCTCTCTTTGTTATGTCCTTGTGGCATATCATTCGTTAGAAATCTTTGTGCCTCAATATAGTTTGTATCCCTCCAAGTATTTACCTTTGGATATGTCTATGGCATTCCACTATCTTGTTGAGAAATACACAATTTATGGAGGAACACGTTTTATATTAGCCTTCTAAGCTTTTCGCTCATTTTGGCAATCGATGCAAATGGGGGAGAAGTTTCAGAGAGTTTTGTGGAGAAGGTTTCAAAGTTTTCTCCTTGCTTTGGTTTTGTTCCTAAGCATTTGCATCTCATTCTCCTGCATCATTGGTTGTTGCATTGCATTGTGATGCATAACTCCTTGTATAAACTCTCTTGAAAGTGATTGTCATCAATTACCAAAATGGGGGAGATTGAAAGAACATGCGGTGCCCCCATGTTTTGTTTTGGTAATTGATGACAATATCTATGGACTAATGCTTGCCTTGAGTTATATTTTAAGGTTTTGTCCATAGGCTTTTCTTGAAGTCCATGTGTTGGTTTCAAAGAGTTTATGAGTTGACCAAGGTGCTATTAAGGAATTATCCAAAGATTGGTCATGTGAGTGTTGAGCTTATTGCAAGCATCTCTTGAAGAAGAAGATTGTGTGATCATTCACATTTACCTTCAAGACATCATCCAAATGAAGAGAGTTGGAAAGGTTCAAGGTTGATCAAGACTAAGTCAAGAGTGAATCAATTTTATCAACTCACAAAGCATAGAAGATGTACCGAGAGGGATCAAGTGATCCCATGGTATGGTAAGCATGTCCATTGCACTTTGTGTACAAACCCATGGTCTATGTGAGAGTTATATGTGGGGTTAGGTACGTGTCCATGGGCTTGCATCAAGAGGAAGATATCATACAACCCATGGAAAGGATGACATCAAGTGGTGATCGTCATCAAGATTGCCGTGTGCAAGTTCACGTGGAGCATCACGAAGAGATCAAGTGCTTGAATCTTGCCATCCATTGTGGTGTCAATGGACTTGTGAAGATGTGCTGAAGAGTGGCTCACCCATAGTGGACTATGGGGGAGCAATCATCTAGTCTTCATCGAGCCAACGCAATCAAGAAAGGTGGTCCAACTTGAGGGAGTCAAGATCGTCATCATCTAACTCAAGTGGACCATGTGCAAGGCAAAGGTTTGCCCTTGATAGGTTTTCTATTTTACCGGTCTCGTGGTGGTAGTTGGGAGACCGGGTTATAGGATTGTTTGCCGTACTATAAAGGGGGGCTCTCAAGTTGGTAGCTTGATCGTATCGTTAGTAGAGAGCTCAAACCATTGCATCCTCGCATCATGTTTCTTGGTTCTTGTTTGGTTCTCTTTGTGAGTCTTAGAGCTTATGGTCATCTTGATTACAAGCTTGAGTTCAACAAAAACGGAGTTCGCATGCGTCTTCTATGATGTTTTTGGTGTTGGAGGTTTTACCGGTCTTATCCGAGGAAGGGTTCTCACCATTTTCTTATGGGCCTTTTCTCATTTGCTTCTTATTGATATTCTTATCAATATTGTGTTAGCCCATGTCGTTAGCTTTCCAACAAACTTGGTTTCGTTGAATTCGGAGTCCGTTTGCAAAAGTTGTGGCTGTTTTGGTAAAGGCCGCAGCGGTACTACCGCGACTAGAGCGGATGTAAATTTTTACTACCGCTCCAGAGCGGTACTACCGCGGCTCCTGAGCGGTAGTACCGCTCCAAAGCTATACTACAGTGGCTCCTGAGCTGTAGAACCGCTCCGGACCAAAAATCTCGTGTTTTGCTCAGCGGAGGTAGGCACGGAAGTATTTTTTTAGTACCACTCCTTGGAGCGGTAATACCGCTCTGTGCGGCATGTGAGCATAACGGTTGGATTTTTCCCCACCTATAAAAATGGGGTCTTCTTCCCCATTGAACCTTATCCTTTGAGCTCGTGTTCTTCCCCCATTGTGGACCTTCTTTGAGCTTGCTAACTCTCAATCCCTCCATGGATTCTTGCTAGTTTTTGAGGGAAAAAAGAGAGGAGATCTAGATCCAAATTTCCACCAATCACTTTCTCCTCTATGTGAGGGAAACCCATTGGATATAGATCTTGGAGTTCTTGGTGTTCTCCTTCTTGTTCTTCCTCTCATCTTCCTCCCTAGCATTAGTTGCTTCGGTGGGATTTGAGAGAGAAGGACTTGGGCACTCCGTGTGCCCTTGCCATTGCATTTGGTGCATCAGTTTGAGTTCTCCACGTGATACGTGGAAGTTACAAGTTGAGAATCTTATTACTCTTGGGTGCTTGGTACCCTTGGGCTTGTTACTCTTGGGTGTTTGGACACCCTAGAGCCTGTTCCTCTTGGGTGCCTTGGTGCCCTAGACGGTTGGTGTTGTTTGGAGCTCAATCATTGTGGTGTAAAGCTCCGGGCAAGCGTCGGGGTCTCCAGTTAGGTTGTGGAGATCGCCCCGAGCAATTTGACGGGTACCGGTGACCGCCCCCAAGGGTTGCCAAAGTGTACGGGTTCGGTGACCGCCCCCAAGGATCGCCATTTGTATGGGTTCGGTGACTGCCCTCAAGGGTCCCTTAGTGGAATCACGACATCTTGCATTGTGCGAGGGCGTGAGGAGATTAAGGTGGCCCTAGTGGCTTCTTGGGGAGCATTGTGCCTCCACACCGCTCCAAACGGAGATTAGCATCCGCAAGGGTGTGAACTTCGGGATACATCGTCGTCTCCGCGTGCCTCGGTTATCTCTTAGCCGAGCCCTTTACTTATGCACTTTACTTTGTGATAGCCATATTATTCTTTTGTCATATATCTTGCTATCACATAGTTGCTTATCTTGCTTAGTATAAGTTGTTGGTGCACATAGGTGAGCCTAGTTGTTTTAGGTTTTGTGCTTGACAAATTAACCACTAGGTTTATTCAGTATTTGTTCAAGCCAAAACCGTAATTATTTTAAATCGCCTATTCACCCCCCCTCTAGGCGACATCCTCGATCTTTCATTAGCACAATTGACATCAAGAGAATTTGTAGTAAAATCATTGCAATCATGCTTTTTATTCAAGGAGCTATCGTGAATCTGTTCATAAATTTCTTCATCATAATTTTTAGATTCACAAATTTCAAGCAAAACCTCATAAAGATATTCTAGTGCACTCAAATCACTAGAAATTGGTTCTTCATAATTGGATCTCTTAAGAAGATTAGCAAGGGGATGAGGATCCATAAACTTATAGCAAGCGAAGATGCAAGCAAAAAGAAGGCACATGGTAACACAAGATCGAAAGAAAGGAGGGCGAAGAAAACGCAAAGGTTTTTGAAAATCGTTTTAGAAGTGGGGGAGAGGAAAACGAGAGGCGAATGGCAAATAATGTAATGCGAGGGAGAAGAGTTTGTGATGGGTACTTGGTATGTCTTGACTTGAGCATAGATCTCCCCGGCAACGGCGCCAGAAATCCTTCTTGCTACCTCTTGAGCATGCGTTGATTTTTCCTTTGAAGAGGAAAGAATGATGCAGCAAAGTAGCGTATGTATTTCCCTCAGTTTTTAAGAACCAAGCTATCAATCCAGTAGGAGATAACACACAAGTCACCTAATACCTGCACAAACAATCAAGAACCTTGCAACAACGCGATAAAGGGGTTGTCAATCCCTTCACGGTCACTCACAAAAGTGAGATCTGACAAAGATAATAAGATAAATATTTTTGGTATTTTCGTTGTATAGATTGGAAAGTAAAGATTGCAGAATAAAATAAATAGGAAACTAGACTTGTAGATCGGAACAAGTACGTCGATGGAGCTTCATGGGGCCCACGAGGGTGGGGGGCGCGCCTATCCCCCTGGGCGCGCCCTCCTGCCTCGTGGCCGTCTCGCGGAGTTCCAGACTTCAACTCCAAGTCTTCTGGATTGCGTTTGTTCCAAGAAAGATCATCGCGAAGGTTTCATTCCATTTGGATTCCGTTTGGTATTCCTTTTCTGCAAAACACTGAAATAGGCAAAAAAAACAGGAATTGGCACTGGGCCTTCGGTTAATAGGTTAGTCCCAAAAATAATATAAAACAGCATATCAAAGCCCATTAAACATTCAAAACAGATAATATAATAGCATGGAACAATCAAAAATTATAGATACGTTGGAGACGTATCTTATTTACTTGCACCTTTTCTTAAAACAAGGTTGTGCCATTACAGCATGAAGTAGCGTGCGACTCTGCCACTGATAATAGCAATGAATTTTAACTGCTAAATAAGTCGTCCAATTTACGAATTTGTCAATTTAACCATCATAATAAGAATTGGATATTGGTTGACAAAATTCCCGTGGTTAGTATTAGTAATTCTTTTCCTATACTTGTTATCTTCAGACTTTTTTACCCTTTCAAAAACAATGCTTACTAATTTGGTTAATCTCAATACCTTCCATCATAGAGTTCCATCGTGATAGCCAGGGGCTTCCTGCAACAAGATACCTTTATAAAGCACATCATTCTTTACATGCTGATGGGTGAACAATAACGGTATACCATGGGCATGTTCTTTAGATTAAATTCTTTGTAGATTGTTCTTTGGTAGTCGATACAGAATTACAGATGCAAATGGAGAGGTGCAAATTTAGAGATTGACCAATGATATAGTTCTTTAATTTATGTTTGCTGGTAGAAACTACTGTACTTGATTGTACGTGCCGGCTCCTCTGGTTGTCAATGTATCTGCCGTGCTGGGTCTGGAAGTGGCACCGAAGGCTGAGCGGGAGGTGGCGCAGTAGCAGACGGTGGACAGTGGCGAAGCACAAATCTTCTTGGCGAAGGAGATGGCGGTGAACAGAAGGGAGAGCTCGCCACCAGCGTCGGAGGTGTCGACGGGGAAGATGAATCCCCAAGCACCGGGGTGGAACAAAAGGTTGGTGAATTAGTAACTTTGCCTTACATCAGATATTCTGTGGCTTAGGAAATGAAAGTAGAAATTACTGAATAAATCATGCAACTAAGAGAAAGTGCTGATTGCTGTCAACATTAATAAATTTCCTGTTGTATGTGCGTGTGTTTGCACACTGATTTGTTCTATGCATTCACAAAATTTAGGCTTCTATAGTCTCTCAAAGTACAAATGCAAGCCGATTAGTCTCTGTAGTGAAAAGATTTCTGATTTATTTACTAGTGGTTGCGGATTGTTTGCTCCCTGCATTTAGATAATTCATACAATATGAGAGCCTATGTTTTCAGGCTCTCTATATTAAAGAAATTACTAAATTATGTACTGGTGTTTGCAGTATGTTTGGTGTCTGCATTTTGAAAATTCATAGTATATGTGCCCGTGTTGGTAGGTTGATTGTTCCCCGCGATTAGAAAAGATCATGCTATATGTGCCTCTGTTTTGTATGTTGATTTCCTTATGCAGTTATAAATTTCATGGTTTGTGTTGCCTATGTTTGCAGGCTAAGGATTGGTGCTGCCGCCCCAGCAGAACACCGTTCCTACCTCGTGTGAGTGCGTTTGAGAAGGCAGTCAGGTGTTTTGCGAAGAACCCATCTGAAAATGTGATCACACTGGTTCTTGGCACTACTTTCGACTCTGTGACCCTAGCGTATGATTTCTACAACTTGTATTCGTAGGAGAATGGTTAAATGTCTAGAGGACAGAGTGCATGTAGGAGATAGTTTGTGGGTGCTCGGTTAGTTATTAATTTTGCTGTTGCTGCTTTGTGATCGGTAATTCAGTTATGTTAGGGTGTACTTCCAGTGTTGGTAATTGATTAAAGTGCGTGAACATTTCTGCAGGGTAAAGCTGGGGTCAAGAACACAAGGTCTTGTCGGTGCGAGTGCCCTGCTCTGATTAGACTTTTCGAGCAGAGGACAACAGGTGATCCATTGCAGAGCATAGAGACAATAAGAAATCTCGACGGGGGAAATGAACCCTCAAGCACCAGGATGGTCTAAGAGGTTCGTTCTAATTTCGCAAGGAACAAATCTCGTGTTGGTGTGTGCTTTCTTGCTCGTGTTGCTTGTTTATTTATTAATTTCGGTACTTAGTAAACAACTTTTTTGTGGGAAACTTAGTAAACAATGTTCATCATACGGATGCAAGTACCAGTATGACAAGTTGTGCAGTCAATCCATTTGGCATGCCAAAGGTGCTACTGAGATATGTATGGGCTATAGGTTGGTAGAAATTCAAAAATAGTAATGTTCTTACCAATTTCTGTGCCATGTTAGTAAAGCGTGACTGATTTGCAAGCATTTAGAAGTTTGACAACAAAATATATGGTAGTGTGCACTTACCTGCCGGCTATGAAATAATGCTGCATGATATGAATCATTTTAGTACAGTTCTTACTGCTTTTGCGACATTTTAGGAAAATATGATCGAATGTGCTTCTAAATGCAGGACTTCCTTCTACTGATATATAACATCCCAAAATTCTAAATTTTGGAATGTTATATTAAATAGATAGTTTTGATTGCTTGTGTGATGTGCTGTATGAAATTGAGTGAAATTTGAAACTTTTGAAAGTTAAATGAGAGGAAATAAAAGGACTTTTCCAAACTTTCATCTTGCCTTTATGGTCTCCATGAATTCAAATTCTTTTCAAATACAAAACCCTAGAGAGAAGATGACATGACTTCATCCATTTAAATAAATGAAAAGGGTTTTGAAAAGATTTGAATTTCATTTGGAAATATTTCCAATTCAGAAACTTTATGCAACTCAATGATTTTCATGAGAGAAGACAAAATGACTTGTTCAAATCATATGAAATATGAGTTGGAAGTTTAAAAGAATCATATTTAAAGTCCCTTTGAAATTATTTTCAATTTGGAGTTATTTGAGTTTTATTCAAATTATTTTTCTCCAAAAATAAAATATATGGAAAATAGGGCAAAATGATTCCCTACAATTGAAAATTGGAGAGAAATAAATTTGAAATCATTTTGGTATTTCTAAACTGATTTTTATGGGGTTTTATTGCTCTAGTAGCACTATTTGGTTTATTTGAATTTTTGTGGAATTTATTTGACACTAAAAAGATGTTTATGTTGTAGAAACTATTTTTTTGAAATTTTTTATATAAAATATGCCTATGTACAATTTTATTTTTATTTTCGTTCTTCAGTTTTTCCTTTAAAGAAAACAAAATAAAAAACTGCACGTGCGGCCTGTAATTAACTGCCGCCCATACACGCAACATAGTGACAGCGGGCGCCCATCATTTTTTCTCCTATTTGGGCCAGGACCAACCGGCCATATTCTTTCCCTAGGTTATTTTTTTCACAATCTTTTTTTTTCTTTTCAGTTGAAAAAAAAGAAAAAAAAAACTGCATCGCGCAGTGTACGTGCGCGGCCGGCCGAAGCGCCCATGCGAGGCGTTCTTTTCTATTTCTCGTTTTCGTCTATGTTAAGTCCCACATTGCCTAGTCTTTGACCTTCAAGCCTTCTTTCCACATAAATATAGACCCAATGTATCACAAAAATCATCTGATTCGAGTTAAATCAATATTTTGGTTTGACTAAATTCACTAAAGAAAAGTATATTTCTTGTCTCCGGCGGGATTTCTGGAATTTGTCTTGTCTCCGAAGTCGTCTTTTCTCTACCTTATAGAGGTATCTTTCTTCGTATTTTTCTTTATTTATATACTCCCATAGCTTATTATTTATATATTTTTCTTCGTAAAACAGCATGGCCCTGATTTTCCAAAAAGCCATAACTTTTTAGTCGTTCATCCAAATTAGATGAGACCAACGCCAATATTTTCGTCTTGATTCCACCTATCTAATGAATCTATCAAATAAACTTTTTGCAACTTTCAAATTTCGAAATTTGTTCAGATTTATACTCAAATTTCTTTTGATCATATCTTTTTATCCGTACATTTGTTTTCGATGAAACCAACGCCTAAATCTTCATAATGACCCCCTCTATCCAGATAACCAATTTAAACATGTGTTTGAAAGTTTAAAATTTGATTTCAAATATATTTGTATTCAAACTTCTTTTGTTAATAACTCGAGTTTTATAACTCCGATTTAATTGATTCTTTTTGCAAATCGAAGCTCTTGACCTAAACTTTATGATAAGGCCAAATCCACCTAATTTTGGTACTGTTAGAAATTGTTTTCTATTGCAAGAGTTAATTGCTTGTTTTCGAAGCTTCCCGAGATCTTTTCTTCAATTCTTTTGCATGATTTCTTATGTGTGGTTACTATTGATTGCTTACGATAGATTGAACGGAGTGCGGCGAGTAGATCTATCAGGAGTTATGAGTGTGACGAATCTTCATCAACCGTACAAGGTAAGTTCACACTTTGATCATATTTTTCATACACAGTTTTTATGCATTAGTTCCAACCCTTAAACATTGCATGAGTAGGACTTGATAACATGTGGGTATTTGGGAAGTAGTTGATAAGGTAGGAACCTGTTGTCTTATATTCAAACCCTTGGGTGTTACTACGTTATGCTTATACTGCTATGCTATGCTCGTAGACGTGGATTGGTTTTGAGAGAATTCATGAAAGATGTGAGAGTTATTGTTAATTTAAGGTTTAACTTAAGGTGGCTACTTTAATACACATCTGGGTGGATTGGTTGGGGTACCCTGGAGCACCCAGTGGTTTGCCCGGACACCTGGAGGACCCAGTGTTGTCCTAGGATATCCCGGAGTACCCGTGTGATCATCCTATGGAATGCCACCCAGGCTCAAAGGGATCATAAGTTTATTCATGCTAGAAACTTCCGTGTGCAGCCACAAGCTATTATGGGCTCTAGCATAGTTGAGTATGTTGCATGACCTCTTTGAGTGGTGGGCTAGCAGATGTAGGGGAAAGTAGGTGTAACTGTCTACCCAGAGTAAAGAGTTAATGTTTCTGAAAGACTATGTCTTGGTCATCCATTTCTCGAACACCATGTAGTGCGAGAAATCTAACGGAGGAGATCGAGTCTTGTGGGGAAAAGTGCGCAAACCTCTGCAAAGTGTATAAACTAATCATGATTAGCCGTGTCCCCGATTATGGACATCTTGAGTATCTGGTACTTGAATTATTGATTTGATCTCATCACTCTATTTAATGAAATTGTTGGGTTATAATTATTACTTTGGGATTGAGTTGGGGTTACCTTCTCAGTATTTTTCAACAAACTTTGTAGTTAAATAAAATATATTCCTTTGTTGTAGGGAAAAATTGGCTTTATGCAAACATTAAACTTAGAGCCTGCACCAGCCAAATATGCATGTAGTGATAGCTATTATTCATCATTATCCTATGGTGTGAATTTGCCAGTACATTCAATGTACCGACCTACATGGCTGCAACGTCTCATGTTGCAGGAATCTTACGACGAGTAAGTGATACATTAGGGTTACGATTTATACACTCAACTTTGCCGTTGGTGTTGATGGGAATCCACAACCTTGTTGTTTCTTCCGCTTTATGGATTGAGGTAATAGTATTTACATTACTTTATACATGTGATTTACCTCTGTTATAAATCCTCGAGTACTGTGTGTGTTAGCATACCGATCCAGGGATGACACTTGAGCACAGAGACTTGACCGTCTGAGGTCGGCTCGCTACAAGATGGTATCAGAGTACATGTTGACTGTAGGATGTGACCCTAGAGATTGGCAAGCCCATAGGAAAGATTTTCTCTAAAAACTTTATTTTCAAAAGATCTTTTACGTCTCTTCTTTTCTGAGATTTATCAAATATTCCCTTTTACTTAGACCATACCCCTTTCCCCTTTTGACCACACGAAGATATGACTGATGAGACCACTCCAAGAAGTACAAGATATCAGACAACTAAGACCACTTTGGAATAAAGAGGATTTTTACCGTGCATTACAATGAAGGAAACTACAACGGTTGAAGACTCCGAAAACTAGGAGAATTTGAAGGTTCTGGAGAATTTCCAGATTAGTATGACCTAGGAAGGCTACCCTTATGGAACTTGAAAGATTATGGAAGCTGTCAATACCCGAGATCAATGTGTGTCGGAGAAAGACCGGAACATGGAGCGTAGAACTCAAAGTTTTGTCAAGAAAACCCTAAGGCAGGAGATATCAACTATGGAATGATAGTTCACGTCAATGACCAGGGCAGAAACATGGATATCCAAGATGATATCGCTCGCTTATGTAATTGTCACCGTGCTGAGTTAAGCATGCATTTCTTCAGAAGGATTGGATGGTAGAAGGCTGATGGAGCACCTGTCAGCAAAAGATGAAGTTTTAACCTTAGCTGGTGTATCACCAGGATCTAGAGTATTACATCAAGAAGTTTAGGGTGGAACTTTCGGAAGCCGTATTTGACAAGGGAGCATTTCGTGAAGAACTCAGGACCCAGAAGCTGAAAGTAGCCAAGCTGGAGGAGCAAAACCTCAAGATACCAGAGATTCATCAAGAACTGAAGGACACTTGGACCATGGTTCATGCCAAGGATGTTGAAACCTAGAAGTTTGGAATGCAACTCCAGAAATATTAAAGGACGCCACGAGAGACTTTCTGTCAATAGAGATGATCTGGCAAAAGACTTGAGAAGGACAAGTACGATCGGAAGAAGCCATCGGAGACATGAACAAGACTTGAAGAGTTTGGCGAATTTGAAAATTTATTGATCTTTAGAAGACCAAATCCCTGTTATATACTTACGTTAGATGCGATGATTGTGAGCTGTCGTTTGTTTGATGTTTTTTCGACAGCCACAAAATAAAATCTGTCTTTTCAAAACTATTGTTTTGTATTGTGTGTATCCCTCTCTATCTCTCTTATCTCACCCCAAAACGCTTGGAACCAATAGAGGATGAATGGAGATGAACTCATATTTTCTGGACCAATGACTCAATTGGAGACGGACTGATGGTTCCAGAACATGGAAAGTCACATTAAGAAAAACACTATAGCCGGAAAGGATATGGCCCAACATGCTCTTCAGTGCTTTGAAAGAGGTGTCGCTACTTGGTGGAGGATGTACCAAACCATCAATGGATGGCAAGGAGTGCCCACTTGGGAAGAATTTAAGTTGACTCTGCTAAAGTCTCGGCTTGTGTCCCAGAAGATGAAGCCTTATGGAAATGATATGAAGAAATTTTGTGCATGCAAGCTCTGTGGAGAAATAGGACACAACCATGAGGAGCACAAGGATGAATGCCCTCATGGTGAAGAAAGTCACCCAGCTGAAGAATGCCCAACTAGGCAGATTACTTGTTTCTTGTGTGAAGGGACTATCCACTACCCTACTTAGTGTCACATTTACCCCATGATATAGAGAACCATCCAACAGAAGAAAGAAGCAATGAAAGGAGCCCACATGGAAATTTTAGAAGAACCGGTGATGAAGGAAGAGGTGGAGGACACACCCGAAGAAGACCAAATAAAACCCTGCACTAAGTCTTGTTATTCATGTGGAGAAGAAGGACACATCTCCCAGAATTGCCTGAAGGGGGATCTAGTAGAATTCCTGATAGAGGAAGTAGAGTATGACTCACAGGAAATAGAAGCCCTGATTGGAACGGAAAAGTCCAGGAACAGAAGTAGATTGGATACCAAGAAGGACCTGAGTCATATCACCTATTTCAGGTGCAAGGAGTCAGGGCACTACGTCAATGGTTTCCCAAAAAGGAAGCCGAGGACCCAAGGAGGCTTTGTAGTCACAAGGAAACCTCGAGAGATGTCAGAAGTAATGTGTTTCTGCTATAATTAAGCAGGGCACTTTGCCAGGGATTGTCCCAAAGAGAAGGAGGCTTGTGCGAAATAGTTGA
Organism: Triticum timopheevii; assembly: GCA_963921465.1. NCBI lineage: Eukaryota > Viridiplantae > Streptophyta > Magnoliopsida > Poales > Poaceae > Triticum > Triticum timopheevii. The sequence goes on from OY997266.1 coordinate 131,565,890, forward strand.
GTTTGCGACAAAAGAAATGTAGTAGTAGTAGTGAGAGCATCTCTTCTATATTGAGATGTTGAGTTGAGGCATGTAATGGAAATGCGGGAGATTGTAATAATTTGGGAATCAATGAAGTTAGCAGTGATTTGGATTTTATGAGTTGTTACTCTATGAAGAAAGATTTTTGACCATTTTCGAGGATATGAGAAGGTCTATAGAAGAACTTGTGCAATTCCAAGGGTGGTAGTACCTTGTGAGGACCCTTGACCCCTGGAAAAGATAATGATATTCCACAAAGTGGACTACAGACAAAATAAGTACGAGTTTTATCTTGATATGTGGGATACCCCAAGAATATGAAGGGATGGAGCACTATTGGATATAAAGGAGGTATAATGTTGGTAATATGGAGCAATTGTAACTCCATGATGAGCCTGCGCAATCACGTCTTAGTTTGGTACCAATAGAAGGAAGGGAGACAATACCATTGGATGGATTTCAGAATGCTAGGAAGGTGGAGGTTGGAATAATGATCAGTTGCCCTGAGGATGAGTTCAAGGTTTACAAGTGATGAGATGGGCCATAACCCACAGGCCCCAGGACCTGCCAAGAAGCAAGCACACTCTTGCTGAAGGAAAAACCCTGAAAGAGGATATGCCTTTATCGATCGATGATTTTATAGGAGCAACGCAAAACCTGAGAGTTGTGAAGGAACGATAGATGTTTGTTTGGCTTGCAGAATCAATGGATTTATCCGAACTTGATTCGTCGACAAGAGAAATTCTGCAATGCTTGTGAGGATCACCGAGTGTTAGATTGCGAGATTCGCTGAATCATATACAAGGTAATGATTTGGGTGCGGAATGGATTGATCACCATGCCGACTTACTCTTATTATTCGCCTTGCTATGTGGGATGGTAAATCTGAGTGACTTACCTATAGTAGAGCGACGACGATCAAAACCTTGTTTGAACCTTATAATGGTATGACAATTTTTCCCCTTGTACAAGGCAGCTGTTGCCAAACGTAGGTCATACGGTGAGAAATGAAGCCTAGACCCATCTACTGCAGGAGAAACCATAAGTTGTTAACCACCATGAGATATCGATAGTTGTTTAATATTGGCGGCAGACCCATCAGCTAAGAAGATCCAGTATCGGAAGAACCTTACCAAGATAAAAGGATAGAAGAATTGAGGAAAAAGGCTATGCCATTCATGACAGATGTTCAGTTTTAGCAAGTGTATTAGAAGAAGAAAACTAGCGCTAATTTGGATTGTATAAAAACATAGAAAACTGCATAAGCAGGATTAGTGCGCATACTCACGCCCAAGAGGCGCGCCCTGCCTCTAGTCACCAATATAAAAGGTCGGTTGTTATACTAATCCTTGTAACATGAGAAAAAAGAGGAATAGGGTGTGCGCTCACTCACTCGCTCGCTTCACACCACGCCACGCAACACGCACGAGTCGAATTTCCTGAGCCAAGTTCCAGTTTGGGTTATTGTTATGAGCTTTGCTGAAGGAACTAATTTCTTGCATGGCAGTGCACTACCTAGCTCTCGGGGTACGTGTTAATAGCGAAGCTCATTATGGACATGTTCCATACCTTCAGAGAGTTGTTCCACCATGTGTCAGTTGTATATCTTCACCCTCCTAGTGTCCCTTCTATGCAAGGGAGATGCAAAGGAGAGATGATACACATGCATAGAGGATTAAGAGAAACACACACACTCTATCCGAGTTCGTGGTGTGAAAGTGCAACTAATCCCTGGGTGGTTTTGGTAGTTAATAACGACATATACTTCATTGAATTAATGCCTACACAAAGAATATTTCAGAAAAATATAGGTATGCCAATTGGATGTGAATGTGGAACCCTCAAAATGCAAAGGACATATGTTGGCAAGCCTCTAAGGCTCTACATTTTTGGTTTAATGATCCAAGATTACATTGAGTCCATAGGAAAGCCAATATTATTAAAAGGGGGTGAGTTCTTGATCATGGTTTAACTGCTCAAGTGCTTAGAGATATTGCTGCAAAACCCTCAACCACACTCTCACATTCATGGTTTACATGCTATGTGCGTGCCTCTACTATGACACGTGCGCGCCTCTACATCGACCAATGTACGTACACATTCACGACCAGAATGACAACGCTACGCATGCTTCGACCAGGTGGGTCCCGACTGTCAGGAACTTCCTTGCGTGCGAAGATGTAGCTGGTGGGTCCTAGCAGTCAGGGGGTGAATCATTTTTCTTGCCTGTAATATGGACGCACTTCCTTGCGTGCGAAGATGTAGCTGGTAGGTCCCAGCGGTCAGGGGGAACCTTTTTTTTGTGAAATAAGGTGGCCCATCTGGTGGGTCCCTGCTGTCAGGTGGAGGAATCATTATTTTCCGCGTAATAAGGAGGCACTTCCTTGCTGTGGCCATGGACCCAGCTGTCAGCCTCTCCACATACAGTCCACGTCCGATGGAAGTCGTTCCTTGACCATGTTAACCACGCCGCGCCGAGAGCACCAGGGCGATGGACGACGACGAGGCCTAGGAAGGGGACGACGCAGAGCCGGGGAAGACATGGCAGTGGATGCCCACGCGGAGAGGAGTACGAGGGTTCACTGTTTCGGCTTTGATGTGAGGCTGCCGTCGCCGCAGAATAAAAGGGGGTGTGGGTGAGTGGAGGGATGGCCTGGCCAGCGGTGGGAGTAGTAGGGGGCGGTGAGGCTTCTGCGGCAGCACAGCCGGCCATGGGAGGCAGGAGCAGGCGACACGACCGGCAGTGGTTTGGGTGGCAGGAGCAAGAAGACCAGAGGTTGAATAAGCACTACGGCCGTTGGATGGACATCATACGATCACTGGAGCTAGAATCGTTCATATTGACTAAGTTGACAAAGCCCTCCGTCCCCGTCAACTTAGTAGGCCCACAAGTCAGCATCCCACTATGCTGGGTCCTAGCTAGCAGGGGGAGTATTCATTTTTGTGTGCGTAATAAGGAGGCACTTCCTTGCGTGTGAAGATATAGCTGGTGGGTCTGACTTGTCAGTGGGAGGAACGTTTTTTTCGCGAAATACAGAGGCCCTTCCGATGGGTCCCAGATGTCAGCTGGAGGAATCATTACTTTGCGCGCAATAAGGAGGCATTTCCTTGTGTACGGTCGTGGACCCAGCTGTCAGCCTCTCCACGTACAATCCACGTCTGATGGAAGTCGTTCCTTGACCACGTTGACCACGCCGCGCCGAGAGCACCAGGGTGGTGGACGACGGCGAGGCCTAGGAAGGGGACGACGTGGAGCTAGGGAAGACGCGGCAGTGGATGCCCACGTGGAGAGGAGTACGAGGGTTCACTGGTTAGGCTGCGGTGTGAGGCTGCCGTCGTCGCAGGGCCTGGCTAGCGGTGGGAGTAGTAGGGGGCGGTGAGGCCTCAACGGTAGCACAGCCGACCACTGGAGGCAGGAGCAGGCGGTCTCGCCAGTGCTGGTTTGGGCGGCTGGTGCAAGAAGAGCAGCGATTGAAGAAGCAGTAGGACCGTTCGATTCAAATCCAACGGTTACTGCTGCTACAATCGTTTGTTGACTAAGTTGACAAGCCCTACGTACGCGTCAACTTAGTAGGCCCACAGGTCAGCCTCCCAACCGGTGCGCCCCAGATGTCAGTGGGAGGAATCTTTTTTTTCGCGTAATAATGAGGCAGTTGATTGCGTGCGGCCAGGCCAGCGGAGGGAGTAGGGTGGGCCGGTGAAGCCTATGCGGCATCACAGTGGGCCACAAGAGGAGGGAGCAGGCAGTCCCGCCGACGCTAGTTTATGCGGCTGGAGCAGGAAGATCAGAGATTGAAGAAGCATGTCGGCAGTTGGATGGACATCCAACAGTCACTGCTGCTGGAATCGTGTGTTGACTAACAAAGCCTTGCGTAAACAAGTCAGCCTCGAAATCTATGGCGTGTACAACCCATTTGCTATTATTTTTATAATTTTACTCATTTTCTAATTCATATGGAATTTATTGCAGCCCATTTTCTATTTTTAGAATTGCTGCCCATTTTCTGGTCAGTACCAGGGTTAAAAAATTAACTAAATATGTGCGAAATTTTGAAAATTCGCAATTTTTTGCTAGGGAACAAAATATTCTTAATCCAAAAATTAGTAGCCATACTAAAACAAATTTAAAAATAAATTAGTACTATGTCATGTTAAATCCAATGAAATAATCCCTCCGTCCCAAAATTCTAGTCTTAGATTTGTCTAAATACGGATGTATCAAGTCACGTTTTGGTATTAGATACATCTGTATCTAGACTAATCTAAGACAAGAATTTTGGGACGGAGGGAGTATAAAATATCAGTGAAGAACAAAAACAAAAAAAGAAACTAATATCCCATTTTATATATTTTCTTTGGAATTTTCAACCCTTTGATATTACTTTTAACAGACACTGGCCATACTCTTTGGCCACGCCGGAATGCATCCCTTCTCGTGTTGAAAGATTTGCAGCCCAGTAATTCGGAGAAAACAAATAGGTCTAGCTTGGGTATTCTTCAAAAAGAAATACTGGGCTACCTATTTTCCCAAAGAAAAAATTGCTGGGATGGTCATGTTGTTAGACGGTCCACAGAGACCGCACAACCCAGTTTACAGCCTGCTCCTCCGAATTACTACTCAAAAAAAGTTGTGCAATTCTGTCGTTTATTGACTATACGTTGAAATGTTGTGGGTCCCGGATATCAGCAGGGTGGATTAGAGTAAAAAAATAAGGGGTGCATCTGAGTAGTAAAAGAGGCGCTTGCTTGTGTTCGGGAGTGGACCTGGTGGGTCCGTACTATCATACTCACAACTACAGTCCTCTTCCGATTCACTATGTTGACAGGGACCGTTTCGAAAAAGCTATGTTGACAGGGCCGGACGGCAGCGCCGCGGCGAGCGCACCAAGGCGGAGGATAAAGTGTTGTCTCCAATGTGCTGGGCTGGGTTGGAGATTCTTATTGAAAAATAAAAATGGACCGGAACTATTTACGACGTTGACTACGATTTGCATGTGTCCGCTGGTTGCAGGAAGAAAATGCTGGGAGAAAGAAGACTGGTCGCTATCTTTGCCTAAGAATAATATCGACTGAATGTAACGACACTATCATAGGAAATAATATCCTCTATTTAAATCATGAATTTAAAGAACTGGTGCATGAACATTTAGCTTTATTTATTTATTTACTTATTTATGTTTAGGGGACCATGAGCATGTATCTGGGCCGGATTCGTGTGAGAGCCTCCCATCCAGTTAATTATGGGCTCCTCTATTGGGCCTTCATCAGTGGGCTGCATGTTATCAACAAGTGGAAAATGTGTTCCGTGCGAAAAATAGTATGCGCTACGTACGGTACGGGGCATTAAAGGATCGAACCGTGCAATGACTTCCAAAACATTGTGTTTGTCGTTCTAACAACACATTTATTCAACCAACAGATGAAATATGCTACTGATTGTACATTGAAAACAACAGCAGCAACAACCAGGGCTGGGGGTGCAACAGAAGCAGTAAGAAGGCCAGAAGAGTAAAGACGCAACTCTATCTTCCAAACCAAACATCAGCCATCATTACAAAAGGGCTACCAAAAAAGAACAAGTGTATGCATCAAACTAAATAAAGATCCTATTACACCAAGTGTACGCATCTAACTAACTGGCTCAGTTAGACGTTACTATTTATTAAGTTGTGGAGATTGGCTGACGGCTTGAACCAGATCGGTGCCTGACGGGGGAAACTCCAGCCAGCAGGTCGAAGTCTGATACTTGCGACCCTCTCTCCTACTTTGGGCTACAGAGCGTGACGGCACATATCAGGGTATGGTGCATGCAGAGATGCATGGTACACTGTGTACACACAGTTTTTCCTGATGAACGAAACCGCACTGCCATCATGATCCTTGCCGTCGGTTATCTCCTGGTTAATCGGATAATTCAGTCTGACAAATAGAGAGCGTGTACCGAGGCTACTTACCAGCCTCCAGTCAAAAATTCCTGAAGGCCCAGAGAAGCTGGGATCCTGCTCAAAGACCTTACAGTGACTGCGATTGTATTCCACAAAACAACACGTCCGGTACGTGCGAACGATCATCAATCGTTCGTCGTTGTCTGATCGAGCCAGAAACCACCTGCAACTGCCATGCCGTTTTTCTTTGAAAGGTTCTGGGATTAGGAAGGGTAGGGACACCAGGCGGCCTACAACATCATGTCAAGTTGGAGTCAAATAAAAAAGGGCTCTTAATGTAGTCAATCTTAAGAATAGCATGTTATGAGCATGAATATTTTTTCAATAAATATTGACAGTAATATAAGCAAGCCATCATGATATCATAGGAAAGTAACATACTGCTGTAACAACCGTTTGTAGCTATGACTGGAGTAGGCCAGCAATACGTCCAGCCATAGAAGGAGTCGACAGCGTAAATGAAGCCCTTGTGTTCAATGGCATCAGAGAACCATGGAGGATGTATGATCCTGCGATGGACGTGCAGATTTATCCACTTACCGCAGTGACCTGTTAGATAGGCAATACCGCGGTTGAAGAACGCAATTAGCCTGAAGTCTTTATAATTCATAGATCTTGTGGGCACTTGGCAGATTACAACCTTGAGCAAATCAAACTTGGTATCATGTTCGCTACTGTAAGATTCCGAGTATTCTGGGCCGCGGTGCCAAAGCAGTGTAGTGTTAATCGAAGAAAGGGGGATCAATCGCCGGGTGTAGACCTCCACGAGCATCCAACTGTCGCGACTGTCGACAAGCACCATCCAAGACGTGTTCATGCTGATCCAGTACATACCGTTAATGTAGTTGAGGGTGACGGGGATTGGATCGCAGTCAAGGGGGTTGATGCTCGCCACCCTACGATCATTATGCTGCGTGACACGCTGTTTCTGAAGATCAGGCGTCATCAACAAGCAAGGAGCTGGCTTAAAAAGCTCCGGCCTAAGGGCTTTGAGTAAACGGTACAACACCGACGAGCATAGACGAGCGGCATGGTACTAAGATTGTCCACATGCGAAACAATGAGCTTGATTACCTCTGTGGGGAGCGAATTCCAGCCACTCTTTTGGCGGACGCTGCTTAGTTCTGCCATTGTTAGTGCTTGGGTTTTGGACGAGGGGGGGAGGCGCCTTAGCGGGGATGGAAGATTGGACGAGATTATGTGCGGATAAAGATGGAGAAGCGAATATGTGCTGCAGGAAGTGGACACGTGATGATGACTACAACACGCCGCTTGACTTACGAGACACATACCAGTAGCGTAGGGTCATATCAAAGTCAGACAACTTGCTTGAGTGATCACAGTACTGGTACTCCCTACAGTACCTACTACTATGCCCTAACTTGCTTGAGTAGAGTAGTAGAGTAGTGGAGTAGGACTCTGCTCTACTGCTAGCACCGGAAGAGTAGTATATTCTAATCTAAAATAGTTACAAACTTCAACGCCCGAGCATGGAACGACTACGAACCTCCATCGGTGCTAACTCCAATCCCCAGCAAACGTTTGCTGGGAGACATGGCAGTTGCAAATGCCTGCGACGCAGTTATAGTACGTGTGTAAGGGTGGAGGTTTTGTCAAATACTATGGCTTAAAAACAGGTCACCGTCGGATGGAAATCTGACGGTTATGTGGGATTCGCCAGGATTGAGCTCGTGCCGAACAATCGCCAGATATCATTACTAAAAAAAAGTTAAAACACCCGGGGCTATAACTTGCACCGGCCGACCACTAACAATGATACTAACATAGTTGTAAAATGGTCAAAGACCGTATCTACATGGTGTTTGGAATTATATGCAAAAAAATTAGCAAGATTCCCGTGCATTGCACGGCACACCATCATCACCAACTCGGTTTTTTCTCTACTCCTACTCCTATAAAAGACTCAGTTGGTGACGATGGAGGCAAGGAGGCGTGTTCAGCCGGGCGTGCAGCGGACAGCGCAGTACTATTCGATTTGTTATAAAAAACAAAGAAGAGTAGTAGAGATAGAGATAAGAGTATAGATAGAGACTCAGGGAGGAGCACCATCTAATGCTTCGGGTGCTACTCCTATGCTCCATTCAGCAGCCGCAACGTCCCCTCCAGCCACTCCCTCCCGCGCTCCATTCGATGGGCGCTGTTGAAATTTGGGGAGCTCACTCTCGCGACTGCGGGCAGCCACGACTTCACCGACGATGATTTCTTCCCCGACCTCGGCAACCTCTTCCTCAACGACATGGGCGACAACCTCAACGCCAATGGTGCTGCTCTCATTGCACCGTATGTGTTTCTGTCCTTCTTGTTCAAAATCGTGGCAGAATTTATGTTTCTACTCTGTATCTGTCGGTGTACTAAAGTAGGGGTACCTTAGTACCCCAAACTTGTGCACGGGCAGTCGCAGCGCCCAGCGGCAAGGCTTGCCGGGCATCCGCCAAGATCCTCCGCATCTCATATTTGTGCCATTCAAGAACAAAGTGTTTTAACTAAGAAGACAAGGCCCCGGCAAGAGGAGCTTGCCAGGAAGGACAAGGCCCCGGCAAGAGGAGCTTGCCGGGAAGGCCAGCCAAGAAACTCGCCGTGACGCGCCGCGCGTCCCGGCAAGACCCGGCGAGCGACAAGCTTTCGGGTGCGGCAAGACAACGACCGCGGCAAGGCGCTTGCCGCGGCGAAGCCACCACTCTGCGCCCACGCTCCAATGCATCCGACGACGTGTCGCCCCAGGGTCGTTCCAAGCACACGTGGCGGGGAGCTGTGCAGCCAAGCTGTGCGAGGTGGCAAGTAGAGATGACGAGCAGGCCATCATGGCAGGCGGTGGCGTCCCTAACGGTCGTTTCCTACACTGTTTGGGCGACCAGACCGGCATTAAATGCCCTTGTCCCCTGCCTTCAGAGTTAGGTAGGGGGCACTGTAGATAGCGGTTGTACCAACCCCTATTTTTACTTTTATACCCCTCTCCGCGTTGCCACCTGTCGGTGACCCCTTTAGCCTATAAAAGGAGGCCCATGCGCAACGTAGAAGGGGTTTGACTCCTTCGAAAACACAGAGCTCTCACACCTTTGAGCAAGAACATAATACCACCACAAAGCAGCAGTAGGAGTTTTATCTCTCCGGAGAGCTCCGAAGCTGGGTAAAATCCCTCGCGTGCTTCGCCTCGATCTGCTCTTCGTGCGCTCTTCGCTCCCTTGCCGGACCGAAAAGGGGCCCTGCCCCATAGGTGTTCGTTCCCCACGACATCTTTGGCGCGCCAGGTAGGGGGGCATCGAGGTTGTGCGAACCTGATCCGGTGTTCGCGCGCGCTACATCAACATCTTCATCGACATGCCACCGAAGAAGAAGACTTTCGAGGTGGTTGGTCTGTCCGCATCGATCCCACCGCCACCAGAGCAAACGGGCGGTGGGGTGGACGCCGGCGGAGGAACGGGTGCCGACGGGGGGACTCACGTCGTCACCAGGTCCAAGGACAAGGCCCCGCAAGCTTCGGCGTCTGTACATACGCCGCACCCCTCCCAGGAGGTGCGGGATCAACAACGCCATGGTGCTCCTAGCACCGTACTCGCATTGGAACAAGGCCAAGCTGGTGGATCGCGGGACGCTCAAGGCCAACATGCGCGTCAACATGTTGGCACGAGCGCAGTACGGTCGCCTGGACGAGATCTTGCTCCTTCTAACACTGTTAGAAGTTTGAGCATATCCCGCTCCTCGCGCCGTTCGCCACCACCGCCCAAGACTCCAGAGGAAGCGTTGGCCTGAGCCCAACTGCTTCTAGATTACCCTCCAGCGCCAGACAAGATCGACGACTGGAGGGCCACCATTCAGAGCCTCATCAGCTTCGCCAACGGCGACAAGCCCCGGCAACCGAGCACGTCGAAGCCCCGGCAAGACGCCCAGGCGCAAGCCGACGCCGACAAGACCGCTGGGGGTGCCACCACCGTGCACTCCCCGCCCCGAAAGCCAAGATTGCCGACTCGCCGGGCTAACCTCGACACCGACTCCACCGCGTCGTCGGACCCACGAGCTCGTCGCGATCAGCGCCAAGTTCTCCAGGAACAACGACAAGAAGACGCTCGTACTCGCATCGAGCGTCGAAGAGAAGCGCGGCGTCAGTCAGACCAGCGCGCTGGGCCCGCTGTTGATATGCATGCGCCAGGGGAACCAGGCGACTTGCCGTACGCGGTAGGTTGCCCTGCGTTCACTCGTGAGCTGCGGCAGGTCCAGTGGCCCAGTACCAAGAACTTCAAGCCAGATGTACCCGAGAAGTACGATGGCAGGATACATCCGTCAGAGTTCCTTAGCGTCTACACCATCGCGGTGCAGGCTGCCGGGGGGCGCGACGAGAAGATCCTCGCCAATTACTTCCCGTTGGTGCTCAAGCCCAACGTCAGATCTTGGCTCATGCACTTGCCGGACAACTCCATCTCTTCATGGGCAGATCTGTGCCATCAATTTGTCGGCGCCTTCACAGGCGGCCACAAGCCCCATGGCCAGGAGAGCGATCTTCATCTGCTCGCCCAGAAAGAAGGAGAACCCCTGCGCAAGTACATTCAAAGATTCAGCCAAGTGCAGCGCAACATCCCAGACGTCCACCCTGCCGCGGTTATCAGCGCGTTCCATCAGAACGTGCGTAACCGCAGGATGAGGGAGGAGATGGCGATGTGCAAAATCAGAGATGTCAGCGAGCTATATGCTCTGGCCGACAAGTGTGCACGTGCTGAAGAGGGGAGGAAACTCCCCGGGGAGAACGCAGGAACAGAGGGATCTGACAGTGAGGATGCCACTCCGGCAAAGAAGAACCGGAGGCGAAATAACAGGAAGAGGAAAGCTAAGGATGTGTTAGTTGTCGAGCAGTCCGGCAACGGAGGTGGCGCCGAGAAGGCCAAAGCTGGTGACTCCGGCGAGGCTGTGGTGGCCGCCGACAAGCAGGACGGCTCCGGCAAGCAGTACTGCAAGATCCACCGCACCAAGGGCCATAACCTCCATACTTGCAAGAAGGTTGAGCACCAAGATCCACTACGAGCGCCGCGACAAGGAGAAGGCCCAGGAAGGTGGCAGAGGAACCGGCAAGAAGCGTCCCGGCCGGGGAGGACGCCGCGGCAAGGCCAAGCAGCGGCAAGGAGACAGGCCTCCCCGCGGCCGCGACAAGGACGAAGACGAAGACGAAGATGAAGAGATGGATGAGGATGAGACCGACGAGCAGGAGTTTCAGAAGGCAACAGAGGTTTTGTGCGTCGACGGTGGTGCTTCTCTGCATACTTCACACGGCCAACTCAAACAGTGGGTGCGTGAAGTTAATGCGGCAGAACCATCAGTTGAGTCGCGCAAGCCTCTGAAGTGGTCCAGCACGCCCATCATCTTTGACGTTGAGGATCACCCTGATCGCATAACTGCGGTCGGGTGCTTGCCGATGTTGGTTTCGCCAACTATCCGCAACCTCAAGGTCACGAAGATGCTGGTTGACGGCGGGGCCGGCTTGAATCTGATCTCCTCCGCGGTGCTCAAGAAGCTCCAGATCCCCGACAGCGAGCTCGAAGAGACTGGTACCTTTCAAGGAATTAACCTGGGAAGGAGCAAGCCGAAGGGGAAGATTACACTGCCAGTGACATTTGGCAGCGAGTTGAACTTCAGGATAGAGAAGGTCACCTTTGACGTTGCTGATTTCCCATTGCCCTACAATGGGATACTTGGCCGTCCAGCGCTCGCCAAGTTCATGGCAGCCTCTCATTATGCTTACAACGTGCTCAAGATGCCCGGTCCGATAAGTGTCATTTATGTCCCTGGCGACAAGAAAGATGCCCTTATCTGTACCGACAAGATCTACCGGGAAGCAGCAGCCGCAGCAGATCGCAAGACACTTGCTGCTGAAGCTCCCGGGGGGAAGAAGAAGACCAAGTCCGGCAAGAACAGCTCTGATGCCCACTCCGGCAAGCGCACCTCTTCGGAGTGCTGCACTACCGTCGAGGAAGCACCATCGAGCTCCACCGGCAATTGCAAGAAGGCAAAGACAGCTTCACCAGAGACCAAGAAAGTGGCCGCCAAGGAGGACGGCACTGGTGGTACCTTCACCATCAGTGCCACGCTTGACCCTAAATAGGAAAGCGCGCTCGTTGCTTTCCTGCGGGCGAATGTTGATGTGTTTGCATGGCAACCATCTGACATCCCCGGTGTTCCCAGGAAAGTAATTGAGCACCACCTTGCCGTCTGCCCTCACGCGCGGCCCGTCAAGCAGAGAGTTAGGAAGCAAGCAGTGGAGCGACAAGAATTCATTGCTGAAGAGATCAAGAAGTTGGAAGCAGTAGGCCTGGTCAGAGGAGTGCTCCATCCAACGTGGCTGGCCAATCCTGTAGTCGTGCGCAAAGCGAATGGGAAATTGAGGCTTTGTATTGACTTCACTGATGTTAATAAAGCTTGTCCCAAGGATCCATTTCCCTTGCCGCGCATAGACCAGATTTTTGACTCCACGGCAGGATGTGATTTGCTTTCATTTCTTGATGCATACTCAGGATATCATCAGATCTTCATGGCAGAATAGGATGAAGAGAAAACCGCATTCATTACTCCATGTGGCACGTACTGCTTTGTACGGATGCCTTTTGGACTGAAGAATGCTGGTTCAACATTTGCAAGAGTAGTCAGTCATGCTTTTGAGAGAAATGTGGAAGCTTACATGGATGACATAGTGGTCAAGAGCAAGGACAAAGAAACTTTGATCCAAGACTTGGATGAGACCTTTGCAAATCTGCGCAAGATCAACCTCAAGCTCAACCCCGAGAAGTGCGTGTTTGGAGTACCTTCCGGCAAGCTTCTCAGGTTCTTTGTATCCCAGAGGGGGATTGAAGCCAATCCCGACAAGATCGAGGCCATTGAGCAGATTGGAGCACCGAAGCGCGTCAAGGATGTACGAAGGCTTGCCGGCTGCGTTGCTGCTCTCAGCAGGTTCATTTCTAAGTCTGCTGAACGCGCCCTGCCGTTTTTCAAAATTTTGAAAAAGGCAGGTCCAATGAAATGGACTCCAGAAGCGGAGGCTGCGCTGCAAGACTTGAAGAAATATCTGTCCTCCACTCCAATACTTGTCGCACCTAAGCCACAAGAGAAGTTGCTTCTATACTTAGCGGCAACCAATCAAGTGGTTAGTGCTGCATTAGTAGCGGAGAGGGAGGCAGGTGATGGGCCAGCGGCCGCGGCAAGCACATCCAGCGACAAGCAGGGGGCTTTCCCGACAAGCTCTGGTCCCGACAAGGATAGATCTGTGCAGCCAGAGGAAGAGAAACAAAGGAAGATGGTGCAGCGCCCAGTTTACTTTGTCAGTTCCCTTCTGCAGGGGGCTAGATCAAGGTACTCTGGTGTGCAAAAGTTGCTTTTCGGCCTTCTCATGGCCTCGAGGAAGCTGCGCCATTACTTTCAAGCACATGAGATCACAGTTGTCACTCGCTTTCCATTGAAGAGGATACTGCAGAATCCAGAAGCAACAGGCAGGATTGTCGAGTGGGCACTGGAATTGTCAAGCTTTGGCCTCAAGTTTGAGAGTACTTCAACTATCCAGAGCCGAGCATTAGCAGAATTCATAGCAGAGTGGACGCCAACACCTGATGAAGAAACTCCGGAGACGAGCATCCCCGTCAAGGAAGCAAACAAGGAATGGGTCATGTACTTTGATGGTGCCTTCTCGCTGCAAGGCGCCGGTGCGGGCGTACTACTTGTCGCACCCACCGGAGAGCACCTCAAGTACGTGGTCCAGATGCACTTTCCCAAGGAGCAAGCGACAAACAATACTGCAGAGTATGAAGGCTTGCTTGCCGGACTCAGGGTCGCGGCAGACCGTGGGATCAAGAAGCTTATTGTTAGGGGTGACTCGCAACTTGTCGTCCGCCAAGTTAACAAAGATTATCAGAGTCCGTTGATGGAAGCCTACATTGATGAAGTGAGGAAGTTGGAAGAGCATTTTGAAGGCCTGCAGATGGAACATGTTCCAAGAGCCCAGAACGATGTTGCCGACGGCCTGTCGAAATGTGCCACACTCAAGTTGCCTGTGGAACCAGGGATCTTTGTGCTCAAGCTGACTCAACCATCTGTAACGACATCAACTGGACAGAGCAAGAAGAGGAAGTTGGTTTCTGGTGACTACTTTCCGGCTGAGCTCCCCGAGGCCGCCGTCAAGAAGGTCCCCAAGATCAACACAAAGAATGCTGAGGAGCAGTCTGCTCCAGCAAGCCCTAGGGTTTGTTTCGTTGAAGCAGACGCTCCCGACAAGTTTTGCTCCGGCAAGCTTGCCGGGGAACATCAAGCTCCGGCTGAATCGCAGATTCTTGCCGTGGAAGCAGATGTTCCCGCAGCGGCATTTGCGCCTTTAGTCCTTGTCGTCGAGCCACAAGCTCCGGCATGGGCACAGCCGATCGTCCGTTTCCTTCAAACAGGAGAACTTCCCGAAGAGCAAGAAGAAGCCGAGAGAGTAGCCCGGCAATCAAGTATGTACCAGTTTGTCGATGACATACTGTACAGAAGAAGATTCAACGGAGTGAAATTGAAGTGCATATCCCGGGAAGAAGGACAAGAGCTGTTGGCGGAGATACATGGAGGCATATGTGGTCACCACATTGGTGCAAGAGCACTTATCGGCAAGGCTTTCTAGCAAGGTTTCTTCTGGCCAACAGCCCTCCAGGATGCAACTGCACAAGTAACCAAGTGTGAAGCGTGCCAGTTCCATTCCAAGCAGATACATCAACCAGCTCAAGCTCTCCAAACAATCCCTTTGTCCTGGCCATTTTCGGTCTGGGGGCTCGACATCCTCGGCCCCTTTCCCCGAGCTGCCGGGGGCTTCGAGTACTTGTACGTGGCGATCGACAAGTTCACGAAGTGGCCGGAGGTGGAAGCAGTGAGGAAGGTGACAGCACAGTCAGCAGTCAAGTTCTTCAGGTCAATTGTTTGCCGTTTCGGAGTCCCTAACAGGATCATCACCGACAACGGCACACAATTCACGAGCCGCACCTTCATGCAGTACGTCCAAGATCTTGGCGCCAAGATCTGCTTCGCTTCTGTTGCTCACCCGAGAAGCAACGGTCAAGCGGAGAGGGCGAACGCTGAAGTGCTGCGCGGGCTCAAGACCAGAACTTTCGACAGGCTGCACAAGTGCGGAAGAAATTGGATCGAGGAGCTGCCAGTGGTTCTTTGGTCGATCAGGACGACACCAAATCGAGCCACTGGCCAGACACCTTTTGCTCTAGTCTACGGAGCAGAGGCAGTTCTCCCCACGGAACTCGTATACGGATCGCCTCGAGTGCTCGCTTATGATGAGCTTGAGCAAGAGCAGATGCGACAAGATGACGCGCTGCTCCTTGAGGAAGATCGTCTTCAGGATGCTGTGCGAGCTGCTCGCTACCAGCAAGCTTTGCGCCGCTACCATAGCCGCAAAGTTAATGCCAAAAGTCTCGAGGAAGGCGACCTTGTTCTTCGGCGTGTTCAGTATGCCAAGAATTCCAACAAGTTGACGCCGAAGTGGGAAGGCCCTTACCGGGTGAAACGAGTCACTAGGCCTGGCGCTGTCCGCCTTGAGACCGAAGATGGCTTTCCGGTGAGCAACTCCTGGAACATTGAGCATCTTCGTAAGTTTTACCCATAAGGCGCGGTTGCCGGAACCTGTTCCAGCAACCACCTTTTGTACAAGCCTTGCCGCTGTCGCATGTAGCCCTTTGTACAAAGCCGGGCGCAGATCCCGTGCATAAATAAAGTTCATGTACTTCGCACATCTTGTCAAATTTCACGCATTCTTTCTTTTTTGCATGCTTTATCTGACACTTTGTGCAGCACTTGCCCCGGTAAGCAATAACGAGCCTTAAGGCTCCATATCGTTATTTTATCTTCTTTCTTTTTCTCAAAGAAAAGGTTCCTCCACCCACAAGTTCACCAGGGAGGGAGGAGAAGACAAGAAGATAATGGTGTGGACTAGGCGTCGTTCAAAGAAGTTTGGCCTTGCCGGGACATAGACGACAAAAAGAAAAAGCTAAGTCGCCAAAGTCTAAGCATGATCAGTTTTTAAATTTTTATCTTCCTTGAACGATCGTGCTTTGTATGGAAAACCTGTGCGCGGAGGAACCTCCTCGTAGCTAGTTGCGCCCTTATTTTGTTTCGAGTCCGCTCAACAATTTAAGTGTGCTGCAACTAGTTGCGGCAAGGTTTCTTGCCGGAGCCGGCACCGCCAACGAGCTGCTGATGTTCCGCACTCAGCGCTCGCGGCAAGCGTGCCTGCGCCGGCGAGTTCCCTAAAAAGCGTAGGGTAAAAACATACAAAGAAAAGGAATCAAGTAAAGGAGATAGCGTAGCAAGCATTGCCCAGAATAAAGTTATATTACAAAAGTAACTTGTTGCGACACTGACTAAATTGTTCTCATAACTTAAATAACAGCGACAAGGAAAGGAGAAGAAGAGTGGCCTAATCCACGCGCTCGCCGTCGATCCTCCCGACTTCATTCACCTTGTCCACAATGGGTGCGACAATGGCTTTGAGCTCTTCAAGATCAGCACCCGCCGGCAGCTTCTTGAGGACGCGAGTGAGGTCGAGGCCCAGATTGCGGAAGAGTATCTTCACCAACACCTTCTCCAAGACCTTGGCGCAGATTGCGCACGACTCGTCAGCCAGCTTCTTTGGGATCCTTTCCCGGAGCTGCTGGAGAGCCGTCGCCACACCTTTGAAGAAAAGAGTATGTTTGGCGCTGGGCTGGAGGTTCTCGTCGGAGGAGTAACCGAAGCCCGCCAAGTCCAGTTCCGCCAGCTCTTCGTCGATGACTGCAGCGATGTTGACAAGGCCCTCCGTCCAGAGCTCCACCGTAGCCTTGAAGGTGTTTTGAGTCTCGGCGGCCCTCGTTAACAGCTCCTCGTTGGCCTTGATCTCTTTCTTCAAGTCCTTCTCTCGCTTCTTGGCGCCGCCCAGCGTCTCCATCAGTGTAGCCAGCTTCAGCTCCAAATCGGCAATTGAGTCCTTGGCGGCGTTCAGTTCCTTGCCCTTGTCGGCGAGTTGGACTTGCAGATCACCATGAGCAAGAGCATCCTTCTCGCGTTCGCGCTGGAGCGCAGCAAGCTCCTCATCTTTCTCTTTCAGATCAGCCTCCAGCTGCGTCATCTTCATCTCTAGTTCCTTCTTGGCGGCCTCGGCAGCTGCGGCAGCATCCTTCGCTTCTTTGAGTGCCCCGCCAAGTGATTGCTCGCGTGCGACGAGCTCCTCCTCGTAGCTGTCCAGATTGACTTTTCGCTGTGTCAGATCACCTTCCCGGGTGGACAGCTCTTCAGCGGCAAGCCTCTGCTGCTCCTCGGCTTCAGCCTTCTCAAGGATGAACGCCTTCTTCGCCTCGACAAGCTGCGCCCTCTCCTCTGCGATGGACCGGAGGGACTCTTGGTTGCGGCTCTGGAGCTCCTCCGCATGCTTCTCTATGTCAACTCCCGCCCGAGCGACAAGCGCTTCCCGGGACTCCAGCTTCGCTTGTCGGGCGCGGTAGAGCGACACCAACTTCCGGAGCAGCTGCTCCTCTTCAGATTCGCCACTGCTGCTGCTTGGCGCGTCAACCACCGCCAGCCCAGCGGAGGCGAGTACTTCTCCGTCGAAAGTCTCTCCCTCAACCGGCGCCCTGGAACTCGACGCCCAGGGGAGCCTGATGAAGATACCTTTACCGGCCTTCAAGTAGGCGCTGGGCTGGGGCTCTTCAGGGCCTGACGCTGTGTCAGCGGCAGAGGGGTCGGCGGCCGGCATAGCGCCTTGCGCTCCTGCGGCCCCCGGGTCGTCAGTACGCTCGCCGGACCCCTCGCCAGCTCCAGCGCCGGCAGCCTTGGCGGCCTCTTCGTCGGCGGGGTCATCAGCGCCGGTCTCCTCTTCAGCAGCAGCGGCATCACCAGTATCGCCGCGCACATCCTCCTCGCCGGTGGCCTCGGTTTCCATTGGCTCCGCGGAGGGAGGATCTGAAGGCAGGAAAAGGGGGGAGAAAAGTCACGTAAATATCAAAAAAAAGAAGACCAGAAGAAGAAGAACCCGAGGGGAAATTTTCGACAAGGAGGGTTACCTGTGCTGGGCTTTGTGACCATGGGCTCCACCACCGAAGGCTCGCTAGTTCCGTCCCTTGCCGGGGACCTCTTCCTTGCCGGAGAGCGCTCCCTTGTCGGAGAATCGCCCCTTGGCGGCGTAGTTGAAGCAGATTGCACCTCCGGAGCGGCTTCCGGTTGCTCCTGATGGGCCTGTTCTGCTCCTACACAAGCAAGTCAACGATCAAGATATCAACAAGGAAAGGCACCCATGCGCGCCCCGCAACAGGAAGTGAACAAGTACTTACGCTGGGGGCTGCTTCGGGGAGAGGTTGCCGGGTCCGTCAAGGTAGTCTCAGATGCATCCTCTGTTGCCACAGTAGGATCGTCCTCAATGACGACCACGGGGACCTTGGCCCTCTTTGCCGCTCTCTCAGCCAGAGTCCTGAGAAGGAACGAGGTTCAGAGGGAAGCAGATCAGATACAAAGACAAGAAACAGCGAAAATCGAAGAAATATAAGTACAACAGGAAGAAAGCCTTACTCCTCCTCCTCTTCTTCCTCCTCGTCGGAGCTGAGCGCGGAAAGGTCGAAGTCCGGTACCCTTTCGGCGCGATGAGGCGAAGGAGTAGGCTCCCTTGGACGCTTGGCGGGAGCTGCAGCAGGATCGAAAGTGGCGGCCCGAGAAGACCCCTCTCCAGTTGTCAGCGCGACATGAGACGCTCCCGTGTCAGCGGTGCTTGGCACGGTGGAGTGTGTCCCGCGGCGCGACGGCTGTTGGCCCGTCTGCCGCCCTGCTGTATCTCCGGTCCTGCGAAGGCGCCTCCTTGGTTGAGCTGGGGGCTGCGCTGAGGGCCCCGTCTGCAGCAAGCTGCTTGAAGACGGCTGGCCACTTGCGCCCCCGGCAGGCTCGCTTGCCTCGGCTTCGGGCTCCCCCTCGCCAGCGACCTCCCCGCCAAGGTCCTCTCGGTCGGCAAGGCTTGCCGCCTCGGCCGCCTCTGCCTCCTCCAACGTGAACCCAAACTCGCCCGCGGCGGCGGCTGCGGCCGCCTCCTCAGCCCTAGTGGCGATGTACCGCATTTCGTCGTCGGTGGTGTCGCGGGTGAGGAGCCTCTGCTCGTCGGCATGGACTGCTACCTCCACCAAGCTATCAAAGAATTGCCGCACGACGTCGTCGGCGGGCTCCTTCCAAGTTGGGATAATGCCGTGCGAGTCGCACTCTGGCATCATTGCACGGATGCGATCAAGCTGGGAGTTGTTGCACAGTGGGATGACGCCCTGCGGCAACCTGAACCACTCCGGATGGTTGGCGTCGTGCTTGAACAGCTCCTTGAGCATCCCATCCAGCTCCAGAACGGTGAAATTGAAATTGAGGCCTGGGCGCAGCCTCATGATATCTGCCGGGCCCCCGAACAGCCAGGCGGGCCTCCTCCTCTCCTGCGGAGGAGCGATGCGGCGGCGAAGGAAATCCGCGCCGACGGCCCCTATAGTGAGCCCGGCAAGCCTGAGTCGCAGGATCCTGGTGGTGGCGATCTTCAGCTTGGCGTCGTCCGCCGCCAGGGCGCTCCAGTCGCCGCCACACACTACCCGGGTCTGGCGCAAATTGGTGAAGGGCTGCGGATCTGAGTCAACAATCCAACACCATTCAGCCCTCCACTCGTCCCATTTGCTGCGAAGCTCCCCCTCCAGATACACCTCCTTCTTGCCGGCCCTCGAGATCCAGGAGACCCCGCCAGACAAGGGTTCTCCTTTCTCGACCCAGGGCATGAAATAGTGGCGGAAAAGAGCAACGTTGGGGTGGATTCCGACGAAGTTCTCGCAAAGATGCGCGAAAACCGCCATTGTCAGAACGGCGTTGGGGGTGAAGTCAAGGAGATGGAGCCCGTATGTGTTTATGATATTGCAGAAGAAATTGGAAAAGGGCGGACAGAGCCTGCAATAGAAGAACAATGGGAAGAAGTAGTACCCTCTTGGGCACCGCTTGGAAGTAGAGGCTTCGACGGAGAGCGTCTGCGTGCGCGGAAGCGCCCGCGTCTCCGTCAACCAGAAGAGATAGAACTCCTCCCGCAGCGCCTTCGGGGTGAGCTCGGGGGGGAAAAGTGCTCGCTCCTTGCGCAGCGCCTCAAGCCGCAGCGCCTCGGCCGACTTCGTACTCTTTCTGGTCTTTGGAGCCATGGCGGAAGTAGTGGAGGAGGTTGGCGGCGACGGCGGCGACGGCGGCGGCGAGGGCGGAGCGCTGCTCTCTTTCGGCTTGGGAAGCGGAGGGGAGCGGCGGAGCTTTCTGAGGAAGGAACCGCAAGTGGCGAAGGTGGGGGAACGGCCCCTGCTTCCTCTGCTTATAAAGGGGAGAGGCGAACGTTACACCTTTCTTGATTAAAGAATTGCCCACGATCTCTCCCATGACGCCGCGTTTGACGCGTGCCGTTACGGGGAGCCGCGGTGGATACGGAGTTAGATTTGGTATGGACCCAGGCCGCGTGTGCCCGTGCCCTGTTTTGGGCCTGGCCCAACAGCGCTCGGCACCGTGTGTGGCCCAGGCCCGGGGGCTCCTGTCGATGTACTAAAGTAGGGGTACCTTAGTACCCCGAACTTGTGCACGGGCAGTCGCAGCGCCCAGCGGCAAGGCTTGCCGGGCATCCGCCAAGATCCTCCGCAGCTCATATTTGTGCCATTCAAGAACAAAGTGTTTTAACTAAGAAGACAAGGCCCCGGCAAGAGGATCTTGCCGGGAAGGACAAGGCCCCGGCAAGAGGAGCTTGCCGGGAGGGCCAGCCAAGAAACTCGCTGCGACGCGCCGCGCGTCCCGGCAAGACCCGGCGAGCGACAAGCTTTCGGGTGCGGCAAGACAACGACCGCGGCAAGGTGCTTGCCGCGGCGAAGCCACCACTCTGCGCCCACGCTCCAACGCATCCGACGACGTGTCGCCCCAGGGTCGTTCCAGGCACACGTGGCGGGGAGCTGTGCAGCCAAGCGGTGCGAGGTGGCAAGTAGAGATGACGAGCAGGCCATCGTGGCAGGCGGTGGCGTCCCTAACGGTCGTTTCCCACACTGTTTGGGTGACCAGACGGGCATTAAATGCCCTTGTCCCCTGCCGTCAGAGTTAGGTAGGGGGCACTGTAGATAGCGGTTGTACCAACCTATCTTTTTACTTTTATACCCCTCTCCGCGTTGCCACCTGTCGGTGACCCCTTTAGCCTATAAAAGGAGGCCCAAGCGCAACGTAGAAGGGGTTCGACTCCTTTGAAAACATAGAGCGCTCACACCTTTGAGCAAGAACATAATACCACCACAAAGCAGCAGTAGGAGTTTTATCTCTCCGGAGAGCTCCGAAGCTGGGTAAAATCCCTCGCGTGCTTCGCCTCGATCTGCTCTTCGTGCGCTCTCCGCTCCCTTGCCGGACCGAAAAGGGGCCCTGCCCCATAGATGTTCGTTCCCCATGACAGTATCACTACTTCTTCCGTTCCTAAATATTTGTCTTTCTAGAGATTTCAACAAGTGACTACATACGGAGCAAAATGAGTGAATCTACTCTCTAAAATATGTCTATATACATCCGTATGTGGTAGTCCATTTGAAGTCTCTAACAATACAAATATTTAGGAATGGAGGGAGTAGATTCTATCTGTTCATCTTTTATGCTAGTCCACATGATTAGTTTAATCTCTGCTATAGCCGTCATGATTTATTTTGTGCTTATTTAGATTAAATCTCATAGTAACTTGCTCATATATTCAACTGGCGCAACATCCCCTACAGCCACTCCCGTTTCATGGACGGCCTGGTCGATGCCTCCAAGGAGCCAGTCATCTACTGCTATGAGTGCCCGATGCCGTTTTGGGGCTCGCCGGCGAACATCTTGCATCACCTCACGGATGAGTGCCACGGTCACTACTAGCCCTTGGTGGAGAACATCAAGTACGAGACATGCTACCCGTTCACCATGCCAGAGTCGCTGGAGGATCACCGCCGCCTGCTAGTCTCAGAGGAGGACAGTAGCATCTTCCTATTGATCGTGGGCACTGGCGAGGCCCGTGCAGGCCGCCGCTCCGTCTCTGTAGTGTGCGTCAGGGGCGACGCCGCTGATGCTGACACTGACATGAGGCTGATGTACGGGTGCGTGCTCACTGTTACTACCCCTCTGAGTTACGTGGGCAGCGACACCGACTACATCAAACTGACTTGGACTCTGCCGAGCTAGGACCTTCCCGCCGATGTGGACATGGAAGACGCATGGTATTATTTACCCCCCAACGCGGTGCATGGGGACTCCAAGGAGGTTCACCTGGACATACGCATTATCAAGTTAAATGTTGATCATTAGTCTTTGCCCAATGTAATCCGCTGTTTAAGCATGTGGAGACTTCCATGCACGACGTTGCTCTATTGGAGTATCGTGCATGAATAAAAGTGTATCTGTTTATGGTTTAGTCTAGAATCTTCCATGTATGAATTTTTACTACAGTACTGGTGAAAGACTTACTATGAACCATTTCTTACATCTCCTCTGCCCCTTCCAAGTCATCCTGATTTAATCCCTCCGTCTAGGTGTATAAAGGCATGGTTAATACTTAATAGTATAGCCAACTGTTGACTATAAGAAAGTGCCATGTCATCTGTAGTCAACATGTATAACAATCGATACTCAAAAACTAATTCTTGAAGATCATTTCTTGCAAAGCACAATAAGTGTTAGTTCTTCACAAGTTTTGGATGCAGGTTGAACAGTTGAACGCTTTTGTTTGCAAAAGATACCTTTTTTTATCTATTCCACCCGGATGTTTGTGAGCTCTAGAGTTGAAATAATATCCAAAGAAACCTATCGATACCCGTTACACATGAGATGACCCCCACATCCTTTGTCAAAATTAACAACACCCCGATCAATGCACTTCACTCTTCCGTGCAACGCCCGGGCACCTTACTACTATAGATTAGTACGACCAAAAATTGAAATAACATTATATATAGTATGATAAATGCTGATGCATGTCACTTAAAATTATATCATTGAAAACTATGTTCAAATACGAATCCAATGATATAGTTTTTGTTGACATGCACTAACATTTTGTTAGTTAAATCTTTAGTCAAATTCAATGGGGTACTAATAAACCACGACCGATGTAGTACAAGTGTAGAGGGCGAAGCTGCACGGGAGTCTCACCCCGCTCGTGGCGCGGAAGTAAAGTCGTCATATCACAAAACCCAACCACTGCCAGTAATAAGTGGCCTGGTAAAATAAACGGACAAGCAACCATCACATCCCTCCGTCTTTTTTGCATTTCATCTCTCTGAATTTACTTTCTCCGGTTCATCTCACACACTCGATCCCTAGCTACTACTCCTAGTATCCCTAGCTACTACTCCTAGGGCTAGTTCTTTTGGCGGGTTAAAATATAAGCCGTCTCTTCCCCAGCTTTTCCCATAAGACTAGTAACAGTGGAGAGTAACATTAAGGCGCCTCACTCATTTATTTGGGCTTCTAAACTACTACTGGTACCTCCGTCCTGGTTTATTCATCACCATTGTAATTTGTGGTAAAATTTGACCAAAGATTTAACTGATAAAATATTAGTGCATGTGACATGCACAAACATTTCATTAGTTAAATTTATGATCAAAATTTGACACAGATTACAATGGGGACCAATAAACCAGGACGGAGCTAGTAGTAATGGGATTACTACTAATCTAGAAGCCTAAACGAACTGGCCCCTGGGACTCCTACTAGTAGTACTAGTACTCAAGTTGGAATTCCAATTGCACGACACAACTTGTTAGGCAAAAAATTCGATACAGGGTGTAGGAAGCGGTTTGGGAATTTGCATGCCTTTCCGACCAGTGAGATACTTCGTACAAAGTACGACAGGGAAATAACCACAGAAAAGGAAGCTAAAAGTAAACAATCAAACGAACATTTTTGCATTTGTTTTCCAGTGAATCATTTCACAAGCTTGACTAGTGTTGTTTTTCTACTTTTACAAAAACCGCATCATAATGTTAAAACGTGCATTTGCACGTACATAAGTAATAGTAGTACTCCCTCCGTCTAGGTGTATAAAGTCTTCCCTCCTTCTTGGTCACGGTGCACAACCAAAGATGACCTATTCACCTGGACGGAGGGAGCAGCACAGTCTCCAAGCATATATAGAGAGACACATGTAGTGCGATAGTATATAGTAAAGTTTGTGCTATATGCACCTACTTACAAAATGCGTACGGATACACAAGGTTTCCAATATTTCCCTCTTACGTACTTAATTAAGGACGCTAATAATTCCCGAACATTCGGGATTTATCATTTGTGTCCCAAAACTAATGAGATCACCTTACGAAACTAAATTATACTCCTACTAAAAGCCACGGCACTTGCAGGAGCGCTTGCGGCACGCCGCGAGTGCCCCGGTGCGCGGCCGTTTCCCAGCGCGCCGACACAACGCCTCTTTCTCGGCCTCGCAACTCGTGAGGTGCTGATTGGCGGCTTGCCGACGGGCGAGCACGATCTCACTGGTGTGGTGGTTCGGCGCCGACAGTTACTCCTCCTCGCTGGAAGCGTGCACCCGGTCCACGTACCGCCAAGCGTAGATGAGGTGCTTGGGCCCGACTACACTCAGGGCTTTGGCACGGGCGTCCTCCACCACCCTCACGTCCCTTGCATGAGCATTTTGCCAAAGAGCCAATTGTCTGACTCTCTCGGATGCAACATAGACCTGCCAGGCAGCTTGCCCCGCGGCGCGCTTCTCTTCCTCGGCCTTCTTCTCCGCCTCTATTTTGGCGTGCTCTGTCAGCAGTAAAGCCTCCCACATGGCGACATCCATTTCTTTCCAAAGCTCCTCAAGGCTGGGGGGCTCGGTGGGTGACGCGGTATTCTCCTCGTAGCGGGGAGCCAACGCGTCCTCCGACGCGCGTGCTGGCGAGATTGGGAACGCCGACGCGTCCACCTCGATGCGTCGCGGTGAGGAGTGGAACACCGACGCGTCCTCCTCGACTAGTGGCTGCGAGGAACGGGACGACGACGCATGATGTCTACTACGCAACCTTCTTCTTGTAGACGTTGTTGGGCCTCCAAGTGCAGAGGTTTGTAGGACAGTAGCAAATTTCCCTCAAGTGGATGGCCTAAGGTTTATCAATCCGTGGGAGGCATAGGATGAAGATGGTGTCTCTGAAACAACCCTGCAACCAAATAACAAAGAGTCTCTTGTGTCCCCAACACACCTAATACAATGGTAAATTGTATAGGTGCACTAGTTCGGCGAAGAGATAGTGATACAAGTGCAATATGGATGGTAGATATAGGGTTTTGTAATGTGAAAATATAAAAACAGCAAGGTAACTAATGATAAAAGTAAGTGTAAACGGTATTGCAATGGTAGGAAACAAGGCCTAAGGTTCATACTTTCACTAGTGCAAGTTCTCTGAACAATAATAACATAATTTGATCATATAACTATCCCTCAACATGCAACAAAGAGTCACTCCAAAGCCACTAATAGCGGAGAACAAATGAAGAGATTATGGTAGGGTACGAAACCACCTCAAAGTTATCCTTTCTGCTCGATCTATTCAAGAGTCCATAGTAAAATAACACGAAGCTATTCTTTCCGTTCAATCTATCATAGAGTTCATACTAGAATAACACCTTAAGACACAAATCAACAAAAACCCTAATGTCACCTAGATACTCCATTGTCACCTCAAGTATCCGCGGGCATGATTATGCGATATGCATCACACAATCTCAAATTCATCTATTCAACCAACACAAAGTACTTCAAAGAGTGCCCCAAAGTTTCTACCAGAGAGTCAAGACGAAAACGTGTGTCAACCCCTATGCATAGGTTCATGGGCGGAACCCGCAAGTTGATCACCAAAACATACATCAAGTGGATCACGTGAATATCCCATTGTCACCACAGATAAGCACGAAAAGACATACATCAAGTGTTCTCAAATCCTTAAAGACTCAATCCGATAAGATAACTTCAAAGGGAAAACTCAATCCATTACAAGAGAGTAGAGGGGGAGAAACATCATAAGATTCAACTAATAGCAAAGCTCGTGATACATCAAGATCATATCACCTCAAGAACACGAGAGAGAGAGAGAGAGAGAGAGAGAGAGAGAGAGAGAGAGATCAAACACATAGCTACTGGTACATACCCTCAGCCCCGAGGGTGAACTACTCCCTCCTCGTCATGGAGAGCGCCGGGATGATGAAGATGGACACCAGTGAGGGATCCCCCCTCCGGCAGGGTGCCGGAACATGCTCCCGAGAGGTTTTTGGTGGCTATGGAGGCTTGCGGCAATGGAACTCCCGATCTATTGTTGTCTTTGATGTTTTCAGGGTATATGGGAATATATAGGTGAAAGAAGTCAGTCAGGGGAGCCACAAGGGGCCCACGAGGGTGGAGGGCGCGCCCAGGGGGTGGGCGTGCCCCCTGCCTTGTGGCCTCCTAGAAGCTTCCCTGACTTGCACTCCAAGTCCCCTGGATTGCTTCCGTTCCAAAAGTAACGCTCCCAAAGGTTTCATTCCATTTGGACTCCGTTTGATATTCCTTTTCTTCGAAACACTGAAATAGGCAAGAAAACAGCAATATGGGATGGGCCTCCGGTTAATAGGTTAGTCCCAAAAATAATATATAAGTGCTTAATAAAGCCCATAAACATCCAAAATAGATAAGATAATAGCATGAATGCTTCATAAATTATAGATACGTTGGAGACGTATCAACGCATGGCTGTCCGGGCGGTGCAGCGAGAGGTGCCTAGGGCTTGGGAGGGGCGATGTCATGGTGGTCGACGTGAGAGGGAGGGGGAGGAGATAGCGATGAACGTGAGCGTTCTTCCGAATGCCGTGGGAGGTGCAGTATTTATAGCGAGCAATGGCACACCTACGTAAGATATGGACTGAGCTACACTGACTTAACTGCAGGTCTAGTTGCATCACTGACATGTGGGCCAGACCCCTGTTGGGCCCATATGTCAGTGACCCAATGCACCTGCAGTTAAGTAACTGAAGCAGCATCCCGGAAGATATGTTGCGTGATTAACGTAACAGCTACGTGGGCATATTTGTTGGAGTAAATTACGGGGGAGGGAAGGGGTGGAAATATTGCTGGTCACAATGGATTGGACGAGCGAGGGGGGAGGAGAGTCATGCATGCAGATTTTTTCCACACGGGGTGGAGTGGTGGGACCGCCGGAGGGAGAAGGAGAGTCTGACAGACATATCGTTTCCACACATCGAGAGGAAAATATTTGGAGATGAACGGGCTTCCTGTAGGTATGGGGAACGGTGCATAATAAGTCATCTTACATACCGGGCTAGGTATAGTCTCAAGTCATTAAAGACATACACGCCCCACTGAAAGCACAAGTGCTCCCTAGGTGATTTTGGTAATTAATGTCAACATATCTTGTTGGACTAATACTTTTATCTAGTATATTTTAGATAAGTCCAACAGTGGAGTGGCATGGACAGGAGGATGTGGAACCCCTTCAAGATGCTAAGGACAAAGGATTGGCTCAAGCTCAAAGCTCAGGACTCTACATTTCCTATTTTAGTGATCGAAGATCACATTGAGTCTATAGGAAAGCCAATACTATTAAAAGGGGATGAGGTGTTGCTTAATGGCTTGCTTGCTCAAAGTGCTTAGTGATATGCTCCAAAGCCCTTAGCCACTTTCTCATATCCACATTTGTCCCAAATCAAAAGTCAAACTCGGCCCCACCGATTTGATCCATCCAGCGCCACCGAGTTCATTTGACATAGCCATTGTCAGAAACCCTAGTCTTTTCGGTTTCACCGATACGAATCTCGGTCTCACTGAGATGGGATTGCAAACTCTCTATTTCCCTTCATATCATTTCAGTCTAACCGAGATAAGCGATCGGTCCCACCGAGTCTGCAATGCAAACTCTCTGTTTCCTTTTCGTAACGCTTCGGTCCCACCGAGACGAGCGAATCGGTCCCCCCGAGTTTGCCTGACCAACTCTCTGGTTAGCTTATTACCCAAGTCGGTCCAACCGAGTTTGATTAATTGATCCAACCGAGATTACGTTATGCCCTAACCCTAATGAAATCGGTCCCACCGAGATGACATGTCGGTCCCATCGAAATTGCCTAACGGTCACATATGCACTGAATCAGTCCGACCGAGTTTTCTGATTTGGACCCACCGAGTTTGGTATATTGTGTGTAACAGTTAGATTTTGTGTGGAGGCTATATATACCCCTCCACCCTCTCCTCATTCGTGAGGGAAGCCATCAGAACGTGCCTACACTTCCATTACCCATTTTCTGAGAGAGATCCACCTACTCATGTGTTGAGACCAAGATATTCCAATCCAACCATATGAATCTTGATCTTTAGCCTTCCCCAAGTTCCTTACCACTCAAATCATCTTTCCACCAAATCCAATCCTATGAGAGTGAGTTGAGTGTTGGGGAGACTATCATTTGAAGCACAAGAGCAATGAGTTCATCATCAACACACCATCTATTACCTTTTGGAGAGTGGTGTCTCCTAGATTGGTTAGGTGTCACTTGGGAGCCTCCGGAAAGATTGTGGAGTTGAACCAAGGAGTTTGTAAGGGCAAGGAGATCGCCTACTTCGTGAAGATCTACCCTAGTGAGGCAAGTCCTTTGTGGGAAATGGCCATGGTGGGATAGACAAGGTTGCTTCTTCGTGGACCCTTCATGGGTGGAGCCCTCCATGGACTCTTGCAGTAGTTACCCTTCGTGGGTTGAAGTCTCCATCAACGTGGATGTACGATAGAACCACCTATTGGAACCACGGCAAAAACATCCGTGTCTCCAATTGCATTTGCACACTCCAATCCCATCCCTTTACTTTCTTGCAAGTTGCATGCTTTACTTTCCGCTGCTCATATACTCTCTGCATGCTTGCTTAATTTGTATTGTGAATGGTTAAACTTATGCTTAAACTCCACCCAAACTTGAAAAGCTTAAAAAACTGCCAACTTTGTGTGTTAAGGGTCTATTCACCCCCCCTCTAGATACCTCTTCTCGATCCTTTCAATTGGTATCGAAGCTTTGGTCTCCATTGCTTTGGTTTAAACACCACTGGAGGAAGATGGATGAGTCTACATTGGGGAGTCTTAGACATAGAGTGCCTATACTTGATGGAGAGTATTTTCATGAGTGAAAAAAATGAGATGCTTGTGATTTTAAATGAATATCATTTGAACAAGTACATTACTAGCCCTTGTGTACCTCATGTTGATCCTATGCATCCTACCCTTGATGAGTCAATTGACATGATTCGCAATCTTAGAACTGTTGATCTTATCACTAGAGGTTTGCCTAGAAACTTGATAGGTTGCTTGCCTACTCTTAAGTGTGCCTACACTATATGGAAATTTCTTGAGGAACGATTTCCAAATTATTTCTTGCAACATCTAGATGAAATTCTCCATGAGTCTATTGCCTTGACTAAGAGGAATTCCAATGATCCTAAGTTTGGTGATTGTCTATTTGAGCTTACAAATCTTATGCGTGCCAAAGGAGATGTTGGAATTATTAGCAATATTATTTCCAAAGCTATTAGAATTCATAAAGAATATCATTGTCAAACTCATTCTAATGAATCACCCTCTCTAGGAATTGATCCACCACATGACGATGTTGAACATGGATACTATGATGAGGATGATGATAGTGACTTTGATCTTGATGATGCAATGAGACACTTTGGTCTTATGGCAAATCTTCGGGGATACATGGCAGGAAGAAAGGAATGGGTCCTTGATAGTGGATGTACCGATCACATGACCGGAGATAAAGATATGTTTCGTGAGCTTGCTGAAAATGATGGCCCTTGAAAGTATGTCACTTTTGGTGATAACTCAAAGGGTAAGGTGGTTGGCCTCGGTAAGGTGGCCATCTCACATGATAGCTCCATACAAAATGTCATGCTCGTTGAATATCTTGGCTATAATCTGCTTTCTATTTCTAGACTAGCTGACTTTGGCTTCAATGTTCTATTTACCGAAGTAGATTGCCAAGTGTTTCATAGAGATAATCATAAAATGGTCTTTACCGGCATACGCAAAGGTGATCTATACATTGTTGACTTCACTAAAAAGGCTCAACCTAGAACTTGCTTAATCTCTAAATCCTCTAAAGGTTGGTTGTGGCATAGACTGTTAGGTCATGTGGGCATGCGAAACCTTGACAAGCTTATTAAAGGTGATCATATCCTTGGTATCAAAGATGTCATATTTGATAAGGATAGACTTTGCAGCGCTTGTCAAGCAGGTAAACAGGTTGGAGGAAGGCATCCCGTGAAGAACATCATGACCACAAAGGAGACCGCTCGAGCTACTACACATGGATCTTTTCGGTCCCAACACTTACAAAAGTCTCTGTGGAAATTCTTTTGGTCTAGTTATAGTTGATGATTTTTCAAGATTTACGTGGGTGTTCTTTCTCAATGATAAATCGCATGTCCAAAAGATCTTCAAAAACTTCGCTAGGAAGGCCCAAAATCAATTTGAAGTGAAGATCAAGAAGCTTCGCAGCGATAACAGAACGGAGTTCAAGAACGCATATGTGGACACCTTTCTTGACGAAGAAGGGATTTCACATGATTTCTCGGCTACGTACACACCTCAACAAAATGGAGTTGTTGAGAGGAAGAACCGGACACTCATCAAAATGGCAAGAACGATGCTTGATGAGTACAAGACGCCAAAGCACTTTTGGGCGGAAGCGGTTGAGG
Organism: Triticum timopheevii; assembly: GCA_963921465.1. Lineage (NCBI taxonomy): Eukaryota > Viridiplantae > Streptophyta > Magnoliopsida > Poales > Poaceae > Triticum > Triticum timopheevii. Next base: position 131,596,616 of record OY997266.1, read on the forward strand.
CAGCTTGTCATGCGACAAATCGCTTGTATCTTCACAAGCTACTCGGCAAAACGGCATACGAGCTCCTCATCGGTAACAAACCCCAAGTTGGATACTTTCGAGTATTCGGCTCAAAGTGCTACATTCTTGATAAGCATCATCGTTCTAAATTTGCTCCTAAATCTCATGAGGGATTCCTACTTGGTTATGGCTCAAACTCTCACACATACCATCCATGTCTACAACATTTTCATCCGAAAGGTTGAAGAGATGGTAGATGTGAAGTTTGATGAATCTAACGCCTCGCAAGTAGAGCAATTGCCAATTGATGTAGGATATAAAGATCCTTCAGAAGCAATCCAAGACTTTTCTATTGGAAAGGTTCGTCCAACGAAGGTGAAGGAGAGTACCTCGTCAGTCCAAGTGGAAGCTTCTACCTCACAACAAGGTGAACCAAGAGTTGATATGGAGGAATCCACAAGTGGGACACACTAAGATAAAGGAAACGAGGAAGTACACCAAGATGAACCTCATCAACCTCCTCCACCACGATGAGAGAACGACAACGTCAACAATGATGAAGGCCAAGAATAAGAATGAGATGATGAAGAAGATGTTCCACCCCGATCAAAGCAAAAGCTCTCATGAGTTCGAGCAAGAGTTGTTAGAGATCATCCCGTCGAGCAAATCTACAATGATATCCAAACCGGGAGAATCACTCACTCTAAATCTCGGTTGGCTAACTTTTGTGAACATTATTCATTCATCTCTAGCATTGAACCTATGAAGGTTGAAGAAGCATGGGAAGATCCGGATTGGATAAACGCCATGCACGAAGAACTACACAACTTTGAGAAAACCAAGTGTGGACATTGGTCGAGAAGCGCGACAACAACCACAACATCATCAGTACCAAATGGATGTTTCGCAACAAGCAAGATGAGGAGGACAAGTAGTTCGCAACAAAGCACGTCTCGTCGCCCAAGGCTACACTCAAGTCGAAGGTATGGACTATGGTGAGACATATGCCCCCGTTGCTAGACTTAAGTCCATTCGCATCTGATGACCCACAAGTATAGGGGATCTATCATAGTCCTTTCGATAAGTAAGAGTGTCGAACCCAATGAGGAGCAGAAGGAAATGATAAGCGGTTTTCAGCAAGGTATTCTCTGCAAGTACTGAAATAAGTGGTAACAGATAGTTTTTTGATAAGATAAATAGTAACGAGCAACAGGTAACAAAGGTAAATAAAGTGCAGCAAGGTGGCCCAATCCTTTTTGTAGCAAAGGACAAGCCTGGACAAACTCTTATAATAGGAAAAGCGCTCCCGAGGACACATGGGAATATCGTCAAGCTAGTTTTCATCACGCTCATATGATTCGCGTTCGGTACTTTGATAATTTGATATGTGGGTGGACCGGTGCTTGGGTACTGCCCTTACTTGGACAAGCATCCCACTTATGATTAACCTCTATTACAAGCATCCGCAACTACAACAAAAGTATTAAGGTAAACCTAACCATAGCATGAAACATATGGATCCAAATCAGCCCCTTACGAAGCAACGCATAAACTAGGGTTTAAGCTTCTGTCACTCTAGCAACCCATCATCTACTTATTACTTCCCAATGCCTTCCTCTAGGCCCAAATAATGGTGAAGTGTTATGTAGTCGACATTCACATAACACCACTAGAGGTTAGACAACATACATCTTATCAAAATATCAAACGAATACCAAATTCACATGACTACTAATAGCAAGACTTCTCCCTTGTCCTCATGAACAAATGTAACTACTCACAAAGCATATTCATGTTCAAAATCAGAGGGGTAATAATGTGCATATAGGATCTGAACATATGATCTTCCACCAAATAAACCAACTAGCATCAACTACAAGGAGTAATCAACACTACTAGCAACCTACTAGCACCAATCCCGGACTTGGAGACAAGAATTGGATACAAGAGATGAACTAGGGTTTGGAGATGATATGGTGCTGGTGAGGATGTTGATGGAGATTGCCCTCTCCCGATGAGAGGAGCGTTGGTGATGACGATGGTGATGATTTCCCCCTCCCGGAGGGAATTGTCCCCGGCAGAACAGCTCTGCCGGAGCCCTAGATTGGTTCCGCCAAGGTTCCGCCTCGTGGCGGCGGAGTCTCGTCCCGCAAGGTTCTTCTCTATTTTTTTCTCATCGAAAGAGTTCATATGGGAGAAGATGGGTGTCGGAGAGCCACCAGAGGGCCCACGAGGTAGGGGGCGCGCCCAAGGGTGCGCCCCCCACCCTTGTGAGCAGGGTTCATCTTTGGCGATGATTTTTCTTTATTTATTTTAAGGTGTTCCGTGGAGTTTCAGGACTTTTGGAGTTGCACAGAATAGTCCTTCAAAATTTGCTCCTTTTCCTACCTAGAATTCCAGCTGTCGACATTCTCCCTCTTCATGTAAACCTTGTAAAATAAGAGAGAATAGCCATAAGTATTGTGACATAACGTGAAATAACAGCCCATAATGCAATAAATATTGACATAAAAGCATGATGCAAAATGGATGTATCAACTCCCCGAAGCTTAGACCTCGCTTGTCCTCAAGCGAAAAGCCGATAACAATAAATATGTCCTCATGTTTAGAGGTAGAGGCGCCGATAAAAATAAAATACGAACATGAAGGCATCATGATTACTTCATAACAGCAACATATATAAACTTTGTCATATGATTACTTATGTTCTAGTGATGATCTTTTCACAAGGCCAAAATATGAATCAGAAACCTTATTGGGCACCAACAATTATAATCTCAGTCATTGAAGCAATTGCAATTTATCATAACATCGGAAAGAGTCTATGTCAGAGCTTAAAAGCAAGTCCACATACTCAACTATCACTTAGTCCTTCATAATTGCTAACACTCACGCGATACTTGTGGTTACGGAGTTTTAATCGGACACAGAGAAAGATAGGGGCTTATAGTTTTTGCCCCACAACCTTTTTACCTCAATGGTAATGTCAACAATAATAATTCATCCCCCCCCACACCCAATTAGATATATATATCATGTTCTTTCCAACATGCTGAGCTTGCCAAAGGATGAAATGAAAAAGGAAAGGTGAATATCACCGTGACTCTTGCATAAGGTCGAAGATAATAATAAAAGATAGGCCCTTCGCAGAGGGAACCAGAGGTTGTCATGCGCGTTTAGGGTTGATGCACAAAATCTTAATGCAAAAGAACGTCACTTTACATTGCCCCTTGTATGTGAACCTTTATTATGCAGTCCGTCGCTTTTATTGCGTCCACAACAAGTTCGTGCAAAGTTTATTTTCTCCGCACTAATAAATCATGCATATTTAGAGAGAAAATTTTATTGCTTGCACCGATGACAACTTACTTGAAGGATCTTACTCAATCCATAGGTAGATATGGTGGACTCTCATGGCAAAACTGGTTTAAGGGTATTTGGAAGCACAAGTAGTATTTCTACTTAGTGCTGAGAATTGGCTAGCATGAGGGGGAAAGGCAAACTCAACACGGTAGAGGAACCATGATAACATACTTTATCTCAGATGTAAGAGAACATAACTCATTATGTTGTCTTCCTTGTCCAACCTCAACTCTTTAGCATGTCATATTTTAATTAGTGCTCCCAATCATAAAAGATGTCAATGATAATATATCTATATGTGAAACCTCTCTTTCCTTATTACTTCCTATTAATTGCAACGATGACCAAAGCTATATTTGCCAACTCCCAACAACTTTAAATCATCATACTCTTTCTATGTGAAGTCATTACTTTCAATAAGATCAATATGAACTCTTGATTCTTTTTATTCTTTTTCTTCTAATCACCCAAGATCATGGCAAAATACTCAAGCCCTTGACTCAACACTAATCTTTATTATATAGCTCACGGACTTGATTACAAAGAAAGATCATAAAGCAAAACTCAAAACTAGATCATGCCATGACTTTATTCTACTAAATCAAGATAATACTAATAGGATCGAACTAAGAAAAACGGTAAAGATAGGAGTTGTGATGATGATACGATACCAGGGCACCTCCCCCAAGCTTGGCAGTTGCCAAGGGGAGTGCCCATACCCATGTGATTATGTCCTCGGAGGTGATGGTGGTCGTGATGATGACGGTGGATAATCACACATCGAGCGTAAAAGTTCCTCCAACTTGCGGATAATGTTCTTGAGCCCGGCAATATGATCCTTCAACAAAATATTCTCCTGTGTAAGATACTTGTTCTGTATGCGGGCTAACTCAATCATCTGGAAGGCTTCAATCTCTGTTGGAGTGAAAAGGTTAGGTAGAGGTTGAGGGATGTATTCTTCTTTCACCACCGGAGCTTGAACCTCCATAGCCTTCTTGATCCTCTCATCCTTGTTGATCTCTTCTGGTTCCTCTCTTTTCAACTCTATCTTCAATAGCCAGGCATCCTTGTCTTCGTTGTTGGAGGAGGGAGAAGTCATGGTGCTCTAAATCTGCAACAGAAATAGCTCGAAACGAAAATAGAGGATATTTGCGTGATACGAGAGTCAAAACCTTCGGGAGTATATATAATGAATTTTTACCGACCAAAATACGTATCGTGCAAGGAAATGGAGTCCGGAGGGCACACGAGGTGCTCACGAGGTATGGGGGCGTGCCCAGGGGGGTAGGGCGCGCCCTCCACCCTCGTGTCCTCCCCGGACTACTACTTATTTTTCTATTTTTCTAAATGTTCCAAAACGGAGAAATATTGCCTTAAAAATTGTTTTGGAGTCGGTTTACTTACCGTACCACATACCTATTCCTTTTTGGAGTCTGGGACGTTCTAGAAAGTGTCCTTTATGTATTCCTCCGGGGTTACGATTTCAATAACATTAGTTTCAACATTTATAGGATTACCTGAGATATAGTGTTTGATTCTTTGATCGTTCACCACCTTCGGATTTATGCCTGCGAAGTTGTTGATTTTTATGGCACCGGAACGATAGATCTCCTTGATAACGTAAGGACCTTCCCATTTGGAGAGAAGTTTTCTTGCAAAAAATCTTAAACGAGAGTTGTATAGCAATACATAATCACCTACATTAAACTCACGCTTTTGTATCCTTTTGTCATGCCACCTTTTAACTTTTTCTTTAAACAGCTTGGCATTTTCGTAAGCTTGGGTTCTCCATTCATCAGTGAGCTAATATCAAATAACCTCTTCTCAAAGGCAAGTTTGAAATCATAGTTGAGCTCCTTGATAGCCCAATATGCCTTATGTTCTAGTTTGAGAGGTAAGTGACAAGCTTTTCCATAAACCATTTTATACGGAGACATACCCATAGGATTTTTATATGCAGTTCTATAGGCCCATAATGCATCATCAAGTTTTTTGGACCAATTCTTTCTAGACCTATTGACAGTCTTTTGCAAAATTAATTTGAGCTCTCTATTGCTCAATTCTACCTGACCACTAGACTGTGGGTGATATGGAGATGCAATTCTATGATTAACGTCGTATTTAGCAAGCATCTTATGGAAAGCATCATGAATAAAGTGTGAACCACCATCAGTCATTAAGTATCTAGGGACTCCAAACCTCGAAAAAATAACTTCCTTAAGCATTTTAATAGAAGTGTTATGATCAGCACTACTAGTTGGAATAGCTTCTACCCACTTAGTAACGTAATCAACAGCAACTAGAATATGAGTGTAACCATTAGAGGCAAGAAAAGGTCCCATATAATCAAAGCCCCAAACATCAAATGGCTCAATAACAAGTGAATAATTCATAGGCATTTCTTGACGTCTACTGATATTACCAATTCATTGACATTCATCACAAGATAAAACAAACTTACGTGCATCCTTGAAGAGAGTAGGCCAATAAAACCCGGATTGCAATACCTTATGTGCAGTTCTATCTCCAGCGTGATGTCCTCCATAAGCTTCGGAGTGACACTTGCGTAGGATCTGTTCTTGTTCATGCTCAGGTACACAACGTCTAATAACACCACCTACTCCTTTATAAAGATCTGGGTCATCCCAAAAGTAATGTCGCAAGTCATAGAAAAACTTTTTCTTTTGTTGGTATGTGAAGCTAGGCGGTATAAATTTAGCAACAATATAATTAGCATAATCAGCATACCACGGAGTGCTACGAGAAGTACTTATGACATTTAATTGCTCATCAGGAAAGCTATCATCAATAGGTAGTGGGTCATCAAGAACATTCTCTAGCCTAGACAAGTTGTCTGCAATGGGGTTCTCAGCTCCTTTTCTATCAACAATACGTAAATCAAATTCTTGAAGCAAGAGAACCCATCTAATGAGTCTAGGTTTCGCATCTTTCTTTTCCATAAGATATTTAATAGCACCATGATCTATATGAATAGTTACTCTAGAATCAACAATATAGGGCCTGAATTTATCACAAGCAAATACAACCGCTAAAAGTTCCTTTTCGGTAGTAGCATAATTTCTTTGAGCATTGTCTAGAGTCTTACTAGCATAATGGATAACATTCAATTTCTTATCAACTCTTTTCCCTAGAACAACACCTACAGCATAATCACTAGCATCACACATAATTTCAAAGGGTAAATTCCAATCAGGTGGCTGAACAACAGGTGCAGAGACTAATGCTTTCTTAAGTATTTCAAATGCTTCTACACAATCATCATCAAAGACAAATGGTACATCTTTTTGTAATAAATTAGTCAGAGGTCGAGAGATTTTTGAGAAGTCCTTGATGAACCTCCTATAAAATCCGGCGTGACCGAGGAGACTTCTTATACCTTTGATGTCCTTGGGACATGGCATGTTTTCAATAGCATCAACCTTGGCTTTATCAACTTCAATACCTCTTTCAGAAACTTTGTGCCCCAAGACAATTCCTTCATTAACCATAAAGTGGCACTTTTCCCAATTCAAGACAAGATTTTCTTCTTCACATCTCTGCAAAACTCGAGCAAGATTGCTCAAGCAATCATCAAAAGAGGAACCATAAACGGAAAAGTCGTCCATGAAAACCTCACAAATTTTCTCGCAAAAGTCAGAGAATATAGCCATCATGCATCTTCGAAAGGTAGCAGGTGCATTACATAAACCAAAAGGCATACGTCTATAAGCAAAAGTACCGAAAGGGCATGTAAAAGTAGTCTTTGATTGGTCTTTAGCCGATACGGGTATTTGAGAAAAACCAGAGTAACCATCTAGAAAGCAATAATGTGTATGTTTGCATAATCTTTCTAGAATTTGATCAATAAAAGGTAAGGGGTAATGATCTTTCTTAGTAGCCTTATTTAATTTGCGGAAATCAATTACCATCCTATAACCTATGATAATTCTTTGCGGAATCAATTCATCTTTACCATTAGGGACAACAGTAATACCTCCCTTCTTAGGGACACAATGGACATGACTTACCCACTGACTATCACCAACGGGATAAATAATACCTGCCTCTAGAAGCTTGAGTATTTCTTTTCTTACCACTTCTTTCATTTTAGGATTCAAACGTCGTTGAGGATCACAAACTGGTTCGGCATCAGCTTCCAAATTTATTTTATGTTGACATAGAGTGGGACTGATGCCCTTAAGATCATCCAGAGTATATCCAATAGCGGCACGATGCTTCTTCAGAGTTTTCAATAATCTTTCTTCTTCATGCTCTGAAAGGTTAGCGCTAATAATAATAAGATATATTTTATTTTCATCAAGATAAGCATATTTAAGATTATCAGGCAGCGGTTTAAGCTCAAACACGGGATCACCCTTGGGTGGAGGAGGATCCCCTAGGATTTCAACAGGCAAATTGTGTTGCAGAATAGGTTCCTGTTTAAAGAATACTTCATCTATTTCCCTTCTTTCATTCATGAACATATCATTTTCATGGTCTAGCAAATAGTGTTCTAAAGGATCACTGGGAGGTACAACAATAGAAGCAAGACCAATAATTTCATCCTTACTAGGCAATTCTTCCACACGATGTTGTTTACTAAATTTAGAAAAATTAAACTCATGAACCATATTATCCAAGCCAACGGTAACAACATTCTTTTTGCAATCTATCATAGCATTAATGGTACACAAGAAGGGTCTACCAAATATAACGGGACAAGAGCTATCTTGTGGAGAACCAAGAACAAGAAAATCAGCGGGATATTTGGTTTTCCCACACAAGACTTCAACATCTCTAACAATTCCCATAGGTGAAATAGTATCTCTATTGGCGACTTTAATTGTAACATCGATACCTTCTAACTCAGAAGGTGCAACATCATGCATAATTTCTTTGTATAAGCCAATGGGTATAACACTAGCACTAGCACCCATATCACATAAGCCATGATAACAATGATCTCCTATTTTAACAGAAATAACAGGCACGCCTACCACAGGTCTATGTTTATCTCTATCACAGGGTTTAGCAATTCTAGCAGTTTCACCAGTGAATTGAATAACATGCCCATCAATATTATCAGACAAGAGATCTTTAACAATAGCAATATTGGGTTCTACTTTGACTTGCTCAGGAGGTGTATAAGTCCTAGTATTGCTTTTACGAACAACAGTTGAAGCTTTAGTATGATCCTTCATTCTAACAGGGAAAGGTGGTTTCTCAACATAAGAAGTGGGAACAATAGGATCATTATAAGTGACAGTCTTTTCTTCAACTTTAATAGGTGCAGCTACTTTTACTTCTATGGGAGGATGATATTTAAACCACTTCTCCTTGGGGAGATCAACATAGGTAGCAAAAGATTCACAGAAAGAAGCTACTATCTTAGAGTCAAGTCCATATTTAGTGCTAAACTTACGGAAAATATTGGTATCCATAAAAGATTTAACACAATCAAACTTAGGTGTCATACCTGACTTCTTACCTTCGTCGAGGTCCCAATCTTCAGAGTTGCGTTTAATTCTATCCAATAAATTCCATTTAAATTCAATAGTCTTCATCATAAAAGAGCCAGCACAAGAAGTATCGAGCATGGTGCGGTTGTTATGAGAAAGTCGAGCATAAAAACTTTGAATAATTACTTCTCTTGGGAGCTCATGATTGGGGCATGAATATAACATTGATTTAATCCTCCCCAAGCTTGAGCGATGCTTTCTCCTTCCTGAGGCCAAAAATCATATATATAATTGCGATCACGATGAACAATATGCATAGGGTAATACTTTTGATGAAATTCCAATTTCAATCTTTTATAGTTCCACGATCTCGTATCATCACATAGCCTATACCATGTCAATGCATCTCCCTCCAAAGATAAAGGGAAAGCCTTCCTCTTAACGGCATCATCGGGTACACCTGCAAGCTTAAATAGTCCACAAATATCATCCACAAAGCGTAGATGTTCGTCAGGATGCTTTGTTCCATCTCCTGCGAAAGTGTTAGCTAGCAGTTTTTCCATCATAGCCGAAGGAATCTGAAAGGAAGTTTCATTTTCAATAGGTTCAGTAGGTTCAGTAGGTTGAGGAGCAACTCTTGGCTCAACTAGACGGGGTGAAGATACCCCAAACAAGCCCCTCAACCAATTACTTTCCATAGTAACAAGTGACAGAAAATTTCAGCACACTAAATAAATTTTTTCCTTACCAAATTCCACCTACCAAAGGCGCTTCACTCCCCGGCAACGGCGCCAGAAAAGAGTCTTGATGACCCACAAGTATAGGGGATCTATCATAGTCCTTTCGATAAGTAAGAGTGTCGAACCCAACGAGGAGCAGAAGGAAATGATAAGCGGTTTTCAGCAAGGTATTCTCTGCAAGTACTGAAATAAGTGGTAACAGATAGTTTTGTGATAAGATAAATGGTAACGAGCAACAAGTAAGAAAGGTAAATAAAGTGCAACAAGTTGGCCCAATCCTTTTTGTAGCAAAGGACAAGCCTGGACAAACTCTTATAATAGGAAAAGCGCTCCCGAGGACACATGGGAATATCGTCAAGCTAGTTTTCATCACGTTCATATGATTCGCGTTCGGTACTTTGATAATTTGATATGTGGGTGGACCGGTGCTTGGGTACTGCCCTTACTTGGACAAGCATCCCACTTATGATTAACCTGTATTACAAGCATACGCAACTACAACAAAAGTATTAAGGTAAACCTAACCATAGCATGAAACATATGGATCCAAATCAGCCCCTTACGAAGCAACGCATAAACTAGGGTTTAAGCTTCTGTCACTCTAGCAACCCATCATCTACTTATTACTTCCCAATGCCTTCCTCTAGGCCCAAATAATGGTGAAGTGTTATGTAGTCGACGTTCACATAACACCACTAGAGGTTAGACAACATGCATCTTATCAAAATATCAAACGAATACCAAATTCATATGACTACTAATAGCAAGACTTCTCCCTTGTCCTCAGGAACAAACATAACTACTCACAAAGCATATTCATGTTCAAAATCAGAGGGGCAATAATGTGTAGGATCTGAACATATGATCTTCCCCCAAATAAACCAACTAGCATCAATTACAAGTAGTAATCAACACTACTAGCAACTTACTAGCACCAATCCCGGACTTGGAGACAAGAATTGGATACAAGAGATGAACTAGGGTTTGGAGATGAGATGGTGCTGGTGAAGATGTTGATGGAGATTGCCCTCTCCTGATGAGAGGAGAGTTGGTGATGACGATGGTGATGATTTCCCCCTCCCGGAGGGAATTGTCCCCGGCAGAACAGCTCTGCCGGAGCCCTAGATTGGTTCCGCCAAGGTTTCGCCTCGTGGCGGCGGAGTCTCGTCCCGAAAGGTTCTTCTCTATTTTTTTCTCATCAAAAGACTTCATATGGGAGAAGATGGGCATCGGAGAGCCACCAGGGGGCCCACGAGGTAGGGGGGCGCGCCCAGGGGGGGCGCCCAGGGGGGGGCCCACCCTCGTGATCAGGGTGTGGGCCCCCTGGCCTTCATCTTTGGCGACCATTTTTCTTTATTTATTTTAAGGTGTTCCGTGGAGTTTCAGGACTTTAGCAGTTGCACAGAATAGTCCTTCAATATTTGCTCCTTTTCCTGCCTAGAATTCCAGCTGCCGGCATTCTCCCTCTTCATGTAAACCTTGTAAAATAAGAGAGAATAGCCATAGTATTGTGACATAACGTGAAATAACAGCCCATAATGCAATAAATATTGACATAAAAGCATGATGCAAATGGCGTATCAGCATCTTACTTGCCTATGCTAATCGCCATGATATCACCTTATACCAAATGGACATTAAAAGTGCTTTTCTAAATGGTGAAATTGAGGAGGAAGTTTATGTTAAGCAACCTCCTGGCTTTGTTAATCCTAAGAAACCCAATCATGTTTACAAGCTTCACAAAGCTCTTTATGGTCTTAAACAAGGTCCTAGAGCATGGTATAAATGCGTGACCAAGTTCCTTATTGAAAAAGGCTTTGAGATTGGAAAAATTGATTCTACTCTTTTCACTAAAAGGGTTAAAGGAGAATTATTTGTCTGCCAAATTTATGTTGATGACATTATATTTGGATCAACTATCCCTCATTTTAGCGAGAAGTTTGGGAAGCTTATGTTGGAGAAGTTTGAGATGTCTATGATGAGTGAACTCAAATTCTTTCTTGGTTTGCAAATTAAGCAAACTAAGGAAGGCACCTTCGTCTCTCTAACGAAGTACACCAAAGACTTGTTCAAGAAGTTCAATATGCAAGAATGCAAAGGTATGAGTACACCCATGCCTACTAGTGGACATCTTGACTTGACCAAGGATGGTGAACCCATTGATCAAAAGGTTTATCACTCTATGATTGGTTCATTATTATATCTATGTGCCTCTCGTACCGATATCATGCTAAGTGTGTGCATGTGTGCACGATATCAAGCGGCCCCTAGAGAATGTCATCTTAAGGCCACGAAAAGGATAGTGAGATACTTAATTCATACACCAAACTTTGGCATTTGGTATCCAAAGAGGGCCTCTTTTAATCTTGTTGGCTACTCTGATTCGGACTATGCCGGAGACAAGGTTGATAGGAAGACCACTTCGGGTACTTGTCAATTTCTTGGTAGATCTCTTATGTCTTGGTCCTCCAAGAAACAAAACTCGGCATCCTTATCCACCGCCGAAGCAGAATACATTGCCGCTGGTTCATGTTGTGCTCAATTACTTTGGATGACCCAAATTGTTAAAGATTATGGGATATATGTGAAACATGTTCCTTTGCTTTGTGAAAATGAAAGTGCTATTAAGATTGCTCACAATCCCGTGCAACATTCTTGAACTAAGCACATTGAAGTTCGTCATCATTTCATTCGAGATCATGTTGCTAAGGTGATATTAATCTTAAGCATGTTCGCACCGACAAGCAATTGGCGGATATATTCACTAAACCACTTGATGAGAAAGTGTTTTGCAGGTTGAGTGGTGAATTGAACATCATTGATGCCTCAAACTTGGAGTAGGAAGTCCATGTGAATACATGCAAGACATGACCCTATGACTAATCCTTGATATCTCTCTCATGATGATGATCATATGTCTTGGACCTTGATATCTCTCTCATGATGATGATCATATGTCTTGGATACTTTTGCACCCTTGCATGTTATCTAACCCATGTAGGTACTTGGATGGATCTAAATCTATGAGATTGCAACTCACTCATATCTTGAGCAATCTCTACATCACCAAGTCTCTACTTTACGGTGGTTGAAGTCAAGGAAGCATGAAACTCTTCAAACATATCCTTTGAAAAATTCCTAAGCAAAATTTCATGATTGTCATTTTGGATGCACAAGTGCCTTTCCTTGCAAATCTAATCCATGTAGGTAGATGAACTCCAATTACAAGTGGTGCTCCAAATGAACTACATCAACAATGAGAATCCCACACAAGTTCAACTACATGATCAAGTTCAACACCACCACCCAAGGTATGTTATTCCGTCTTAGAGAAGCTTTACCCCAAGTCATGGGTCAAAGCAACTCAACAAGATGTGAATACATCAAGATGCTTAAATGAAAAATGGCAACCCCATTTTGAGCTTAAACAATGAGTATGACCTATGATCAAGTGTTCTCACTTGACTCCTAAGTCAATATACTCTAACATAGGTGACTTTGTCGCCGACCTTTTCTAGATGAAGTTCTCTAGTGTTTCTCCGTGTTATTGCATTTTTGTCTCATGCATATTTGTTCCCCTTTCAAAAAAAACTTCATCTAGACTTATTCTCTTTTATTTCTGTTCTGCATTTCTCTGCATCTAATTCATTGCAAATCCTTTAGTTAATTCCCTGAAAATCCTTGTGATATTTTATTTGCTTAGTGAGCTGAGGTGACAAGCGTTTTCTCTATGATGAACTTAGATAGACCGATTTGTCTCTTTCGGTCAAACCGAAACTTTTCGGTGCCACCAAAGGAACTAACTCGGTTTAGCCGACATCAACACTGAGAATTCACTCTGTCATTTGCATTTTGCACATTTTGTTCCAGCTCCACTCGATGATTCTCATCCTCTATCACCATCATATTTTATGAGCTGCTTTGCTCTGTGACTCAAGGACCAAACCTATTTTGACTCACACTCCAGAAGACCCTTCTTGGAAATTGATGTCAAAGGGGAGAGAGAGTTCACAACAAAGCTTAATCATTCCAACAAGGAGAGAGAGCAATAGGGGGAGAGAGACATTCCCTTTTCTTTTCAAAAGAAAGACCTCAATTGCTTGGTATTCAAAGAGGAGAGAAGTTGCATGTCTTTAGAGGGGAAAGACATGTTCATATGGTTTTTGTGTTTGCTTTGCTCTGATTTTCTTTTCCCAATCTTCTCCCAATATCCATTATAAGATTCAGGGGGGAGCAAGACATCTAAGGGAAGTAAATCTTCTCATTCATTGCACATCTTTATCTTTGGGGACATGTCTACACTCAATTGGAGTACCTAGTACTCACTCTATACATGTCATCCCAATCTTGGTACTCTTGTGGCTTACTGTTCTTGCTCTGCTTAGTAGATGTTTCTGTGTTGTCTAACCTTGTTTACTCAGGTTCATCTCTTCCAAAGCTAGTTCAAGACCACAAGGTAAGTACATGCATCACATTCATGTGCATGAGGATCTCTTGCTGATGTACATATTGTTTGCAAGAAGGACTCATAAGCATGAAGGTACATTTCCCATGTTTACACCATTTGCACTGATGCATATAGCCAAGATATATGTAACTCATTGCCTGCTCTGTCATGATTATGCATTCACATGATCCTATGGTATATATTTACATGATTGGATATGTGTAGGGGGAGCCTATGCATGTTACATGTCTTTCCAAAGCTTTACTTGCTTTTCTCTATATCCTTATCTAAAGCTTTGATGTATGTTGTCATCATTACCAAAAAGGGGGAGATTGAAAGCACAAGTGCTCCCTAGATGATTTTGGTAATTAATGTCAACATATATCTTGTTGGACTAATACTTTTATCTAGTATACTCCAGATAAGTCCAACAGTGGAGTGGCATGGACAGGAGGATGTGGAACCCCTTCAAGATGCTAAGGATAAAGGATTGACTCAAGCTCAAAGCTCAGGACTCTACATTTCCTATTTTAGTGATCCAAGATCACATTGAATCTATAGGAAAGCCAATACTATTAAAAGGGGATGAGGTGTTGCTTAATGGCCTGCTTGCTCAAAGTGCTTAGTTATATGCTCCAAAGCCCTTAGCCACTTTCTCATATCGACTTTTGTCCCAAATCAAAAGTCAAACTCGGCCCCACCGATTTGATCCATCCGGCTCCACCGAGTTCATTTGACATAGCCACTGCCAGAAACCCTAGTCTTTTCGGTCTCACTGATAGGGATCTTGGTCTCATCAAGATGGGATTGCAAACTCTCTATTTCCCTTCGTATCATTTCGGTCTAACCAAAATAAGCGATCGGTCCCACCGAGTCTGCAATGCAAACTCTCTGTTTCCTTTTTATAATGCTTCGGTCCCACCGAGACGAGCGAATCGGTCCCACCAAGTTTGCCTGACCAACTCTCTGGTTAGCTTATTACCAAAGTTGGTCCAACCGAGTTTGAGTATTCGGTCCAACCGAGATTACGTTATGCCCTAACCGTAACGATATTGGTCCCACCGAGATGACATGTTGGTCCCACCGAAATTGCCTAATGGTCACATATGCAATGAATCAATCCGACCAAGTTTTCTGATTCGGTCCCACCGAGTTTGGTATATTGTGTGTAACGGTTAGATTTTGTGTGGAGGCTATATATACCCCTCCACCGTCTCCTCATTTGTGAGGGAAGCCATCAGAACGTGCCTACACTTCCATTACCGATTTTCTGAGAGAGAGCCACCTACTCGTGTGTTGAGACCAAGATATTCCAATCCAACCATATGAATCTTGATATCTAGCCTTCCCCATGTTGCTTTCCACTCAAATCATCTTTCCACCAAATCCAATCCTATGAGAGTGAGTTGAGTGTTGGGGAGACTATCATTTGAAGCACAAGAGAAATGAGTTCATCATGAACACACCATCTATTACCTTTTGGAGAGTGGTGTCTCCTAGATTGGTTAGGTGTCACTTGGGAGACTGTGACAAGATTGTGGAGTTGAACCAAGGAGTTTGTAAGGGCAAGGAGATCGCCTACTTCGTGAAGATCTACCCTAGTGAGGCAAGTCCTTTGTGGGTGATGGCCATGGTGGGATAGACAAGGTTGCTTCTTCGTGGACCCTTCGTGGGTGGAGCCCTCCGTGGACTCGCGCAGCCGTTATCCTTCGTGGGTTGAAGTCTCCATCAACGTGGATGTACGATAGTACCACCTATCGGAACCACGACAAAAACATCCATGTCTCCAATTGCGTTTGCACACTCCAATCCCTTCCCTTTACTTTCTTGCAAGTTGCATGCTTTACTTTCCATTGCTCATATACTCTCTGCATGCTTGCTTGATTTGTATTGTGAATGGTTAAACTTATGCTTAAACTCCACCCAAACTTGAAAAGCTTAAAAAACTACCAATGTTGTGTGTTAAGGGTCTATTCACCCCCCTCTAGACACCTCTTCTCGATCCTTTCACCCACACATGTTCATATTTCAAGGTGCACTAAATTATTGCATGCGATGATTAAGGCTGGTCATAATGGTGGTATCTTAGCTGGTATCATGCACACAGGAATAGAAAACATGCTGATGTGGCAAAGAATTGAAGAAGAGAGGGGGGGTTAGAGTAACTAGTGTTCATGCATGCATTGTAAACACATTTTTTTTGTGAAGAATGACAACATTAGTTGAGTACTTTTGTAGACTACAAAAACTATTCCACCGCCTCTATCTTGCTAAGAGTAGGTGAAAATTTTGAATCGAGCCCTTTAAACTAGAAGGGAGGTAGTAGTACTCTAATAGCTAACCTTGTTGTGATGACAAGATAGGACATGGCACGCACCTGGACGAAGGAACTAGTCTGCATTGTGCATTTAAGTTTTGTCTGAAGTCAATGTACCTCTACTTTGACCAAACTTATAGAAAAATGTATCAACATTCACAATGTCAAATCAATGTTTTTATACTCATTACGAAACGTAGTTCCTATACTCATTATAATCAGTATTGTAGATATTGATATTTTTAGTATAAATTTGGTCAAACACTTTGCAAATGGTTGAAGGAAGTAAAAAGGACCAAAGGGAGTATCATGCATGCGGAGTAGGCAATTTTTTTGCTCATTTATAGCCGGTCGAAGTCTCTAAGGGCGCGACCGCGTGAGGGAGGCAAAGGTCATGGGAGGCAGGACGGTTGATGAAATTAAGTGAAGTTACATCCACGCGCCGGCATGGCGTGCGAATAGGCAGAAGCTATACCGTCAGGCCTACGATATGGGTCTAGTAGACATGACATCTAGTGGGTCCCGCTTAGTTCTCGAGAACTCTTTGGGGGCTTGCAGCTGTTTATCCATCGGGCAAGCCAGCAACCCCACACCGTTCGCACGCCCTACTCGTCCCCGTCTTCTACTAGTATAGTAGCTTACAACAGTTCGCTCCCAGTCGTCCTGTCCTTTCACGTTACACCAGTTCAACTTCTCCTAACCCTCCTCCCAAATCCATCGCCTCCCAAAATCTACATGGTCGCCGCTGAGTACTAGGTTAGAGCCATCACCGGCGATGAGTTCATTGTCATCTACACACGTGGATCCGCGGCGGTGAAAGCATGCCTTGCTCGCTTCCTGCACATGTTCAACAGTTCAACGGATGAGTGGGTCGCTGGGCTAGATGGTGAGTACACCACAGTCCTGGAAAGAGAGAAGATTCTAAAGGAGGCAGAGAAGAACAGGCCCGTCGTGATCCAGGTTTGCGTACATAACGTGTGCTTGGTCTACCACATATGCAATGCCGACGTTGAGTGCCAGGATTTTAAGAACTTCCTCAAGGACAAAAGACTGAAATTCATTACTGTAGACTTTAGGAACGACAGGGATGTCCTGGGTCGGATAGGCCTCGTTGTAGGCCAGCCCTTCGATCTCCAGAAGGCAAGTCTGGTGTCCACCTCTCAGCCTTCAATGCTGACCCTGGCAGCAACCATGATTGATCCTTCATACGCTAAACTGAAGAAACCTCACCACGAGTTTCATCATGCATGGGAGTCGAAGACATTAGATGAAGATCACATCCTGTACACAGCAATGGATGCCTACCTTTGTTTAAATATCTACAAGGGTTGGATGAAGAAGCAGAGCCTAGTGTCCGGTTCAAGCAAAGAAGCATCGGCAAAGAGGAAGAGGAAGAGGGATGAGGATGAAGTCGAGGACGTGGACTCGGACTCCGAGTAGGTGGCAGTGCCGTCGCTCATGCTGGTTCTACTGTAGTGTCAAGCAGACTAGTTGCTTAGTTTATTTTCAAGGGTGTGTTGTGCTGAGGCCCCAGAAGAACTATGTTTATGTTCTTTCTCGTTATTTGAACTCTTTAGTACGTACAATAGTACTAGTACTATGTCTTACCACTGTTCTTCTTGCAGTTGGTACTACTGCTCATACCTTCGTGGTCCTATTGTACTTAATACATTCGTACTAGTAGTATAATTTGGGTTAGTCGATTTGTGAAAGAAGTTCGACGGAGCAAAGGAACAAGACGGCAGAGAAGCTACCCCAGTATCTATATTAGGGTGGCGGGGTGCCCATGATCTATCTTATGAGTGTTGGGTGTGGAATGCAGTTTGCTGAAAAAATGGATCGTGCCCAGGGTTAAACGGATGGCAGGGGTGGGGGAGCATGGCAGTGGCAGGCAGTTCAGGGGAGGGCGGGACGGCGGCGGCAGGCGGTTAGGCGTGTGGCGGGCTGAGAAGATGAACTGTGCATCAATTTTAGAGGTTGAATAAGTCCTTCTAGCCATCCATGTTGCATCAAACGGCTCACAAGAGTTGACTGACCCAAATTGCTCCTCCAGATTGCAGGATCCACGTGGCATTCAAGGTCTCGAAGGTAGATTCCGCGTCCGCACCCGGTTTGCGGGCTCGACATGCGCGCGACCAGCTTCCGCCGCGACAGCCACCATGCGCGCCTCCTCCGCGCGAGCGGAGACGACAATGACATGCTAGTTCCTCCTTACCAGCGTGCTGGGGCACACACTCGTCCTCCTCTTTGTACATTGCGTGCATAGACGTGGCTCCACCAGCTGCTCGCGTGCTTGGCAGTGCGGCGGCATCGTGAGGAGGGACTACAGACAACGTGAGCGGGCGAGCCTTCGGCTTCATGGCACAGGGATGGTGGCGACACGGTGGTGATGGGCGAGAAATGGTTTCCCAGAGCAGGCGGGCGCCGGCATGCGCAACAGCGGCGACGGCATATTGATGAGTGCGCGTATGGGAGCTTAGTTTAGTTTTACATAGGGTTGGTCAAACTTAAAAGAAAACCTTACTAGTACACGTAAACATTAGACTTAGGCAGCGCTTATATTAGTTACCACAATCACGATACGGAATCATGTGCAAGCGCGTGAACCACGACCGCGCAGTCGATCAAACGGTGTGTCACCGTGTCGCGCTCGAAGGACATCCACCGAACCTTTTTGTGTGTGTGAAAACAATCCCCGAATATTACTCAACTTTTTTTCCTAGAAAAGTTCTTGACGCTACAATATTTCCATATATTTGAATTTAGCTCCAGTTCGTGTTTATTTGGATTTGGACGTTTTAGGTGCGCCCTAGTTTTTTTTAGCACTGATTTTGTGTGTGTGTGTGTGTGTGTGTGTGTTACTGAGAGAGAACGTGTGTATGTGTCCATATGTGTGTTGTGGCGAAGGGCAATGTGGAGATGATGTGCGTGTGATAGAGACATAGAGAGGTGTGAATGTGCAAATGATCATGCATGAGTGAGACATAGACAGATGCCGATATGTTGTGTATACATGAGAGAACGGTCTTCTATTTTACTTGTGTGTGTGTGTGAGAGAGAAAGAGAGAGAGGAGCATCCGTAGCACAACAACCATCTCTCTCGATTCATTCGTCCCTTGCACGATCACATGTAATGCATGCATCAACGCGCACATTTTTACACCCCCACCCGGCCCCTGCCCACCTCAAGGCCTGCACATCGCTCTCTATCTCGCACGCACAATCTCTTCGTGAGTACCCTGTTTAGCATGTAGCTTTCCCTCACATACACACACATTTCTCTCCTTAGGTTTGTTTTCTCTCAATATCTCTCTCTCTCTCACACACACACACACACACAACACACCCCCCCTCCCCCGAGCACACAATTCATCCCCATCCAAGGTTATATGGCGACCACTCTCGCTTGTGATTATCTGCACCCCAGCATGCACAACACCTCAATCTTCAAAGAGGGCATCGAGGAGATCAAAGATGGCGACCACACTGAGCTAGAGAATGCGGGGCCATTTGGAAGCAGGATGATATGACGACGGCTGACTGACTCCTCCCCCCACCCTCTCTCTCTCGCACATAATTACCAATCCCTCTCTCCCCCGCACAAAATTATCAATCCCCCAACCCACGAGATCCTTCCCCTCTCGTCCATGTTTTTCCAGCTCTCTCATCAAACCTGTTGTCTCTTCTCCTTCCACGTGTACAGAATCTGGATGCACACGCATCTCATGTATATTACATGTCTCCATGTTTCTCACAGACCTAACTTCTTCCTCTCTCTCTCTCTCTCTATCTATCTCTCTCTCTCTCTCTCTGTCTCGTTAGGTTTGTCTCCTACTCTCTCGTCCACATACATACAATCTTTCCCGCCCTGTCTGCTCCATCTTCGCAAGCTCTCTCTGCACGTTTCATTCACACATTGGGATATGTTCAAAATGTTGCTTTTATAATGGCTGATGTAGAGTTATGGTTGGTTGTGTTGCATCCTAAAAAGTAATAACTATGAAATGCATTTAGATTCTCATTTCACTGGGATTATGTGAGTTTGAACATGTTGTGAAGTACTATAGACCTCGTATACATCTTGGAATTCGACAATGATTGTAACTATTGAATTGTATAGACCATTACATTCGAAGTCAGTAGCCTAATATATTTATTTCACAATTTCAACAAATGATTAATTCACTACAAACTAAGAAAACAAACATGTACTCCCTCCATTTTTATTTAAGTCCGTGTATTAGCATTGGTCAAAGTCAAGTTTTGTAAATTCTCAGAAAGTTTATGACAAAAAAATTAACATATACAATAACAAATAAATACCATTACATTCATTATTGAATGTACTTTCACATCATACATATTTGTTATGGTAAATGTTTATATTTTTCTATAAACTTGGTCAAACTTTAGGAAGTTTGACTTTGGTCAAACCTAATATGCAGAGTTTACTAGTACTACTCGCTAGTTGCTTAGCCGAATCACCCAACACGCCACACGGGGAGTTCAGTGTCACAAAATTTTGAGGTCGGCGGGAAAATCTCCCGTGACCCTGAGTCGAGAAGTGGGAAGTTACCATCATAGCCTTCGGAACAGGCCTACGGATGACGCTTGGTACGGGGCTGCTTTCGTAACTTCAGGTTCACCCTACCCAACCAACCCCACCCTGGCACCCAGAGTAGTACACCTGAATACTCCACATTTTCTATCCCCACTGCAAAATAGACTTCTCCACGGCACCGCAGCATTTGTGCTCCTCCCCTTCTACATTGGCGCACTTGTCCACCGCAGCGCATTTGCCTCATCGACGACCTCGTATGCCGCATTGGAGCTGGTCCACCATCGTCGTCGTACACGAAGCCTCTTCCCCAACATTGTATTCCACGGTCTCGGATCTGCTTCCCGGAAGCCGACACCAAGCGCAGAAGCACCACCGTTGTGGACAATGAACTGACTCCCATTGCCGACCATGACTCACAGAGGCTGCCGCGACCATTGTTCTCCTCCTCGATTGGTAATGTGTGTATTGAATCACTTAGCAGTATATGTGCAGTTCCAATTTTGTTCATACCTACCCTTCAAATTTCCTGGTTGCTATTGTTCCCGTAAAAGTAATTGGCTATATCCTCCATTGTCCAACAGAATATCAGCTTGTAATTGTGCGTCGCTGTGCTTGGGTAGGTTTTTCATCTACAACCAGTAGTGTGGCAAATGATGGAAAGTTTTTTAGAACTAGCAAGATCACTACAAAAAAATACACTTCCGTGATGATACGTGTTTTTCACAGTAGGTCGCGTTTTTTGTCATGCATGTACATCCATGACAAATTTATGACAGAATCAAGATAGTCATACCTGTGCTGTCATAGAAGTGTTCCATGACATTAACAAAATTATCATCACGGAAGTGTCCACTTCCATGACGATAAATCACGCGTCACAGAAGTGCTTTCGTCAAGGGTGACCGACACGTGGCATCCACCGTAATGCAACATCGTTAAGCTATCGGGTCGGGTTTTGGATCTGATAACCCGTTAACAGCCCCGACCAATGGGGATTTTCCACGTGTAAAATCATCATTGGCTGGAGGAGACACGTGTCAGGTCCGTGTTGGCACAGGTGTCACTCATCCAATGGGAGAGACGCGCCTATGATATGTTGACACGTGGACCGGCCCATCAACTTTAATTGGGCTGGCCCAACTAAAGGCCCACAAGTTTTTGCGGACCATAATGGGCTGGCCCAGCTAAAGGCCCACAAGATTTTACGGACCATAATGGGCCGGTCCAGCTAAAGGCCCACGATATTTTGCGGGCCATAGTGGGCCGGCCCAGGTAAAGGCCCACAAGATTTTGCGGGCCATAATGGGCCTGCCCAGCTAAAGGGCCACAAGATTTTTGTGTGCCATGATGGGCCGGCCCAGGTAAAGGCCCACAAGATTTTTGCGGATCATAATGGACCGGCCCAGCTAAAGGCCCATGAGATTTCGCTGACATTAATGGGCCGGCCCAGCTGTAGGCCCACAAGATTTTGAGGACCCAAGTAGGCCGGCCCGTTAACTAGCTGCCATGTTTTGGGCCAAATGCCGGCCCATATTTGATCCAGTCCATTAATGGCCTGCCACGTTCCGGGCCTAAAAGTGGCCCATATGAGATCCGGCCCGTTATAAGCCTACCACGTTCTGGGCCAAATTACGGCCCAGATCAGGTCCAGCCCTTTAAGAGGCTTTGGGCTCAATTATGGCCCATATCAAATTCGGCCCGTCAACTGGACACTATGCTTTTGGGCCCACTTGCTAAAGGCCCACTTAGTAATTTGGCCTGATATTAGTTTTGGCCTGTTAAGGGCCCGTTTAACATTTTGGCCCTATATTAATTTCGGCCTGTTAAAAGCCCATCATATAGTTGGGCCTAACTACGGCCCGATTTGCATCCGGCCTGCTCGCAACCGATATCTGATTGGGCCAAACAAGGACCGAGACAATTTTGGCCTATTAAAAGCCCATGATTTGATTCGCACAATCATGGGCTGGGGTTCATTTCGGGCTGCTGCCGGCCCGTGAGCTGTTCGGCACGTTTCAGGCCCAACCTACATCGTGATTGCATGACGGCCTGATTATGTACCGTAATTTTATGGTTTGGCCAGTTTACTGCGAAGATAGGATATATATACAGTAAAATAACTACAGCATCGTGAATAAGAAAAAACCTAGACTATACAATAAAGAAATTACGGCATATTACATCCACTGGGCATCAAAGTTCGCCACTATGATAATAAAGCACAAGCAGACAGCA
Source organism: Triticum timopheevii (assembly GCA_963921465.1). NCBI lineage: Eukaryota > Viridiplantae > Streptophyta > Magnoliopsida > Poales > Poaceae > Triticum > Triticum timopheevii. The sequence goes on from OY997266.1 coordinate 131,619,738, forward strand.
GATTACATACACTGGGCATCAAAGATCACCACCAGTGCAAATAAACACGCCGACAAAATAATATACAAAACCAAAAGCACTTCAATAGAGTTCAAGAAAGGTTAGCCCTGCTGGGGAGCTGCAGCGCAAGCAGCTAAGCAAGATGATGAGACTGTGCTTGTTCAACACTTATATCTTCCTCACTCTGAAAGATAAACAAGCAGTCAGATGACAGGTTTTGCACATAAAAGTATTAGTGCTGACAATTCATCACATTTCTTACTGACGAATAAAGTGACACAGTATAAAATTACATTAACACAATATGGTATTGTTCAGGTCAAGACATGGTAGGAAATGACATTGTGAAGGAGTTTGCAGCTTCACGACAACACTGGATTACAGATCAAGAACTCATAAGTATCAATGGTTAGTGTGCTGTCAATTTATACCATTTCAGATTGGCAAATAAAGAGACGGTTTAAATAATAGTAGAATGATATGAAATTGTTCATAGTTAAGACATTGCAGAATATGACACTCTGCTGTAGTGGGTAGGTTCACCACACCACTGGATTACAGATGAAGAACAGAAGCATACATGCAGTGCAAAAGAAGATCACTTGCTCTGTATAGTTTAATTTACATGGTATGAAGAAGGAACTTGGTTGTACAACTGAAAACTTAAATTGAGAAAGGACAAACTTTTGTTTATGAACTACATAATAAACTTTAAATAAGCAATTTGATGCAAACACCAAAAATAAATAGCTATTGCAGTCATGCCTAACCAAATATATACAACAAAGTTTGAAGGCTTGAGATGGACTTACATTATTTGTGAAGATAGGCTCTATAAAGGCCTTGTCCATGCTGATGGGGGGGGGCAATTCAAGAAGTTTACCACATAATCTTCTTCAAAAGCATTGCCTTTATTTTACATTTTGTTAAGAGTAAATATAGATGTGATAATATACAAAAAAAATGGAGAATATTTAAGATAAGATGAAGAGTGATGCTACATAACCAAGTAGATATAAATGTAAGTGCAACGATACAGGCAAAAGGTACAGCCAAGAGCAATGCACAGCTAAACTTCTTCAGTACCAACCTTATGGTAAGAGTAAATATAGATCTGATGTGTAGAAAATGGAGGGCAAAGGAAAATAAGCTGTAGAGTGATGGTACATGAACAACTACCTATCATTATAAGTACACTAATAAAGGACATCGTGTACTTACAAGAACAATGCAGAGCTAAAAAAAATTGGCATTGGATATATTCTACACTAATGTAACCATTCATACAGATCAGATAATTTGGAGCGAACAATTGATAAGCAAGCTATCATGCATACTGCTGTCACATAATGAACGAGGTATGTATGCAAGTACAGTGATATAGGACAACAGGTACTAACAAGAGCAAAGCAGCGGGCAACATATTTGCGATATCCTGTCGTTCTTTTCAAACCAGAATTCTTCTTCGAGCAGATTTCCTGCAAAAAGATCCGTAAGGCACATGCGGAAAAGTAGAAGTTCAAATTGTCATGTGATTTCATAGACAATACCTCATCCTGGGAACGAGACCAGTGCATAACAAGGTTTTCCATTCAATGTCTTCTAAATTTAGCACAGGAGACTTCACCGGAAATTTGTTTATAGACTTGCCATCAAAGTGTGATTTCCTCAGGTAACACCGATACTGCTGCAATGCTTCCTTGAAAAGCACAAGCAAGCTTTGCTCATCATGACTATCCAGATTGACCCTCGCCTAGTTACAACAATGTAATGTAAATCATTGATGTGTTCAATCAGCAGAAAACAGGAAAATAATAACCATGAATAATAGCACTTACACGTAAGTTGGACAGGAAGATGTGAAAATGGTGTTTGTCTTCACTATAATCTTCCCATGATGGGAATATATGCACGTAGTCCCTAACAATATTGAAAGCATTGTCTTTTAAACTGGGAATAAATGGAATGGGGTTCCAATCTGCAGGAATTGGCCGTCTCTGCAGTTGGGATAGGTCTTCGACCGGTGGACTTGCTGTACTTTTTGCTGGAGTGGGATTTTTCTGTGGTACAGCTGGTGCTATGGCAATTGAAATCGGTATACCTTTTGCTGGAGCGCAGGTCCTGTGTGGTGGGGCAAGTGGTGTGGCCAGTGAAGTATGGGTACAGTCTGCTGGAGTCGGTCCTACGTTTTGTGTCACTGGTTGTACAACCAATATAAGTGGGGTGTTGTCTGATTTCTCCGGCACCACCACGTTCAAGGACTTTGCTGGTGCTCCTTCAGGTTCGGCAATCACCTCTTCCTTTTTGATGTTTGATGCACAAGAACAACATTTAAACATGGTATGATGACAGATGGAATATGTATTGATAATGGATGGGCATGGCATCTCGACATATATGATGAGTAAACTAAGCAGATGGCGGTGCAACAAAGTAGAAGAAATGCAAGACAACATATGCAAGTTACCCGCAATCATTAAAACATTGCCAAATTAGAACATGCACCTTGATGGGTGAACAGGACATGCCATCTGCCTTTGACTCCTCGAGGTTAGAATAGTCATTAGGATCATATTCTGAACAAGAATCAACAGGTGGGGAGCGTATGAGTTTCATTGCATCCAGAATGGCACTCAATGCCTTGGTGCCAATTTTGTAAGTCATTGCAGTGTTTAGCTTCAAGAGTGGACTGCTGCTAGTGCGACAGAAAGCAGCTACACAGATCATGGTGTAGATATAACGGGAAAACCTTAAGCATCAGAGCAAAATCAGTAAAGTGGAACTTGCTGGAATATATGTGCTAGTATTGCCGGTACGGCTAGAAAGGCTTCGGATACCAGCTCTCTTCAAGTGAAGGTGCGGTACTGTTAATATCAGTGTAACTCTCAAAGGCGACACAGCTCCCCACATTTCCTTGCTATTCTTATAGGATTCAAGTGGGCAGGCCACTACAAATCCTGTTCCTATGTTTACAAGATCCTATGAATCAAAGAGGCTCAAAGTGTCCATCACAACCGACCGTATAGACCACTACACTGCAAATGTCCCTGCTCATCTTTAGTACAAGGAACATACTGTACTACTATCATACTCCCTCCGTTCCAAAATATAAGTCTTGGTAGAGATTTCCGCTATGGATCACATACAGATGTATCCAGATACATTTTAGAGTGTAGATTCACTCATTTTGCTCCATATGTAGTCCATGGTGGAATCTATACAAAGACTTGTATTTAGGAACGGAGAGAGTACATATTAAAGAAGAACGAAAGAGGAACATGGTAAAGAAGAGCAAGCAGATTTTGGATAACAAAATGTTGGTTGCGCAGTGCCCACACATGATGAACCAGAGCGCATTAAGAATGCAACTCCCAGCTGTCTCTCGACCATTTCAGGCGGTTGGATGAAGATCCTACGTCTCCTAACCCTTCTTCTTTGTCGTCTCTGATTCTTCCCATACAGAACACCGCACGAGCCGCCGGCCGGACCACCGGCCCCCATCGCCTGTGTTCCTCCGCCACCCCCACCCCCATCCGTGCCCCAACCCCCACCCGCGTCGAGTTTTCTTCATTCGGCGAGGCCCCACAACCACCCGAGCCCCTTCGATCGCACCGGCGAACTCCGGCGAGCTCTGAAAAATCGACTGGCCCAATTTTGAAATTTAGTCTACTATGATTTAACTAGCGTGGAACACAAAAGGGGAAAATCATAAGCATTGGGAGTATAGTGTTGAGCGTGCCATGGCGGATCTGAAGATGCAAACCGGACAAAGGCAACTTCACAACCAAGACAAGAAATCAGAGTAAAGCAGTGGCGATCTATTTTCTTGCTGCGATAAATAAGTTGAGCAGATACGAAAGAGTACCGCCTCTGGTGCGGCGCCATGTACGCATCTGCTGAGAATTTGATGGTGCTGTGGTAGCGATCGCTGTCGGCAGCGTGGAAGCATATCTAGGAGGGTAGACGGTGGCGGCGGGGCGCGGTGGACGAGACGGTCGTAGGAGCGGCACCGGCAAGGTGGACGACGGCGGGGATGAAGTGAGAGGACGGGATGCAAGGATCCTGGTCCGAAGGCGTGGATGAGAGAGGTCGACCTCTTGTAATGGACGGCGGCGGCGGGGTATCAGCTCCGGCATGTTGTAGGAGGACGCCGGTGGATGGGGTGGCGAACGGCGGCGGACGGAGGAGGGTGGGGTGGAGAGGGTTGTCGGTGTCAAAACCGGCGGATCTCGGGTAGGGGGTCCCGAACTGTGCGTCTAGGCGGATGGTAACAGGAGACGAGGGACACGATGTTTTACCCAGGTTCGGGCCCTCTTGATGGAGGTAAAACCCTATGTCCTACTTGATTAAAATTGATGATATGGGTAGTACAAGAGTGGATCTACCACGAGATCAAGGAGGCTAAACCCTAGAAGCTAGCCTATGGTATGATTGTTGTAATGTATGTTGTGTCCTACGGACTAAAACCCTTCGGTTTGTTGGGGAACGTTGCAGAAAATTAAAAATTTTCCTACGGTTTCACCAAGATCCATCTATGAGTTCATCTAAGCAACGAGTCAAGGGGTGAGTTTGCATCTACATACCACTTGTAGATCGCGTGCGGAATCTTGCAAGGGGATGGTGATGATGGAGTCGTACTCGACGTGATTCGGATCACCGATGACCAAGTACTGAACGGACAGCACCTCCGCGTTCAACACACGTACGGGACGGGAGACGTCTCCTCCTTCTTGATCCAGCAAGGGGAAGGAGAGGTTGATGAAGAACGCTCCAATGGCAGCACGACGGCGTGGTGCAGTTGGAGTAGTAGTATTCCGACAGGGCTTCGCCAAGCACTTATGGAGGAGGAGAGGTGTTGGGGAGGGGAGGGGCTGCGCCTTGGCTTGTGTTGATCTCCCATGCGCCTCCCCACTATATATATAGGGGTGGAGGGGCTGGTTTCTTGCCCTCCAAGTCCATTGGGGCGTTGGCCAAGGTGGGAGGAAAGAAATCCCATCATTTCCTTCCCCACCGATTGTTATCCCCCCTTTTTAGGGATCTTGATCTTATCCCTTCGGGATATGATCTTATTCCTTCTAAGGGGGGATCTTGGTGCGCCTTGACCAGGGGTGTGGGGCCTTTCCCCCACTACTCACGTTCATGTGGGTCCCCCCATGCAGGTGGGCCCCACTCCGAAACCTTCTAGAACCTTCCCGGTACAATACCGAAAAATCCCGAACATTTTCCGGTGGCCAAAATAGGACTTCCCATATATAAATCTTTACCTCCGGACCATTTCGGAACTCCTCGTGACGTCCGAGATCTCATCCGGGACTCCGAACAACATTCGGTAGTCACATACTAGTCTTCCTAATAACCCTAGCGTCACCGAACCTTATGTGTGTAGACCCTACGGGTTCGGGAGACATGCAGACATGACCGAGACGCTCTCAGGTCAATAACCAACAGCGGGATCTGGATACCCATGTTGGCTCCCACATGCTCCTCGATGTTGTCATCGGATGAACCACGATGTCGAGGATTCGATCAAACCCTGTATACAATTCCCTTTGTCAATCGGTACGTTACTTGCCCGAGACTCGATCGTCGGTATCCCAATACCTTGTTCAGTCTCGTTACCGGCAAGTCACTTTACTCATACCGTAATGCATGATCCCGTGGCCAACACTTTGGTCACCTTGAGCTCATTATGATGATGCATTACCGAGTGGGCCCAGAGATACCTCTCCGTCATACGAAGTGACAAATCCCAGTCTCGATCCGTGTCAACCCAACAGCTACTTTCGGAGATACCTGTAATGCACCTTTATAGTCACCCAGTTACGTTGTGACGTTTGATACACCCAAGGCACTCCTACGGTATCCGGGAGTTACACGATCTCATGGTCTAAGGAAGAGATACTTGACATTGGCAAAGCTCTAGCAAACGAACTAAACGACCTTTGTGCTATGCTTAGGATTGGGTCTTGTCCATCACATCATTCTCCTAATGATGTGATCCCGTTATCAACGACATCCAATGTCCATAGCCAGGAAATCATGACTATCTGTTGATCACAACGAGCTAGTCAACTAGAGGCTCACTAGGGACATATTGAGGTCTATGTATTCACACGTTTACGATTTCCAGATAATACAGTTATAGCATGAATAAAAGACAATTATCATGAACAATGAAATATAATAATACTTTTATTATTGCCTCTAGGGCATATTTCCAACAGTCTCCCACTTGCACTAGAGTCACCAATCTAGTTACATTGTGATGAATCGAACACCCATAGAGTTCTGGTGTTGATCATGTTTAGCTCGCGAGAGAGGTTTAGTCAACGGATCTGTGACATTCAGATCCGTATGTACTTTGCAAATTTCTATGTCTCCATCTTGAACATTTTCACGGATGGAGTTGAAACGACGCTTGATGTGCCTGGTCTTCTTGTGAAACCTGGGCTCCTTGGCAAGGGCAATAGCTCCAGTGTTGTCACAGAAGAGTTTGATTGGCTCCGACGCATTGGGTATGACTCCTAGGTCGGTGATGAACTCCTTCACCCAAATCGCTTCATGCGCTGCCTCCGAGGCTGCCATGTACTCCGCTTCACACGTAGATCCCGCCACGACGCTCTGCTTGCAGCTGCACCAGCTTACTGCTCCACCATTCAACATATACACGTATCCGGTTTGTGACTTAGAGTCATCCGGATCTGAGTCGAAGCTAGCGTCGACGTAACCCTTTACGACAAGCTCTTCGTCTCCTCCATAAACGAGAAACATGTCCTTTGTCCTTTTCAGGTACTTCAGGATATTCTTGACCGCTGTCCAGTGTTCCTTGCCGGGATTACTTTGGTATCTAGCTACCAAACTCACGGCAAGGTTTACATCAGGTCTGGTACACAGCATGGCATACATAATAGATCCTATGGCTGAGGCATAGGGGATGGTATTCATCTCTTCTATATCTTTTGCCGTGGTCGGTGACTGAGCCGAGCTCAATCTCACACCTTGTAACATAGGCAAGAACCCTTTCTTGGACTGATCCATTTTGAACCTTTTCAAAATCTTATCAAGGTATGTGCTTTGTGAAAGACCTATGAGGCATCTCGATCTATCTCTATAGATCTTGATGCCTAATGTATAAGCAGCTTCTCCAAGGTCCTTCATTGAAAAACATTTGTTCAAGTAGGCCTTAATGCTGTCCAGAAATTCTATATTATTTCCCATCAAGAGTATGTCATCTACATATAATATGAGAAATGCTACAGAGCTCCCACTCACTTTCTTGTAAACGCAGGCTTCTCCATAAGTCTGCATAAACCCAAACGCTTTGATCATCTCATCAAAGCGAATATTCCAACTCCGAGATGCTTGCACCAGCCCATAAATGGATCGCTGGAGCTTGCATACTTTGTTAGCGTTCTTAGGATTGACAAAACCTTCCGGCTGCATCATATACAGTTCTTCCTTAAGATGCCCGTTAAGGAATGCCGTTTTGACGTCCATCTTCCATATCTCATAATCATAGTATGCGGCAATTGCTAACATGATTCGGACGGACTTTAGCTTCGCTACAGGAGAGAATGTCTCGTCATAGTCAATCCCTTGAACCTGTCGATAACCCTTAGCGACAAGTCGAGCTTTATAGATGGTAACATTTCCATCCGCGTCCGTCTTCTTCTTAAAGATCCATTTGTTTTCTATCGCTCGCCGATCATCGGGCAAGTCTGTCAAAGTCCATACTTTGTTTTCATACATGGATTCTATCTCGGATTTCATGGCTTCAAGCCATTTGTTGGAATCTGGGCCCGCCATCGCTTCTTCATAGTTCGAAGGTTCACCGTTGTCCAACAACATGATTTCCAGGACAGGGTTGCCGTACCACTCTGGTGCGGAACGTGTCCTTGTGGACCTACGAAGTTCAGTAGCAACTTGATCCGAAGTACCTTGATCATCATCATTGGTTTCCTCTTCAGTTGGTGTGGGCATCACAGGAATATTATCCTGAGCTGCACCACTTTCCCGTTCGGGAGGTAGTACCCTTCATCGAGTTCTACTTTCCTCCCACTTACTTCTTTCGAGAGAAACTCTTTTTCCAGAAAGCATCCGTTCTTGGCAACAAAGATCTTGCCCTCGGATCTTAAGTAGAAGGTATACCCGACAGTTTCCTTAGGGTATCCTATGAAGATGCATTTTTCCGACTTGGGTTCGAGCTTTTCAGGTTGAAGTTTCTTGACATAAGCATCGCATCCCCAAACTTTTAGAAACGACAGCTTAGGTTTCTTCCCAAACCATAATTCATATGGTGTCGTCTCAACGGATTTAGATGGTGCCCTATTTAAAGTGAATGTAGCTGTCTCTAGAGCGTATCCCCAAAATGATAGCGGTAAATCGGTAAGAGACATCATAGACCGCACCATATCCAATAGAGTGCGATTACGACGTTCGGACACACCGTTTCGTTGAGGTGTTCCAGGCGGCGTGAGTTGTGAAACGATTCCACATTTCTTTAAGTGTGTACCAAATTCGTGACTTAAGTATTCTCCTCCACGATCTGATCGTAGGAACTTTATCTTTCGGTCACGTTGATTCTCTACCTCATTCTGAAATTCTTTGAACTTTTCAAAGGTCTCAGACTTGTGTTTCATTAAGTAGACATACCCATATCTACTCAAGTCATCAGTGAGAGTGAGAACATAACGATATCCTCCGCGAGCCTCAACGCTCATTGGACCGCACACATCGGTATGTATGATTTCCAACAAGTTGGTTGCTCGCTCCATTGTTCCGGAGAACGGAGTCTTGGTCATTTTGCCCATGAGGCATGGTTCGCATGTGTCAAATGATTCATAATCAAGAGACTCCAAAAGTCCATCAGCATGGAGCTTCTTCATGCGTTTGACTCCAATGTGACCAAGGCGGCAGTGCCACAAGTATGTGGGACTATCCTTATCAACTTTACATCTTTTGGTATCCACACTATGAACATGTGTAATAATACGCTCGAGATTCATTAAGAATAAACCATTGACCATCGGAGCATCACCATAAAACATATCTCTCATATAAATCGAACAACCATTATTCTCAGACTTAAATGAGTAGCCATCTCGTATTAAACGAGATCCAGATACAATGTTCATGCTCAAACTTGGTACTAAATAACAATTATTAAGGTTCAAAACTAATCCCGTAGGTAAATGTAGAGGTAGCATGCCGACGGCGATCACATCGACTCTGGAACCATTCCCGACGCGCATCGTCACCTCGTCCTTCACCAGTCTCCGTTTATTCCGCAGCTCCTGTTGTGAGTTACAAATATGAGCAACGGCACCAGTATCAAATACCCAGGAGTTACTACGAGTACTGGTAAGGTACACATCAATTACATGTATATCAAATATACCTTTGGTCTTGCCAGCCTTCTTATCCGCTAAGTATTTGGGGCAGTTCCGCTTCCAGTGACCCTTCCCCTTGCAATAAAAGCACTCAGTCTCAGGCTTGGGTCCATTCTTTGACTTCTTCTCGGTAACTGGCTTACCAGGCGCGGTAACCTCCTTGCCGTCCTTCTTGAAGTTCTTCTTACCCTTGCCCTTCTTGAACTTAGTGGTCTTATTGACCATCGACACTTGATGTTCTTTCTTGATTTCAGCCTCTGCTGACTTCAGCATCGAGAACACTTCAGGAATGGTCTTTTCCATCCCCTGCATGTTGTAGTTCATCACAAAGCTCTTGTAGCTTGGTGGGAGCGACTGGAGAATTCTGTCAATGACTGCCTCAACGGGGAGGTTAATATTCAGCTGGGTCATACGGTTGTGCAACCCAGACATCTTGAGAATATGCTCACTGACAGAACTATTTTCCTCCATCTTACAACTGTAGAACTTGTCGGAGACATCATATCTCTCGACCCGGGCATGAGCTTGAAAAACTAGTTTCAGCTCTTCGAACATCTCATATGCTCCGTGATGCTCAAAACGCTTTTGGAGCCCCGGTTCTAAGCTGTAAAGCATGCCGCACTAAACGAGGGAGTAATCATCAGCACGAGTTTGCCAAGCATTCATAATGTCTTGGTTCTCTGGGACGGGAGCGTCACCTAGCGGTCCTTCTAGGACATATTGTTTCCTGGCATCTATGAGGATGATCCTCAGGTTCCGGACCCAGTCCGTATAGTTGCTGCCGTCATCTTTCAGCTTGGTTTTCTCTAGGAACGCGTTGAAGTTCATGTTGACATGAGCGTTGGCCATATGATCTACAAGATATATTTGCAAAGGTTTTAGACTAAGTTCATGATAATTAAGTTCTAATCATATTATGAACTCCCACTCAGATTAGACATCCCTCTGGTCATCTAAGTGTTACACGATCCGAGTCGACTAGCCCGTGTCCGATCATCACGTGAGACGGACTAGTCATCGTCGGTGAACATTTTCATGTTGATCGTATCTTCCATACGACTCGTGTTCGACCTTTCGGTCTCCGTGTTCCGAGGCCATGTCTGCACATGCTAGGCTCGTCAAGTTAACCCTAAGTGTTTTCGCTGTGTAAAACTGTCTTACACCCGTTGTATGTGAACGTAAGAATCCATCACACCCGATCATCACGTGGTGCTTAGAAGCGACGAGCTGTAGCAACGGTGCACAGTTAGGGGAGAACACTTCTTGATATTTTGTAAGGGATCATCTTATTTACTACCGTCGTCCTAAGTAAACAAGATGCATAAACATAATAAACATCACATGCAATTATATAGTTGTGACATGATATGGCCAATATCATATAGCTCCATTGATCTCCATCTTCGGGGCTCCATGATCATCTTGTCACCGGCTTGACACCATGATCTCCATCATCATGATCTCCATCATCGTGTCTTCATGAAGTTGTCACGCCAACGACTACTTCTACTTCTATAGCTAACGCGTTTAGCAATAAAGTAAAGTAAGTTACATGGCGTTCTTCAATGACACACAGGTCATACAAAAATAAAGACAACTCCTATGGCTCCTGCCGTTTGTCATACTCATCGACATGCAAGTTGTGAGTCCTATTACAAGAACATGATCTCATACATCACACTTCATCATTCATCACAACTTCTGGCCATATCACATCACATGATCAATCGCTGCAAAAACAAGTTAGACGTCCTCTAATTGTTGTTGCATCTTTTACGTGGCTGCAATTGGGTTCTAGCAAGAACGTTTTCTTACCTACGAATAACCACAACGTGATTTTGTCAACTTCTATTTACCCTTCATAAGGGCCCTTTTCATCGAATCCGCTCCAACTAAAGTGGGAGAGACAGACACCCGCCAGCCACCTTATGCAAATAGTGCATGTCAGTCGGTGGAACCGGTCTCACGTAAGGGTACGTGTAAGGTTGGTCCGGGCCGCTTCATCCCACAATGCCGTTGAAGAAAGAAAAGACTAGTAGAGGCAAGTAAATTGACAAGATCCACGCCCACAACAAAATTATGTTCTACTCGTGCAAAGAGAACTACGCATAGACCTAGCTCATGATGCCACTGTTGGGGAACGTTGCAGAAAATTAAAATTTTTCCTACGGTTTCACCAAGATCCATCTATGAGTTCATCTAAGCAACGAGTCAAGGGGTGAGTTTGCATCTACATACCACTTGTAGATCGCGTGCGGAAGCTTGCAAGGGGATGGTGATGATGGAGTCGTACTCGACGTGATTCGGATCACCGATGACCAAGTACTGAACGGACAGCACCTCCGCGTTCAACACACGTACGGGACGGGAGACGTCTCCTCCTTCTTGATCCAGAAAGGGGAAGGAGAGGTTGAGGAAGAACGCTCCAATGGCAGCACGACGGCGTGGTGCAGTTGGAGTAGTAGTATTCCGACAGGGCTTCGCCAAGCACTTATGGAGGAGGAGAGGTGTTGGGGAGGGGAGGGGCTGCGCCTTGGCTTGTGTTGATCTCCCATGCGCCTCCCAACTATATATATAGGGGTGGAGGGGCTGGTTTCTTGCCCTCCAAGTCCATTGGGGCGTTGGCGAAGGTGGGAGGAAAGAAATCCCATCATTTCCTTCCCCACCGATTGTTATCCCCCCTTTTTAGGGATCTTGATCTTATCCCTTCGGGATATGATCTTATTCCTTCTAAGGGGGGATCTTGGTGCGCCTTGACCAGGGGTGTGGGGCCTTTCCCCCACTACTCACGTTCATGTGGGTCCCCCCATGCAGGTGGGCCCCACTCCGGAACCTTCTAGAACCTTCCCGGTACAATACCGAAAAATCCCGAACATTTTCCGGTGGCCAAAATAGGACTTCCCATATATAAATCTTTACCTCCGGACCATTCCGGAACTCCTCGTGACGTCCGGGATCTCATCCGGGACTCCGAACAACATTCGGTAGTCACATACTAGTCTTCCTAATAACCCTAGCATCACCGAACCTTAAGTGTGTAGACCCTACGGGTTCGGGAGACATGCAGACATGACCGAGACGCTCTCAGGTCAATAACCAACAGCGGGATCTGGATACCCATGTTGGCTCCCACATGCTCCTCGATGTTGTCATCGGATGAACCACGATGTCGAGGATTCAATCAAACCATGTATACAATTCCCTTTGTCAATCGGTACGTTACTTGCCCGAGACTCGATCGTCGGTATCCCAATACCTTGTTCAGTCTCGTTACCGGCAAGTCACTTTACTCGTACCGTAATGCATGATCCCGTGGCCAACACTTTGGTCACCTTGAGCTCATTATGATGATGCATTACCGAGTGGGCCCAGAGATACCTCTCCGTCATACGGAGTGACAAATCCCAGTCTCGATCCGTGTCAACCCAACAGCTACTTTCGGAGATACCTGTAATGCACCTTTATAGTCACCCAGTTACGTTGTGACATTTGATACACCCAAGGCACTCCTACGGTATCCGGGAGTTACACGATCTCATGGTCTAAGGAAGAGATACTTGACATTGGCAAAGCTCTAGCAAACGAACTAAACGACCTTTGTGCTATGCTTAGGATTGGGTCTTGTCCATCACATCATTCTCCTAATGATGTGATCCCGTTATCAACGACATCCAATGTCCATAGCCAGGAAATCATGACTATCTGTTGATCACAACGAGCTAGTCAACTAGAGGCTCACTAGGGACATATTGAGGTCTATGTATTCACACGTGTATTACGATTTCCGGATAATACAGTTATAGCATGAATAAAAGACAATTATCATGAACAATGAAATATAATAATACTTTTATTATTGCCTCTAGGGCATATTTCCAACACGGTTTATATAGACACCGGAGAGGGCTAGGGTTACACAGAGTCGGTTACAATGGTAGGAGATCTACATATCCGTATCACCAAGCTTGCCTTCCACGCCAAGGAAAGTCCCATCCGGACACGGGACGGAGTCTTCAATCTTGTATCTTCGTAGTATTGGAGTCCGGCGGACGATGATAGTCCGGCTGTCCGGACACCCCCTAGTCCAGGACTCCCTCAGTAGCCCCTGAACCTGGCTTCAATGACGATGAGTCCGGCGCGCATAATGTTCAGCATTGCAAGGCGGGTTCCTCCTTTGAATAATCCAGAGAAGATTGTGAACACCAAGATAGTGTCCGGCTCTACAAAATAAATTCCACGTTCCACTGTAGAGAGAATAATATATACACAAGTTCAATCTGCTGACGTATTTTGCGGCATGACGTCACACCACTACCAAGCCTTTACTTGAATCATTTTTTATTATACCGCCTCAGCGCGTTTAGCGAAGCAGTTTCCTTGGCATGTCTTGTCGAAGCAGAGATCGTGTTCCCCTTATTCCGGGATTCTGATCAATACGGACGTGGGTAACCCAACCGCGCCCGTCGCCCCGCCTCCTCTATCGAAGGCGAGTCCTGAACGGTCACGGAGACGGCTCTTGGTATTCTTCCTCTTCATAATAGGACCAAGGCTCGTTCCTTTTCTTCAATCTTCCACCGAATCTTCTCCTTGCTCCAAGTTCCAACACCCAGAGCCCCAGATTCGAGTGCTTCGGACCTTCAACAATGTCCGGCTCCGACCTTTAGGTCCGGTGGATGCCCTCCTCCGTTACGGAGGAGGACGTGCTAAAGCTGCGAGAAGCCAAGTACCTGTCCTACGAGATTTCGCACAGGTTGCCCGCCGAAGGGCAGGCCATCCCCACCCCCGAGCCCGGCGAGTATGTTGTCTTTGTATCCCACCTCCGTCGGGGTTTAGGCTTCCCGACAGATCCTTTTGTGAGAGGGCTCATGTTTTACTATGGGTTGGAATTCCACGACTTGGCTCCGGAGTCCATCCTCCATATCTCCGCATTTATCATCGTCTGCGAAGCCTTCCTCCACGTCACCCCCCACTTCGGCCTATGGCTGAAGACCTTCAATGTGGAGCCGAAGATGATCAGGGGGCGTCAAGCAGAGTGCGGCGGGGCGGCCGTAAGCAGGAGGGCCGATGCCCCGTGGCCCGAGGGCTCCTTCCAAGAGGAGCTCGGCTTGTGGCAGCAGGAGTGGTTCTATATCACCGCTCCAAAGGGCAGCAGGCAGAAGCCGCCGCCTCCATTCCGCTCGGGACCTCCACGACGATTGATGTCGTGGGTCAACCAAGGGCTCAATTGGGGGCCGTCAAAAGACGTGCCCTTATTGCAAGGCCGGATTCGAGACCTCCAAGCGAGGGAGATCGATCTGGTCATGGTGGTGCAGGTCATGCTAATTAGGCGTCTCCTACCCTGCAAACGCCGTCCTCTCCGGCTATGGGAGTTCAATCCGGAGGGACCCCGGATTCTCCAACACTTCATGGGTACGACACCCGTGGAGATGTACAAGTTGTTCTTCGGATCAGAGGAGGTGTGTCCGGAATTGATCGAGGATGCCGGCCTAAGCTGCAATCGCCCGGATACTCAAGTAAGTAGCTCAGTGTTCGGACGTACCATTTGTTTGCCTTTCTACAATTCGCCTTTTAACCCGTTATCCTTCAACATGAGTGGATAGCGCAAGCAAAGCTGATATGGTGTCCGGCCCCCCTCCCAGAGACCGCGCCGGAGCCCATGCTGGTCAGAATGTTGGAGGTTGCGCCTTCAGAAGAAGGCGAACGGGAAAACAAAGGAGCTACCGCCTCGCCCAAGGGGGCGCTTGAAGAAGGGGGGATCGATAATCCCTCCCTCCAGGGGGAGAAGAGGACCGCCTCCGAAGACCCGGAGGCCAAAGCCCCTAAGCGGGGGAAGAAATCTTCACCAGAGGGTCCTGCGTCTAGGGAGGCCCCGGCCGCACAGTCTTCTCTAAAGAATCAGCCCTCCAGCAAGCCATGAGTAAAAGAGGGGGAGTTTGTTAATAAGAAACATCTCTATTTGTGCTTCTGAGGATAACCGAAATTTTTACCTTGTAGTTCGGACCTGCGACCTTCTCAGATGAGCTCGTCTTCGGGGGATCTTCGTCCGGAGATGATGGAGAGCGAGATGCCTCCGTCTGCTGCGCTGTCGGATAGGGCGGACGAGCCTGAAGTGTCGTCACGGAGGGTATCCCCAAGCCCAGCAGAGCCGAAGAGTTCGGCGCCGACTAGTGTTGGGCCGGGGGAGCTGAAGGATCTGCTTGAGAGGGCGTCCATCTCAGAAGATCACCATGCATTGATGAGTACGGTGATTGGAAGGATTTCGTCCGCCGAAAACGGATTGCATAATGCCGTTAGGAGTTTGCTGGCATGTTTTGAGGTACGTAAAAACAACGCGCCTTTTTGACAGTTTTGCACATGAAAGTGCGCCCTGTGTAGATAGTAGCCCCTGAGACTCGGTAGGTTGTCGAAAGCGACAGCGTGCCGAGGATCAAAATCGCAGGTATTGAGTGTCGCCTTTCCTATGCAGGTGGCGGATAGTCCGGGGGCTAGCCGGACTGATGGAGTTGCCGAATTAATGCGGCAACTCGATGTGGCGGATGCAGACATCGCGCTAGTCAACAAGCGACTTGATGAGTCGCAAGGTAAATTGATTCTCCGCAGTCACCTATTAAGGGAGCTAAAGCCCACCTCTTACAATATTTATGCTTGACGCAGATGGTGCCGCTGCTGTGGAGAGCCTTCGGGCAGAACTTGCTCAAGCCAAGGAGCAAGCCAGAAGGACTGATGCGGCTGCCTCGAGGGCGGCCGAGGAGTTAGAAGCCGAAAGGGCTGCACACTACCGAAGCAGGGAAGAGATGGCCGAATTGGCCGTTAAATTGAAGGATGCTACCGACCGCAATGAGGCTCTTGAAAAGGAGCACCTATCGGAGCGAGAAGACCTGGGGAAGGCCACCGCCGAAGCCAAGGATGCCCGTTCTGCAATGCGGGCTATGAAGGAGGAGCTGCGTCAGGCTGGAGACGTTATGGCTGGCAAGCCTTTTCTGCTACGCCGCAAGTTTATGGATCCAAAGTATGCCCAGCTTGGCCAGCTGTGGGGTCCGGAGGATCCATATATGGACTTAGCGGCGAGTGCAGCGGATGCCGTTGTGCACTTCCGAAGTCAGAAGGATCACAAGACGGAAGAGCTATTTTGGTCTCAATTCCATAGTCCGGATCGCTCACTTCCGCTGACCGATCGGTTGGCCGAATGGGCTGAGCTGAATAGGTTGTCCGGACTTGCCATGACGGATATCGTGACTCATGTCTGGCCGGAGAGGCCCAAGCCGACGAGCTATTTTGGCTTATTGCAGGAGTTTCTTGGGGCGGTGCCGCATATCAAGGAGATGAAGCGGTCGGCCTACATAGAGGGTGCGCGGATGGCCCTTGCTCGTGTGAAGACACATTGGACATAGATGGATGCCACCGCTGTTGCAACCCAGGGTTTGGACGAAAGCCGGTTACCCGCCGAGCACTATTTTGGGGAAGTTATGTGTGGTGCTCGTGTAATAGAGTCGCAGTGCTCGAAAAATCTCACGTTCAAATGAACGTTTTATTTTGTAAAACAATGGTTATGATGTAATCGCTTTTTATACTTGTGCATTCAAAGTATTGAAATATCTCCTATGCGGCCGTTTATGTATACGTGTGTATAACCTGAAAGATGGCAGTCTTCGGCTTCAGCCCCCACGCACAAGGTGCGGGGGTGTTCGCAAAAATAGCGCATTTTCACACTTAATCCGACGTCTCGGTCCTGTTGAGGAGGTGGTAGCGTAGCAAACGAGGCAACCGGATTATGATGCTTTATCACTTTCACTTAGCCATTGGAGTTCGAGGGTGGGGCTACGATATAGCCCCTGTGGGCACCGCGCTCTCCGAATTCGGGGTGCGTGTGTGCCTGACCGGGAAATGGTCCTTCGTCAAAGCGGAGGAATTCTAAACATTCCGGTGGTCGATCGAGTGGTTGACCAGTCTCTCATTGTATCATGACAGTCAGTTTTCGGCTTTCTCTACTGAGGTGCTCGCCCAGCCGAACTGGGGCACAATCGCAGTAGTTCTCCTGGTGCCGCGTTAGCCGATGATACGGAACGTAAGGCAGCAAAACATAGGAGCCGGGCAAACCCAACATTTGACCAAAGACATGATTCGGAGCTGATGCATATAAGGCCTAACTCGAGATGCCGAACACTCCCTAAGGTGTTCGGTCTTTATAGTAATGGGCAGAACAATGCCCTAAGCCCCTAGTGTCCAGGTACGGGCAAGGTCCTCTGGCGCGGCCGATGCCAAAACGTCAGGCTCCACTCTGGTTATAATGAGAAACTAGGGGATTATAGCAACAAGAGACAGTAAAAAAGGTTTACGCAGGGTCTTAATCTGAAAAGAATCCTTGCGACGGGTCCCTACTGCACGTCTGCGCCTGTGTCTCCGTTGTGCCGTTATCCTGGACGGGTGTGCATGTTGTTCATCTGTAAAAAGAGAGGAACTTAGTTTGAAAGGAAATCGTGCGAAAAAAAGTATATGAAAAATATTAATAAGTAAAGCGGAGTCTATATTAGCTCGTTGTTGCTTATACGGACAGCCCCTTGTGAAGGGGTGTGCGGCTAGGGAACCCCTAGCTTATTTATGCCGGACTCGTCTAGCCGTGTCCGGGGTCTTTAAATGACCCTCGCAATGAAATGATGCCATGTGGACCGGGCATTTTAAGTGTAAGAGACGCGTAATGTGGTATGGCGTTGAAGCGGACAAAAGCTTCACGTCCCAATAGTGCTTGATAGCTACTTTTGAACAGGGCGACATGAAAGATTAGTTTTTCGCATCGGAAGTTGTTCGGTTACCCGAACACAACTTCTAGTAATAAGGAGCATGTGCACTTGGCGTAAGGGCCTGGCGTCACTCCTTTAAAGGAAGTGCGACTATGTCGAATTTTAGTAAGGTCTATCCCCAACTTGCGGATTGTGTTTGGATATAGCAGGTTTAAATCGCTGCCTCCGTCCATCAGGACTTGTGTAAATTGTAGTCCGTCGATTATAGGATCCAATATCAGAGCAGTCCATCCTGCATTTCGAACACTTCTGGAATAATCCAGGTGGTCAAAAGTGATTGGTTTAGACATCCAATCTCGAGGTTCCGCTGGGCTGGACCGTGCGAGACCCATCTTAGCGGGTGCCGCAATGTTTTTCCGTATTATCACATGAAGTGAGTTTACTGCTTTGACTTCTTGTGGGAAAGTCTTTTGTTTTCCGGTGCTCTGCTGGTGGGGTTTATCATCATCCTCGCTTGATGCGTCGATCCCCTTGTGTTCGGCGTTGAGTCGGCCGGACTGTTTGAAAACCCAACAATCTCGGTGGGTGTGGTTTGCAGGCCTTCCAGGGATACTGTGGATTTGACATATTCGATCCAAAATTTTGTTTAAGTTGGATAGCTCATCACTGTTATCCTTAAGAGGCAGTGTTTTGTTGTTTGGCCGCGAGCTTTTGAATCCGGCGTTGACCGCCGTATTCTTTGGGCTTTTTTCTTTATTCTGGCGCTGATCCTTCCCGCGTCGTGATTTTCCGTTTCCATCTCTAATCTCGGATGTACTCGGGTCGCTGGTGCTGCATCTTGCTAGCCAGCTATCTTCCCCCGCGCAAAAGCGGGTCATGAGGCTTGTTAGCACGGTCATTGTCCTCGGCTTCTCTTGGCCGAGGTGTCTGGCGAGCCATTCGTCTCGGACGTTGTGTTTAAAAGCTGCTGAGGCTTCGGCGTCCGGACAGTCGACTATTTGGTTCTTTTTAGTAAGGAACTTGTTCCAGAATTTGCACGCTGATTCTCCGGGCTGTTGAGTTATATGACTTAGATCGTCTGCATCCGGAGGGCGGACATAAGTCCCTTGAAAATTTGCTCTAAACGCGTCCTCAAGCTCTTCCCAACTTCCAACAGTGTTTTCTGGGAGGCTTTTGGGCCAATGCCGAGCTGGCCCTTTGAGCTTGAGGGGTAGGTATTTTATGGCGTGGAGGTCATCTCCTCTAGCCATGTGTATGTGTAGTATATAATCCTGTATCCAGACTCCAGGGTCTATTGTTCCGTCGTAAGCCTCTATGTTTATGGGTTTAAACCCTGCTGGAAATTCATGATCCAGCACCTCATTGGTGAAACATAGTGGGTGTGCGGCGCCCCTGTATTTGGGTGTACCGCTGTCTTCGAACACTTGGCGTGTTGTGTTGCTTCCTGGGGCCCTCTTTTTTGGCCCATAAATGGACCTGGCTGGGCCATCTATTTTCCCAAGGTCATGAGTCGGCTTGTGTGCGGCGCCGCTTGTAGATTTTGGTCTATCATCTGGCCGTCTATCCGGCTAGGAGGCCTCTTTGTTTTTTGACTGTGGGGGCTCTATGGCTTCCTCGTCAAATTCTGGCAGCAGCTTGCGCTTCGGGTAGCTCTTTGATTGATGGCCATTGCCGTATTTGTCTGCGGTTTTGAGCACTTTGCTCCACCTCATTCTGAGTATGTCTTCCACTATTTTGAGCTTCCGTTTTTCCTTCTTCAAACTTCTTGCAGTGGCGACGAGTCTTTTCCGAAGGCTCTTATTCTCTGGTGGTGTGTGTGGCGTGAGGTCGTCTGGACTGTTGGTTTCACCGGGCATGGATTGGTTATCCGACTCGTCCTGTTCGGACGGTTGCTTGGCTGCATGTTCGTCGTCCACTGGTTTTCCCTGCTCTATTGCTGGGTCATTAGGAGCGCTGTTGTTGTCAAGGCGGGACTTAGGGCGGCGTCTGCGTCGCCGTTTTGGTTGTTTATCGGCGGGATTATCCTTTGCCGCGCCCCGTTGGTCCTCGTTATCGCTTCCTTTTGGGGTATCCACCATATATACGTCGTGTGTTGGGGTGGTCTTCCAGTGTCCTTTAGGCGCTGGTTCTTGATCGTCTCCGGCATCGTCGTCCATGCCGTCGATGTCTTCGGAGTCATAGTCTAGCATGTCTGTTAGATCGTCGACAGTGGCTACAAAGTGGGTGGTGGGTGGGCTTTGAATTTCTTCGTCGTCCGCATCCCAACCATCCTGGCCATAATCCGGCCAGGGATCTCCGGATAGCAAGAGATGCTTTAGCGAATTTAGAATGTCGCCAAAGGGCGAGTGCTGAAAGATGTCTGCAGCGGTGAACTCCATGATCGGCGCCCAATCGGATTCGATTGGCAGGAGCGCAGGAGGTTCGGAGTCCGACAGGGAGTCCGGCACCTTGGAGTCACGAGCTTTATAGGGGACAAGGTCAGTGTTCGGCTCCATCGCCGCGGAAGTTGAATCCCCCGAGGCAGTGTCCAGCCACCGGTCCTCGATCTGGGCGATCGGCTCCGGACTGAGGGCCGGAGCGGATTCGTGTGCGGTCACCAAGGCGCTGTCCGGCGGCAGAGCTAAATTATGCCCATCGTGACAGTGCGGCACGCTCGGCTGTGGCTCGAGTCCGTCGAAGATCAAGTCCCTACGGATATTGGCCGTGAAGTTTAGGCTTCCGAACCTGACCTGACGGCCAGGGGCGTAGCTTTCGATCTGCTCCAGATGGCCAAGTGAATTAGCCTGCAGTGCGAAGCCGCCGGATACGAAGATCTGTCCGGGGAGAAAAGTCTCACCCTGGACGGCGTTGTTGTTGATTGAAGAAGCCATCGAGCCTATCGGTGACGACACAGAGGAATTCTCAATGAAAGCACCAATGTCGGTGTCAAAACCGGCGGATCTCGGGTAGGGGGTCCCGAACTGTGCGTCTAGGCGGATGGTAACAGGAGATGAGGGACACGATGTTTTACCCAGGTGCGGGCCCTCTTGATGGAGGTAAAACCCTACGTCCTGCTTGATTAATATTGATGATATGGGTAGTACAAGAGTGGATCTACCACGAGATCAAGGAGGCTAAACCCTAGAAGCTAGCCTATGGTATGATTGTTGTAATGTATGTTGTGTCCTATGGACTAAAACCCTCCGGTTTATATAGACACCGGAGAGGGCTAGGGTTACACAGAGTCGATTACAATGGTAGGAGATCTACATATCCGTATCGCCAAGCTTGCCTTCCACGCCAAGGAAAGTCCCATCCGGACACGGGACGGAGTCTTCAATCTTGTATCTTCGTAGTCTTGGAGTCCGGCGGACGATGATAGTCCGGCTGTCCGGACACCCCCTAGTCCAGGACTCCCTCAAGGGTGTTTTGGCGCCCATGGAGTATGAATGAGGAAAAGGGACGTAGAGAGGAAGGGGGGAACCACGTATTCAGGGCGCGCTTGTCTCAAATGCGAGGAAATTTACAAACTTAGCCCCCGTTTCAAATTTCTACTACATCACAACAACATTAGTCGGTTGGGGATAGGACGGTAATCTCACATACACCAAATATTTGCCGACGAGAGTTTGTTTTTGGTGCCCACCGTGTATGAATATGAATCGGGGAGGGAGTCGATTTTGGCCGAGGACACACTGTGTTTTGGTGCCCACCGTGTATGAATCCGGGTGAGAGGCGGTTACGTCACGTTTGGGTGAAATTAGAAACCTACCCCTATCGAAACCTATAGAAATCTAGCAGATAGGCTTTGCGTGGCAGGGTTGGCAGTAGTGGTTTCCATCTCGCAGATTTTGGTTTCGGGCGGTTACTGCGACTTTCCGCGCTTCGTTCAAATTTTGCAGAGTGCACGTTTACCATGCCAACTCAATTCGAATCCCATTTGTATTCTATTTTTTCGAATGGGATCCATTTTCAATTGGAATTACATTCTATATACATCATTTTTTATATATACTTTCAAAAGCACAACAAAGAATTCTGCTCCTTTATATGCATAATATGATTTACAAATACAACGATCTCAAAATCTTAAGGTTGAATTCGATTTTTTGTAACCAAATTATGTTCTACTAAAATGTATGGATCAGTAATACCTACATATTAAATAACATGGATGTGCGTGAATTCATATGAGTATGCATGTTTGATAGATCAATTCTGGTTCGTGTATGGATTACATGTATCATCTTCTCGAATTCAAATATTTGAATCCCTTTTTCGTTCACTCCTTTCATGCCCATCTCTCTCGCATGCATGCTCCTTCAGGTAGCTATCACTCTCTTTTCTCCAGCTCACCCGCACGCTCACTTCATGTTTCTCCTATCCTCGCAAACATGGTCTCTCAACGTCTCCCTTGAGAAGTGTCACACTCTCCCTATCATTATACATTACACAGTTTTCATTATCTCTCACATCTCTACTGTTCTCTGGTACTCGGTACCTAAGCTTTCTTTTTCACCGCCACACACACAGTCTCCACTCGTCTTTCACTTTGTCTTTCTCTCTATGGGATTCTCTCACACACCCTATATGTCTCTACATATGACTCATACCACTAAAGTTACTCTCTCTCTCTCTCTCTTGCAGACACAACATTTGTTGCGGTCTCCTTTTCGTCTCCATCCCAGACTGACATTATTCATTTGTTTACCGATCAGACAACCCCGACTACCGTCTCCTCTCTCTCTCACACACAGACACACACACACACAACTCCTGCTTCCACTCCCCTTCCCGACTACCGTCTCTCTCTCACACACACAAAACTCTCGCTTTCACACCCCGACTCATGCTTCTCTCACAAACATTTATCAACTAGCTAGCCTCTAGATAGGTTTATACACCCGCACACTCGTGCTTCCACCATCGCATACATGTATCTCTCCTGCTCCTTGTATCTATGTAGATTTTTCTTCCCTTCTTGAGACACGCCCTCCCGTTCGTGCACACATGCACTATCGCCTCATTTTAAGCTGATACCTATCACGCACACACTCCTTGTGTCTTTGTCACACATGCACTCCGTCCTCCTCCACTCTCCCTCTCTCTCCCACACACATGGGCTTTTTGCAACAACTAGCAAGATGCCCATGCGTTGTACGGAACATCAAGATGCATTTGTATGAGTAGTTTATCTTGTGGGGGAAAAGGATGAACGAGGGAAGGCCTTATTTGCAAATGTGGAGAAGGGTGTGGGTTTCTTTTTGCAAAATTGCCATAGTTTCCTTCCTATCCGTCAGATATAGATCAGACAGCCTGTATTGCAGGATGGCAGGTACACGATCATCACCGACAATGCTTTTTATAAGAGTAGGGATAAAAAATAGAGTTGGTGATGATGGTGGGCCTGCCATCCTGCAATGCAGGTTGTCCGATTTATATCTGATGGATAGGAAGGAAAATATGGCAATTTACCCGCACTCTTCACCACATTTGCAGATAAGGCCTTCCCTCGTTCATCCTTTTCTCCCACAAGATCTTGATGTTCCGTGCAACGCACGGGCATCTTGATAGTAAGAGTAGAAATTAGACATATACCACTTCTCGAATCTTGAAACCAACAACATTCCTCCCTTATCTCATAAAAACGCCAAAGGAATATATTTTGAGTGAAACATAACATATTTTTAGTGATATACGTATTTCAAAACTAGACTTTTTTCTATCAAAACGGTGAATATGTAATAACCTACTTTGATCGTGTGGCAACGCATTGGCACATTACTAGTAGTTATTATAATTTTTTGGACACCAGACAAACGGTGGAGTACATATACGAAGAGAAGAGGCGCACGCACGCAGTCGGCCTCTCATTGTCTCGCACACATGAGTGTTACGTAAAGGCAACATTAACAAATAAACCCTAAAACCCTAGGTGCACGATTGCTGCATTTGCGGGTACCGGGTACGTGGTGGAGCACCTTTGTAGAAATAGTCAGCTCGCGTGATAATTTGATCCATAGGAGTTGATGGTCGGGACCACAGGTGAACGACTTGGAGCGCGGTGGCTTGCCAGTTGCCATAGATTGAGTAGCCAAGTTTAAAATATCTTTTTTTAGCGGGGTTAAGAGTTCCGATTTTCAATGGCGCGTTATAAGTAGTAAGTAGTTTTTAGAACGATTGGTATGGAGCGAAAATGGAATTCATAGTACTATGTACCTCCTTGGCATATGGTTGTATGGTTTTTTTTTTTGCGATGGAGGTTGTATGGGTTTATGTTGCGAGATGTTGAACCTGGTAGTTCTAGGGCAAATACTATGGTTTAGATTTAGATGCTGGTTTTCAGTAATGAAAATCGGAAGGGGAAACCCTTCTTTGATTAGAAAAAACAACTACCTCCATTCTGGTTTACTAGTCCCCATCGTACTTTGGGTCAAAGTTTGTCCACAAATTTTACTTGTAAAATGTGAATGGAAAAAGAGATTTTGTTATACCCAAACAAAAAAGGACTGGAGGGAGTGATTGCACTGACACGGACGCGACCTCTCATAGCGCAGGCACTGGACCAGCGCGCCGGCCAAGAGGGCCGCACTCGCTGCAGGCCCGGCTGAGCACGCCTCCTCGCCGCGTGCAACCAACTTAAGACTGCCCCGCCTGCCTTCATTGAATCCGCGCGTGTGTCGGCAACACGTCCTTCCACGAGCCGGCAGGCATTTTAGAACACAAAAAATGACTAAAATATAATTAATTTACGCATGGTCTTGACTTGTTGTCCTTGCACTGGTAGCAGGAACAAGTAGATGTTTTTCTTTATTTATAACTCTCCTCACATTTTTTGGCTTTGATATGAATCATGGTTGTGGACATTATGTATGAAATGTGCAGATATCTGTGAACATGAGTTTGATGTGGAAGTTGAACTTGGAATGTCAGGCTTGCACGTGAACTATACCATGTCCAATGCTTCATTTTTTATTGTTTGGAAAGTAATTGCTGTTATTACATGACCCGAAAAAAAACATTTTGTGCCACATCAGTAGATGCACGGACATCACAATAGGCATGCTGACTGGATAAACATTTGAACCTAGCTATTATGAAGGAAATTTTGTATTGACAACAGTTTTAGATGGCAGGAGACGCCTAGCCTGCTCTCCCTCTGCTAGCTTATTTCTGGCTTCTTCCATCTCTTCTTTGGCTTGGGTGAAGAGAGCATCTGATTGCTCTTTTCGCTTCTTCAAGAACTCAGCTACATTCTCAAGGGCTGCTGCACGCTTTCTTTCAGCCTTTACTAATGCCACGAGGACACGAACAGCTGACGACTCCACCTGGCTTGTGTGTAATCCAGCATCATCTGGGAATTTGCACCTTGTGTCTAATCCAGCATCATTAGGGAACTGGAACCTTGTGTGTAATCCAGCCTCATTTTGGAAACATGATCTCGAGGTTGACCATACTTCCCTCCTCGCAGGAACTGCATCCTGACATGAAGTTACTTCGTTTTTAGATCAATACTCAGAGCAACCTAGATCCGTTTAGTAGAAGCCAGATAAACAGAACTCGGAGAAGTGAATTCAAAAGGAAAAAAATTATAAAAACAGACTACAAGGTGAGAACACCCACTTCCTACATCAAGCTAAAAACGAAAGCATTAGGACGATTAAGACTCTTCTTATTACACATCGAAGAACATCACGCTTAAGAGAAACAGAAACTGTAACATATACACATCGAAGAACACGAGGCTACACGAAAGTAATTGAAAGGGTGTTACTTACCAAAGCTCGTTTTACAGGTTCGGTGCAGCTCCTCTTTAACTTGCCACGCTCCTTGAAGATGTCCCGAATATCCCGTGTTTGGTCTTCATTGCTCCTCTGTATGTTCGCACTCGTGGTTTTAAAATCTCAACATGGCAAGAAAAATATACTACTAGTAATACTCGCGCATCTTGTGGGCAACATTAAAGCACTCGTCTGCCATGTTAGAGCATCTCCAACAGAATCGCAACGCGCGGCGCTTTAGAAAAGCGTTTACAGTGCTGAGATCAAGAAGTAGATAGAGTAGAGGATAGTTCTCAACATAGATAGATAAAAAAAAGATAATTCAACTACTCCTCGTCGTCCGAATCCTCCTCAGTGATGTCCTCCTCCGACGTCTGACTGTAGGCGTGAAGATACTGATCATCGTCGGATTCCTAGGGCGACGCTGTTCCTAGACTCATGTTGAATTGAGCGTCCGCTTTTCGCCTACGCTTGTGTCCTCGCGATAGGTGGCTCGCTCCGCCCTCCTTTGCGCGTAGAACTCGCGCTCGTTGATGATGTCCTACGGGAAGTGTTGGCGCCACAACGCCATGGCTTCCTCGTCCATCTTGGCGATGCCGAGATGGTGCTCCCGCCTCCGGTTGTCGCGACAATCTTCGTCGGTGCTAAGCCGCGGCAGAGGCACGAGCTCCTGCGCCAGCTCCCGCGTCGGCACGTTGGGGAAGTTCAATGTTCTATGAGGCCACCGGAGGCGCCACGCCGCCGCGTCGTACGTGCGGGCGGCCTCGTTGGCGGTGTCAAAATTGCCGAGGACGAGGCGCATCCCGCCGAACCGTATCTCGGTGGAGAAGCCGCCAGAGGGGCGCGCGTGGACGCCGTGGTATCTCCAAGTTTCCCGGTGACGCAGCAGCATGGTGGAGCGGTGGCGGCAAGGCAAAAATGAGCGGGGATAGAGCGGAGGCAAGGCACAGAGCGGTGGGAGGGCGTTGGATTTTATAAAGCGCGTCGGACGCCGCACGCCAAACTCGCGCATGCGCGGCCGCTTTTTCCCGCGCGCGCGATCCTTTCCCGATGTCTCTGCTATCTCTACTCTCTTCTCTACTGTTATATTTATTTTATATTTAATATTTAATATTTATCTCTACTTCCTTTACTGTCTACTTTATTTTCTCTATACTTTTTTTCTTGCATTATAGGCCGTCCGATTTATATCTGACAGATAGGAAGGAAACAAATGGGAATTTTGCAAAAAGATACCCATACCCCTCTCCATATTTGCAAATAAGGCCTTCCCTCGTTCATCCTTTTCCCCCACAAGATAAACTACTCATACAAATGCATCTTGATGTTCCGTACAATGCATGGGCATCTTGCTAGTTGTTGCAAAAAGCCCATGTGTGTGTGAGAGAGAGGGAGAGTGGAGGAGGACAGAGTGCATGTATGACAAAGACACAAGGAGTGTGTGTGCGATAGGTATCAGCTTAAAATGAGGCGATAGTGCGTGTGTGCACGATCGAGAGGGCGTGTCTCAAGAAAGGAAGAAAAATCTACATAGATACAAGGAGCAGGAGAGAGACATGTATGTGATGGTGGAAGCATGAGTGTGCGGGTGTATAAACCTATCTAGAGGCTAGCTAGTCGATAAATGTTTGTGAGAGAAGTACGAGTCGGGGTGCGAAAGCGAGAGTTTTGTGTGTGTGAGAGAGAGACAGTAGTCGGGAAGGGGAGTGGAAGCAGGAGTTGTGTGTGTGTGTGTGTCTGTGAGAGAGAGAGAGAGGAGATGGTAGTCGGGGTTGTTTGATCGGTAAACAAATGAATAATGTCACTCTGGGATGGAGACGAAAAGGAGACCGCAACAAATGTTGTGTCTACAGGAGAGAGAGAGTATGAGAGAGAGAGAGTAACTTTAGTGGTATGAGTCATATGTAGAGACATATAGGGTGTGTGAGAGAATCCCATAGAGAGAAAGACAAAGTGAAAGACGAGTGGAGACTGTGTGTGTGGCAATGAAAAAGAAAGCTTAGGTACCGAGTACCAGAGAATAGTAGAGACGTGAGAGATAATGAAAACCGTGTAATGTATAATGATAGGGAGAGTGTGACACTTCTCAAGGGAGACGTCGAGAGACCATGTTTGCGAGGATAGGAGAAACATGAAGTGAGCGTGCGGGTGAGCTGGAGAAAAGAGAGTGATAGCTACCTGAAGGAGCATGCATGCGAAAGAGATGGGCGTGAAAGGAGTGAACAAAAAAGGGATTCAAATATTTTGACATATCCCAATGTGTGAATGAAACGTGCAGAGAGAGCTTTTGAAGATGGAGCAGATCGGGCGGGAAAGATTGTATGTATGTGGATGAGAGAGTAGGAGACAAACCTAACGACACACACACACACACACACAGAGAGAGAGAGAGAGAGAGAGAGAGAGAAAGAGAGAGGAAGAAGTTAGGTCTGTGAGAAAGATGGAGACATGTAATATAAGTGAGATGTGTGTGCATCCAAATTCTGTATACGTGGAAGGAGAAGAGACAACATGTTTGATGAGAGAGCTAAAAAACATGGACGAGAGGGGAAGGATCTCGTGGGTTGAGGGATTGACAATTTTGTGTGGGGGAGAGAGGGATTGGTAATTTTGTGCAAGAGAGAGAGGGTGGGGGGAGGAGTCAGTCAGCCGTCGCCAAATCACCCTACTTCCAAATGACCCCGCATTCTCTAGCGCAGTGTGGTCACCGTCTTCGATCTGCTCGATGCCCTCTTTGAAGATTGAGGTGTTGTGCATGTTGGGGTGCAAAGAAGCACAAGCGAGAGTGGTTGCCGTATAGCCTTGGATGGGGATGAATTGAGTGCTCAGGGGAGTGTGTGTGTGTGTGTGTGTGTGTGTGTGTTTGTGTGTGTGTGTGTGTGTGTGTGTTGGCTGCGTGTGTCTTTGTGTGTGTGTGAGAGAGAGAGAGAGATATTGAGAGAAAACAAACCTAAGGAGAGAAATGGGTATTCAAAAAGAGATTGTGCGGGCCTTGAGGCGGGCAGGGGCCGGGTGAGGGTGTCAAAATGTGCGCGTTGATGCATGTGTTGCATGCGACCGTGCGAGGGACGGACGAATCGAGAGAGATGGTTGTTGTGTTACTGATGCTCCTCTCTCTCTGTCTCTCCCTGTCTCTCTCTCTCTCTCTCCCTCTCTCTCTCACACACACATACACACAAGTAAACTAGAAGACCGTTCTCTCATGTATACACAACGTATCGGTATCTGTCTATGTCTCACTCATGCATGATCATTTGCACATTCACACCTCTCTATGTCTGTATCACACGCACACCGTCTCCACATTGCCCTTCCGCCACAACACACATATGGACACATACACACGTTCTCTCTCAGTCACACACACAAAATCAGTATTAAAAAAACTAGGGCGCACCTAAAACGTCTAAGTCTAATGTTTATGTGTATCGTGGTTGTGGTACTAACTAATAAAAGCGCTGCCTAAGTCTAATGTTTATGTGTACTAGTATGGTTTTCTTTTAAGTTTGACCAACCTTATATAAAACTAAAGTAAGCTCCCACGCGCGCACTCATCAATATGCCGCCGCCGCCATTGCGCATGCCGGCGCCCGCCTACTCCGGCCAACAGTTTCTCGCCCATCACCGTCGTGTCGCCGCCATCCCTGTGCCATGAAGCCGAAGGCTCGCCCGCTCACGTCGTCTGCAGTCCCTCCTCGCGATGCCGCCGCGCTGCCAAGCATGCGAGCAGCTGGTGGAGCCGCGTCTATGCATGCCGCGTACGAAGAGGAGGACGAGCATGTGCTCCAGCACGCCGGCGACGAGGAACTAGCGTGTCATTGTCGTCTCCGCCCGCGCGGAGGAGGCGCGCATGGTGGCTGTCATGGCGGAAGCCGGTCGCGCGCGCGTCGTGCCCGCAAACCGGGTGTGGACGCGGAATCTACCTTCGAGACCTTGAATGCCACGTGGATCCTGCAATCTGAAGGAGCAATTTGGGTCAGTCGACTCATGTGAGCCGTTTGATGCAACATGGATGGCTAGAAGGGCTTCTTCCACCTCTTCTGTCGTCTTCTTCCTTCGCTCCGTCGAACTTCTTTCACAAATTGACTAACCCAAATTATACTACTAGTACGAACGTATTAAGTACAGTAGGAACACGAAGATACGAGCAGTAGTACCAACCGCAAGAAGAACTGTAGTAA
Organism: Triticum timopheevii; assembly: GCA_963921465.1. Classification (NCBI taxonomy): domain Eukaryota; kingdom Viridiplantae; phylum Streptophyta; class Magnoliopsida; order Poales; family Poaceae; genus Triticum; species Triticum timopheevii. The sequence goes on from OY997266.1 coordinate 131,649,806, forward strand.
GACATAGTACTAATACTACTGTACGTAATAAAGAGTTCAAATAACGAGAAAGAACATACTAAACATAGTTCTGTTGGGGCCTCAGCACAACACACCCTTGAAAATAAACTAAGCAACTAGTCCGCTTGACACTGCAGTCGAACCAGCATGAGCGACGGCACTGCCACCTAATCAGAGTCCGAGTCCACATCCTCGACTTCGTCCTCGTCCCTCTTCTTCTTCCTCTTCACCAATGCTTCTTTGCATGAACCGGACACTAGGCTCTGCTTCTTCATCCAACCCTTGTAGATATTTAAACAAAGGTAGGCATCCATTGCTGCGTACATGATGTGATCTTCATCTAATGTCTTCGACTCCCATGCATGATGAAACTCATGATGAGGTTTCTTCAGTTTAGCATACGAAGGATCAATCATGGCTGCTGCCAGGGTCAGCATTGAAGGTTGATAGGAGGACACCAGGCTTGCCTTCTGTAGACCGAAGGGCTGGCCTACAACGAGACCTATCCGACGCAGGACATCCCTATCGTTCTTAAAGCCTATAGTAACAAATTTCACTCTTTTGTCCTTGAGGAAGTTCTTAAAATCCTGGCACTCAACGTCGGCATGGCATATGTGGTAGACCAAGCAAAGGTTATGTACGCAAACCTGGATCACGGCGGGCTTCTTCCTCTCTTCGTCCTTTAGATCCTTCTCTCGTCCTAGGACTGTGGTGTACTCAACGTCTAGCCCAGCGACCCACTCATCCATTGAACTGTTGAACATGCGTAGGAAGCGAGCAAGCCATGCTTTCACTGTCGCGGATCCACGTGCGTAGATGACGATGAACTGATCGCCGGTGATGGCTCTAACCTGGTACTCAGCGACGACCATGGAGATTTGGGAAGCCATGGATTTTGGAGGAGGGTTAGGAGAAGTTGAACTGTTGTACCCCGCAAAAACTGGGAGCGAACTAATGTGAAAGGACGGGACGACTGGGAGCAAACTGTTGTAAGGTAGTAGAAGACGGGGACGAGTAGGGCATGTGAATGGCGTGGGGTTGCTGGCTTGCCCGATGGATAAACGGCTGCAAGCCCCCAAAGAGTTCTCGAGAACTATGCGGGACCCACTAGATGTCATGTCTACTAGACCCATATCGTAGGCCTGATGGTATAGCTTCTGCCTGTTCGCACGACATGCCGGCGCGTGGATGTGACTTCACTTAATTCCGTCAACCGCGCGCCTCCCACGACCTTCGCCTCCCTCGTGCGGTCGCGCCCTTTGAGACTTTGACCGGCTATAAATGAGCAATTTTTTCCTACTCCGCATGCATGATACTCCCTCTGGTCCTTTTTACTCCCGTCAACCGTTTGCAAAGTGTTTGACCAAATTTATACTTTTTTTGAACACCACCTTATATTAATTAACCAGCCACACCAGTAACCTCATTCGATACAATATTCACCACACAGGGCGGTACGTTATTTACAAGAATACCATCTAATCTATTGTCACAGCTATACTTAGCGATTAAGTGTGCCACCTTATTGGCTGAACGGCTAATCTTTGACAATTGAAGATTGTTGATCAACTTCGATATGCTCAACACTTTCATCTTAAGGTCACACATAGCAGACCTGTCATAGTCCCCCGATGCAAGAGACGCTACCACAAAAGCACAATCAGTCTCTAAAATTACAGGATTATGAAGAGAAATACCTATGTAGAGACCGCCAATGCAAGCCCTAAGCTCCGCTTCCTCCACGCTTTGACAGGCATCAATGAAATCCCACGACCAAATTTATACTAAAAATATCAATATCTACAATACTGATTATAATGAGTATAAGAACTACATTTTATAATGAGTGTAAAAATATTGATTTGACATTGTGAATGTTGATACATTTTTCTATAATTCTGGTGAAAGTAGAGGTACATTGACTTCAGACAAAACTTAAATGCACAATGCAGACTAGTTCCTCCGTCTAGGTGCGTGCCATGTCCTATCTTGTCATCACAGCAAGGTTAGCTATTAGAGTACCACTACCTCCCTTCTAGTTTAAATGGCTTGATTCAAAAATTTCACCTACTCCTAGCAAGATAGTAGAGGCAGTGGAATAGATTTTGAAGTCTGCAAAAGTACTCAACTAGTGTTGTCGTTCTTCACACAAAAAAGTGTTTACCAATGCATGCATGAACACTAGTTACTCTAACCCCCCTCTCTTCTTTAATTCTTTGCCACATCAGCATGTTTGCTAGTATTCCCGTGTGCATGATACCAGCTAAGATACCACCATTATGGCCAGCCTTAATCATCGCATGCAATAATTTAGTGCACCTTGAAATATGAACATGTGTGGGGCGTGTATGTTTTTAATGACTTGAGACTATACCTAGCCCGGCATGCAAGATGACTTATTATGCACCGTTCCCCATACCTGCAGGAAGCCCGTTCGTCTCCAAATCTTTTCCTCTCCATGTGTGGAAACAATATGCCTGCCAAACTCTCCTTCTCCCTCTGGCAGTCCCACCACTCCAATCCGTTGTGACCAAGAATATTTCCACACCTTCGCTCCCCCGTAATTTACTCCAACAAATATGCCCACGTAGCTATTACTTAACTACAGGTGCATTGGGTCACTTACATATGGGCCCAACAGGTGTTCAGCCCACATGTTAGTGACGCAACTGGACCTGCAGTTAAGTTAGTGCAGCTCAGTCCATATCTTACGTAGGTGTGCCATTGCTCGCTATAAATACTGCGCCTCCCACGACATCGCTATCTCCCCCCCTCACGTTCACGTTCATCGCTATCTCCTCCCCCTACCTCTCACGTTGACCACCATGGCATCGCCCCTCCCAAGCCCTAGGAGCCCCTTGCTGCACCGCGCGGACGGTCACGCATCGCCGTTACCTTCCTCGCCGCCACTAGTCGAGGAGGACGTGTTGGTGTTCCACTCCTCGCCGCTACGCGACGCGTTGCCGTTCCGTTCCTCGCCGCCACTAGTCGAGGAGGACGCGTCGGTGTTCCACTCCTCGCCGCAATGCGATGCGTCGTTGTTCCGTTGCTCATCGCCACTAGTCGAGGAGGACGCGTCGGTGTTCCGCTCCTCGCCGTGACGCATCGAGGTGGACGCGTCGGTGTTCCCAATCTCACCAGCACGCGCGCCGGAGGACGCGTCGGTTCCCCGCTACGAGGAGAACGCCGCGCTGCCCGCCGAGCCCCCCAGCCTTGAGGAGCTTTGGAATGAAATGGATGTCGCCTTGTGGGAGGCTTTGCCTCCAGCAGAGCGCGCCAAAATAGAGGCGGAGAAGAAGGCCGAGGAAGAGAAGCGCACCGCGGAACAAAGCTGCCTGGGAGGCCTATGTCGCATCCGAGAGAGTCAGGCAATTGGCTCTTTGGCAGAAGGCTCAAGCGAGGGCCGTGAGGGTGGCGGAGGACGCCCGTGCCGACGCTCTGAGTGTAGTCGGGACCAAGTGCCTCATCTACGCTTGGCGGTACATGGACCGGGTGCACGCTTCCAGCAAGGCGGAGTACCTGTTGGCGCCGGATCACCACACCGGTGAGATCATGCTCGCCCGCCGGCAAGCCGCCAATCAGCACCTCGCGAGTTGCGAGGCTGAGGAAGAGGCGTTGTGTCGGCGCGCTGGAAAACGGCCGCGCACTAGGGCACTCGTGGCGCGCTGCAAGCGCTCCTGCGAGCGCCGTGGCTTTTAGGAGGAGTATAATTCTTGTTTCGTAAGGCGATCTCATTAGTTTTGGGACGCAAATGATAAATCCTGAACGTTCAGGAATTTTTAGCGTCCTTAATTAAGTATGTAAAAGGGAAAGTTTGGAAACCTTGTGTATTCGTACACATTTCGCAAGTATGTGCATATAGCACAAACTTTACTATATACTATCGCACTACACGTGTCTCTCGATATATGCTTGCAGACTGTGCTACTCCCTCCGTCCAGGTCAATAAGTCATCTTTGGTTGTGCACCATGACCAAGAAGGAGGGAAGACTTGTACACCTAGACGGAGGGAGTACTACTATTACTTATGTAAGTGCAAATGCATGTTTTAACATTACGATGCGGTTTTTGTAAAAGTAGAAAAACAACACTAGTCAAGCTTGTGAAACGATTCAACGCAAAACAAATGCAAAAATGCTCATTTGATTCTTTACTTTTAGCTTCCTTATCTGTGGTTATTTCTCTGTCGTACTTTGTACGGAGTATCTCACTGGTTGGGAAGGCATGCAAATTCCCAAACCGCTTCCTACACCCTGTATCGAATTTTTTGCCTAACAAGTTGTGTCGTGCAATTGGAATTCCAACTTGAGTACTACTACTAGTAGGAGTACCAGGGGCCAGTTCTTTTACGCTTCTAGATTTGTAATCCCGTAACTACTACCTCCGTCCTGGTTTATTGGTCCCCATTGTAATCTGTGTCAAATTTTGATCATAAATTTAACCAATGAAATGTTAGTGCATGTCACATGCACTAATCCATCCGTCTTGGTGAGTAAGTCATCTTAGGCTGTGCACCGTGACCAAGGAGGAAGAGAAAACGAGAAACGTTAATGTTTATTTGCTAATTAATAGTATTGCATGCAATGAACTAACCACTGCATGTCGTGTTTGATATCTCAAGTCATTAAAAGCATGCACACTCTTATTGGTTGATATGTCAAGAAACAAGAAACGAGGTAGAAGTTAATGCACCGCGCCTAAGTGTTTTGGGATTATTTGGTTTTCGTAAAGATGACTTACACACCTAGACGGAGGGAGTTACATTTTATCAGTTAAATCTTTGGTCAAAATTTAGCACAAATTACAATGGTGAGGAATAAACCAGGACGGAGTAGTAGTTTAGAAGCCCAAATAAATGAGTGAGGAGCCTTATTGTTACTCTCCACTGTGACTAGTCTTTGTGGAAAAAGCTGGGGAAGCTGCCAAAAGAACTGGCCCTAGGAGTAGTAGCTAGGGATCGAGTGTGCGAGATGAACCGGAGAAAGTAAATGTAGAGAGATGAAATGCAAAAAAGACGGAGGGATGTGATGGTTGCTTGTCCGTTTATTTTAACAGGCCACTTATTACTGGGAGTGGTTGGGTTTTGTGATATGACGGCTTTACTGTCACGCCACGAGCGGGGTGAGAGGTGAGACTCCCGTGCAGCGCCGCCCTCTACACTTGTACTACATCGGTCGCGGTTTATTAGTCCCCCATTGAATTTGACTGAAGATTTAACTGACAAAATGTTAGTGCATGTCAACAAAAACTATATCGTTGGATTCGTATTTGAACATAGTTTTGAATGATATAATTTTAGGTGGCATGCATCAGTATTTATCGTACTATATATAGTGTTAGTTCAATTTTTGGTCATACTAATCTATAGTAGTAAGGTGCCCGTGCGTTGCACCGAAGAGTGAAATGCATTGATCGGGGAGTTGTTTATTTTGACAAAGGATGTGGGGGTCATCTCATGTGTAACGGGTATCGATAGGTTTCTTCGGATATTATCTCATCTCTAGAGCTCACAAACATCCGGGTAAGGTATCTTTTGCAAACAAAAGCGTTCAACTGTTCAACCTGCATCCAAAACTTGTGAAGAAATAACAGTTATTGTGCTTTGCAAGAAATGATATTTAAGAATTAGTTTTTGAGTATCGATTGTTATACATGTTAGCTATAGATGACATGGCACTTTCTTATAGTCAACAGTTGGCTATACTATTAAGTAATATTAACCATGCCCTTATACACATAGATGAAGGGATTAAATCAGGATGACTTGCAAGGGGGCAGAGGAGATGTAAGAAATGGTTCATCTTAAGTCTTTCACCAGTACTGTAGTAAAAATTCATACATGGAACATTCTAGACTAAACCATAAACGGATACACTTTTATTCATGCGCGATACTCCAATAGAGCAAGATCCTGCATGGAAGTCTCCACATGCTTAGACAGCGGATTACATTGAGCGAAGACTAATGATCAACATTTAACTTGATAATGCGTAATTTTTTTTTTAGAAGAACAGGGAGGCTCCTCCCCGGTTCCATTATAAAATGAAACCCAAAGTGTCTTACATCAGCTCACTGAGAGGAGCAGTTCAAAGGAAGGACTGTGGCGAAAGCCACTCAAGTTTAACGACAAGCTTACAGAATCAAAAGCGGCAAAGACACGGGCCATAAGCGCCCACACACACACACTACATGTTTTCTAAGTGCACTTGATAATGCGTATGTCCAGGTGAACCTCCTTGGAGTCCCCGTGCACCGCGTCCGCGGGTAAAGGATGCCATGGGTTTTCATGGTCCACATTGGCGGGATAGTCCTAGCTCCCCAGAGTCCAAGTCCGTTCGATGAGGCCGGTGTCGCCGCCCACGCGACCCGGAGGGGTAGTAACGCTGACCAAGCACCCATACATCTGCCTCGTGTCAGTGTCAGCATCAGCGGTGACGCCCCTGACGCACATTGCAGAGATGGGGCGGCGGCCTGCGTGGGCCTCGCCGATGCCCACGATCAAGAGGAAGACGTTGTTGTCCTCCTCCGAGACTAGCAAGTGGCGGTAATCCTCTAGCGACTCCGGCATGGTGAAACAGTAGCACGTGTCGTACTTGATGTTCTCCACCAAGGGCCAGCAGTGACCGCTGCATGCATCCGTGAAGTGATGCACCATGTCCGCCGGCGAGCCACAAAACGGCATTGGGCACTCATAGCAGTGGACGAAGGGCTCCTTGGAGGCATCGACGAGGCCATCCATGAAACGGGAGTGGCTATAGGGGACGTTGCACCAGTTGAATATATGAGCAAGTTACTACGAGATTTAATCCGAATAAGCACAAAATAAATCATGAGGGCTACAACAGAGATGAAACTAATCATGTGGACATAGTAGTAGGATACAGAGTAGAAACATGAATTCTACCATGATTTCGAACAGGAAGGACAGAAACACATACGGTGCAACGGGAGCAGCACCGTTGGCCTTGAGGTTGTCGCCCATGTCGTTGAGGAAGAGGTTGCCGAGGTCGGGGAAGAAGTCGTCGTCGGTGAAGTCGTGGCTGCCAGCAGTCGCGAGAGTGCGCTCCCCAGATTTCAACAGCGCCCGCCGAATGGAGCGCAGGAGGGAGTGGCTGTAGGGGACGTTGCGGCCGCCGAATGGAGCGCAGGAGTAGCACACAAAGCAGTAGATGTTGTCCTTACTAGTACTCCCTAGTCTCTATCTATCTATATCTATATATATCTACTCTTATAGAAAACCGAGTTGGTGATGATGGTATGCCTGGCATCTTGTAATATAGACCGTCTGATCTATATCTGACGGATAGAAAGCCAACTATGACAATTTTACAAAAGATACCCGCACCTCTCTCCACATTTACAGATAAGGCCTTGCCTCGTTCATCCTTATCTCCCACAACCTCGTGCTCCTCCCTATGTCTCTATCTCTACTACTCTTCTTTCTTTTTTATAAAAAATTGAATAGTGTTGCACCGTCCACTGCACGCCCGGCTGAACACGCCTCCTCGCCTCCATCATCACCAACTGAGTCTTTTATAGGAGTAGGAATAGAGAAAAAAACCGAGTTGGTGATGATGGTGTGCCGTGCAATGCATGGGCAACTTGCTATTTTTTTGCATATAAGTCCAAACACCATGTAGACACGGTCTTTGAGCACGGTTTGTAGTCGTTCCACGCTCGGGCATTGAAGTTTGTAACTATTTTAGGTTAGAACATACTACTCCTCCGGTGCTAGTAGTAGAGCAGAGTCCTACTCTACTACTCTACTCTAGCAAGCTAGGGCATAGTACTGTAGTAGGTACTGTAGGGAGTACCAGTAGTATGATCACTCAAGCAAGTTGTCTGGCATCGATATGACCCTACGCTGCTGGTATGTGTCTCGTAAGTCAAGCGGCGTGCTGTAGTCATCATCACTTGTCCACTTCCCGCAGCACATATTCGCTTCTCCATCTTTGTCCGCACATAATCTCGTCCAAGCTTCCATCCCCGCTAAGGCGCCTCCCCTCTCGTCCGAAACCCAAGCACTAACAATGGTAGAATCGAGCAGCGTCCACCAAAAGAGTGGCTGGAATTCGCTCCCCACAGAGGTAATCAAGCTCATTGTTTCGCGTGTGGACAATCTCAGTACCATGCCGCTCGCCGCGTGCTCGTCGGGGCTGTACCGTTTACTCAAAGCCCTCAGGTAGGTGCATTTTAAGCCAGCTCCTTGCTTGCTGATGCCGCCTGATCTTCAGAAATGGCATGTCACGCAGCATAACGATTGTAGGGTGGCGAGCATCAACCACCTTCACTGCGATCCGATCACCATCAGCCTCAGCTACATTAACGGTATGTACTGGGTCGGCATGAACACGTCTTGGATGGTGCTCGTCGATGGTCGCGGCAGCTGGATGCTCGTGGAGGTCTACACCCGGCGATTGATCCCCTTCCTTCGATTAACACTGCACTGCTTTGGCACCACGGCCCAGAATACTCGGAATCTTACAGTAGCCAACATGATACCAAGTTTGATTTGCTCAAGGTTGTAATCTGCCAAGTGCCCGCAAGATCTGCGAATTATAGAGACTTCAGGCTAATTGCGTTCTTCAACCGCGGTCTCGCCTATATGATAGGTTACTGCAGTAAGTGGATAAATCTACACGTCCATCATAGGATCATACATCCTCCATGGTTCTCTGATGCCATTGAACACAAGGGCTTCATTTACGTTGTCGACTCCTTCTATGGCTGGACGTATTGCTGGCCTACTCCAGTCATCGCTACAAACGGCTGTTACAGTAGTATGTTATTTTCCTGCATGATGTCTTGCTTATATTACTGTTAACATTTACTGAAAAAATATTCATGCTCATAACATGCTGTTCTTAAGATTGACTAAATCAAGAGCCCTTTTTTATTTGACTCCAACTTGATATGATGTTGTAGGCCGCCTGGTGTCCCTACCCTTCCTAATCCCAGAACCTTTCAAAGAAAAGCGGCATGGCAGTTGCAGGTGGTTCCTGGCTCGATCAGACGACAGCGAAAGATTGATGATCGTTCGCACATACCGGACGTGTTGTTTCACGGAATACAATCACAGTCACTGCAAGGTATTTGAGCAGGATCCCAGCTTCTCTGGGCCTTCAAATATTTTTGACTGGAGGCTGGTAAGTAGCCTTGGTACATGCTCTCTATTTGTCAGACTGAATTATCTGATTAACTAGGAGATAACCGACTGCAAGGATCATGATGGCAGCGCGGTTTCGTTCATCAGGCAAAACTATGTGTACACAGCGTACCATGCATCTCTGCATGCACCATACCCTGATATGTGCCGCCACGCTCTACAACCCAAAGTAGGAGAGAGGGTCGCAAGTATCAGACTTCGACCTGCTGGCTGGAGTTTCCCCCGTCAGGCACCCATCTGGTTCAAGCCGTCAGCCAATCTCCATAGCTTAATAAATAGTAACGTCTAACTGAGCCAGTTAGTTAGATGCGTACACTTGGTGTAGTAGGATCTTTATTTAGTTTGATGCATACACTTGTTCTTTTTTGGTAGCCCTTTTGTAATGATGGCTGATGTTTGGTTTGGAAGAGAGAGCTGCGTCTTCACTCTTCTAGCCTGCTTACTGCTTCTTTTGCACCCCCAGCCCTGGTTGCTGCTGCTGTTTTCAATGTACAATTAGTAGTATACTTCGTCTGTTGGTTGAATAAATGTGTTGTTAGAACGACAAACACAATGTTTTGGAAGTCGTTGCACGGTTCGATCATTTAGTGCCCCGTACCGTACGTAGCTCATACTATTTTTCATACGGAACACATTTTCCACTTGTTGATAAGATGCAGCCCACTGATGAAGGCCCAATAGAAAAGCCCATAATTAACTTGAAGGGAGGCTCTCACATGAATCCAGCCCAGGTACATGCTCATGGTCCCCTAAACATAAATAAGTAAATAAATAAATAAAGCTAAATGCTCATGCACCAGTTCTTTGGGAAAATAGGTAGCCCGGTATTTCTTTTTGAAGAATACCCAAGCTAGGCCTATTTGTTTTCTCCGAATTACTGGGCTGCAAGTCTTTCAAGACAAGGAGGGATGCATTCCGTCTTGGCCAAAGAGTATGGTCAATGTCTGTTAAAAGTAATATCAAAAGGGGTTGAAAATTCCAAAAAATTTATAGCAAATGGGATATCAGTTTTGTTTTGTTTTTGTTCTTCACTGATATCTTATGTGTATTTCATTGGATTTAACATGACATAGTACTAATTTATTTTTAAATTATGGCTATTAATTTTTGGATTAAGAATATTTTGTACCCCAGCAAAAATTTGCGAATTTTCAAAATTTCCCACATATTTAGTTAATTTTTTGACCCTGGTACTGACCATAAAATGGCCAGCAATTCTAAAAATGGAAAACAGGCTGCAATAAATTCCATATGAATTAGAAAATGAGTAAAAATTATAAAAATAATAGCAAATGGCTGACTTGTTTACGCAAGGCTTTGTCAGTGAACACACGATTCTAGCAGCAGTTACTGTTGGATGTCCATCCAACGACCGACATGCTTCTTCAATCTCTGATCTTCCTGCTCTAGCCGCCTAAACTAGCGCCGGCGGGACTGCCTGCTCCCTCCTCTTGTGGCCCGCTGTGATGCCGCGCAGGCTCCCCCTGCCCACCCTACTACCTCCGCTGGCCTGGCCGCACACAATCAACTGCCTCCTTATTATGCGAAAAAATGATTCCTCCCACTGACATCTGGGGCGCACCGGTTGGGAGGCTGACCTGTGGGCCTACCACGTTGACGCGTATGCAGGGCTTGTCAACTTAGTCAATAAACAATTCTAGCAGCAGTAACCGTTGGATTTGAATCGAACGGTCCTGCTGCTTCTTCAATCGCTACTCTTCTTGCACCAGCCGCACAAACCAGCGCCAGGGAGACCGCCTGCTCCTGCCTCCAGTGGCCGGCTGTGCTGCCGTTGAGGCCTCATCGCCCCTACTACTCCCACCGCTAGCCAGGCCCTGCGGCGACGGCAGCCTCACACTGCAGCCGTACCAGTGAACCCTCGTACTCCTCTCCGTGTGGGCATCCACTGTCGCGTCTTCCCTAGCTCCGTGTCGTCCCCTTCCTAGGCCTCGCCATCGTCCACCGCCTTGGTGCTCTCGGCGCGGTGTGGTCAATGTGGTCAATGAAATTCCATCGGAAGCGTACTGTACGTGGAGAGGCTAACAGCTGGGTCCACGACCACACCCCAGTTTTTTTGTGATTTGCCAAGTAAGTCGCTTTGTCAGGCCTGTTGTGATGCAAATCTTTCAAGACGAGTAGAGCTTTCATTCGGCTGGCCGAGAAAATGGCCCATCAGTAATGAGAAATGGGTTGTACATTTTTAAAACACATCAAACCGGCAATTAGTTTCAAATATCTTTTTTTCATTTCGAGATTTTAAATTACATTAATTTCTATGCGTGGAGAATTTGTTGGATTTTATATTGGTATACATTTATTTTTTAAATCAGTTTGAATGTGAGTCGAAATTTCGGGATTAAAAACAGTTCGGACCTTACCGAAATATGCAAAATTTCGTATAATTTTTTAACCGTGGCTACAATATGGGTTGTAATGCTAACAAAAAGAATATGGGCTCCAAAAAAACCCTTAAGAATTAGCAAATGGGCTGTAAATTATTAGAAATAATGGCAGATGGGCTGTATGCTATTTTCCACAGATTTGAGGGTTTCCTAAAAAAAGGTTGACGCACAAGCAGTGACTGTTGGATGGCCATCCAACGGCTGTCGTGCTTCTTCAATCTCTGCTCTTCCTGCTCCAGCCGCTCAAACAAGCGCCGACGGGACTGCCTGCTCCCTCCTCCCCGCGACCGGCTCTGACAGCTCGGACCCGCCAGCTATATCTTCGCACGCAAGGAAGTGCCTCCTTATTATAGAAAAAATGAATACTCTCCCTGTTAGCTGGGACCCAGTATAGTGGCAGGCTGACTTGTGGGCCTACTAAGTTAACGGGGACGGAGGGCTTTGTCTACTTAGTCAATATGCATGATTCTAGCTCCAGTGACCGTACGATGTCCATCCAACGGCCGTAGTGCTTCTTCAACCTCTGGTCTTCTTGCTCCAGCCGTCCAAACCAGCGCCGGTCGTGCCTCGTGCTCCTGCCTCCCGTGGCCGGCTGCGATGCGGCGGAGGCCTCACCGCCCCCTACTACTCCCACCGCTGGCCAAGCCAGCCCTATACTCACTCACACCCCCTGTTATTCTGCGGTGACGGCAGCCTCAAACCGTAGCGAACCAGTGGACCCTCGTACACCTCTACACGTGGGCATCCACTGCCGCGTCTTCCCTGGCTCCGCGTCGTCCCCTTCCAAGGCCTCGCCGTCGTCCACCGCCCTGGTGCTCTCGGCGCGGTGTGGTCAACATGGTCAAGGAACGGCTTCCATCGGACGTGGACTATACGTGGAGAGGCTGACAGCTGGGTCCACGGCCGCAGCAAGGAAGTGCCTCCTTATTACAGGCAAAATAATTATTCCTCCACCTGACAGCGGTGACCCACCGGACGGGCCACCATATTTCGGGAAAAAAACGTTTCCCCCCTGACTGCTGGGACCCACCAGCTACACCTTCGCACGCAAGATAGTGCGTCCGGGCAAAAAAACAAAACGATTCACCCCCCCTGACTGCTAGGACCCACTAGCTACATCTTCGCACGCAAGGAAGTGCATCCAGGCAAATAAAAAATGATTCGCCCCCCTAACTGCTGGGACCCACCAGCTACATCTTCGCACGCAAGAAAGTGCGTCCTGGCAAAAACAAAAACGATTCGCCCCCCTGACTGCTGGGACCCACCAGCTACATCTTCGCATGCAAAGGAAGTGCATCTGGGCAAAAAAACGATTTGCCCCTTTGACTGCTGGGAGCCACCAGCTACATTTTCGCACGCAAGGAAGTGCCTGACAGTCGGGACCCACCTAGTCGAAGCTTACATAGCGTTGTCATTCTGATCGCGAACATGTATGTACATACTGGTCGTTGCAGAGGAGCGCACGTGTCCTAGTAGAGGCGCGCACGTAGCATGTACACGTACGTACATCGGTGAGGGTGCAAGAAAGAAAATACGGCCACGTACGTACATACGGGCAGGGTCTCGAACGCCTATTCGCGCATACGTACGGCTAGGGCTCGTGTACATGGCTGGGTCGGAACGGAGAAACAACATCGTCGTCGTATTCATGGGGAGGCAACGGAATGCGTCGTGTTCATCGAGAGGCAACGGAACGCGTGGGATCCAACCGGCTGGGTCAGAATGGAATGCATCGTCGTGTTCATCAGGAGGGCTTGGATGGAATAGGCGATGGAAACGAGGCCTGGCGTACCGCACAATGGAGGAAACGGACCTCCTACGTTCAGAACGGGGTCCTGTTGATCGGGAGGGGTGTGGCGTACCGCAAAACGGAGGAAACGGACCTCCTACGGTCGAAACGGGGGTCCTGTTGATCGGGAGGGGTGTGGCGTACCGCAAAACGGACGAAACGGACCTCCTATGGTCGAAACGGGGGTCCGGTTGATCAGGAGGGGTGTGGCATACCGCAAAACGGACGAAACGGACTTGTGTTGGAGCGCTACGGTCGAAACAGGGGTCCTGTTCATCGGGAGGGGTATGGCGTACCGCAAAACGGGACTCCACGGGATACCATTCATCTCCACCGTCGACCTCCTCCAGCCTCCACGGGCTACCGTCGACCTCCTCCAGCCTCCACGGGCTCCTGTTCATCCAGCCTCCACCGCGCGCTACTCCACCGGCTACTGTTCAACCACCCCTCCACACCACGGGATCCTATTCAACCACCCCTCCACGGGCACCCCTCCACCATCTACTGTTCATCCAGCCCTCCACCACACCACGGGTCCTATTCATCTAGAGGCAACGCCACCGCTTACTGTTCATCAAAACCCCCCCGCAACGCTCACTATTCATCCCAGAGGCAGCATCGATCGGCTTCAGTTAGCAGCAGTAGCGAAGGAATCGCTCGATCGGGTTCAGTTAACAGCCATCGATCGATCGCTCGGGTTCAGTAACGCGTAGCCTGCAGTGCAATTGCTCGGGTTCAGTTAGAGCCCAACGCCTCGCTCGGGTTCAGTTAGAGCCAATGCCTCACACGTGTACGAGAGAAACGCGCATCGCTCGGCCGTCGACCTCCCACCGTAACTGGCAACTCCCCGAAATTTTCCTCCCCCTCACTTCTACCACGGTTTTTTCCGTCATGGACGGCCCAAAGAATGTCATGCAGCTGCGAATCCGGCCCGCACAGGACAAAAAGCCCATTTTCTGTCATGATTTTTTGTCATAGAAGTAAGAGCCCACCACATCTATGATGATACCGGGTTTTGTCACAATTATCATCATAGAAGTGTCATATGTATGACAGAAAAAAAATTCGTTCGGCCCAAAATGTCACGTATGTGTCTTTTTTTTGTAGTGGATGCCCATGCGTTACACGCATCAAGATGCATTTGTATGAGTAGTTCATCTTGTGGGAGAAAAGGATGAATGAGGGAAGGCCTTATTTGCAAATATGGAGAGGGGTGTGGGTATCTTTTTGCAAAATTGCCATTGTTTCCTTCCTATCTGTCAGATATAAATCAGACGACCTATATTGCAGGATGGCAGGCACACCATCATCACCAACTCTGTTTTTTTATAAGAGTAGAGATAGAGAAAAAAAGTAGAGAGTAGATAAGTAGAGATAAATATTAAATATAAAATAAATATAGTAGTAGAGAAGAGAGTAGAGATAGCAGAGACGTCGGGAAAGGATCGTGCGCGCGCGGGAAAAAGCGGCCGGGCGTGCGCTAGTTTTGGCGTGCAGCGTCCGGTGCGCTTTATAAAATCCAACGCCCTCCCACCGCTCTGTGCCTTGCCACCGCTCTCCCCCCGCTCTGTGCCTCGCCACCGCTCTCTCCCCGCTCTTTCTCGCCTCGCCGCTGCCGTGCCACCATGCCGTCGTGTCGCTGGGAAACTTGGGGATACCGCGGCATCTGCACGCGACCCTCCGGCGGCTTCTTCACCGAGATCTGGTTCTGGAAAGATTGAGAAACTTGGTTTTTTAATTCCTGTAAATCCAAAACATGTCTAAAAATCACGAAACTTGGCATGGTGTCATGACATGGCACCAACATGATGCGGTAATTTTTTTGGCCGAATTGGGACAAGCTTTGGTGTAAGCTTCTTGCAAACCGGAGCTTCCCTCAAGAAGGCTCGTGGTTCCGAGAGGGAACGTGTCACCTCCGTGTGCAAAACGAGATACGTATACTACCTTCTCCCGCCTAAATTTTTTACACAGGCAGATTAGATCAAATAGAAGTATCATGCTAAAATTTGGAATTGTTCCGGGTTCGTTTGGCATTTTTATGCATTAATTGAGTTTCTGGGCATTTAATGTGCATAATTCAAATTTGAACTACAAGCACATGCTCCAGTGCACCAAAGTTGTTTGAAAAATCACATGTGTGTCCTTGGGTGAATTTCTAGGTCCCATGCAAGAGATGGGAGTGAAATTCAAACATCTGGGCATCGTGTCTTGGCCGGAAAGATTGAGAAACTTGGTTTTTTAATTCCTGTAAATCCAAAACACGCCTGAAAATCATGAAACTTGGCATGGTGTGATGACATGGCACCAACATGCTGCGGTAATTTTTTTGGCTGAATTGGGACAAGCTTTGGTGTAAGCTTCTTGCAAACTGGAGCTTCCCTCAAGAAGGCTCGTGGTTCCGAGAAGGAACGTGCCACCTCCGTGGGCGAAACGACATACGTACACTGCCTTCTCCCGCCTTAATTTTTTTACACAGGCAGATTAGACCAAATAGAAGTATCATGCTAAATTTTGAAATTATTCCCGGTTCGTTTGGCCTTTTTATACATTAATTGAGTTTCTGCGGCATTTAATGTGCATAATTCAAATTTGAACTACAAGCACAGGCTCTAGTGCACCAAAGTTGTTTGAAAAACCACATGTGTGTCCTTGGGTGAATTTCTAGGTCCTATGCAAGAGATGAGAATGAAATTCAAACATCTGGGCGTCGTGGCTCGGCCGAAAAGATTGAGAAACTTGGTTTTTTAATTCCTATAAATCCAAAACACGCCTGAAAATCATGAAACTTGGCATGGTGTCATGACATGGCACCAACATGTTCTGGTAATTTTTCTGTCCAATTTGCCAAGGCGCACACATTAACAATCAACAAAGTCATTTTGGAACAAGTGATGTCACGTTACAACTCGGAAACACAAGTATTATTAAAACCATGGGCATTCTACTTACCAATTATGTGTCGCCACGCGTCCCCTTTTTTTATTGGCTAGGAGGTGTCGTGCGGGGTAGCTATTTGAGTACGGGAGGCATGCGATCAGACCCCTACGCGTGCTCATCGGGAGGAGAGCGCTTTGACCACTACCTGCCGCACACCTCCCTCCCAACATCCCCATTAATGGCGTCCGAGCACCTATTCTACGGCGTGGCTATATGTCTCACTGGACTGAGATTTAAGAGAGAAAAATGAAAATCTTAAAAGCAAGTTTTGCATGGATCTTGATGTAAGATCCGACGGACCTATATAGCATCGACTGCGACTTATAGCAAGCATGATGAATATAAGGATGATGGCAGTGGATAATAACTGTCTTACATATTTAGGAACATAATTAAAAAGTCACATGCCACAACGCCCAAAATACACAAGGGCAAAAGAAGAAGGAAGACAATGATCTGGCTCGCTGATCTCTACTTTGTTGATGCGTTGCTATAGGCCACGAGAACTAGTCTTCGCGGCGAGCGGTGATGAGCTCTTTCTTCTCCTCAAGATGCTGCTTGAGAGCATACACAGATTCTTCCACCAGCCTTCTGCGCTCAATGCGCAGCATGTCATTCTCGTCCATAAGTTTCTCGATGATGACGCCGGTCCTCTTCAACAAGGTAGTGGTCTGCTCCTGCTGCTCCCCACTTCCGACGATCTTCGCCCTCAGCAGGTCGCGCTCATCCTGGAGCTTCGCATTGCTCTCATTTAGTTGCTGGATGACGCCGATAGACTGTTCAAATGAGGCTTTCAGGTCATCCTGCAACCTCGCCCACCTGGAGATCTGATCCATCTACCTAAGGACGAGGGCATGCATGCACCTGTAAGAGTCCTCGCCTGCCCACGAGACATTTTCCCAGGCCGGCGCGGCGCGGGAGGGCATCTCTATTGCATTTGCGGTGCGGCGGGACATCTCTTCTGCTTCCGCGGCGTGGCCGGACCAGTCTGCTACATCGACGACGCGGCGGGACCTCCATGATGCTTTAGCAGCGCGGCGGGACCTCTCTGCTGCTACGGCCGTGCGGTGGGACATGTTGGCTGCTTTCGCGGCGAGGCGGGACATCTCTCGTGCTTCCGCTTCCAGGATCGCCTCTCCCTGGTGGAAATCTCTCGACCCAGAACTCATGCTGGCCATGGCAGACGCAAGGGAACGATGATGAATGACTTGTTTGTTTTTGTGGATGAGGAGTTGAGGAGGAAAGTGCAGTCATCTTGGAGTAGTAGTATTTATAGCCAAGTAGTAATACGCTCCTAAGTGGGAAACCGTTCAGGTTTTGATCAGTGTGAACAGGTTTGCAATTTGGAATGTGACGGGACGCGGCCTCCCTGTTCTTCTAAAAAATTGTGACCGGACGCATGCTCAAAATTTACTGACGGTTATAAGTGCGACACTATTTCCGGTAGGCGTAACGTGGGCACCTAGGCTTTCTCGGCCGCGTACGTGGCGTTTGCACCATAGGGTGCACCGCAGTAGGCAATGTCAGCACATGTCTTGTTCCAACAACCGTGCGCTCGTTATTACCATCACGCGTGCTTCTTTTAATTAGAATCTGTGTGCTCGTCTAGCGCACACACATTGATCTATCTAACTGTTTCAGTTTGTTGCGGCTAATCGCAAACAGTTCATCCATGTGAAGTGTATGCCATCAATCGCAGACACTTTGATCTGGCTGACCCGTTTCTGTTCTGTTGCCTAATTGCAAACAGTTAATCCTTCTGAAGCGTATGCCCTCAATCACACACACCTTGATCTGGCTGACCGTTTCTTTTGTGTTGCCTAATCACAAATAGTTCATCCGAGTGAACCGTAGCTCTATATCGCACACGCCTTCATCAGGCTGCCTGTTTCTTTTGTTCCGCCTCATCGTGAACAGTTCATTGGACTGAATCGTATGCCCTGGATTGCACAAGCAACTAAAATCTGAACCATTTTTGATGGCTCTGCCATCGCAAATGTTTATACATTTTTGACGGTTTTCATACACCAACGTTTGCGATTATTGCATCGCACACTGTTTCTCGAAGGGTCTTTGATCCTAGTTCGCGTTAGCAGCATCCTGCAGTAGTGAAAACACCCCATCTATTTAAGGCGTTTGTCAATCTCATGATGAAATCAGACAAAGTTCGAGCACTGTTTGACTCTACACAAGGCAGGGACGAAGTTCGAGCATTGTTTGACTCTACATGTTTTCAGATGCATCACAAAATTCAGCATATAACGGTAGTAGATATTTAGAACAATAATTTTCTCTCAACTGCCATTACATTAGTCTAAATAATCTATCTCTCTACCGCCGTTCTAATAGAACAATAACATCTTACGGATGCACTTTTTATATCTGAAAAAACAACAAAGTAGATGAAGAATAGAACCTGGGATCTGGACGATCAGCCGGTAGCACGTAGGTTTTTGATTGGGAAGGACGCAAATATTGGTCAATTTGATGCCCTCCCATCCACGCGAGAGACATCGCCACCGGAAATATGTGCCGCCGCCACCGGCTGCTTCGTTGCCGCCATCTGCCCCGCGAATTCCTCCCTTTGGGGACTGGTCGAAAGCTATCCCTAGAATAATCCCCCCGTTTCTTTCCTTCCGTTTCTTTTTCTCACAAGTCACTTACTTGCGGGCCCTGACTCATTTCTATAGGGACCTAAAAATTAATTCAACGCTGTCGCAAGGTGTTTTTCGAAAAATGGTGGCAACGTGCAAGAATAGAGGGGCTTATTTGTCAAAAACACATCACGGGCAGGAAAATTCCCCATTTCTCTTCTCTCTCATTCCACTCTTCTTTATCTCTTGCTCTGGCGACTGGCGACCCTCCCCTGGACCCCCTGTCAAAAAATCACTCTCTACCTAGATCAACGCAGGTTTGGTCTTCATAATCTCGTTTCTCTATCCTTCCCTAGCTTCTAGATCGTACCTTTGCCGAAACAAGAACCCTAGGCTGAGCTTTTCTTCCACAAATCCCTCAGACACGCTGGATCTACTAATTGTTAGGCAGTAGTTCTATTCTACGACTAGGTTGCTACTGTTGTTTTTGGTCAGATTATTAAACTGTTTACCCTAGTGTTAAAATCTTAGGCTATTTATAGATCTATCCCTAGTGCACTGGATCCTGCCCCAGGAACTAGTTTGGGATGGTCTGCTACCTTCCCACCTTCACAACACAGTCGTGCAACGTGACTCCAGGTGTAGAAAATGTTTTTGGTGACTACACCTCTGGCAATTCTTGAGTCAACATTTTGCCCTTCCCTATTTTGCTTGTCAGTGCACCTGTAGGAATTCTTTAGGCAATCTTTTGTTTGTGACAGCAGCTGTAAGAATTCCATTTTGATATTACCTGTTATACCATTATTATTTTTGGCAGCCACAACATAAGTTTTCCTGTATGTACTAAACTAGAGCATGTGCACCACAGCTGCACAAATGTGGCTAAACTAGAGCAACATTTGTTACATGTGAAATTCTGAATTTTAAATAATATCAGTCCTAGCAATCGAAGGTGATTCAGCCATAGCAAAGCATTTTTACTTTCAGTACAACATTTTCACATGTAGGGGATGGATGTGTCTTGGCAGCCATAAGAAAAACGCTAGTCTCTTTTTTGTCATCTATCCCCTACTGTTGTGATGATGCCCTATGGCCTTGGAGCTCCATTGCCATGTCTGTTTTTGCTGAACACTTTTAACTTAATTGCTTAACATTATAACTTAGTTAAAATTTCAAAATTTAATTGCAATGGACAAGTCTTGTTGATATACACTATGTTTTTTGGGGCGATGACAATGCTACTATTCTGTTCTTCTTATCAGCGTTGTCTGTGTATAATTTCTTCCTGATATGCTTTATTTTAAAAATGTACATTGTAAAATGATTTTTAGGGTGGTTGTTTCTTGATATAGTGGTAGTCATGGGATTATCCTTGCTATGCTACACTGTTAATGTGTCAACATGAAGCCTATAATTTTTGTGTTGTTATGTGCATATGAGTTCTGTAGATCAAAGCTTCATCAACAAAGAGGAGCAACCAGCAGCACCTTGACACTAAATTAAGTGAGCTAAATGCACCAAAGAGATTAAAAGTAAGCACAAAAATGATATCCCCCAAAACTAAATTTACTTCAACTGTTCTTTCTCCCCTAAATACAACACTTGAACTATAACTTGTTCTGATTTTTCCCAAATATAATTCATTCATTCTGTCCACCAGGTCACTCAAATTAAACATATCAGTCTGCTAATCAAGTTTATATCTGAACTAAATGAGGAGCAGAAGCTGATAGTTCGTAAACTTGGGTTCGCTTCTTTGCTTCATATCTCATGCGAACGCATATTCGATGATATATTTGAATGGTTAGGAATGCAGTTCAACACAGCTACATGCAAAATTGAACTAAGGAATGGTTTCAAGTTCCATTTCACCGAATCTTCTGTACACAAAACCCTAGGCTTTCCATGTGGGGTTTTTTCCAATACAAACAAAGCCTACCAAACAAACTGTTGATTTCATGAATACATGTCTTGAAACAACAAAACCAATCCCAGAACATTTGCTCTCAATGTTGTCTGGAAACATATCAGAAGAAGCTTTTTCTAGGATTTTCATGCTCCTTGTACTTCCCATTCTTATTGCACCCAGTTCAAAAGGAGTTCTGAGCAAAAAATACTATAGTGCCTTGGTCAATATTGAGTCAGTTCCAAAATACAATTGGTGCCTCTTAACCCTATAATTCTTGGTTACAGAAAAAATGCAGTCAAGTCTTGGAAAGAAGAGGTCAAATCTACTAGGAGGTTGCAAAGTACTGTTAGTGGTAAGAAATTATTAGGATTTCAACACCTTTTTCACTTTAGTCCATGTCAAAGACAAATTCTAACTGGCTTTGGTTTTCTTCCAACTTTTTGGCAAACTTTTGCAGATTGCACACTTTGAATTCTTGATCACTTCTGACTACAAGATTTCAACCAATACGTTCCCAAGACTTCCTTTGTGGTCAGCAACAATGCTCAGATCATTCATTGCTCTAGATACAAAGCCTAGAGTGAATCTTCAGTTTGGCAGGCTTGAATTAAGTACAAAAGAGACATCTATCAACATTAACTTTGTTTAATACTACTCTTTTTCTCATGGAAATTAATTAGCTGAAAAACCACTTCCATATTTTCCTCCAAACAAAAACAGATGAACCACATAACAGCAACTCCATTCACTAATTCTATGGATAAGTCAGCTATGCAATTACCTGAATCAATTTTGCACTACATCAACAACAAGCTGCCCTCAATTCACAACATACAGGTTTGGAAATCTAATACAGAAGCAAGAACACTTGTCTTTTACTTACAAACTAGTAGGTTCTTCTATTTTTTATGGTTGCTTCTTGCTCACTTCGTACATTTTCAATTCTCATTTTTTTAAATCAGGAAAAGATTAAGCTTCAGTGTAGCTGTCCGAAAAACAATTTTAACAAACTCTATTCCAACACTGGAATCTTATGTTGATGATGTACTCAGTTTATTACCCTCAAGTACACCTTCCAAAGATGGACCTGAATATCCAGC
The DNA here is from genome assembly GCA_963921465.1 of Triticum timopheevii. Lineage (NCBI taxonomy): Eukaryota > Viridiplantae > Streptophyta > Magnoliopsida > Poales > Poaceae > Triticum > Triticum timopheevii. The sequence continues at coordinate 131,671,703 of OY997266.1, forward strand.
TTCTATAGTTCCAGCTCTTTCAGGAGTGCACTTGGGTAATGGTGTAACTAATGCTGATTCAACTGGTTCCATGATACACATTTGTCGAATGCAGAAACAACCACACTTGGACTTTCGTGCATGCATAGGGAATCACAAACCTTAACACCAATATTCTTACTAGAGCACAATTAATCATCAACATAACTCTCATATCACATCATCATATCTCAAAACTATTACTAAGAATTAAGTTTGTTTTGTCCAATGATCTTCATGATATTTTTTCTTTACTTTGCCCTTCTTAGATATCTATCACTTTGGGACTAATTTTCATATGTTGCTTTTCATAAGCTCAAACAAATATAGTGAAGATCATGAGCATAAATTTTTTTCTTTCTCTAAAAATAATTTAAGTGAAGCAAGAGAGAATTTCTTCAAAAATACTAAGCACACCGTGCTCAGAAAGATATAAGTGAAGCACTAGAGCAAGTCCTAGCTTATAAAAGATTTAAGTGAAGCATAGAGAGCAATTCTAACAAGTCATGATATAATTTTGGCTCTCTCAAATAGATGTGTCCAGCAAGAATTGATGACTTAAAACACAAAATAAAACAAGCAAAGACACATATCATACAAGACGCTCCAAGCACAACACATATCATGTGACGAACAAAAATATAGCCTCGAGTAAAATAATGATGGTTGTTAGAAGAAAGAGGGGATGCCACTCGGCGGCATCCCCAAGATTAGTTGGTTGCTCATTCTTGCATAATAGCTTGGGATGCCGGGGCATCCACAAGCTTAGGCTCTTCTATCCTTCTTTCATCCATCGTAAGATAACCCAAAACTTGAAAACTTCAACCACACAAAACTCAACAAAACCTTTGTGAGATCCGTTAGTAAAGAAAGCAAACCACTAAGTGTTGTATCAAAACCAATTCATTTTTTTGTATTATAACTATTGTATTCCAACTTTTCTATGGCAAAAACTCATCAAAGAATACCATAGAGCCATCAAAATAAGCACACAACACAAAGAAAACAGAATCTGTCAAAACAGAACAGTCTAAAGTAATCTGGAACTTTCGAAAACTTATGTAAATTAAAAAATTTAGCTAGGAAGACCTGGGTAATTTGTATATTAATCTTCTAAAAAATGAATCATGGTAAAATCTCTCTTCTGTGATTTATGAAAAAAAATCATGAGCATAAAGTTTCTGTCTTTTTCAGCAAGATCAAACAACCATCACTCAAGAAGATCCTAAAGGTTTTACTTGGTACAAACACTAATTAAAACACAAAAAACACAATCATACCAGTAGCATAATTGTGGAAACACACAAGAACAGGAAGTAAAAAAGCAAAAATAAATTTTATTCAATGGGTTGCCTCCCAACAAGCGTTATAGTTTTACGCCCTTAGCTAGGCGTAAGGCAAGGATCTAAGTTTTGTCATCTTTGCTTCAAGATCCATAAGATGCCCTCATAATTGATTCATAAGGATCTAAGTTTTGTCATCTTTGCTTCAAGATCTAGGAAAATGTTCCATACCCTTCCTCAAAGGAGTTGGAACTTAATATTGCCTTCTTTCATATCAATCACGGCACCGATAGTGCGTAAAAATGGTCTACCAAGAATAATTGGACAAGACGGATTGCAATCAATATCAAGAACAATAAAATCTACGGGCACATAATTCCTATTTGCAAGAATAAGAACATCATTAATTATTCCCATTGGCCTTTTAATAGTAGAATCCGCCAACTGCAAATTCAAGGAACATTCTTCAAGATTGGAAAGACCAAGCACCTCACATAAAGATTTCAGAATTGTAGAAACACTAGCACCCAAGTCACACAAAGCAAAACACTCATAATTTTTAATCTTGACTTTGATAGTAGGTTCCTATTCATCATGCAATTTTCTAGGAATCGAAACTTCTAATTCCAATTTTCTTCCAAAGCTTTCATCATAGCATCAACAATATGTTTAGTAAAAGCTTTGTTTTGTTCATAGGCATGGGGTGAATTTAGCATGGATTGCAACAAAGAAATAAAATCAATCAAAGAGCAACTATCATAGTTAAAGTCTTTGTAATCCGAAAGAGTGGGCACATAACTAGTTAAAGTTTTGACCTCTCCAAACCCACTTTCATCAATTTTTTCAACAAGATTTTCACCCTCCGAAATATTGGGACGCCTTCTACCTAAAGTTGACTCTTCTCCAGTCCCTTTTTCAGCAATTTTAACTTCACTAAACAAGGAATCAATATAAGAAACACCAATCATTTTAAGATCTTCATCACTTATGCGAAAGAAATCACTAGAGAACGCTTTTTCTAAAAAAGCTCTTATAGCTCTAAGCATAGCAGTCCTTTTCTTAGTTTCATCCATAGAAACATAAAGAGCTTTAATTGATTCGTCAACTTTAGGCACAAAAATTTTTAACTTGAGATTTTCCACATCATGAGCAATTCTATCAACACTTCTAGACAAATCATCAATCTTATTCAACTTTTCTTCTATGGAAGTGTTGAAAACTTTTTGCATGTTGATAAATTCTTTAATATTATTCTCAAGATCAAAGGTGTTCCTATTATTATTATAAGCTTGATTTCCATAGTAATTACCATAATTATTAGAGGAATTACTAGGAAAAAGCCTAGGATTAAAGTTTCCTCTATAAGCATTGTTGTTTAAGTTATTGCAAGAAATAAATTCACATAAATGGCATCACTATTTTTCTTAATCAAAGTAGAGAAAGGATATCATTAAAATCAATAGGAGCACTTTTACTAGCAACCAATTTAATAAGAGCATCAACTTTATCACTCAAAGAAGAAATTTCTTCAACCGAGTTAACTTTTTTACTAGTAGGCGCCCTTTCGGTATGCCATTTTGAAAATTTTGCCATGATATTATCAAGCAATTTGGTGGCTTCACGCAAAGTAATTTCCATAAAAGTACCACCCATGGCGGAATCTAAAAGATTACGAGAAAGAAAATTCAACCCCGCATAAAATTTTTGTATGATCATCCAAAGAATTAACCCATGAGTTGAGCAATTCCTCAGCATCATTTTCATCCTTTCCCAAGATTGTGCAACATGCTCATGTTCAGGTTGCTTGAAATTCATGATCTGGGTTCTAAGGGAAATAATTTTTGTGGGCGGAAAATACTTAGTGATAAAAGCATCTTTGCACTTATTCCAAGAATCGATACTATTACGAGGCAAATAAGAAAACCAAATTTTTGCAGAATCATGCAAAGAAAACAGAAATAATCTCATCTTGACCACATCATTGTCCACATCTTTTTTCTTTTCCGTATCGCATAATTCCACCAAGGTATTAAGATGGGATATGGCATCCTCATTAGGAGTACCAAAAAATTGGTCTTTCATAACAAGATTCAACAAAGCAGTATTAAAATCACAAGTCTCCGCACTAGTGGCGAGAGGAGCAAGCGGAGTGCCAATAAAATCATTATCGTTGGTATTTGAGAAGTCACATAACTTGGTGTTCTCTTGAGTCATGATGACCACACAACAAGATCGCACTCAAAAACAAATCGGCTCGAAAACGGCGAACGGAAAAAGAGGCGAATAAAACAGCAAATTTTTTGTGAAGTGGGGGAGAGGAAAACGAGAGGCAAATAATGTAAATTGCAAGGAGATGAGATTTGTGATTAGGAACCTGGTTATGTTGAAGATCCTCCCCGGCAACGGCGCCAGAAATTCCTTTTTGATGTCGCTTGAAGCTACATCAGTATTTTCCCAAAGAGGAAGGGATGATGCAACACAACGGCGATAGGTATTTCCCTCAAATATGAAACAATGGTTATCGAACCAGTAGGAGAACCGAGCAACACAACGTAAACAGCCCCTGCACACAGATAACAACACCTCGCAACCCAACGTGTTAAAGGGGTTGTCAACCCCTTTCGGGGTACGGCGCCAGAAATGGCGTTTGGACAGGAGAAAGTTGTAATAGATTGAAATAATAGATCGCAAATAAAATAAAGTGCAGCAAAGTATTTTTGTATTTTTGGTTCAGTAGATGTGAAGAAAATAAAAGCAAGGAAAAATTGATCGCAAAGGCAAATATATGAGAAAGAAGACCCTCGGGCCGTAGGTTTCACTAGTGGCTTCTCTCGAGAAAGATAGCAAACGGTGGGTAAACAAATTACCATTGGGCAATTGATAGAACTTCAAGTAATTATGACGATATCCAGGCAATGATCATTACATAGGCATCATGTCCAAGATTAGTAGACCGACTCCTGCCTGCATCTACTACTATTACTCCACACATTGACCGCTATCCAGCATGCATATAGTGTATTAAGTTCATGGAAAAATGGAGTAATACAATAAGAACGATGACATGATGTAGACAAGATCCATTTATCTATTGCGGCAGATATGGATCCCATCTTTTTATCCTTAGTAGCAACGATACATACATGTCAGTTCCCTTTCTGTCACTCGCATCAAGCACCGTAAGATCGAACCCACTACCGGGCACCTCTTCCCATTGCAATATAAATAGATCAAGTTGGCCAAACAAAACCCAAATATCGGAGAAGAAATATGGGGCTATAAGAGATCATGCATATAAGAGATCAAAGAAACTCAAATAACTTTCATGGATATAAAAAGATATAACTGATCATAAACTCGAAGTTCATCATATCCCAACAAACACACCGCAAAAAGACTTACATCATATGGATCTCCAAGAGACCATTGTATTGAGGATGAAAAGAGAGAGAGAGGAAGCCAGCTAGCTACTAACTACGGACCCGAAGGTCTACAAAGAACTACTCATGCATCACCGGAGAGGCACCAATGGAAGTGGTGAACCCCTCCGTCATGGTGTCTAGATTGGATCTGGTGGTTCTGGACTCTGCGATGGCTAGATGAATATTTCGTCGACTCCCCTAGGGTTTTTGGAATATTGTGGTATTTATAGAGCAAAGAGTTGGTCTAGGGGCACCTGAGGTGGGCACAACCCCCCAGGGCGTGCCTCGGCCTCTTGGCCTGCCCTGGTGGGTTATCCCCTCCTCGGGACTCTCCCCGGGTGCAACCAGGGCCCAACTTCTTCCTTTTGGTCCATAAAAAATCATCATAAAGTTTCATGGCATTTGGACTCCGTCTGATATTGATTTCCTGCGATGTAAAAAACATGGAAAAACAGCAACTGGCACTTGGCACTATGTCAATAGGTTAGTACCAAAAAAAGATATAAAATGACTATAAAATGATTATGAAACATCCAAGATTGATAATAAAATAGCATGGAACAATCAAAGAGTATAGATACGTTGGAGATGTGTCACTCTCCTCCTTGGCACTTAGCGTTGAATGGTCTACCTCCCACACATGATTTGGCTGGTCATCTGGCACCGCATATGCCAGTTCACACGGTGACCACGGGGTGAACCAGCCAAAACCCATACTCTACAGACCGCGTGCCCTATTTTAGCTTCTTCCTTCCATGTCTCGATGTACAACCTTGTCCAGGAGCTCCCCCGTGACCGACTGCACCGCCTTGCATCGCTACCCCGCCCTAAATTGTTGTGGTGTGGTCGCTATCGTTGCGCCCATGCCACAAGCAGCTCCTATCCTCCATTAGAGCCTAGCTTGAGCTCACCCATGAGCTCCGGAGACTTCTCCTGCGGCTATTTAAGCGCCCCTGAGCCCCTCCGCTCTTCACCACTCCCTCCCCCGCCCATTTTTCCCACCGGAGCAGCTGCATCTCGCCGGAGTTTGCCGTTTCATCCGAGGCCATCGCTGGAGTTCGCTCCTCCCTGGTGCACCTAGTCCACCTCTCCTCCTCCCAAGCCCTCCACCAGCTTCTCCTCTCCTCTACGGTTCACCCCACCCACTTGCCCCTCACCGGAGTGCCCTTGGCCTTCGCCAACCACCACCGCCCATCCACCTAGGTCCTCCTCTGTTCTCCTCCGCCCCCGCGACGTCCAGGCCTCCCCGGCGCCTCTTTCGCCCCTGAACGGACACAGTAGGTCTCTGCAGTCCCGCCGGCACCCTCGCCGTGGCCGGAGGCCACCGGAGCCGGACGCCCCCTCGCCGCAGCTCGCCCCTGCCTCACCTTGCTTCTCCTTTGTTTCCCTCGTGGGGGAACAGGAGGAAGAAGATGAGCGCTAGCTCAGCCCCTCCCGCTGCCCCTGGGCCCCACGCGCCAGTGGCCCAGCGCCCCGCCACGTCACGTAAATGGAAACTTATTTTCTAGGAATATGTTTTCTTCTTTTGAAAGCGTATTTCATCCTTCCTTGACCTAAAATACGTTTTCGCTTCAGGAAAGCGTATTCCTGTCTACTGCAGCTCAAAATACGCTTTTCGTTGCAAGAAACATATTCCACCCGAAGGCGCTTTTAGTTTTTCCTCCAGGGGCCTGTTTGTTGAAGATTTTTCACAGATTGGTCCCTCTCCTTCTTCTCTTTGTACCTCGATGACCGTAACTCCGATCAAGGTGAAACCAACGCCCACTTCTTTGTCTCGTCGAGATCTTTCTGTTGGCACCATTTTCACTAAGTGGTCTCGTTGTGAAAATGACCTTTATACCCTTGCCCTTATCAGCCCCCTTCGAGAGAGAAAAACGTCGGGCATTTATTTCCGCGGCTTCACCGCACTTCTCCCCGGAGTCTCTGTAACCCCCAAGCAAGCCACAACAGCCACTTGCATGATAGCCATGTAGTAGCCATGGTTTCTACTTGAATATTTAATAAATGTTTTCCCATTTACTGCCTGCTTATTTGCTGCTACTGTCGTTGTTTCCGTTATGCTCGTGGATTCATGTCCACCTTCATGCTATGTTCCGATGCATCTTGTTATCCTATACTACTTGCTAGTATTATTATCTCATGTCATGCTGGTAATAGTGTTATTCATTCTGATGCATGCTTACCGTTTGTTATCCAGCACCGTTGCTATGCATGTTCCGTTGCATCTAGGTGGTTACATGCTTACTTGGTAGTATTCTTGTTATGTTCTTGCATGGTATTTGTTTCTAATGCTAGTGGTCATGCTACACTCATGTGTAGTGTTATGCTTATGCTCGTCAGTGCGCCATGCTCATTTGGATAAATGATTCATTCTTGTTATGCATGATGATTATGTTGCACCTCCATTCTTATGTTGATATCATGCATTATAGTTGCATCATGTTATTTTAATATGGCCCAGCTTATTGCAATCAAGTTTAACCAGACTTAAATGAACATGAACAACTGTTGGCTGAGTCATGGTGCAAACAAATCGAGCTGACCAGTGCAGTCACATTTGCCTTTTATGGGAAGGACCTAATGCGGTCTATTGTCATGCCTCTCGCCGATGCCTCCAATGAGGGAAGGTTATGTGCATGCGGTACCCTGATCAGGTAAGCAGCCATAAGCGTTGTGTGCCCATTGTTGTTGTAAGGTACCTTGTCCCTGTTTGGGACTGTTTATGTTTTGCCACGACGGTGGCCGTTGGGTGTCAAGAGGTGACACGGGGCCATCCATGACTTAGCCCAAAGGGGAGTTTGTCGGATTGGCTGGAGAGTGTGATGGCCAAAGATTGGTTTTGTCAGAATACCGTTGATCCACCCAAATGGGAGTGCAAGGCCATGGATTCCATGGTGTGGGTACAATGTACTAACCTCTGCAGAGTTTGTGTTAAATCTACCGATAGCCGCGCCCGTGGATATGGGCCAAGTTCGTAGTCGGACACACTATGAGCCAACTATAATAATAACTTGATTAATCATAACCCCGGTTCGGTGAGCAAGAGGTTGGTTGTGATCGAGAGAGGATCACAGAGGTATCATGGATACCGAAGTTGGTTGATCTTTATGTGATCATGAGAGGATCATGACGGTATCATGGATACTGATGTTGGTAAGTGGATGTATGAGATGGTTACGAGGTAACCACCGAGCAAGAGTAAGTTGTTGCATGAGAATGTTAACCTGTTGCATGTAGTATCATCCTTTTCATATGCTCATGCCATGCTCATGTAATTCTAGCCGTATCATGCACCTTGTGCATGCCATGTTATCCTGATAGTATCATGTTCAGGATTGCTTTAACCTGTTAATGCCATGTTGTTGTTTGTCTTGACTGCTTTTGGTTATTGTGAGCTTGCAAATACATTCAATGTATTGACCTGGAATGTCATGCCAGTTTGCAGGTCCTGCCTGGATTGCTTGCTTGTTTGGTGTGGTTCCCGTGTTTGCGAGCTAGGATAAACGTTCCAGCCAGAGTCCCTGCGAATTGGAGTCCATCATCGTCGTTCGTTGTTCCGCTGCCAGTAGTTGTTCCACTGCCTCGAGTTGTTATGATACTTGCATAGAGCAACTATGGTTGGAGTAGCGTCGCCGTGCTGGTGTTATTTTTTGTAATATCAGAGACCTTGTAATCGTATTCGTGCTGTAATAGAGAGCTGATTTGTTCTATGCCAAGCAGTGCCTATTCCAGAAGACTTCACCTCGATCTCTGGGATGTAATACGGGGCATTCCGGTTTCTCTGCGCCGGGGTGCCACAACGGTTGGTATTAGAGCAGGTATGGATGTAGAGTGTCCTAGTTCGCTGGAACATTAGAAAATGGTAGTAGAGGGTCTGGTTGTGTCTCTGCTTGCTGCATTTGGTTGTTGCATTTTTTGATGCATATAGTCTTATTTCGGTTACCCCTAACGCTTTATTTCGTGCGTAGATGGCGGTCAGCTTCCATGAGTTCAATGCCATCCCCAGAGCTCCCGATGCTATTCCTATTGCATTCAGTCCCACTCCTGCACCTCTCAGCTTTGCCACCCTCCTTGGAGACATGTGGCGTAGCATTTATCCCCTCGGAGATCCACCTCATTATCAAGTATTCCAATTTTCTGTCGGAGGAGGAATCCTGGAGTATGATGCTCATGTTCATCTATCAGCCCCGATTCCTGTTGGTAAGCACACCTACAGTTTCCACGGTGGTTACGGTGCTACTCCCGAGCGTGCCGTTCAGCTTGCTACAATGTTAGGAGTCACCGGTCTTTGTTATTAAGAGAGCATGGTGCAAGAGAACCGTGCTTATCAGTACTATCCAACCATCGTTGAGAATCGTAAGCGGATCAAGTTCCCCTCTGTCAACCCTCAAGATGACCCAACTATCCTCGCCATGTCCCGTTACATGACAGTCGAGTGTCTTCTTATTTCCAGGTTAGTCCGAGATGCCATTCGAGCCAGGAGATTTCTTGGTGCCACCCTACCTCAGTCTCCACCAGCTTCTCCAACCCCTCCGCCTCGTCCATCCGGAGTTTCGGAGCCAGCAGTTCCACTTGCTACTCCCTTAGCTTCTTCATCAGTTCCCAAGCGTTTGCTCAAGCGCGGGGTGTAGTCATGTGTGTAGTGCATGCGCATCTGTTGTAGTATCATGCTTGTTTGTGCCTGTGTGGAGTAGTTATGTAGCTTGTGTGTTGTGTGCTTTGTTGCAATAAATCGTTTTCTCGTGCTTCTTGGTTTGAATCTTCGGTGTTACCCCCTTATGGAAAGTGCTCATCAATCGACACTGGACCAGAAGCAGCCGTGAAAAGTAAAGATATACACCAAGGAACTTAGTTAAAAGCAATGAGATTTTCAGCTGACAGCATTGTATTGCAGACATTCGATCAGAATACAAGTTATATTCTGCTTAGACTTTCGATAACAAGTACCCATCAGAGATCCATCCTTATTACAGCAATGATTATACCAGCAGGAGAACAAAAGTGGATCCAAGTCCAACAGTACATTTCAAGTCAAAGGTATGGTCTGTACACAATGATTGATTCTGCCATGAGTCAAATTTGAAACATGCGACACCCCGAAGTCAGTCTGGATATGCAATAAATTCAACAAGAGAAGGATGGTCATACAATCCTTGTCATACAAGTTATCAGTAGCCGGAATGACAAGAATAAATATATATTTATATAATTCCATTCACATCATAAAATCAGTCAAGTCCTTCTCCACAACTTCTCAGCAAAGTGTACAAGGCAAGATTCCTCCATCTGCATCAGCAAGGTATGAATTATTTCCCGTGCAAGATATTCAGTCTTCTTCAGTAAGATACTATGCAAGCTTCTGGCATAAGGTACCGAGTCTTCCCCAACAAGTCTCTAAGGGGGAAGCTTATGAGGTACGCTACCGAGGCTTCCTCGGCAAGCTATCCGCCGAAAGCTTCGAGCACAAGCCATCCAGTCTTCCTCAGCAAGATACTCCCGATGGATTCCAATGAAAGCCGCCCAATCTTCTCTAGTACGGCACTGGTACAAGATATTAAACAATGATGTTGGTAGCATATGGCAATATTTCCCAAGAGCCAGATATGCAACAATTGTGTCAGAAACCAGAATCAGATATTTGTTCATACAATGAGTATACTGTCAAGTTCATGCAAGTCCTTCGCACAAGGAAGAATTCACGGTACGCATCTAACAACCTCACCTGTTATTCAAGAGACAGAAAAACAGTGGGTGATGCAAGAATCGACAAGTCTTGAAGAAAGACAACATTGAGACACCATCTTGGCAGTAATTATCGAGATCAGCCCCCGCATATTCGACAAGGTGATGTTATTAATCATGTCACTGTCCAACATAGTCAACAATAGTAATGAGATCTGTATAAGCACACATGAACCAGATAAATATCCCGAGACTCAAGACATGAACAAGACCAAGGTATGATTCATATTACTGTTTTGAACCCAGAAGGCATGCATGTATATTCAAGCAGCACGATGCCGGGATAGAAGAGAATCCTTGTTCCATAGGAAGATGTGTTACCAACTCTGTGGAATAATCTCGATACTCGGTACCGAAATAACATCTCCAGCAAGGATCAGTATCGAGAAGGACACCTATGTAAGTAAATATAATCTTTCGGACCCCAGCTAAGCCAACAGATGTGAAAGAAAATTGGAGTCAGTATGAACAGGAACATATGAGGTAAGTCCTGTCAGAATGTCAGGTATGGTGAAGCAAACCACCCCAGATCAAGGCAGTCAGTTAGATCCAATTTAGTGGGAACATTATATGAGAGTAAATAGGAGAAACCCAAGTTGGAAACGGTTTCTTCAAGTCAGAATATTTACTTGTCCCTAAGCCACTAAATCTCGAGGATGAGATTTCTTTAAGGGGGGATGTTTGTAACACCCTAGATTTTGCCCTTTTCTTTTTCTAATGATTTTCTTGGATTTACTGAGTTGAATTGTTTCTCTGTGGCTACGTGGTTCTGAAACTTGGGAATATCATGTCTTCCTAGGTTTTATAGTGGCTTTTCATCCTCATCATCATCCCAAGATCGTTTCATTTTCATCCTTGACCTAATCCAATATTCTATTTCTTGCGAATATGAAGGAAATATGCCCTAGAGGCAATAATAAAGTTATTATTTATTTCCTTAATTCGTGATAAATGTTTATTATTCATACTAGAATTGTATTAACCGAAAAGTCAGTACATGTGTGAATACATAGACAAAACATATAGTCCCTAGTATGCCTCTAATTGACTAGCTCGTTAACCAAAGATGGTTAAGTTTCCTAACCATAGACATGTGTTGTCATTTGATGAACGGGATCACATCATTAGGAGAATGATGTGATGGACCTGACCCATCCGTTAGCTTAGCATTATGATCGTGTTAGTTTCATTGCTACTGCTTTCTTCATGACTTATACAAGTTCCTCAGACTATGAGATTATGCAACTCCCGAATACCGGAGGAACACTTTGTGTGCTACCAAACGTCACAAGTAAAAGGGTGATTATAAAGGTGCTCTACAGGTGTCTCCGAAGGTGTTTGTTGGGTTGGCATAGATAGAGATTAGGATTTGTCACTCCGTGTTTCAGAGAGGTATCTCTGAGCCCTCTCGGTAATACTCATCACTATAAGCCTTGCAAGCATTGTAACTAATGAGTTAGTTGCGGGATGAAGTATTACAAAACTAGTAAAGAGACTTGCTGGTAACGAGATTGAACTAGGTATTGAGATACCGACGATCGAATCTCGGGAAAGTAACATACCGATGACAAAGGGAACAACGTATATTGTTATGCGGTTTGATCGATAAAGATGTTCGTAGAATATGTAGATACCAATATGAGCATCCAGGTTCCGCTATTGGTTATTGGCCGGAGACATGTCTCGGTCATGTCTACATAGTTCTCGAACCCATAGGGTCCGCATGCTTAACGTTCGATGACGATTGGTATTATGAGTTTATGTGTTTTGATGTAACGAAGGTAGTTCGGAGTCCCGGATGTGATCACGAACATGACGAGGAGTCTCGAAATAGTCGAGACATGAATATTGATATATTGGAAGCCTATGTTTGGACTTCGGAAAGGTTCCGGGTGAGTTCGGGCATATACCGGAGTACCGGGAGGTTGCCGGAACCCCCCGGGAAGTATATGGGCCTTATTGGGCCATAGTGGGAGAGAGGAGGAGGCGGCTATTGGCAGGGCGCCCCCCCCCAAGCCCAATCTGAATTTGGTGGGCCCCCCCCCCTTCCTTCCTCCCTCTCTCTCCCTTACTTCTCTCCTAATCCAACTAGGGAAGGGCGGGAATCCTACTCCCGGTGGGAGTAGGACTCCTCCAGGGCGCGCCATAGAGGGCCGGCCCTCCCCCCTCCTCCACTCCTTTATATACGGGGGAGGGGGCACCCCATAGACACAAGTTGATATTGTTTAGCTGGGTGCGGTGCCCCCTCCACAGTTACACACCTCGGTCATATCGTTGTAGTGCCTAGGCGAAGCCCTACGCCGGTAACTTCATCATCACCGTCACCACGCTGTCGTGCTAACGAAACTCTCCCTCAGCCTCAACTGGATCAAGAGTACGAGGGACGTCCCCGAGCTGAACGTGTGCTGATCGCGGAGGTGCTGTACGTTCGGTGCTAAGATCGGTCAGATCGTGAAGACGTATGACTACATCAAGCACGTTGTCATAATGCTTCCACTTTCGGTCTACGAGGGTACATGGACACACTCTCCCATCTCATTGCTATGCATCACATAGATAGATCTTACGTGATCATCGGAATTTTTTTAAATTACCGCATTCCCCAACAGTGGCATCCGAGCCAGGTCTATGCGTAGATGTTATATGCATGAGTAGAACACAAAGAGTTGTGGGCGATAATATTCATACTGCTTACCAGCATGTCATACTTTGATTTGGCGGTATTCTTGGATGAAGCGGCTCAGACCGACATTACGCGTATGCTTACGCGAGACTGGTTCTACCGACGTGCTTTGCACATAGGTGGCTGGTGAGTGTCTGCTTCTCCGACTTTAGTTGAATCGAGTGTGACTATGGCCGGTCCTTGTTGAATGTTAAAACATCACACTTGACGAAAAATCGTTGTGGTTTTGATGCATAGGTAAGAACAGTTCTTGCGAGAAGCCCGTAGCAGCCATGTAAAACTTGCAACAACAAAGTAGAGGACATCTAACTTGTTTTTGCGGGGCTTGCTGTGATGTGATATGGTCAAGCATGATGTGATATAAATTGTTGTATGGGATGATCATGTTTTATAACAAAGTTATCGGCAACTGGCAGGGGCCATATGGTTGTCGCTTTATTGTATGCAATGCAATCGCCATATAATTGTTTTACTTTATCATTAAGAGGTAGCGATAGTCGTAGTAACAATATATACGTGGCGTGATGCCAACAATGCTACGATGGAGATCAAGGTGTCGCGCCGGTGACGTTGGAGATCATGACGATGCTTTAGTGATGGAGATCATGAGCACAAGATGATGATGGCCATATCATGTCACATATTTTGATTACATGTGATGATTATCCTTTATGAATCTTATTTTGCTTAGAACATCGGTAGCATTATAAGATGATCCCTTACTAGATTTCAAGTTACAAGTGTTCTCCCTGAGTATGCATTGTTGCTATAGTTCGTCGTGCCGAGAGACCATGTGATGATCGGGTGTGATAAGCTCTATGTTCACATACAACGGGTGCAAGCCAGTTTTGCACACGCAGAATAGTCGGGTTAAACTTGACGAGCCTAGCATATGCAGATATGGCCTCGGAACACTGAGACCGAAAGGTCGAGCGTGAATCTTATAGTAGATATGATCAACATAGTGATGTTCACCATTGAAAACTACTCCATCTCATGTGATGATTGGACAGGGTTTAGTTGATTTGGATCACGTGATCACTTAGATGATTAGAGGGATGTCTATCTTAGTGGGAGTTCTTAAGTAATATGATTAATTGAACTTTAATTTATCATGAACTTAGTACCTGGTAGTATTTTGCATGTCTATGTTGTTGTAGATCAATGGCCCGTGCTACCGTTCCTTTGAATTTTAATGCGTTCCTAGAGAAAGCTAAGTTGAAAGATGACGGCAGCAACTACACGGACTAGGTCTGTTACTTGAGGATTATCCTCATTGCTGCATAGAAGAATTACGTCCTGGAAGCACCGTTAGGTGTACCACTCGCGCACGCAACTGTAGACATTATGAATGCCTGGCAGACACGTGTTGATGACTACTTGATAGTTCAATGTGACATGCTTTACATCGTAGAGCCGGGATGTAACGCCCCGAGACCAACGCTCCAGAAGACTTCCAGCTATTCCGAGTTTTGTCGTGTGATTTGTTTTGTTTGTGCATTCATCGTGCCATCTCTTGCATTGCATCATGTCATCATGCCATCATATCATTAATTTTTAAAACCTCAACTAAATAAATCGCATAGATCTTTTGATCTATTTAAATCGAGGGATATTCACATGGTGATTTCTCTTTAAAACATATTCAAAATCTCCTACTATTATTAGGGAGCTATAATAAAAATATTCCATTGTTTTGGAAATCACCATAACACACTTGCAAAATATCCCATGCCATTGTTATCTCAATTCTAGGTCTCCAACCTGGCCCATATTTTCTTTCATCATTTTCCGGAGCTCCACCAAAAATCCGAACATTTTTGGACCTTCCTTTTATCAAGTCCTAGTTCAAGCCCATTTGAATTAAATTCAAATGAGTTTGAATTTAAATCTTTCAATCATGGCCTTTCCTATTTTCTTGGAACGAGCATATTTTTGCGAGTCCGGGAAAATTATCCCCATGCGCAAATCTTTCCCCTAACCTCTCTTTATTTTCTTCCCTTCCCTTTCTTTTTCTCTGTTTTAAGGTTAGAGGGAGAGAGAAGAGAGCCAGCCCAGACCGGCCCATCCATCCCCAAGCTGGCCCACCTAACCCTCCTAAACCCTAGCCCGACCCCCTCACTCGATCTCATCTCCCTCTCGTTCCCTCTGCCCGCCGCCACGCACACACACACCGCATCGCCAGGGAGACCCAGCGCTCGATCCCCTCGCCTCCCTCCTCTCGCTCTCTCCCTGATCCCCGGCGCTCGATCCCCATCCTCTCTTCGACCCCTTCGCCGCCACCCATGCGCAGCCTCGATCCCCATCTCCTCCTCGCACCTCCGCCTCCGCCCAAGGCCTCGACATTCCTTCTCCCCGCGTCCCCATCGCCACCCGCCGCCGTCGGCGACCCCCAGGAGGGCCACCCCGCGCGTGGCCCCATCCTCTCCGCCGCGCCCCTTCCCCTCGTTGACCTCCTGGAGGCCAACTCCGGCGCCCCCTGCCTCGCGTCGCCCCTGCTCCGTCGCAGCCTCTGCTGCCGGCGACCTCGCCTAGATCCGTCAAGCTCCGCCGCCCCTCTGCTCCGCCCGTCGCCTCTGCTGCCCTCCTCGACGTCCTGCTTCACCTCTATGTCTTCCTTGCACCGAGCTCCACCACCGTTCGGTCTCCACCTAGCCAGGGATGAGGTTGTCCCCAACAGCAAGTTGTCTCCCTCACCTCCTGCGCCCTTGTTTGTTTGGGTAGACGCTCGTTGCTGCCTCCGAGCACCATCGGTGCATCTCCGTGTGGAACCTGCCAAGTACCCCTGGTTCCCCAAGCGACAAACCGCAAGTGCCAAGTACCACGACTGCAGCCGGTGTGCATTTTTGTCAAGTCCGACTACACGTGTACGACTACATCCGAGGTGGATTTCGTCAAGTACCCCTTCGAATGCGCCAAGTTCGACTACATGGTCCGCCAAGTTCCTCTACCGATGACTCGAACGCCTACGAACCGTGTACAACTACCGTCGCTGTGTACAACTACTTCCACTACCGTCGCGAGAACGACTACTTCCACTACGCCGTGTACGACTACTTCCCTCGACGAACTCGTTCCGCCCGAAAAGCACGCTTCAAAGGTATAACCCCGAGACGACGCCCATGAATGAATGCTTGTATTATATGAGATGCTCGTGTTTGCACCGTGCCCGTTTGCTTCATGCACGTCCCTCCTCGTTTGCCGTGCCGCCGTCCCGTGGGAACCCGGAATCCGGGATCACCCCACCATCCTTGCATGACACACTCACGCCACTTCCTTTTGCACCGGTATCTCCATGAGCTACCAGAACCGATATGTTGCCGTGGCATCATTTTCGGATATGTTGCCGTGGCACCATTTTTGTTTCGCCGCCGTGGTACCCTTTTCGTTCCGCCATGGTGGCCAAATGCTTCTTATCATGCTTATGTCAACATTTTCATAAAAATTGCATAAAACTTGCATATGTCATCCGCATCATGATAATAACAATTAAAATGTTTAAAATTGTTGTTTGCTTTAATTGCTAAATGACATATGGGGATTTTCCGGAAGTGTTGTTTGTGTTTCCGGCCTCATCTAAACTTTCCTAAATATGTAGTTTAATTATGCTTCACCTCTTGCCATGTTAACCAACATTTAATCTTGTCTTGTTCATAACCGAGAGAGAACTAAACAATTGAATGTGGTGTTTCGTCAATATGCAACTCATTGCATATTGAGCTCCACTTAGCTTGTAGTGTTGTTTGTGCATATTGCCATGCCATGCCTCATTAAACCGGACATGCATCATACTTGGTTGTGCATCATGCCATATTTGTGCTTGTTGGTTTACTATGTTGTTTTTTCTTTCCGAGTTGCTTCTCTCGTTAGCTTCGGTTTCATTCCGGAGTTGTGAGGATTCGTTCGTCTACGACCGTTTGTCTTCTTCTTGGAATCGTTCTTCTTCCTTGCGGGATCTCAGGCAAGATGATCATACCCTCGAAATCACTACTATCTTTGCTATGCTAGTTTGCTCGCTCTTTTGCTATGCCAATGCGACGATGCGTACCATTTGCTTGTCAGCCTCCCAAATTGCCATGTCAAACCTCTAACCTTTGACACCATTCCTAGCAAACCATTGATTGGCTATGTTACCGCTTTACTCAGCCCCTCTTATAGTGTTGCTAGTTGCAGGTGAAGTTGAAGATTTCTCCATGGTGGACAGGGTTATGTTGGGATATCACAATAACTCTTATATTATTAATACATCTATATACTTGGTAAAGGGTGGAAGGCTCGGCCTTATGCCTGGTGTTTTGTTCCACTCTTGCCGCCTTAGTTTCCGTCATACCGGTGTTATGTTCCCGGATTTTGTGTTCCTAACGCGGTCGGGTGATTTATGGGACCCCCCTAACAGTTCGCTTTGAATAAAACTTGTCCAGCAAGGCCCAACCTTGGTTTTACCATTTGCCTCACCTAGCCCTTTTTCCCTTGGGTTTCCGGAGCCCGAGGGTCATCTTTATTTTAGCCCCCCCCCCCCCGGGCCAGTGCTCCTTCGAGTGTTGGTCCGAACTGAGCTGCCTGCGGGGCCACCTCGGGGAAACTCGAAGTCTGGTTTTACTCGTAGCTAGTCTCATCCGATGTTGCCTTAAGAACGAGATATGTGCAGCTCCTATCGGGATTTGTCGGCACATCGGGCGGTTTTGCTGGTCTTGTTTTACCATTGTCGAAATGTCTTGTAAACCAGGATTCCGAGACTGATCGGGTCTTCCAGGGAGAAGGTCTATTCCTTCATTGATCGCGAGAGCTTGTCATGGGCTAAGTTGGGACACCCCTGCAGGGTATAAACTTTCGAGAGCCATGCCCGCGGTTATGTGGCAGATGGGAATTTGTTAATGTCCGGTTGTAGATAACTTGACACCAGATCCGAATTAAAATACATCAACCGCGTGTGTAACCGTGATGGTCTCTTCTCGGCGGAGTCCGGGAAGTGAACATGGTGTTGGAGTTATGCTTGACGTAGGTCGCTATAGGATCACTTCTTGATCATACTTTTATCGACCGTGCTTTGCCTTCTCTTCTCGCTCTCATTTGCGTATGTTAGCCACCATATATGCTAGTCGCTTGCTGCAGCTCCACCTCATGCCTTTACCTTACCCATAAGCTTAAATAGTCTTGATCTCGCGGGTGCGAGATTGCTGAGTCCCCATGGCTCACAGATACTTCCAAAACCAGTTTGCAGGTGCCTATGTTACCGAGCAGGTGACGCAACCAAGCTCAAGGAGCAGCTCGTTGAAGATCTTGCCCTTTGTGTTGTTTTGTTCTAGTTGATCAGTAGTGGAGCCCAGTTGGGGTCGATCAGGGACCTTTGTCGCATTTGGGGTTCTTCTTTTATTTTGGTTCTGTAGTCGGACCTTGATTGTATCTGGATGATGTAATGCTTTATTCATGTAAATGTGTGAAGTGGCGATTGTAGGCCAACTATGTATCTCTTTCCCTTATGTATTACATGGGTTGTGTGAAGATTACCTCACTTGCGACATTGCTTTCAATGCGGTTATGCCTCTAAGTCGTGCTTCGACACGTGGGAGATATAGCCGCATCGAGGGCGTGACAAGTTGGTAATCAGAGCCTTCCCCGACCTTAGGAGCGCCACTGCTTGATCGTTTTTAGCGGTCGAGTTGTGTCTAGAAAAATGTTTTGAGTCATTTAGGATTATATATATCGGAGAGTTAGGAATTCTTTTTACTCCCTAGTCTCTTCATCGCTCTGGTAAGGCATCCTGACGTAGAGTTTTGACTCTTCTCTTCTCAAATTTCACCTAATTTTTTTTTAGGAGCACGTAGGTATCTTGGAATCGTTCCGATGGGTTTATGATGAGAACATTGTCTTGGTGCCTCCTGTCAGGGGTTTAGTGGAAGTGTCCCGGGGAGTTGAGCTCTGAGGTGTTGTCGTCATAATTTTATCCTTGCAGTTCTGGAATACCTGAGTTTAGTACGCCGACATCGAAAATCTCTTTTATGAAGTTGTTGGTGAGATAACCCCGATAACCCAGTACTGAGGTGAGTATGGGAGTATTGCCATGACTCGTATAACGGATGCTTTTCGAAGGTTGAGGTATACGATTTCCGAAGGTTTCTTGGTTATGTGTTGAAGGATGGATACAGCTGGATGTAGGATTTGCTAGTTTTGGGTGAGATATTATGCTTCCCCTGTATCCCCAACACCTGATTGCATAATCGGAAAATTTCGGGAGTTTCATAGGTGGGAATTCAAGTAGCTCTTAGGATATCTTTCCGACGGATGTATGATATGAAATTGGGGTTCGACGTCTAGTGGTCCGCCTATTCACGGTTGGTTTTACAGTGGTCTCGTTGTGTCTTAAAGAGTCCTTGGCTATGCCGACTCGGGGACGCTTCGTATGTCATGTGCACTACCTTGTACATGATGGTGTTGTACGATCGAGCCCGTGTAGGCCCCACCACGAAAACTTCGAACGAAATCTCTATGATATGTTTGTTCCGGCTTATTCTGCAAGCCAGTCCTTTGTTTTTGTTTTGAGTTGTGGTATTCGAGTTGCTTCAATGTCAAGTGTTGATTCCATACCTTTCCGAAATGGTGTTCTCATACTCCGATGTGAATACCAATCCTTCTCGACAATCGAGATCGTCATGTCAATCCTTTTCAACCGGCGTGTTTCTCTTCAAGTGGATCCGATCACTTCAACATCAGCAAGACCAATTATCTTTTCTTCTCAACGGTGTTTGTTTCATCCGTCTCCAAGTTGCCTTGTTTTTTCCCGCCCGCCCACCCTTTTTCCTCAAGGACTAAGATTTCTTTACCAAGTATCCTTTTATTTTTGTGAAGTTTCTCCATTCTTTTCCGTCAATGTTCTTACCCGGTGGTTCTCAAGAAGATGTTCTACTAGTTCGTCATTCCTCATTCCTTTCTCTTCTCCGGTGGATTCAAGTCAAGTTTTGTTGATCATACCTTTTTTCCTCATTTCAATGTCTTCTCATACCGGTGCACCTCATTATCATTCTACTTCTCGCTATTTGTTATTCCGGAGTGCTCAAGATATCTCGAAGATTCGTGTTCCACTCTGCATTCGTTCAAGCTCTTTCGAGATTGGTATCTCATTCAAGTCATTTAATTCAACCGGTGCAACATCTCTTTTAAATCTTTTCAACGGTGTTCTTTTGAGTGGGCCCTAACCCACAGGTCTTTTCCCAGGATCTTACCTGACTCTTCTATTTTCCCAGAGCTATCCTAAATTCTTCTCCAAGTTTGACGTAAGAATGAGTTATCTTCAGTCAAATGCTTTTCTCCAAGATCTTTCAAATTCTTTTCATAGTAGGCTCAACCTCTTCGCTTTTGGTTCTTCCGGTGTGCCTCAATAATTCTTGGTGGTGTTTCTCGTTGTCATTCTCATCATTTGAAGACCGAAGCAGAGTTTCTCTTTAATCTTGCTCTATTCTCTTCAAGATTCATGGTGCTAGCTTGTTGCCATCCTCTCATAATTGTTTTCGATTGTGAGAATCTTTTTCACCCATCAGGAGATATTCAAGAGTCTTCTCAGTTTGTCATACGGAGTCCATCAATTCAGGTTTATTCATTCTCAGCTGTCAGTTATCATTCTCCTATCTTGCCGGTGCATCAATCGAATATCCTCTAATCAGTTCTTGATCTCTTTGTTCTCATGTATCTAGTTTGTCTCAAGCACCTTCGTTCATTTGCTAATTCTTACCGGTGATGCACCCCTACTTCGATCATTTTCAATTCTTATGGTGGTTCTTTCAAGATCTCTCTTCCTTGTTCATCATATCAATTCATTTGTTGTTCCAATCCTACCGGTGGTTCGTTGAAGACCTTCTCAAGTTTTGATATATCCCTTTTAATCCTTTCTACGAGAATAAGTAGTATGCCAAATCCGTTGATTGTCATCAATTTAATTGGTGAAGGATAAGCATAACATAATTCTTATTCTTGTTCATCCAAGTGATTAATTCTTTATTCCGGAGGCCCTTAAAATTCGCGGTTTCATTTGTTTCATCTTCTCTTTTTCCCGGAGTTCCAAGCTCTCATCATCACGAAGATCCATCTCAATCATTGCAAGGATTCACCTTGTGTTTTCAACTTATCTTTCTTTCTATCACCCTTTTGTTTACCGGAGTTCTTCATGGAGGCTCTACATGGTGCTTCGTCAAGGATTCTTTTCATTCTTCAATTGTTCATCAAGATTTCTCTCGAAGTTAAGATCTGTCAAGCCATACTTCAAAATAAACATGGTGCTCAACACATGTTTTGTTTTGAGGAGTTCAAGCATTCTTTATCGTGCATTCCAAAGTGCAATTTTTTTACCTTATCTTTTGAGATGGTGTTATGTCACTCTTGACAATTTCCCTTGTTTATTCATGTTGTCAAGAATGAGATATTTAAATCCATCAATCTCTTCATTGGAGTTATCTTGGGCTATATTTCACCTAAAGCTTTCCCTAAGGATTGTTGCTATTTATGGTGCTTATAAATGACCCAAGTTCTTCATTTGTCCTTCCGGTGAAATAAGTTTCTCGTCTCCTTGTCGATATCAATCCAATCATTTGTTTCCGTTGGTGGCAGATGTTGGCATTTTCTTCTCCATTCTTCTATTTCAATTATCTATCTTCTATTCTTTTGTTTCGGAGGCATTGTGATGTTGTGCTCTTCAATCATCATCTTGTTTTGTGAGGATCGTGTTCTTTTCATGCTTATCCATTTAACCGGAGTGTCCTGCCTTTTTCTTTCAAGTTCTTTTTCATCTTATCAAGTCTTGCATCTCTTTTCAACCGGAGTGCTGTCCGATTTTGATCTTCCTTGTTCCTTGTTTATCTCGTTTCAACCAGAGTGATTTCAATTCCTTCTTGTCCATTGTACTCGTCATTCATAGCTTTGCAACATTCAAGTCCTCGTAATGTTCCTTGTTCCTCTTTTCTAACAGATTGTTTGCAATCTCGTTCATCTCTGTTGTACTCTTTCTTTTAAATTGCTCAACCTCTCAAGGTTCGTGGTTTCACTCGTTC
Source organism: Triticum timopheevii (assembly GCA_963921465.1). Taxonomy (NCBI): domain Eukaryota; kingdom Viridiplantae; phylum Streptophyta; class Magnoliopsida; order Poales; family Poaceae; genus Triticum; species Triticum timopheevii. The sequence continues at coordinate 131,693,889 of OY997266.1, forward strand.
ATCAAAGAAGCAACTTAGTTTTACCTCCTCTCTTTCTCTTCCGTTTTCCCTCCGGTGCCATTCTAGATCTCGGGACGAGATCCTCTCGTAGTGGTGGAGTGTTGTAACGCCCCGAGACCGACGCTCCAGAAGACTTCCAGCTATTCTGAGTTTTGTCGTGTGATTTGTTTTGTTTGTGCATTCATCGTGCCATCTCTTGCATTGCATCATGGCATCATGCCATCATATCATTAATTTTTAAAACCTCAACTAAATAAATCGCATAGATCTTTTGATCTATTTAAATCGAGGGATATTCACATGGTGATTTCTCTTTAAAACATATTCAAAGTCTCCTACTATTATTAGGGAGCTATAATAAAAATATTCCATTGTTTTGGAAATCACCATAACACACTTGCAAAATATCCCATGCCATTGTTATCTCAATTCTTGTCTCCAACCTGGCCCATATTTTCTTTCATCATTTTCCGGAGCTCCAACAAAAATCCGAACATTTTTGGACCTTCCTTTTATCAAGTCCTAGTTCAAACCCATTTGAATTAAATTCAAATGAGTTTGAATTTAAATCTTTCAATCATGGCCTTTCCTATTTTCTTGGAACGAGCATATTTTTGCAAGTCCGGGAAAATTATCCCCATGCGCAAATCTTTCCCCTAACCTCTCTTTCTTTTCTTCCCTTTCCTTTCTTTTTCTCTATTTTAAGGTTAGAGGGAGAGAGAAGAGAGCCAGCCCAGACCGGCCCATCCATCCCCAAGCCGGCCCACCTAACCCTCCTAAACCCTAGCCCGACCCCCTCACTCGATCTCATCTCCCTCTCGTTCCCTCTGCCCGCCGCCACGCACACACACACCGCATCGCCAGGGAGACCCAGCGCTCGATCCCCTCGCCTCCCTCCTCTCGCTCTCTCCCTGATTCCCAGCGCTCGATCCCCATCCTCTCCTCGACCCCTTCGCCGCCACCCACACGCAGCCTCGATCCCCATCTCCTCCTCGCGCCTCCGCCTCCGCCCAAGGCCTCGCCCTTCCTTCTCCCCGCGTCCCCATCGCCACCCGCCGCCGTCGGCGACCCCCAGGAGGGCCACCCCGCGCGTGGCCCCATCCTCTCCGCCGCGCCCCTTCCCCTCGTTGACCTCCTGGAGGCCAACTCCGGCGCCCCCTGCCTCGCGTCGCCCCTGCTCCGTCGCAGCCTCTGCTGCTGGCGACCTCGCCTGGATCCGTCAAGCTCCGCCGCCCCTCTGCTCCGCCCGTCGCCTCTGCTGCCCTCCTCGACGTCCTGCTTCACCTCTGTGTCTGCCTTGCACCGAGCTCCACCACCGTTCGGTCTCCACCTCGCCAGGGATGAGGTTGTCCCCAACAGCAAGTTGTCTCCCTCACCTCCTGCGCCCTTGTTTGTTTGGGTAGCTGCCCGTTGCTGCCTCCGAGCACCATCGGTGCATCTCCGTGTGGAACCTGCCAAGTACCCCTGGTTCCCCAAGCGACAAACCGCAAGTGCCAAGTACCATGACTGCAGCCGGTGTGCATTTTTTTCAAGTCCGACTACACGTGTACGACTACATCCGAGGTGGATTTCGTCAAGTACCCCTTCGAATGCGCCAAGTTCGACTACATGGTCCGCCAAGTTCCTCTACCGATGACTCGAACGCCTACGAACCGTGTACAACTACCGTCGCCGTGTACAACTACTTCCACTACCGTCGCGAGAACGACTACTTCCACTACGCCGTGTACGACTACTTCCCTCGACGAACTCGTTCCGCCCGAAAAGCACGCTTCAAAGGTATAACCCCGAGACGACGCCCATGAATGAATGCTTGTATTATATGAGATGCTCGTGTTTGCACCGTGCCCGTTTGCTTCATGCACGTCCCTCCTCGTTTGCCGTGCCGCCGTCCCGTGGGAACCCGGAATCCGGGATCACCCCACCATCCTTGCATGACAGGCTCACGCCACTTCCTTTTGCACCGGTATCTCCATGAGCTACCGGAACCGATATGTTGCCGTGGCATCATTTTCGGATATGTTGCCGTGGCACCATTTTTGTTTCGCCGCCGTGGCACCCTTTTCGTTCCGCCATGGTGACCAAATGCTTCTTATCATGCTTATGTCAACATTTTCATAAAAATTGCATAAAACTTGCATATGTCATCCGCATCATGATAATAACAATTAAAATGTTTAAAATTGTTGTTTGCTTTAATTGCTAAATGACATATGGGGATTTTCCGAAAGTGTTGTTTGTGTTTCCGGCCTCATCTAAACTTGCCTAAATATGTAGTTTAATTATGCTTCACCTCTTGCCATGTTAACCAACATTTAATCTTGTCTTGTTCATAACCGAGAGAGAACTAAACAATTGAATGTGGTGTTTCGTCAATATGCAACTCATTGCCTATTGAGCTCCACTTAACTTGTAGTGTTGTTTGTGCATATTGCCATGCCATGCCTCATTAAACCGGACATGCATCATACTTGGTTGTGCATCATGCCATGTTTGTGCTTGTTGGTTTACTATGTTGTTTGTTTCTTTCCGGGTTGCTTCTCTCGTTAGCTTCGGTTTTGTTCCGGAGTTGTGAGGATTCGTTCGTCTACGACCGTTTGTCTTCTTCTTGGAATCGTTCTTCTTCCTTGCGGGATCTCAGGCAAGATGATCATACCCTCGAAATCACTACTATCTTTGCTATGCTAGTTTGCTCGCTCTTTTGCTATGCCAATGCTACGATGCCTACCATTTGCTTGTCAGCCTCCCAAATTGCCATGTCAAACCTCTAACCTTTGACACCATTCCTAGCAAACCATTGATTGGCTATGTTACCGCTTTGCTCAGCCCCTCTTATAGTGTTGCTAGTTGCAGGTGAAGTTGAAGATTTCTCCATGGTGGACAGGGTTATGTTGGGATATCACAATAACTCTTATATTATCAATACATCTATATACTTGGTAAAGGGTGGAAGGCTCGGCCTTATGCCTGGTGTTTTGTTCCACTCTTGCCGCCTTAGTTTCCGTCATACCGGTGTTATGTTCCCTGATTTTGCGTTCCTAACGCGGTCGGGTGATTTATGGGACCCCCCTAATAGTTCGCTTTGAATAAAACTTGTCCAGCAAGGCCCAACCTTGGTTTTACCATTTGCCTCACCTAGCCCTTTTTCCCTTGGGTTTCCGGAGCCCGAGGGTCATCTTTATTTTAGCCCCCCCCCCCCCCCCCCGGGCCAGTGCTCCTTCGAGTGTTGGTCCGAACTGAGCTGCCTGCGGGGCCACCTCGGGGAAACTCGAAGTCTGGTTTTACTCATAGCTAGTCTCATCCGATGTTGCCCTGAGAACGAGATATGTGCAGCTCCTATCGGGATTTGTCGGCACATCGGGCGGTTTTGCTGGTCTTGTTTTACCATTGTCGAAATGTCTTGTAAACCAGGATTCCGAGACTGATCGGGTCTTCCTGGGAGAAGGTCTATTCCTTTGTTGATCGCGAGAGCTTGTCATAGGCTAAGTTGGGACACCCCTGCAGGGTATAAACTTTTGAGAGCCGTGCCCGCGGTTATGTGGCAGATGGGAATTTGTTAATGTCCGGTTGTAGATAACTTGACACCAGATCCGAATTAAAATACATCAACCGCGTGTGTAACCGTGATGGTCTCTTCTCGGCGGAGTCCGGGAAGTGAACACGGTGTTGGAGTTATGCTTGACGTAGGTCGCTATAGGATCACTTCTTGATCATACTTTTATCGACCGTGCTTTGCCTTCTCTTCTCGCTCTCATTTGCGTATGTTAGCCACCATATATGCTAGTCGCTTGCTGCAGCTCCACCTCATGCCTTTACCTTACCCATAAGCTTAAATAGTCTTGATCTCGCGGGTGCGAGATTGCTGAGTCCCCGTGGCTCACAGATACTTCCAAAACCAGTTTGCAGGTGCCTATGTTACCGAGCAGGTGACGCAACCAAGCTCAAGGAGGAGCTCGGTGAAGATCTTGCCCTTTGTGTTGTTTCGTTCTAGTTGATCAGTAGTGGAGCCCAGTTGGGGTCGATCGGGGACCTTTGTCGCATTTGGGGTTCTTCTTTTATTTTGGTTCCGTAGTCGGACCTTGATTGTATCTGGATGATGTAATGTTTAATTCATGTAAATGTGTGAAGTGGCGATTGTAGGCCAACTATGTATCTCTTTCCCTTATGTATTACATGGGTTGTGTGAAGATTACCTCACTTGCGACATTGCTTTCAATGCGGTTATGCCTCTAAGTCGTGCTTCGACACGTGGGAGATATAGCCGCATCGAGGGCGTGACACGGGACTACAACGACGTTTTGAACGTCATGGAGCATATGAGATGTTTCAGGAGCTGAGGTTGATATTTCAAGCGAATGCCCGGATAGAGAGATATGAAGTCTCCAATAAGTTCTACAGCTGTAAAATGGAGGAGAGTAGTTCTGTCAGTGAACACATACTCAGAATGTCTGGTTACCACAACCACTTGATTCAACTAGGAGTTAACCTTCCTGATGATAGTGTCATTGACAGAGTTCTTCAATCACTGCCACCAAGCTACAAAAGCTTCGTGATGAACTATAATATGCAAGGGATGAACAAGACTATTCCCGAGCTCTTTGCGATGCTAAAGGCCGCAGAGGTAGAAATCAAAAAGGAGCATCAAGTGTTGATGGTCAATAAGACCACTAGTTTCAAGAAAAAGGGCAAAGGGAAGAAAGGGAAGTTCAAGAAGAACGGCAAAAAGGTCGCTAATCAAGAGAAGAAACCCAAGTTTGGACCTAAGCCTGAAACTGAGTGCTTCTACTGCAAAGGGACTGGTCACTGGAAGCGGAACTGCCCTAAGTATTTGGCGGATAAGAAGGATGGCAAAGTGAAAGGTATATTTTATATACATGTTATTGATGTGTACTTAACTAATGCTCACAGTAGCGCCTGGGTATTTGATACTAGTTATGTTGCTCATATTTTCAACTCAAAACAGGGGCTACGGATTAAGCGAAGATTGGCTAAGGACAGGTGATGATGCGCGTGGGAAATGGTTCCAAAGTCGATGTGATCGCGGTCAGCACGCTACCTCTACATCTACCATCAGGATTAGTTTTAGACCTGAATAATTATTATTTGTTGCCAGCGTTGAGCATGAACATTATATCTGGATCTTGTTTAATGCGAGACGGTTATTCATTTAGATCAGAGAATAATGGTTGTTCTATTTATATGAGTAATATCTTTTATGGTCATTGAGGGAGTCCTGGACTAGGGGGTGTCCGGATAGCCTAACTATCATCATTGGCCGGACTCCAAGACTATGAAGATACAAGATTGAAGACTTCGTCCCATGTCCGGATGGGACTTTCCTTGGCGTGGAAGGCAAGCTTGGAAATACGGATATGTAGATCTCCTACCATTGTAACCGACTCTGTGTAACCCTAGCCCTCTCCGGTGTCTATATAAACCGGAGGGTTTTAGTCCATAGGACGAACAACAATAATACCATAGGCTAGCTCCTAGGGTTTAGCCTCCTTGATCTCGCGGTAGATCCACTCTTGTACTACCCATATCATCAATATCAATCAAGCAGGAGTAGGGTTTTACCTCCATCGATAGGGCCCGAACCTGGGTAAAAACATCTTGTCCCTTGTCTTCTGTTACCATCCGCCTAGACGCACAGTTCGGGACCCCCTACCCGAGATCCGCCAGTTTTGACACCGACATTGGTGCTTTCATTAAGAGTTCCTCTGTGCCGTCACAATCAGGAAGGATGCCTCTTCCCGTATTTAAAGACGGTACTATTGCCAAGGGAGCTTTGGCCACCGGCCAAACTGTCCGGCTAGGTGGTTTTCTTATGACCGCCTGTTCGGCCGCCGCTCCGACGATGACCTCTCGGGTCATCAAGAGCGATCTTCGCGTCAACTCGGAATTCGCCGAGCAGCTAGATCCAATGGAGCTCTCCTCCGTCAACAAGCTCTTGGATCGCTTCGCCGCCCTGGGAGTCGCTACAGACTACGATCAGATTGGGCTTAAAACCGATCTGAGAGAGATCAACTCTCCCCAGGCTACCCACCACGTTACTGTGGTGGAGGAACAACGCGGCGACTCTTCTTCTATATTAAAGACCAGTTATGTCCGGATTCCGGATCCCTCCATGTCGGATTCCCGTGGAGGGACGGACGTCAACCAAGTACTGAACCTAAAGTCAGGTAGTGGACCGGATTCGTTGGACGACATCCAGCAATCCAAGCTTCCAAATTCGGAAAATTTTCGGCCCTTGAGCCTCAAGTTGGGCAGGGTTTCGGACTTAATTCCACCCGCCCACCCAAACATAAGCGATCTATATCAAATCCGGCAAGAGCCCGCTGAAACAGTACATCATTAATGGGCCAGATTCCTCCTGGTTATGAACAGGATAAAGGACTGCCGTGAGGAAAACGCAATCTCAATTTTCTGCAGCAATTGCACGGACAAGGGAATCTTGAACGCCGTAAGTCGTCGCAAAATTACATGCTTCGCCGACCTGGCGTCCATAGTACGAAAGTACTGTGCGATGGAGAGTATCTGGAAAACCGAAACTAAGTTTTGGGACAATCCGGGTCCGAACACAACCCTAGTCCGAAACAAAAGGGTGCATCATGCTCAGGCACCCGGGACAAAAACCAAAAAGCAAAAACCCCATAAAGGGAACGGAACCGTACTGGAGGGATGGCTCAGCGGACCCTGTAAAATTCATAGTACAGAGGGCGCCACTCCAACACATAGCCTTCGAGCATGCTGGATACTGCGGCAGGTGGCCAAAAGTGGCGAAGAGCTTCTAGCCCCGAAGAACCACCCCAATAGTACCAGTACGGTATTAACAGTCTTCGAGACTTTCGCATCAAATAATATGCGGAAACAAACAATCCGCAGCCTCGCCGAAGTCTACCAAGTAGCAACAACAAATCCATGGAGCGACACGGCTATCACCTTTAATGCCAGCAACGAACCTAAATTCCGAACAGCCCGGGCACCAGCCGCATTGGTCCTCAGTCCAATAGTGGACGGCGTTCGTCTTACCAAGGTGCTCATGGATGGCGGCAGCGGATTAAACCTCATCTACGAGGAAACCCTTCGAAAAATGGAAATAGACTGGAGCCGCATTGAGCGAAGCAGCACAACCTCTAGAGGAATAATCCCTAGTCGGGAAGCACGCTGCACAGGAAAAATCACACTTGATGTGGTATTCGGCTCGCCGGACAATTACAGGTCTGAGGAGGTCACATCCCAAGTGGCCCCGTTCAGCAGCGGATATCACGCTTTATTAGGACGAGAGGGATTCACAATTTTCCAAGCCATACCCCATTACGGGTACATGAAGCTTAAAATGCCCGGGCCCAATGGAATCATCACTCTTGTCAATGATCCGTACATAGCACTCCGCGCCGAAAACAAGATAGCCACACTAGCCCTAGAGGCACTATCTGAAGCCCTAGCGGCAGAGGAACCCACTGCGCTGCGCTCCACGGTGAACAGGGACGATGTGATACTCGATAAGAGATCCAAGTCCACCTCTTTTAAACCAGCGGACGAAATAGTCAAATTCCAGGTCCATCCAACGGACCCCACAAAGAAGGCCTCCATTGGGGCACAATTAAACCCTGATGTAGACGCTGCACTACGAGAATTCCTTCGGGAAAATTGGGACATCTTTGCCTGGCACCCTTCAGATATGCCAGGAATCCCACGCAGATTGGCAGAACACAGCCTAAACGTCCTAAAAGGATTCAAGCCATTCAAACAGGCTCTTCGGCGATTTTCCGAACCCAAAAAAGATAGGCAATGGGAGAGGAGCTAGCCAAACTATTACAAGCCGGATTCATCAGAGGCATCAAACATCCAGACTGGCTAGCAAACCTAGTAATGGTACCAAAAAAGGACAAATCCTGGCGCCTGTGTGTCGATTTTAAAGACCTTAAAAAGGCCTGTCCAAAGGATCCTTTCCCCCTTCCCCGCATCGATCAAATCATCGATGCTACCGCAGGGCACGATTCATTGTGCTTCCTCGACGCATACTCCGGCTACCATCAAATCAAGATGGCCGAGACAGATCAAGCCGCAACGACATTCATTACTCCATACGGACCATTCTGCTTCAACACAATGCCCTTCGGACTCAAAAATGCCGGCGCAACATATCAGCGCATGATTCAGACATGTCTGGCTACTCAGATTGGCAAAACAGTGGAGGAATACGTAGACGACGTGGTCGTCAAGACCAAGCACGTCGAAACTCTAGTAGACGATTTGAGGCTCACATTCGACAACCTCCGAGCATATGACATTAAGCTCAACCCAGAAAAATGCGTTTTCGGCTTCCAGCCGGAAAGCTCTTGGGCTTCATTGTATCCGGTAGAGGAATTGAAGCAAACCCAGCCAAGATCCGAGCTCTGTCACAGTTGGATATCCCAAAAGACCTCAAACAAATACAAAAATTGACTGGATGCGTGGCGGCTCTAAGCCGCTTCATCTCCCGTTTGGGAGAAAAGGCATTGCCCCTCTATCGCCTTCTCAGGCGCACCGAACACTTCGAATGGATGGATGCTGCCACGGTCGGACTCGAAGAAATAAAGGCCATATTGGCAACAAATCCAGTCCTGGCCGCGCCCAACTTGGGCGAACCAATGTTGTTATATATCGCGGCAACACATCAAGTTGTAAGCGCGGTGCTCGTCGTTGAACGAGAAACAGAAGGGCACAAATTCCCTCTTCAAAAACCAGTGTACTACGTATCCACTGTCTTAACTCCATGCAAGTCCTGGTATCCGCATTATCAAAAGATAGCGTACGCGGTGTTCATGGCATCCCGGAAGCTGCGACACTACTTTCAAGAGTGTTCGATAATAGTGGCCTCCGAAGTACCCCTCAATGACATTATAAACAACCGCGACGCGACGGGCAGGATTGCAAAGTGGGCCATTGAGCTCTTACCATTTGATATAACCTACAAACCATGGAGAGCCATAAAGTCGCAAGTTTTGGCTGACTTCATCGCCGAATGGACCGAAGCCGAACTCCCTAAAGAGTATGGCGCATACTCCAATTGGATCATGCATTTTGACGGCTCCAAAATGTTGGCCGGCTTGGGGGCTGGCGTCGTATTGACGTCCCCAACCGGAGACACAGTCCAATACGTACTTCAGATAATGTACACGGACTCCAACAATGCAGCCGAATATGAGGCCCTTCTACATGGTCTCCGGATGGCAATCTCCATGGGTATTCAACGCCTAGAGGTGCGCGGGGATTCAAACCTCACAATATCCCAAGTAAATGGAGACTTTGACACCAAGGATCCGAAAATGGCAGCCTATCATAACGCCGTCTTAAAAATGTCAGCTCGGTTTGAAGGACTCGAATTCCACCATGTAGCCCGGGATAATAACCAGGCAGCCGACGTGTTGGCACGCATCGGTGCAAAACGCGACGCCGTCCCTCCAAACATCTTCCTAGAGCGGCTCTTTAAGCCATCCGTATTATGGGAAGAGGAGTCCGGAAATAACAACCCGGAACCAACTGCACCACCCAACACAGAACAATCTGACATAATCGGCGGCTTAGCCAATGAAATAACACCCTCAGCCCACGAAATAATGGCAGTAATTGCCTCGTGGACAGAACCATTCCTAGCCTACTTAATTAGGCAGGAACTTCCCGAAGACCAAAATGAGGCCCGCTGCATAGTTCGGCGACCTAAAGCCTACAAGGTCCATGAGGGAGAACTTTATAAGAAAAGCACAACCGGAGTCCTTCAAAGGTGCATCTCCGAAGAGGAAGGGCGAAATCTTCTGGCTGAAATTCACGCCGAACTCGGCGGGCACCATGTTGCAGCCCGGGCCCTTGTAGGCAAGGCCTTCCGTACAGGATTTTATTGGCCGACGGCCCGGACAGATGCTCGGGACTTAGTCCAACGATGCGTCGGTTGCCAGCTCTTTGCTAATCAGAGCTACATGCCACTCACCGCCCTCAAAACTATACCCATCACATGGCCGTTCGCGGTCTGGGGGCTTGACATGGTTGGACCCCTTAAAGGGGGAACCCACAAGAAAAAGTACCTATTGGTCATGGTGGACAAATTCACCAAATGGATAGAGGCCAAGCCAGTTAAAACGGTCGAATCCGGACCTGTGATAGACTTCATATCCATGGTGGTACACCGTTATGGCGTCCCCCACAGCATCATCACTGATAACGGCACGAACTTCACGGCCGACGAGGTTAAACTCTGGTGCAAAAATATGGGCATCAAGCTCGACTACGCTTCAGTCTATCACCCTCAAACTAACGGTCAGGTCGAACGAGCAAATGGTCTAATCATGAGCGGCATCAAACCCAAGTTAGTGCGGTCCCTCACGGAATCTAACACGCACTGGGTAGAGGAGCTTGGCTCCGTACTCTGGGGGCTGCGGACCACGCCAAATCATACTACCGGATTCACGCCATTCTTTATGGTATACGGCGCAAAGGCAGTTTTGCCTTGCGATATAATTCATGACTCACCTCGAGTGCGCATGTACGAAGAAAGAGAAGCCGAGTTGGATCGGCAGGATAGTTTGGACGCATTGGAGGAGGAGCGCAATGTGGCAAAGGCTCGTTCCGCATTTTATCAGCAGCAGGCTCGAAGATATCAAAGCAGAGAAGTACGGGCCAAAACTTACAATGTTGGTGAACTAGTTCTACGCCTACCGGACAAGAAAAAGGACAAACTCAAGCCCAAATGGGAAGGTCCCTTCATCATCGACCAAGTCCTGACCGGCGGAGCATACCGTCTGCGAAACGCATCAGACAACCGACTCGAGCCAAACCCATGGAACGCAGCCCGCCTCCAAAGATTCTACGCCTAGCGCCGGACTCAGAGTTCGTCTCCTTCCTCCGTCCACATTTTATACTTCAGTTGTCTTTTGTTTCTCTCTCCCCCCCCCTTTTCATAAAGCCTTTGAGGGCTGATCTGCGCAATGTTCGCACACACTTGACGTGCTACTCGCACTCATTATACCTAGGGGCTTCTTTAACAGAAGCTTATTTATACGGGCTTTATGCCCAACACATGCGTCAAAACTTCCGCATGTACCTTTTATTCACCATTATATGCATCGATATGACTTAAGTTTTGGCCAAGATGGGTTGCCTGGCTCCTGTGCTTACCCCTGCGTTCTCGATTGTTTGGCTAGGAGGTAAAGGGAGCACCTCTGCGATTGTTACTGCCAGGTCAGCCGGATGTGTACCTCAGACTAGGTGAAGCCGAAAGCTAGTGTTCTTAAGGGAATATTCGGTCGGTGACTTGAAAGATGATTTCTTATTTATTTATTTATCTGCCCCCAGATGCTTTTCTGCTCTTTTCGCAGTCCGGACATGCACTTTAGGGCATGCTACCCAGGGAAAGGAACCCCTAACGGAACTATTTTCCCTGGAAGATGTTTCTTACTAACCATGTAATATAACATAACTAGTTGGGCACTTGTCTAATAAAGCACTAATGACCCCTACGCCTGGTCTCCATGCATGCCCCAGTTTTTTCATAACCGAGAGGGTATTCGGACACACTCTGGACTCTAGGGTCCCGAGGTCGAAGCGAAAAGGTCTGCAAAGACAAACGATCTACAATCCGGCTAGAAGGCATTTTACATGTCATTTTAAAATACATCGTCACATTGACTGATTGTACTCCTCTTCAATCCCGTCTAACAGGTTGTCTAATTTACAGTCCCATTGGGAATACTTAGCGGTCAACTCTACTTGGCCGTACATTAAGCTCAGAGGGATCTCCTTCCCATCAGGCCCCACAGGTCCGACCTCGGCCATGTGGTTCGGATCCGCCTTCTTGTACCGCGTCTTCACCATGGCCTAGGCCTCCCTGGCGCCTTGACGACAAGCTGATATCTTCCACAGACGGAAGCGCTGTCGTGCTCCCTGAAGCTTCTCCGCAAGATCTCCAAGACCCTCGGGTAGGGAGACGGACGGCCATAAGGCCTGGGCGACGCCACTCATCGCCTGCCGAACACGTTCATGCAGTTGCAGCAGCTCGGGAAGTTGGTCACCCGTTGAACCGGGCATTTCCTCCGCAGGGCGACCTGTGAGCACACCTATAGACACATTTCTGTCAATCGACTTCCTCGCCGAACTCTTCTTTTCAAAAGAGTTTGCTTAAGCACTTACTGTAGATGCCGCGACAAAGCCGCCGATTCTCCTTTACGGAGTCAGACAGCTGGACCCGAACATCTTTTAGTTCTTCGCCCAGCTGAGTGTTGGCATCTTGGAGTTTGTTCCTCTCCTCCTGCACCCTCATAAGCACCTTCTCGCCGGCCTTCAGCTGGCGTAGCAGATGTTGCTTGTCCGGATCTAGTTCGGAGGCCTCTGCAATGTTATTGTCAGACTTATACGCACGCTGCACTTCATAAACCGCTTATCTTTTTGAAATATGTGTTACTAGAGGGGGTCTCTATGTCTCCTCCTGCGGCGGCTAGTGCGGCCTCAAGTTTGGCCTTGCACTCTTGAAGCTCCTGGGACAGTTGGGTATTCTTCTCCGTAAGATCCTGCATGTCAAATGATCCTTAAATCAGTTATTCCAACTACTTTAAGTCTCGAGGGCTACTGGCATATATAACTATTAAAATTCCTTACTTGTATGTCTTTCACATACTGCTCCGTGGCTCTGGTTAAACCATCTTGAGCGGCACGGAGGTGCGCATCTCCCGCATTAAAGGCATTTAACGCCTCCGGGGAGAAACACGCGTCACAAAGAACTGTCTGGCGGCGCCTGTGATTCATGGCGCTCTCCACCTCAGACCTGGTGGCGGACAGCCTGTCGGCATCCTCCGTTGGAGGAGCATCCGGCTCGCGCCTTGCGCTCGCCTGCCCCTCCAGACCAGGTGTTGGAGCCTGGCTGGCGGAGGCTTGCTTGGCAACCTCTCTGGACACAGTCCGGCGAGCGCTCTTTCTCCTGCAAAGGTCATAAGTGTTAATACACCACCCAGGAATCTTTTCCTTAAAAACAGTGGCGTGCCGTACCGTTGCGGCGACGTTTCGATTCGCACCGCACCCCTCTTCCGCCTGCTGGGCCGAACTGACCCTTGTTGGTCAGCCACCGCGGGATCGGCTTCCCGCCTTGAAGGCGCCTCCTGCGAGACACCGTTGGTATATGGTGGTCAGAAATAAGCACGGACGGAATAATGGTGTCTGGATTTCGGTCATAGTTACCTGGGAAGCCGGAGATAAACTGGGGTAGTCAGCCGTAATGGCGACTAGAGCATTGTCCATGCTGAATTGGTGGAACACCCCGTCAATTAGCTCCACCTTTATGTCTGGATCCTCTTCGGAGGCCGGATCAAGGGATCTTTCCGGATCCTCCGGTTGTGGAGTCAGACTGTGTATGCCCTCCACATCCCGGCGCAATTCCTGCGTCGAAATCATAAAGTAAGACACTTAACTTTGAAAGTACGGATCGGATAGAAAAACGTCCGCTTACCCAGCTCTGAGGGTTATTCATGGAGAATCTGTTCAACGGGCTCGTTTGGAGGAAGTCCTCCTTCTCCCCCTTGTACATGTCGGACAGGATCTTCACCAGATCTGCGGCCGATCCCGGCCCCTTGCGGCCATGACGGGTGGCATCATTCTCCCCGTTGAAATCCCACATTGGGTGGCCCCTATATTGGAGCGGCTGCACCCCTCGCATAATGCACGTGGCCATGACTCCAATCATGGTCAATCCGGAATGAGCCAGCAACCTCATTCTGCCCATCAGATAATGGACGCTCCTGTCATCTTCCTATTGAGGGCTACGCGGGCGCCAACTCAGGCGTTTCTTCAGAGGAGCGTTGCTGAACTCCGGGAGGCCGATCCGAACTGGGTCCGGCAGTGGAGCATCTTCCACATAAAACCATTCCGAAGGCCAGTCTTCGGACGCCTTCTTTGGGGTTCCGAATAGATATCCGGTCCCGGCGATGCGCCATATTTCGGCTCCGCCCGCTTGATATATCGACCCCTCGTGAGAACGGGGTACGAGGCAAAACAATCTCTTCCACAGCGCAAAATGGGGCTCGATGCCCAAGAATAGCTCGCAAAGAGCTACGAAGCCCGCAATGTGCAGAATGGAGGCGGGCGTGAGGTGATGAAGCTGGAGTCCGTAGAACTCCAGAAGCCCCCGGAGAAACAGATGTATGGGAAATCCAAGCCCCCTTATTAGATAAGGGACGAAGCACACCCGCTCTCCTTTGGAGGGACTGGGGGTGTTCTCCGCCTGCTTTCCACCTTTGTAGGTGGCCAGCCCGGCTCAAACTGGGACCATAAAGGCCGGAGGAAGGTATCCCTCCGCTTGGAGAGTCACCAACTTGCTGTGCGGGACTGAGCATCTCCTCCAATCTCCTGGCTGAAGGCTGGGAGCGTGAGAGGAGGAGCCGCGTCGACGGTCCATGATGGAGTGGATTTTTGTCAGAAGCGCTCCGATGAGTACTCGCGGAAGGAGGATGGTGTGATTTGGATCTGGATTCTTGCCTCTCTTATAGGCAGCTTATTCGTGCAGCTTGGGGGTAAAATGTAAAAATACCCTGGCCTTTCACATTCGTACGACACGTGGAAGAGGGCCATTATTGGGTGTGGAAGCCAAGGAGCGCAACATTTATAAGGAAGCCGGACACTATTCGGCAAGCACATGGAATTTGGAGGAGAACCCGCCTTGCAACGTCGAAGACAATATACACGCCGGGCTCATCGTCATTGAAGCCTGGTTCGAGGGCTACTGAGGGAGTCCTGGACTAGGGGGTGTCCGGATAGCCGAACTATCATCATCGGCCAGACTCCAAGACTATGAAGATACAAGATTGAAGACTTCGTCCCGTGTCCGGATGGGACTTTCCTTGGCGTGGAAGGCAAGCTTGGCAATACGGATATGTAGATCTCCTACCATTGTAACTGACTCTGTGTAACCCTAGCCCTCTCCGGTGTCTATATAAACCGGAGGGTTTTAGTCCATAGGAGGAACAACAATCATACCATAGGCTAGCTCCTAGCATTTAGCCTCCTTGATCTCGTGGTAGATCCACTCTTGTACTACCCATATCATCAATATCAATCAAGCAGGAGTGGGTTTTACCTCCATCGAGAGGGCCCGAACCTGGGTAAAAACATCGTGTCCCTTGTCTCCTGTTACCATCCGCCTAGACGCACAGTTCGGGACCCCCTACCCGAGATCCGCCGGTTTTGACACCGACAGTCATGCACCCCTGCTGAGTGGTCTATTTTTGTTAAACCTCGATAGTAGTGATACACATATTCATAATGTTGAAGCCAAAAGATTGAAGTTTAATAATGACAGTGCAACTTATTTGTGACACTGCCATTTGGGTCATTTCGGTGTAAAGCGCATGAAGAAACTCCATACTGATGGGCTTTTGGAAGCACTTGATTATGAATCACTTGGTGCTTGTGAATCGTGCCTTATGGGCAAGATGACTAAAACTCCGTTCTCCAGAACAATGGAATGAGCTACTGACTTGTTGGATATAATACATACCGATGTATGCGGTCGAATGAGTATTGATGCTCGTGGTGGGTATCGTTATTTTCTTACCTTCACAGATGATTTGAGAAGATATGGTTATATCTACTTGATGAAGCATAAGTCTGAAACATTTGAAAAGTTCAAAGAATTTCGGAGTGAAGTGGAAAATCATCATAACAAGAAAATAAAGTTTCTACGATCTGATCATGGAGGAGAATATTTGAGTTACGAGTTTGGTCTTCATTTGACACAACATGGGATAGTTTCACAATTAATGCCACCTGGAACACCACAGCGAAATGGTGCGTCCGAACGTCGTAACCGTACTTTATTAGATATGGTGCGATCTATGATGTCTCTTACTGATTTACCGCTATCGTTTTGGGGTTATGCTTTAGAGACGGCTGCATTCACTTTAAATAGGGCACCATCAAAATCGATTGAGATGACACCTTATGAACTAAGGTTTGGCAAGAAACCGAAGTTGCCGTTTCTTAAAGTTTGGGGCTGTGATGCTTATGTGAAAAAGCTTCAACCTGATAAGGTCGAACCCAAATCGGAGAAGTGCGTCTTCATAGGATACCCAAAGGAAACTGTTGGGTACACCTTCTATCACAGATCTGAAGGGAAAATCTTTGTTGCTAAGAATGGATCCGATCTAGGGAAGGAGTTTCTCTCGAAAGAAGTGAGTGGGAGGAAAGTAGAACTTGATGAGGTAACTATACCTTCTCCCTTATTGGAAAGTAGTTCATCACAGAGATCAGTTCCAGTGATTCCTACACCAATTAGTGAGGAAACTAATGATGATGATCATGAAGCTTCAAATCAAGTTACTGCCGAACCTCGTAGGTCTTCCAAAGTAAGATCCGCACTAGAGTGGTACGGTAATCCTGTTCTGGAAGTCATGTTACTAGACCATGATGAACCTACAAACTATGAGGAAGTGATGATGAGCCCAGATTTCGCAAAATGGCTTGAGGCCATGAAATCTGAGATGGGATCCATGTATGAGAACAAAGTGTTGATTTTGGTGGACTTGCCCAATGATCGGCAAGCCATAGAAAATAAATGGAACTTTAAGAAGAAGACCGACGCAGATGGTAATGTTACTGTTTACAAAGCTCGACTTGTTGCGAAAGGTTTTCGACAAGTTCAAGGAGTTGACTACGATGAGACTTACTCACCCATAGCGATGCTTAAGTCTGTCCGAATCATGTTAGCAATTGTTGCATTTTATGATTATGAAATTTGGCAAATGGATGTCAAAACTGCATTCCTGAATGGATTTATGGAATAAGAGTTGTATATGATGCAACCGGAAGGTTTTGTCGATCCAAAGGGTGCTAGCAAAGTGTGCAAGCTCCAGCGATCCATTTATGGACTGGTGCAAGCCTCTCGGAGTTGGAATAAACGCTTTGATAGTGTGATCAAAGCATATGGTTTTATACAGACTTTTGGAGAAGCCTGTATTTACAAGAAAGTGAGTGGGAGCTCTGTAGCATTTCTGATCTTATATGTGGATGACATATTGTTGATTGGAAATGATATAGTGGATGGCATAACGGGATACCTGAATAAGAGTTTTTCTATGAAAGACCTTGGAGAAGCTACTTACATATTGGGCATCAAGATCTATACAGATAAATCAAGACACTTAATTGGACTTTCACAAAGCACATACCTTGATAAAGTTTTGATGAAGTTCAAAATGGATCAGTCAAAGAAAGGGTTCTTGCATGTGTTACAAGGTGTGAAGTTGAGTCAGACTCAAAGCCCGACCACCGCAGAAGATAGAGAGAAAATGAAATTCACTCCCTATGCTTCAACCATAGGTTCTATCATGTATGCAATGTTGTGTACCAGACCTGATATATGTCTTGCTATAAGCATAGCAGGGAGGTGCCAAAGTAATCCCAGAGTAGAGCACTGGACAGCGGTCAAGAACATCCTGAAATACCGGAAAAGGACTAAGGATATGTTTCTCGTTTATGGAGGTGAAAAAGAGCTCGTCGTAAATGGTTACATCGATGCAAGCTTTGACACTGATCCGGATGACTCTAAGTCGCAAACTGGATACGTATTTTTATTGAATGGAGGAGCAATCAGTTGGTGCAGTTCCAAGCAGAGCGTCGTGGCAGGATCTACATGTGAAGTTGAGTACATTGCTGCTTCGGAAGCAGCGAATGAAGGATTTTGGATGAAGGAGTTCATATCCGATCTAGGTGTCATACCTAGTGCATCGGGTCCAGTGAAAATCTTTTGTGACAATATTGGTGCAATTGCCGTGGCAAAGGAATCCAGATTTCACAAGAGAACCAAGCACATCAAGAGACGCTTCAATTCCATCTGTCATCAAGTGTCGGGAGGGGACATAGAGATTTTCAAGATACACACGGATCTGAATGTTGCAGTCCCGTTGACTAATCCTCTCTCACGAGCAAAACAAGATCAGCACCAAAGCTCCATGGGTGTTAGAATCATTACTATGTAATCTAGATTATTGACTCTATTGCAAGTGGAAGACTGAAGGAAATATGCCCTAGAGGCAATAATAAAGTTATTATTTGTTTCATTAATTCATGATAAATGTTTATTATTCATGCTAGAATTGTATTAACCGGAAACTTGGTACATGTGTGAATACATAGACAAAACATATAGTCCCTAGTATGCCTCTACTTGACTAGCTCGATAATCAAAGATGGTTAAGTTTCCTAACCATAGACATGTGTTGTCATTTGATGAACGGGATCACATCATTAGGAGAATGATGTGATGGACATGACCCATCCGTTAGCTTAGCATTATGATCATGTTAGTTTCATTGCTACTGCTTTCTTCATGACTTATACAAGTTCCTCAGACTATGAGATTATGTAACTCCCGAATACCGGAGGAACACTTTGTGTGCTACCAAACGTCACAACATAAAAGGGTGATTATAAAGGTGCTCTACAGGTGTCTCCGAAGGTGTTTGTTGGGTTGGCATAGATCGAGATTAGGATTTGTCACTCCGTGTTTCGGAGAGGTATCCCTTGGCCCTCTCGGTAATACTCATCACAATAAGCCTTGCAAGCATTGTAACTAGTGAGTTAGTTGTGGGATGAAGTATTACAGAACAAGTAAAGAGACTTGCCGGTAATGAGATTGAACTAGGTATTGAGATACCGACAATCAAATCTCGGGCAAGTAACATACCGATGACAAACGGAACAACGTATGTTGTTATGCGGTTTGACTGATAAAGATCTTCGTAGAATATGTAGGAACCAATATGAGCATCCAGGTTCCGCTATTGGTTATTGACCGAAGACGTGTCTCGGTCATGTCTACATAGTTCTCGGACCCATAGGGTCCGCACGCTTAACGTTCAGTGACGATTGGTATTATGAGTTTATGTGTTTTGATGTACCGAAGGTAGTTTGGAGTCCAGGATGTGATCACGGACATGACGAGGAGTCTCGAAATAGTCGAGACATGAAGATTGATATATTGGAAGCCTATGTTTGGACTTCGGAAAGGTTCTGGGTGAGTTCGGGCATATACCAGAGTACTGGGAGGTTACCGGAACCCCCCGGGAAGTATATATATGGGCCTTATCTGTCCATAGTGGGAGAGAGGAGGAGGCGGACAGGTGGAGGGCACCCCCCCCCCCAGCCCAATCTAAATTGGGTGGGGGGTCGGCCCCCCTTTCCTTCCTCCCTCTCTCCCCCTTCCTTCTCTCCTAATCCAACTAGGGAAGGGGGGATCCTACTCCTGGTGGGAGTAGGACTCCTCCAGGGCGCGCCATAGAGGGCCGGCCCTCCCCCCTCCTCCACTCCTTTATATGCGGGGGAGGGGCACCCCATAGACACAAGTTGATATTGTTTAGCCGTGTGCGGTGCCCCCCTCCATAGTTACACACCTCGGTCATATCGTTGTAGTGCCTAGGCGAAGCCCTGCGCCGGTAACTTCATCATCACCATCATCACGCTGTCGTGCTGACAAAACTCTCCCTCGGCCTCAACTGGATAAAGAGTACGAGGGACGTCCCCGAGCTGAATGTGTGCTGATCGTGGAGGTGCCGTACGTTCGATGCTAAGATCGGTCGGATCGTGAAGACGTACTACTACATCAACCGCGTTGTCATAACGCTTCCGCTTTTGGTCTACGAGGGTACGTGGACACACTCTCCCATCTCGTTGCTATGCATCACATAGATAGATATTGCGTGATCGTAGGAATTTTTTTTGAAATTACCGCGTTCCCCAATAGAATATTCCTTTTGTATTAAAGGAATAACCCTTTAAACCCTAGGTTGGGAAGCAACCTATCTTTCTGTCACTCCATAAATCCCCAAATAATTTTCATAATTTTTTTGGGTCCTATCTTGCTCAAATATGGCAAAACATTTCATTGCCATGTTCAAAAATCATCCACCAATAATTCTTTTCATATTCTGCCCTAAATGGCACTTTGCAAAGAAAGTGCTATTTATCTTTGTTTGATTGCCTCCAAACTTTTTGGACATCTTTTCCTGTCCATATCGTTGCCCTATGCCAAATTTCAACCTCATTTGCCTAGTAATGATTTTCAACAATTTTCCAAAGTTTCTGTCCAGGAAGGAACTTTGTGAAGGAGATATATTCTAGGCATATCCAAATGTGATGAAACTTTTCCACATCCTTCATTTGATCAAATCATGCCTATCCACCAAATTTGAGCTCATGTTACTCATCCATATGAGCCCAGCTTCAAATCTTGGTTTCTGGTCAGATTTTCACTTTTGTGAAGCACCCATATTTTATATTGATTCATTTAAGCTAAAAATCTACCAGGCATTCTCCTATCCATATTCACTCTCTCCACCAAGGTTTGGCTCAATTCATTAATCCATTTGCCCTGTGCAATGTTTCCAAGATTTTGCCCAGAGAGATGCTTTATGAAGCAATTGCTAGTTTGGCTAATCCAAATGGCATGAAACTTTTTGAGCATCCTCATATCTTCAAATCATTGGGCCATGCCCATTTTCAGCTCATTTCATGCACTTAAGTGAGTGCTACTTCATTATCTCTTAATTTGTTCATTTTGGTTTCTACTTGAATATTTAATAAATGTTTGCTCGTTTACTGCCTGCTTATATGCTACTACTGTCGTTGTTTCCGTTGTGCTTGTGGATTCATGTCCACCTTCATGCTATGTTCCGATGCATCTTGTTATCTTGTACTACTTGCTAGTATTATTATCTCATGTCATGCTAGTGATAGTGTTGTTCATTCTGATGCATGCTTACCGTTTGTTATCCAGCACTGTTGCTATGCATGTTCAGTTGCATCTAGTTGGTTACATGCTTACTTGGTAGTATTCTTGTTATGTTCTTGCATGGTATTTGTTTCTGATGCTAGTGGTCATGCTATGCTCATGTGTAGTGTTATGCTTATGCTCGTCAGTGTGCCATGCTCATTTGGATAAATGATTCATTGTTGTTATGCATGATGATTATGGTGCACCTCCATGCTTATGTTGATATCATGCATTGTAGTTGCATCATGTTATTTTAATATGGCTTGGCTTATTGCATTCAAGTTTAACCGGACTTAAATGAACTTGAACAACTGTTGTTTGGGTCATGGTGCCACCAAATCGAGCTGACCAGTGCAGCCACATTTGCCTTTTATGGGAAGGCCCTAATGTGGTCTATTGTCATGCCTCTCACTAGAGACTTTAACGAGGGAAGGTTATGTGCGCGCGGTACCCTGGTCAGGTAAGCGTCCATAAGCCTTGTGTGCCCGTTGTTGTTGTAAAGAACCTTGTCCCCGTTTGGGACCGTTTATGTTTTGCCACAACGATGGCCGTTGGGTGTCACGAGGTGACACGGGGGCACCCATGACTCAGCCCAAAGGGGAGTTTGTCGGAGTGGCTGGGAGAGTGTGATGATAATAGATTGGTTTTGTCAGAATGTCGTTAGTCCACCCGAATGGGAGTGCGAGCCCATGGATTCCTTGGTGTGGGTGCAGTGTACTAATCTCTGCAGAGTGTGTGTTAAATCTATCGATAGTCGAGCTTGCAGATATGGGCACAGTTTGTAGTCGATCACACTATGAGCAAACTATAATAATAACTTGATTAATCATAACCCCGGTTCGATGAGCAAGAAGTTGGTTGTGATCGAGAGAGGATCACGGAGGTGGATACCGAAGTTGGTTGATCTTTATGTGATCGTGAGAGAATCACGACGGTATCATGGATACCGAGGTTAGTAAGTGGATGTATGAGATGGTTACGAGGTAACCACCGAGCAAGAGTAAGTTCGGTCATGAGAATGTTAACCTGTTGCATGTAGTATCATCCTATTTATATGCTCATGTTATTCTAGTTGTATCATGTTCACCATGTGCATGCCATGTTATCATGATAGTATCATGTTCATGATTGCTTTAACCTGTTAATGCCATGCTGTTGTTTGTCTTAACTGCTTTTGGTTAATGTGAGCTTGCAAATACATTCAATGTACTGACCTGGCATGTCAAGCCAGTTTGCAGGTCATGCCTGGATCGCTTGCTTGTTTGGTGTGGTTCCCGTGTTTGCGAGCTAGGATAAATGTTCCAGCCAGAGTCCCTGCAGATTGGAGTCCATCATCGTCGTTCGTTTTCCGCTGCTAGTAGTTGTTCCACTGTCTCGAGTTGTTATGCTGCTTGCATAGAGCAACTGTGGTTGGAGTAGCATCGCCGTGCTGGTGTCATTCGTTGTAATATCAGAGACCTTGTATTCGTATTCATGTTGTAATAGAGAGCTGATTTGTTCTATGCCAAGTAGTGCCGTATTCCAGAAGACTTCACCTCGATCTCTGGGTTGGACTACAGTGCGTTCCGGTTTCTCTGAGCCGGGGTGCCACAATTGGGTGCGGCACCGCCAGCTCCAGTAGCAGAGTTGAGGAGCGAATGGCTCCCGAACAGGCTCTTAATTGATCACACAGATCATGTGAATAGGGGAACGTTAAGTTTAGATTGATACCTGCTATGATCTTCAGTAGACGCAATAATTTGTTTTAAGGCTAAAAGATATGCTAGCTAACTATGCATTAGCCAGCACTATTCAAGCGATCCTCATATCTGTCTGAATAATTCCTTTCCAATTGATGGCAGCAATCCCTCCACTCGATACTTCACTATAGGACCGCCATTCTATTGTCTCCCAAGTCGCAACAAACCAACCATTTCACTTTGATTCCTTCCCAACTTCTTCCTAGTGGCGTTCATGTATGGTTGAACATCAAAAATCAGTAATTTGCTCTGGCCTAAGACAGCTCTCAAATGTGTCCATAAAAAAGCTAGCAAGGAGGACCCCTAAGTTACGACTATATTACCAAAATTCTACGTTTCGTATGGGCTTGAACTATAGTTTAAAATAGCGCGCTATGCCTCTTAGCGACAGAACTATTTTAAATGCCATAATTATTTAAAATGTTTCTTCATGTGACCTCTTCTAAACTCTGCTATAGCGCTAGCCTGTGGAAGAGACACTATGGCAAATGCCTGAAGGTACAACCACCGACCGACCTACGCATTGTCCAAACTAACCGTATTCACCTTGATACAACCAAATGGTCAGCAGTTAGTGCAACATGAGTAGTAACACATCAACCACTGGGATGAGAAGGAGAAAAAGATACGAGAGTTCCCAGGAAACCTAGGCGGCTCTCGTTAGGCGACTAGGGTTTCGAGGGGAAACGACGGTGCGCGACCGATCTTGATCGATGCGGCGCACTAGGGCGGCGCCAGGATGTCTCAATCCGGTGCCGGCAAAGGGAAGGAAGGATCTATCTCACCACGCGCGGCGCGGGCCAGACTAGAGGAGGCAATGGGCAAGCTAGATCTGACTGATGAGGAAGCTACGCCATTGGTGATTGACGACGTCGACGAGGAGGAACCGACGAAGTGGTCGCTGGCGGGCAAGGTGCTCCATCGTCACACACTCCATATTCAGACGATCTCCAATGCCCTTCGTCCTGCTTGGGGAAACCCTAAGGGTTTGTGTTTCAATTCTGTCGGAGAGAACACCTTTGTGGCGGATTTCCCCACCAAGCGCGACCGCGATCGCGTCTGGGAAGGCAGCCCGTGGCACATCAGCAAGCATGCGGTCATCCTCTCGGGAATTTTCAGAGTGCATGCAACCATCTGAATCTCAGTTCAACGAGCTGCAGATTTGGGCTAGGGTTCCTAACCTGCCGTTCAATCTGTGCAATGAGAAACGGGGTCAGGCAGTGGCCAGGCAAATTGATCTTAATGCAAAACATGTGCAGTTTGACCCAGTTGGCGGTTTTTTTAGGGCGAGAGTAACTATTGATGTCAGAAAGCCTCTGAGAAGGTGGATCCTCATTGATTCCGCGGCACGTGGTAGCCGTGACTGGTATGATATCCAATACGAACAAGTCCCAAACTTATGTTTCTCGTGTGGCCGCCTTGGCCATCCGAACTTGGTCTGTCCGACGCCCGGTACTAGAGATGAGAAGGGCGATCTCCCCTTTTCAACCAACCTCCGCGCACCGAGGAGAAGAAGAAGGCCTCCTCTGGTGAGAACTCCGGGACGAACCAGGATCGTGCAAAATCAGCTAAGAGTGCAACCCCAGAGACTAGTTCAACCAGAGATGGCGATCCTGAGGTCAACTCTCCTAGGAAAAGGAACACGATTGGAAACAAGAGGAAAGTTGGGACCCCGAAGAAAGTGTACAGACCTTTAGCTTTGCCCGCTCCGGCTACATCTGAACAAGAGCAAGGAAACAACATGGCCACCATCCCGGCGAGTTCAGTACAGCCGGCTGGGGAGGGCACATCAGTGGACACGGAAGAGGAACATGCACCAAAGAAGAGAGACACACCCACCACTTCAGACAATTCGGCAGGAGCTGCTATGCAGCCCTGCCAGGAGTCATGAACGTTCTAAGCTGGAACTGCCGAGGGCTTGGGAACCCCGAGGCAGTTCGTGAGCTTCGCAACTTCGTGAGGCAAGAAGGGCCCACTCTGGTTTTCATTATGGAGACAAAAATCAGAGGCAAGAGAGTTGAGGATCTGCGGCACACCCTAGGGTTTGCAGGCAGCTTTGGAGTGGACAGTGACGGTCTGAGCGGAGGTATAGGACTGTTCTGGTCCAAAGATGTGAAAGTGAAACTGAAAAACTACAGCAAGAATCACATCGATGTGCTGGTGCGGGAGGATGCTAGCAGTTCGGTTGGCTGGCAGTTCACGGGGTTCTATGGAGCGCCAAGGCAGCTGAAAGCCACCATAGTTGGCGCTTCTTGTGCACTCTGTATGACATACCTCACGATGCATGGCTTTGCGTTTGTGACTTCAACGAAACCCTCTATCCCCATGAACATTTCAGCATGTCAGCCTGGCCTGAATGGCAGATGAGGAATTTTCGCGAAGTGACTGATGAGTGTGCTCTCCAGGACCTAGGTTGGTCAGGTGTTCCATACACGTGGGACAATCGTCAATCCGGAGATGCAAATGTCAAGGCTAGTCTCGACAGGGCCTTTGCCAACGAAGAGTTCATACTGAAGTTTGAACACACACGAGTACGGCATGTGTGTGCGGTGGAGTCGGATCATTGCTTTGTTGTGACAGAATTCAGACATCACGCATTTCCACATCGCTCGTTCAAGAAAAAACAATTCCGTTATGAGAATATTTGGCAGTCGCACCAGGATTACGAGCAGCTTATAGCGACATCTTGGCGCAGCTTTGATCGCAAACCTGGTATGCAAGGAATTATGGACTCCCTCGGGGAGCTACAACAGCAACTCGAGCCTTGGGGAGCCCGAGAGTTTGGTAGCCTGTCAAAATCGATACGTAATCTGCAAAATCGTCTCGACCAGCTACGACGCCATTCAGTTGGCCGCGGCCCAACAGAAGAGGAGAAAAGAATTGTGGTTCAGTTAAGAGATACGTTCCATCTCCAAGAGATTTGGCTTCGGCAACGATCGCGAGTTCCATGGCTGCGTGATGGAGATCGCAACACGGCCTACTTCCAAGCACAAGCAAGGCAGCGCCAGCGTACTAATAGAATAGCCTCTCTCACGAGAGCAGATGGATCTGTTTGTGCTATGGACACAGAAGTGAAAGAGGAAGTTTTAGCCTTTTATCAGGCTCTTTACTCGTCGCAAGGCGTCCACGATGCCAATGCGCTATTATCACATGTTCCCACCCGGGTTACACCGGGTATGAACGATCTGCTATGCAAACCATTCGAACCAACTGAAGTGCACCAGGCTCTGTTCCAAATGGCCCCATCCAAGGCGCCGGGAGTAGACGGGTTCACGGCGGGTTTCTTCCAACGCCACTGGGAGCTTCTTGGAGAAGACGTAACCAAGGCGGTGCTGGATTTTCTTAATGGTGGTGAACTACCCACGGGCATAAATGATACATCGATCACTTTGATTCCAAAGGTACGTCACCCCCAAAATATTTCACAGTATCGTCCTATCACACTTTGTCCCGTCTTATACAAAGTGGCTGTCAAAGTGATCGTCAACCGCTTGCGCATGTGCATGGATGATATTATCAGTGAAGAATAGAGTGCTTTCGTCCTCGGTCGTTTGATTACTGACAACATCCTGGTGGCTTTTGAAAGTGTTCATACGATGAAGAGGCGAAAGAAAGGGAAAAATTTCACCTGTGCAGTCAAACTTGACATGATGAAAGCCTATGACAGGGTGGAATGGCATTTCTTGGAGTTAATCCTATTGAAACTTGGGTTCAGTGTCAATCTGGTGAGGTTGATCATGAAGTGTGTCACTTCCGTTCGCTTTGCAGTCCGGGTGAATGGAGAGCTGCTACCATACTTTTCCCCATCCATAGGACTTCGGCAAGGATGTCCGATATCTCCATATTTGTTTCTCCTTTGTGCCGAGGGCTTCTCGTCTCTCTTGAAGAACTATGGCAACTATGTTGACAGAGGTATTCGAGTAAACTTCAGAGCCCCATGGGTGAACCATCTCTTGTTCGCCGACGATAGCCTTATCTTTATCAAGGCGAACATGGAAAGTGCAACAAGACTTAATCAGATTCTTCAGATCTATGGCGATGCTTCCGGACAATGCATAAATAGAAGTAAGAGTGCTATTTATTTTAGTCTGAACACCCCTACAGATCTCAGGCAAACTTTGAAGCAACTACTAGGTGTCCAAGTGGAAGCGTTTTCAGAGCGATACCTTGGCCTACCTACAGCCGTTGGCAAAATCAACAGTGGAACGTTTGAACATTTGGGCGATCGAGCTAGAGGAAAAATGCAAGGCTGGTCCGAACGTTTGTTTGCATGCGCCGGCCGGGAAGCATTAATCAAGTCTATTGTTCAGGCGATTCCTACTTTCAGCATGAGCTGCTTCCTGCTGACAAAGAAGGTGTGCAAAGGTCTCACGTCCAGCATGGCGAAATTCTGGTGGGGAAGCTCCCTAGACAAGCGATCCTTGCACTGGATTGCCTGGGACGAGCTGGCCACGCCCAAGTGCAAGGGCGGAATGGGCTTCTGCGATCTCCGTATGTTCAACTTGGCTTTACTAGGGAAGCATGGATGGCGGTTTATGATGAACCCGAACTCCCTATGTGCCAAGGTGATGAAAGGAAGATATTTCCCAGACACAGATTTCCTACATGCTTCGGTTCCCAAGTCCTCATCTACCACTTGGCGGGCAATTGTGGCGGGCCGTGAAGCATAGCAGGCCGGCCTGGTGAAATGAATAGGCGACGGATCGTCCACATCAATATGGGAGGATAAATGGATTCCTTCCACCATTAAGATGTCTCCTCTGTTCCGTCCAGCTAACACCATGGTGGAAACCGTGAGTGAACTGATAGACCCACTGAGCTGGACATGGCGGACAGAGCAGGTTCGAGAGATCTTCATCGCGCCGAATGCCGCAGCCATTCTGAACATTCCATTGCGGCACGGCGGGGGTGAAGACATCTATGCATGGGCATTTGAGAAGACAGGCATTTACTCTGTTAAATCGGCGTATCGTGCTCTCGTGAATCAAAAAGAGCGACAGGCTCTAGATGAGGGGCAAGTTACCGGCACTTCAATGGATCAACAACATGTGTGGAATGCCATTTGGAAACTCAAAGTAGTCCCTAAGGTCAAGGTGTTTTGATGGCGTGTGATGAGAGGGCTCTTACCAGACGAGTGCACTCTTAAACGCCGCCACATGAAGCAGATTAGCACCTGCAAGGTTTGTTTGGAAAGAGAAGAAGATCTGGAGCATGCACTTATGCTTTGCTCACATGCGCGCCGGTTCTGGGAGGAAACCCGGCTGCTCTTCGATATCAATCTGCCAAGGCTGCACCCACACACGTGGCGCAAGGACATTTTATGTGATCAACGTTTTTCTAAGAAGGAAAGAGCGATCCTAGTCACGGTGATGTGGGCAATTTGGACATCTCGAAATCGGCTAACACACGAACGGGATGGTATTGATCCTGTCTTTTCAGTAAGACGGATACGCGAGGATCTAGCTCTACTTGAGCTACCGAAGCAGCAAGTCTCTATGCTGCCAGGTTTTGGATGGCGGCCGCCCGACGATGGATATATGAAAATCAACACTGACGCTGCTACACACCTCGATGATGGCAACGCAGGGGTGGGCGGTGTCGCTCGTTCGTCATCGGGCTTCAAGGGTGCATGGTGCAAGCCGATCCCGGGGGTGACAGATCCTCTCATTGCGGAGGCTCTTGCACTCAAGGAAGGAGTATTACTCGCAACAGTACGAGGCTACACGCATGTGATCATGGAGACCGACTGTCTAGAGGCAGTAAACCTCTGGAACTCTCGCTACACCGATCGCTCGGTGATAGCACCTATCCTAGATGAAATAGGAGAGCTAGCTTTTAGTTTTACTTCTTTTACTGTTCAACATGTAATGAGATCAGCGAACGGTCCAGCACATCTGTGTGCGAAGCGTGCTTGTACGCTTTCTGTGACTGAGAGCTGGTTAGACTCTACTCCACTGTTCCTGATCAGCAGCCTTCTGGCTGACTGCTCAGCGAGCACGTTTGTTGAATAAAGCTCTCTAAGGTTTCCCTGCAAAAAACACACACACACACACATCAACCACTGGGCGAGGAGAACAACCATGTGGCGGCGTGCTTCACGGAGTTGAAGAAGAAGGGGCTATATATATATACTATAACATAAAAATGAATATAACATAGATTGATGTAATTAATCATTACTACTTTTTTAACAGATAGAAATATTAATTTTTCTATTCCCCGCCTTTTGTGGGAAGAGTTAAAATTTTTTAACATGTCGAAAGTGGGAACATATATATAAAGGATAGAAAATAGAAAAATAATAAGAAAGTACTTATATTTCTGATCGTTGATGCTCTGAAAACGAGTGATGATATCCTCACTTGAACTTGCAAGAAAATTCTGCATGTGAGAGTAGGGGTCCAGTATTCACAGCTCGGGATATTAGGGTCATACCAATAGGAAATTAACCTGCCTGCTGCGGCGGCAAAGTGCGGGCGTCCGGACGCGGCCGCCATGCCGAAGCAAAGATTCGTTTGTTCGTGTGCCGCCGGGACGAAGTCGCGAGAGATGGAGGTAGGGCGGTTATTTTCGTTCGGCTGCGGTGGGAGAGACGATGGCTTTTTCGAAATCAGTGATCGGTTGCATGAAAAAATCGGGAACAGTGGGACGGTCGATGCTCCCCCTAGAGATACGCAAAGCAAACCAGACCCCCCTGCGCGATACGATCACGATATAATGTACTTAGTCCAGGTCCATTTACAAGTACAATCCGACCCCGACTCCCCCGGGGGGGGGAGGGGGGGTTAGAAACAATCTATAAATGCAGCCGAATCATGGGGCTCCTAGACAGACGGGAATTTTGGGACCAACTAAACAGCGAGTCCATAGCCCTAACCTGCAGAGGAAGATCGTGGAGACATGGAAAAACGGGGAGCCAACACCCCCGCCGCAAAGCCGAGCGCGGCCGCCCGCGCCCGTCGCGCGGAAGAGATCGTCAACGCGATGCCCGGGACAGAGGCGGAGAAGGTGGCCGTGCTGCAGGGTATGCTCGCGTTCATGAGGGCGGGGTTCGAGGACTGCAAGCTGTACATGGCCATGGAGGAGGCGGACGTGGTGGAGGAGTACCGCCGGGCGGGCAAGCTCCACACGTACGACCCGGACAAGGAGCACATGAAGCGCCTGGCCAGGGTCGCCAAGCTCCACCCGCCGCCCGCGCACATGGTCGAGAAGATCAAGCTGTACACCTACTACCTCGAGGAAGACGAGGACTTCAGGATAGGACTGCACTCGTTAATAGACGAGTGAATGAAATCAGAAACTTTATAGTGGTTCGTCTTTGTATGGTACGTTCTCGTCGTATTTGTCACACTTGTTAAGGGTTCCTATTTGCCTTTATGTCGGTTTGGTTGCCTTCTGTCCAATATGCATACTTTGAGAAGAAAAGGCAGAGGGGTTACGGTTGGTTACACTCATTTATCATGAAACCTGCTCACCCAATTCAAGTGTAACAACCTCCGCCTCTACATCAAGTGAAAAGCCTCCCGCATCACAAATACTATTAGTAGCTCGTCAACTAAATCGATTGAACAAATTCCGAGAAATCGTCTCCCATCAATTGCACCCAAAAACCGTAGGCACCCACTCTTCCCTGTGAAGTGACCTAGTATGGATCCAACTGATGGCCGTCAAGATAACTTGTAATTTTTTTCGAGCTTTCGTTCTATTAAAAATACAACCATTAAGAGTGTTCCAGATGTTTTTTAGAATGAAGACGCACGATGCGTCCGGCTTTAAATTAATAAAGCCCACCGACAGGCAGCATCCACAGAGTGCAATACAGGAGAAACATCCTAAAGGATAAACTGGCCGAAGCCAAAAGTATTAAACATGCAACCGGCCTCAGCCTGAGAGGAAAGGACATAAATACTAGCACACAGGCAGCCAGTCAAATAAAACACCAAAATAGCACCATGAGCAGCATCTTAGGTACGGGCTTCCACCTGAATCGTGCGTATCCGCTTCATGGCCTCCATCATCCGATCTTCATCACGCCGTTTCCCCAACGGAGTCCATGTCTGGAGGAACACGTGGCATTTGAAGATAATGTCAGCAGAATGGTTAGGAAACTTGTGTTCGATAGTCATCTTATTGCGGGTGGTCCAAAGAGACCAGCACAGCGCCCCTACGCAGCGCCACAATACACGCCCGAAGCTACCCCTCTGAGCAAGAAGGATCCTACGAAGGTCCGAGGCCGAATTGGGATTCCAGGTCTGCGCAAAAGCCTTACGGGCGGCACTCCAGGCAAAGCGGGCTAGATGGCACTTGAAAAAGATGTGGTTGGCATCTTCATGCGCTCCACAAAGCGCGCAAGAGCCATCCGGAGGGCCATGTCTAATGGTAATGTTGTTAGAAGAAGGGAGACGATCACGGAATAGTTGCCATAGAAACACTTTGATCTTCAAAGGGATGGACGCTTTCCATAGCCCCCTAGCTATGTCGAGAGTCGGTCCCTCGGTCAGCTTATTGTAGAGGGATTGGACCGAGAACTTCCCGGAGCTCGAGAGGGACCACGAGACCGTGTCGTCCTCAGGGAGGAGAGAAATACCCTGCAAAGTAGCTAGGAGCCCGTCCCAGCTAGCTCGTTCGTGGGTGAGAAGTGGCCTTTTGAAAGATATGGCAGGGGGGGGGGGGGGTTGGATCTAAGCGCATCAGCCACCAAAATGTCGACGTTAGTGGCCAGTTGGTAGATGCCAAAGTGACTACGCCAAAGATGTTCCGTCCCAAGCCAATGGTCGAGCCAGAACCGCGTGGAGTTCCCGTTCTTAACGCGGAACTTGGCCCCTAACGTGAAGGCAGGCTTAACAGCCTGAATTCCATTCCAGAAAGGCGATCCCTTCGCCTTTGAGGTAAGGAAATTCCCATCGGGAAAATATTTGGCACGGAGGATATCAGCCCAAAGCCCTTGTTCGTTCTGGGAGAGTTTCCAGATCCACTTGATGAGAAGCGCCACATTCATGAGTTTGGAGTTAAGGATACCAAGACCACCGAATTTCTTTGGACGGCAAAGCGTCGCCCACTTGATTAGGTGGTATTTATTTTTGGTCCCAGTTCCTTCCCAAAATAACTTAGACCTGGGGGTGTCGAACTTGGCGTGGACACCGTCAGCCAGCAGGAACATGCCCATAGTAAACAAGGGCAGGGAAGACAAGCTGGAGTTAGTAAGAATCAACTTGGCCGCAGAGGATAAGAACCTGCCGCGCCAGGGGCTAACCCGGTTCGCCACCTTGCCATATAAAGGTTCCCATTCGAGAATCGAGATGTGTTTGTCCAAAATGGGAAGACCTAGGTACTTAAATGGAAAACTCCCTAGTTTGCAGTTAAGTAGGTTGGCAATGCGGGTGGCCAGGTGATTGTCCATCCCTATGGCAATCACCTCACTCTTCGAAAAGTTAATCTTCAGGCCGGAGATGATCTCGAAAGCGAGAAGGATGAGCTTAATCGAGGCTACACTATGGTCGTCGGGCTCGAAGAGAAGCAAGGTGTCGTCCGCGTATTGAAGATGAGTGATCCCTCCGGGGCATAAGTGTGGCACCACACCGCGAATGTGACCGGCGGTCTTGGCCTTATTCACCATGGCCGAGAGGGCATCAGCAACAAAGTTGAAGATCAAAGGCGAGGAGGGATCTCCTTGTCTGAGTCTACGTTTGATGCGGAAGAAGTTCTCCACTTCTCCGTTAATCGACACCGCAGTCTGGCCCCCCGAGACTAGTTGAATTATGCGACGAATGAAACCCGACTCGAAACCCTTCCGAGTGAGTACCTCACGGATGAACTCCCAGTTCACTCGATTGTAGGCTTTCTCGAAATCGAGCTTAAAGAGCACGGCCGGATGATGCGTGCGCTTAAGCTCGTGAACGATCTCTTGCAATACCACCGGGCCTTCCAGGATGTTACGGCCTTTGAGAAAACCGGACTGGCTGTGGTCAATCACACGCTGAGCAACCGGGGCAAGACACGTAGTGTATGCCTTGGAGCATAATTTGAAAGGGACGTTAATAAGAGTAATAGGGCGGTATTGCTTAATTGAATCGCCCCCCTTCACTTTAGGAATGAGGCTGATGACGCCGTAGTCGAGGCGCGAGATGTCGACCGTGCCAAGCGCAAAACCGTTGATAATATCGTAGAAAATGTCCTTGAGCGCCGGCCAAAACCGCCGAAAGAAGATCACCGGCCAGCCATCCAGCCCAGGCGCGGTATTGTTCTTCATCGAGCCAAGCGCATCGTCGATCTCCTGCGTGGAGAAGGACAAGGCAAGGCCATCGTTTCGGCTTGCGACACCCGTGATTCTTCCCCCCAAAAGTCATCACGCAGTCGCAGAACCTTCCCTTCCGCCGTTCCCAACAGGGTAAGGAAGAACTCGTAAATATGCCTCGAGATATCGTCCTGGCTGACCAGAACCCCGTGGTCCGATTGCAGTCTCAGAATCGAACATTTCCTTTTACGGCCATTGGCGAAGGCGTGGAAATAGCCCGTATTGGCATCCCCCTTGGTGATCCACTTGACGCCGCCCCTACGGCGCCAGTATTCCTCCTCTTCCCTGAGGATGGCCAGGACTTGATTTTCAACGGCGTAACGGCCAGCCCACTCTGCCTCCGAAAAGGATCTAGAGTCAGCCTGGACATCAAGAACTTTGATTTCCTCGATAAGAGCTTCCCTAGCTCGCTTAGCGTCGCTACCATGGTTTGCGCCCCACCCACGAAGGAAACCATGCAGGGCCCCGGCCACCGAAACCCAAGTGCCGAGGGGGCCCCTGGAACGACCACCCGCAGTCCTGGCAAGCTCCCAGCGAGCAAGGAGCAAAGGGATGAACCCCTCTACCTCAAACCACCCTGATTCAAAGTAGAAGCGCTTGCTACGCTTGATCCTATCCTCCCCAGAGGCCAGAATCAACGGAACATGATCAGAGCCAATGCGAGTTTCAGCGACCAAGGTACACCTGGGAAAGATCATCTCCCAGTCGGCCGAAACGAACACACGGTCAAGGACGCTGCGGACCGGATTGAGTTGTTTATTGGTCCACGTATATCTGGCCCCAGTCCTAGCGAGTTCCCGTAAGGCGCAGGCCACAATGGCGTTGTTGAAAAGGGGAGATCCTAGACCAGTCGATGTTGCAATTATTTTTGTCTGCGCTCAAATGAATAAGGTTAAAATCGCCCCCTAGAACAATGGGGATGTTAGCAGCTTGCTTGGCCCCAACCAAGACTTGGATTTCACTCAGGAAATCAGCCGCGTGCGAGTGATCGGCCGGTCCATAAACGCACACAATCGCCCAGGAGGCGAGCGAGATTCTATGCTTAATCGTGACAGAAATGAAAAACGAACCCACGTCCCAGGTTACAACATCACATACATCAGAATTACATCCCAAGAGAAGACCGCCCGAATGGCCAGCGGAAGGTACCCAACCCCACACGAAGCGATGGAGAGGATCATAGGCCGCAAGATCACGATAAGTAAAGTCCGCTTTGATGGTTTCTTGAAGAGCCACGACATCGATACTTTCGCGAGCAATATACTCCCTAAGTTGCGTGCGACGACCCGGGTGCCCGCAACCCCAAATGTTCCAAAAGATGTAACGCATCAAGTTATGCGGTTGCGAAGGCGAACCCCTCTAGAGGTCACCGGTTTTGCCACACGTTTCTTAGCCTGGGCACGGCTAGTCGATGGTGCTGCGGCAACCTCCCTGGTTGCGACAGCCCCCTCCGACAGGACAAGCAAGGTGGGGGTACCCGAAGTCACAGGATCGCAGTGGCCGCCCGCGCCGTGGCCTCGGCTTCCCTCGCCTTGGCCGCAGCAGCGGCCTCTGCCAAAGCCGCTTGGGCCTCCTCGCGAGCACGAATAAGAGTCACTAGCTCACCACGATCTGCTCCTAATTCGAAACCGATGTCGTCTAAGATAGTAGCTAGCTGCGGATCTGTGAAAGCGTTCAGAATCTTAAAGGAGGGGGGAGGGTTACCTGAGATCTCCATGTTCTTATCCACCAGACGAAGCTGCGCACTCTCCAGGGAAGAAAGGTCGCCCAACGCCGCCTTGGCCCGAGCACTTGGAGCACGCTGTGGAACCGAGGAAGCCCGAGAGCACCGCGCCTTGGCCGCCGTGCCCGCAGAGCCTAGCGCCGCCTGAAGGTCCACCACGGCCGGCACCATAGGCGACGGGAGCGCCAGCGTAGCAAGCTTGATAGTAGGCCGCCCGGCCGACTTCTTAGGGGCACGCCCAGATCCCCCCGAGCTGCGACGGCTAGACAGTGGGGTGGTAATAGCTAGCTCGATGAGCACCACACCCGAGTCTGAACCAGGCAGGCAGTGGGAGGCGGGAGCAACAGCCGCGGCGATACACCCAGCAGAAGCGCTGCGGCCAACAACAGACAGCGGCGCCGAGCCCACCAGGTTGAAAGACCCCACTAGAGCGTGGGACGGGGGCGGGCTGCTCCCAGCCATGTCCGCAATCGCCAGAGTCCCAGGCTCCGCGTTCTCCTTCCCTTCGTCGAGCACCAGTTCTTGAATGCCCAGTTGGTTCCAAGTTTCCGTGTCGATATGCGTGTCTGGCAAGCTGTCCTCAGGCTCTTCATCCTGGCCGGCCATGTCAACATCCATAGCGCGGCCCGAGCCTACGTTGAGTTGCCCTCCCTGGGCCCCAGGGTCTTGCACCTGCTGACCAGCAGTCCCACCGGTCCCCGGACCAGGCGGACCAACACTCTTCTCGCCCGGGTGAGAGGGGTTGTTGTTGGGACCAGGCGCCGCCGGCCCGTCACCAGGACGCACTGGTAGCTTCTCTACCTCCACCCGGATGTCGTATCCCTCATGATTGAACCAAACTTGCACAAAACCATTCATCTTGTCAGGAGCTCTGCAAGCAAACTTCATCCTCACCGGTCCCACCCGGATAAGGGAAAGATCATCCACCACGATCGGCCTACCCAGCATCTTGAGCCCCTCCATCAGACGATCAACACGACGGTGCTTCTTGGGAATGCCATGGAGGCGAAGCCACACCTCAGGCATGGAGAGGGGGACTATCGTCTCCTGAATCGAGTCGCGCACCAGAACCGTAATGTCGTGGATGGAGAGGAAGAGCTTGCCACTTGACTTGGCCATGTGTAGCAAATCAGCAGAAGGAAACACCACCGCAAAGTCATTATCACCCACCTGCTCAATCTGCCAGTCCCAATCACCAGCCACCATGTGTTTCAGCTCCTGCTTGAGCGAGCGCAGCGAAAGCCTCCCCGGTTCCGCTGATAGGATGGCGCCATTGGCAACCTTAGGGGCCTCGCCCTCAGCCATCAGATCATCCTCATACTCCATGCAAAAGAAACCCTCGCCCGGAATGGCACTGCCCATGATCTGGAGGTGCGGCTGTTTGCCCCTCGAAGGGCAATAAGCCGAGGGTGGCCCTCCTGCTTGCAGATCACACAAAGGGGGGGGCGGAAAGAGCACTTGGCCTGGAAGTGCCCGGTCCGGCCACACTTGAAACATTCCCCGCCCTCCTCCTCGACCGGAATGGGGGCATCCGCCGAGCCCCGCGGCGCATCGGCCGCGACCACCGCAAGCGGTGCGACCGCAGCCCGAGGCTTCTTTGCCAGCGGGTCCCCATGACCGTCGCTGCAGGGGGGAGGTCCTGCGACTTGCGTACCAGCTCGCGATGCCGAGCACCATGCTTGCGATTCTTCTTCTTCTCTTGTTGACCCCACCAGGGCGGAGGAGGACCCCAATCCCCCTCGCGCCCATGGAAGCCAGATCCGGAATCTTGGCCCTGGTAGCCACCGAAACCGCGCCCAGATCCGCCGACCTGACCGAGATAAGAACCACCGTCGCCATCAGCACACCCCACCGCCTTGGCCCGCTGGCCACGCTTCGCCTGCTCCCGGAGGGCCTTTTCGCGCCGCCATTCCTCCTCAGAGAGCGGAGGCTCCATCGGGCGCTTGTCAGCACGGCGGTCGCCCATGGCCGTCGCCTCAGCAAAGGACAGAGTGAGAGGGGGAGGGGGAGGGATGGGGACAAGAGATCTGGCGGAGAGACAGTGAAGCCGCACACTCAAATTATCAGGAGACGTCTCGTTCCTCTTCCGGCGATTCATCTCAGTCTCATCTGCCGGCTTTCAAGACCGCTCCCGGGTAATAACAATTACTTCTTATTTGCTCATTATGCTCCTTTATACTTATACTGACCTCTCATGACTCATGCAGTGGAAAAGCCAAGCCTAGCAAGAAGGCAAAGGTGACTAAGTCGGCCGAAGACCCAAAAGTCAATGAGCCAAAGCAACAAATCTCAGCACCTGAGACCTCCACTCCTCAACCGTTAGAACCGGTTCTTGACATTCCACCAGTGACTCCTAACCCTTCTATTGATCAAGCAAATGATGATCCTTTGAACACTAACGCATCAAGCCCAGTTAAAACGGCTGAGACACATGATGATGATGTGGTGATTACCAACACCGGCTTTAGAGAGCCGGGAAGGCCTACTGTCTTGGCCAAGCACTCTGCCAAGGAAGAATACATTGAATGGTGAAAAGTGAGATTTGATGTTGCCGACTACTCCCAATTGAGCATTGGTGAAGTATATTCTGGCTATCTTAATCAAGTGCACACCAGCCGTGATCTTGAAGTTGACATGGTGAAGCAGATGCATCAAAAATTTGAGGTATGAACTCCTTTTGTATTGAATTATGCACATCCTGTCAGCCCCTAAGTCTACTGTTTATGATGGAATTAAATATGCTGTAGACTTAAATTAATCGTGAGCATAAATAATATCCTTTGATAGAATCCTTCAAAATCCGGCTTAAAGCATCCGGGTTAAAGCAGATCTGTAATGATTAACACTAAATCCGTAGCCCCTAAGGGTCGGTTTAATCAGCATGAATGAGCCGGTCCTTTGCATCATTATTTTATAAACCAGAGCTTTACTTGTGTAGCCCCATTGAGTCGGCTGTGTTCACTTTCAGCACATCCGGGTCATCATAAAATAACTGTGAAAAATCAAGTAATATGCATTAGCCCCCAAGTGCCAAGTATTCTTGCTTGCAAAGTGCTTGGGACTTATTCACATGAACTGTTGTATGAGTAATTGTTTTGACAGGCATTAGCCCCCAAGTGCCAAGTACTCTTGCTTGTAATGTGCATGGGACTTCATTTCTATAATCCAAATCTGACCATGATTTTGAACCGGTGTATGTACAGGCCACCACTGCTCAACTTCAATCAGAGCTGACTGATGTGAAGACTCGTCTGGAGCTGCAAGAATCTGAGACCCGGAAGGCGAACTCAAAATTTGGAAAAACTGAAGACCAGTTTTGAAGTTGAAAAAAGCTCCTGGGCCGAAGAAAAGACTGCCTTGACACAGCGGGCTGAGAAGGCGGAGGCGGCTCTCCAGGAGGCGACCACTGAACTTACCGGCTTAAAACGCCATGTGTCCCATATGGTTTCTGCTATCTTTGGTAAGTCGCCTCGCTAGTATCAATTTTGAATTTCTTCCTCGATGATATAAACCGCCTCTAACCCATCCATGATTATTAATTAGGTCCTAGGAGCACCAATCTTAACCAAGATATGCTTGTGAAGTTGAAGGCCGTTTCTACACTTGTTGAACAGCTCT
The DNA here is from genome assembly GCA_963921465.1 of Triticum timopheevii. Classification (NCBI taxonomy): domain Eukaryota; kingdom Viridiplantae; phylum Streptophyta; class Magnoliopsida; order Poales; family Poaceae; genus Triticum; species Triticum timopheevii. The sequence goes on from OY997266.1 coordinate 131,732,054, forward strand.
ATACTGGGACTCAGCGCGCACTGGCCACAATTTCTCCGGCTAATCAAGCACCTACTCTCTTGGTTGATGTCTTAAGGAAGCTTTCTGTTCTGCCTGAGAGGTTTAGTGAGATGAAGCGATCACCTGCCAGAGCCGGTGCTGTGACAGCCTTAAGCTGGGCCAAAACATGGTTACCGGAGCTAGACCCGACCGATATATCAACCAGGTATCCAAGCTTGAAAGAAGATTGCACTCCTTTTGATAAAAAAGACTTTGCCGCCTGCGTGAAGGAAATACGTCCCCTAGCCAGTCTGATTGCCAATGAAACGGATCTTTCCAGATATCAACCGACTTATGACTTGGAAAATCAGAAGCTGCCGACGCCGTCTTACAAAGTGATGGATCTCATTCCCCAATCCGTAAGAACACTTTTGCTCCTGAAATTGACACGTCCGATCTTATTGATGATGAAGCTGAATTCCAAGCCTTGAATGCCATTGACTGGTCATCACCAACCTTCCAGGAAGCAGAGGAGGACGAAGAAGCGGAGAATGATGATCCAGAAGCTTCAGGCCATCAGAGCCAAGAAGATTGATCCGCTGGGCAGTTCATATACTTGATCTTCTGAAAAACACTGAATCATTTTGGCTTCCTTAAGGGCCTGTTCAGTAGCCCTCTGGCTTCCCAACTCCACAACTCCACATCTAGAGCGCACCCGAACGGTCCAATTCCTGGCGATGCGATTGAGAAGCTGGCTAACCACGCAGTGCAAATTTGGAGGAGTCATGGAGTTGAGAAAATGGAGCTCCACAAAAACAGAGAAGCGAGAGTTGGCAGAAATTACATAGGCATGCCACCGCCAAGTGAGACTGCGTACCGGTTCGCTCGATCCTTTTCTATTCCGCAGCGACGCGGCGCTCGTTCCCTTCCTATCTGTCGTTAATAATTCCATCCCACTGCGAGCAGCCCACCCATTATGGTCCAGTGGGCCAAAAGCAACGTTTTGTAATAGGCTACCGAACATGCCCTAAGTCATGTAATAGGCTAGCAAAAACTTTGTTCTGTCGTGCCATCACGCACGTTTATGTTTTGACCAACACTGTTTGAGCCGCCACTTGATAATTATCCCTTTACACTTATCATAACGTTGATTTGCACAGATGAAACTTAGGATTATCCTGCACATAAGTAAATCACGAGAGCCCTGGCGGTTTACCGCCGGGTGGGTCATAACATCCCATATGTAATCATCGAACAATTTACAGATGGGGCCGGTTTAATCATAACTAGATATAAACATAACCAAAAATATCATACCTGTGATATTGAATCGTACTGCCGTTTTTACCTGTGCAGTAAGGGTGATAATCCAAAACTTAGAAACCAATGCTTCCAAGTATTTAACGTCATCATAAACTGACGACTTATCGTCCAAAGCCAGGCCGGGTTAACAGAAACCACGGGTATGGTTCAAATATGAGCTGTGAGAATTAAGGCTACATGGCCTGAATCACTTTAAACCACTTGATAAGAGTGCTAAGCTATATCAAAAACATTGAACAATCATCAGTGGCTCATCCTCAATCCACAGTTAACCCCTTGCATCTTTTGCAGATAACCTTCCACCTCAGAACACCATCCACCTCCATCACCTTTCGATCGAAGTCATTCCATACAATTGAGGTCTGACAACGAAACCTTGTGTCGGCGGTGGAGGAGATAGTGCTCGTACTACTTGAATGTGATTGTGTATGAGAAGGTTGTGTATGTGGTCGGGGCTAGGGCATAGTAGAAAAAAATATTAACATCTTTAGGCATGTGTAATTTTCGAACCATTTTATCTTTTCAAATTTCAAATTTGAAGTTAAATGGGCAAAAAAGGCATAATAATTTGAAACCGTGTTAAAATGGCCCAACTGGGCGTAGGCCACGTCTCACCGAGGGCCTGTCAAAGACACCGCTTCTCCGCGTGCCGCATGTGTGCTCTCGACGTGTCGCGCGATGCGTGCCGCAGCGGGCCAACCAAGTGCCGCTCCTCCGCACTTGCACCCCTACGCGTCGCGCGACACGGTCCATACCCTGCTCAAGTAAGTGACGGTCCCCTACGCGTGCCTACAAAGGGCGTATGGGCCACATGCCTCCTCGTGCCGTGCCGGCCCTTGAATAAAAGGGCTATCGGCCTGGCAGTCTGGCGGGCTGAAGTCCAGCCGCCGGCCGGTCCTTTAAGCACAGCCATGTCTACTCCTATAAAAATCTGAGTTGGTAATGATGGTGTGCCTGCCATCTTTCATTTACAGCCATCCGATTTGCATCCAACGCGTCTGAGACAAACTATGGCAATTTTACAAATAACCCCCTGCCACTCCAGTTCAGTGTTTAGCCCATCTCTACCCCACCTCATCTAGCGCCATCTCAGGAAAGAAAAAAGGATCTGGACAGGTCGGTGCCATTATTCGTTCGCCCCCAGGCTCCATTGCCGACCACTACCACAAACCCCTCCTCGCCGTCTCCACCACCCCCTTCCCTGTCTCCCTGACTTCGACCTGGGTAAGTATGCTGCCGATTAGGACTGGACACGAGCCAAGCCGAATTCAGACAGAGCCATGTTAGCTCGCTCGGAAGCAGCCAGCTCGGCTCGGCTGGGTGATGCCAACGAGCTGCATATGGGTGGCTCGGCTCGTTCTGCACTGGCTCTGTTTAGCCTGAGCGGCTCGTGAGTGGATGGACAAGGGAGGTGCATGCTGTGGATGTGCTGTGAGTGATGCTGGTCACCGCCGGCCACCAGGGCGTGCCAGAGCAAGTGGCGGTGCGGCATTGAGGCGGAGGGCACGCACCTGCCAACGTTGGTGAGGACGCAACACAAGCAGAGAAGAACAAGGGTGGGCAACGCGTGAGCATCTGCGTGCGTGTGTGCGCTCGGCGACGAAAGCATGCCTGTGTGCGTGCGGCGGGGACGGATTATGGATGCGTTGGGAAGAAGAAGAGAATGTAAGAGGGAGGGAGGTGCGAGCAACAGCTGTGTGCGGCGGCGGGAGGGATGGATGCATCGCGTGGGTCAGTGGGTACATGCTGCTCGTCTAGGTCACCAAATAAGGATAGCTTCGTATTGGGCTTGGGCTGCTCTTGTAGCCTATACATTTCGCTGCTAATTTAAAAAAAATACTGGGCTGGAAACGAGCCACAGCCCCAACATTTCACCACCGGAGTCGTTCGAGCCCCAACATTTCACTGCCTCCCCTGTATTCTTGCTTCAGCAGCCCCAACTGCGACCACAACGTCTGTGTCCTCCCCTGTCTCCTCCAACACCAACCCCCACAAGTACGCACAAGTACGTTGGTGGCTACGCCCTGCTCATCCTCGGCGGTGCAGCCACCACCTACTATTATTTCCCCCTTCCCGGCAACGCAATCCATGTTGATCACACTCTCATAGATGGAACAGAGTGTGGGGAGGTGAGATGCACTGCTCTTCGCCTTCTGATCTGACAAGGACCAATGTATGGGTATTGATGAAGAAGAAAACCTTCTTCTGCAGTTGCAGATATGTAATGGTAACATATGGAAGAAATGCCTATTCTGTAGTTGCTCGGCCCGACTCAGCTCGGCACGGCAAGGATCTAATTATAGGTTCGTCCTATTTTTTTACTTGATTGTTGCATAAGAAATGCCAGAAGGAAGATGGGACATGAACTTGGCTCTTGAGCTCAAATAATATCAATAAAATTTAAAGAAATCTTTTGGAAACAAACATGTCGAACTATTTGTGCAACATTTCATGAAAAAATAACATTAATGTTGGACTAGAAAAATAAACAAATCGTTAAAAAACTATTTTTAAAGCTTTTTTTGGCAAAGCACCACAAGTGTTTTTTCTTCATGAAGTTTTGCATGCAGCTTGAACACTGGAACGTGTTTGTTTGCAAGAATAGGTTTGTTATGTTTGCTATTCTGTCTGCATTTACTCTTCACCCGGATGCTTGTGAGCTCAAAAGCAGAATGAATATATCCAAAGAAACATATTGATATTTGTTACACATGAGATGACCACCACATAAGTTGTGAAATAAAGTACTCTAGATCAATGCATTTTGGTTAGCCGTGCAACGCACGGGCATCTTACTAGTCCTTTACAAAAGACAGACCGACTCCATCCCGATCGGACCAACTCTACAACAATTTCGAGTCGATTGCCGTAGCCCGCGACGGTGATTCTGTTCGATTTTTTTGGCTTCGATCGCGCGTGTAGCTCCCGACAGTTGGCTGTTCGTTGCGTCTCCGTTGCTGTTATTTCTGTTCGAATAGTTTCCCTCTAGCTTGTTGTTCGGCTCGTCTGCGCGATGCTGTGATGTCTGGTTTGAATTTCGGCAGTATATGGCTTCGATCGCGCGTGTAGTGTAGCCTCCCTCTAGTTCGTTGTTTGATTCGTGCTCACGTTGCTGTAGTATCTGGTCCAGTTTTGTGTTTGATCGGAGAATGCCATCTCGATTCCCAAGTTAGATTCCGTCTCTCTCGTGGCCGTAGTTCTCCGCATGGTTCGTCTGGGCTTGTTTAGTTGCTGTGATTTGTGGTTTGAATTTTGACGGTATATGGCTTCAATCGCGCGTGCAGAATAGCCTCCCTCTAGTTCGTTGTTTGATTGGTGCTCATGTTGCTGTAGTATCTGGTCCTGTTTTGCGTTTGATCGAAGCATGCCATCCCGTTCGAGTTCGATTCCGTCTCTGTCGTCTCGTGGCACTAGTACTCCGCATGGTATGTCTGGGCTTGTTTAGTTGGTGTCATGCAGTACAGATTCGATCGGGATTGTAGTGTAGTTCCGTTACTTTGATCCCGTAGGTTTCTGTTGAGTTATGTTGCATTGGCGTGAAGTGATTTGCAACAAAATTCTCTGCTCTGCTATTGCTGTAAGATTCTGCAGGTTTGCTGGATGTCGTGCCCTTTTGCTTATTTCGAGAGTTTGGATGAATCACATTTGCGTTCTGATGCCGAGTACTTATGCTGGTTCTCTTTGTGTTTTGATGTATGGCGTCGATTCCATTTGTTGTTCCCCCAACCTGTGCTACCATAGTGAATGCTATCAAATTTGATCTATGCTTCCGTTTCATCCAATTTCCCCAAATCTAGAGAATCTGCGAGATGCTGGACCTGTTATTTCTTTTATCGTCACCGAATTCATGTTAGGCTTCAACTTCTATGTCATTGTTCTCTGATAAGAGACTATTAAATTTACTGTCTCATTCAGTTGATGGTAACTTTGTTTGATTGCTGATCTCTAAAACTGTTTTGTTTTTAAAATTCTTTCAGCCGGCTGGCTGGACCCTCCTCCCGGAGCTTTCACGGATCCTGCCCTCTGTTTCTCAGGGCCGTGCTAAGTCTGCCACGACGGTACATCTTTCAGTATTTCCCCAAAGCTCAGGCCAGTGCTCAGTGTGTGACTGCGTGTCTCATGTAGTCATGTTTTGTTTTAGGACAATCAGAAGGTTACCAAGGGCAAGGCAGTACCGGTGCCAGGCCCCCATCCAAACCCGCCTAAGCCACAGGAAGCTGTCCCATCCAAAGTGCTTGCCGATCAGGTTTGAGTTGGCTTTAGTTTGAATATGCGAAGTGTGATACATATTCAACACCTGAAGTATTTGTTGCAGGTTTGATTTGGCCTTAGTTTGAATTTGCAAGTGTGATAACTATTGAACATATTCCTTTCGCCAGGTACTCGAGGGTGACCAGTCGTTCGATGTGGTAGCCGACAGGGTCCAAAACAAGATTAAGTTGGCGTCGGTATCTGAGGATTGCACTTCGGACCAGAAAAGAAAGATGGCCAGGGATCTAGCTTATCTCAATAACTTGAAGGCCAGGGCCCCTTTCGATCAGCAATATGAGGTAGATCAAATTTATTGTTGCCCTTTCCATTTGCTGCTGAACTAGTGATGAATCTTTTATTTTCATTATGCAGTGAACTTCTGTTTGTCATTTGATGATTCTGCTTGGTTCTATTATCTGTCAGGGGTGTTTGTAAGTAAATTCTCTTCTATGCACTGTTTTTTAGTGTTAATAATATAGTTGTTTCTCTCTGTGCTGTCCTATTTTTTTTACTGTCAATCCCTAGCTAATAGTTTATTTTTTCTTCTTGCTTGCAGGCTTAAATCTTGATGACAAAGTGCAGTTCTTCAGAGAAGAGGGTTTTTGAATCAAGTTAGTAGTTAGGTTTCAAGTTGGATTATTAGAAAACAGTTCAAAATTAGTGTTAATTCATGATGAGATAGAACCATGCTGTCTAGCTGAACAGTTTGTGATGAGAATAAGACTATGCTGCCTAGCGGAACTCTAAGTTCTATGTTTGCTGTGCATGATTGTAGAATGTGAGCACTATTTTGGGTTACTAAAACGGTTGTCCAACTTGCTGCAGCATACTCGTCTTTCCGTTTTGTATTTTTCCTGAAGATGATGCAGAGACATATGTCTGCATGTTAAAGTCTCTTAATGTTTGATCCTGTGAAGTCTTTATTTGTTGGAGTATTATCGTACCCTTATCTTGACAGTACTGGACTTTCTGAAAAATGTTTTGTTGAATACTGTTGTTTTTGTCAAGAGATTTCTTGAATGACTGAATGATTAATTATGGAGTCACCTATCAAAGTTGGATTGACTGGAGTGAGGTCGTAACAAGGTTTCCGTATTGGAATGGATCACCTCCTTTTGTCAAGAGATTTCTTGAATGACTGAATGATTAATTATCTATTGACTGTTGTTCCTGTTTGGCTTGTCTATAGACCTCATGGACTCAAGTATTGCTATGTTATCATCGACAGACTTCAGTATTGGTTCTTTGATGTTGGAAATGTCTTGCTTCAGTGTTTCCTTCCCTTAAAATACTATGCTGGTAAGTTTGCATACGCACTTGCTATGCTTTTGGGTATTGCGTATTATTGCTTTAGCCAGTTGCTTTCATTAAATGCCTGCCGCTGTCAGAATACGATTATTTTGTTGCAGTTTTCTTGTTTCAAGACACTTTTCCTGCTGTAAGTTATTGTAACCGTTAAACAGATGGAGCTTTGTTACCACTCCCGTATGTAATGGTTGCTTATTTGGTAGTACTACTACTTCTGGCGAAGTTGTATTGTATAGTTACTCTATGTTTTCCTTCAGCGCTGGCGATGGTATGGATGGGACTGGATCAGGTGACATGCCTCTTGGCAGTCATGGGGTAACATGCGGCTAGCCATCCAGAGTTCCTTCTCCATTCAACATCCAGCGTTCCTTCTCCATCCAACGTCGTCAGCGAGCAAAGCGAAAAAAGCCAATCCTATGCAATTTCAGATCGACGGGTTGTTAGGGTAACTCGAACGCGCCAACACAAATGGATGTTGATTTTGTGTGCTTTTTGTCCATTGGGTTGGCCGAGTGGATGGGTGTGTCCTCATCTTCGTTTGGGTCGATCGGTGCGCCCGATGGTGTCCGACCATTTTTCGCATGGACCTAAATAATTTTTTTACAAAATATGCGCATATTTAAACATAAATTCAACATAACTAAACATTAAACAGCCCGGTCAACCGTCGGCTAAAGTCTGCTTAAACTTAATCTATAATACCTAAATACTACATCCTTCTATTTCTAGCATTCTTTTAGTGACTTTTTTTTGCATGGTAATACGTATCTCATTCATATCATAAAGAACAAAGTACAAGTCACGTAAAGACCGACATGACAAAACTGAAAAGATAGCAGAACATCTCTGAGCTTGACACCAACGCCCGTCACCTGCCTCCGGCACCACCATAGTAGCCATCGAAGAAAAGAATGACGAATCACCTTCTCACCCGAGCTCGACGCGGCTCCATCCCTGATATGCAGCTTTGCGGACCTCCAAGATGGCTCACCAAAAGTGAAGCCCTTACCGTTGAACGAATCAGACCGGGGCAACACCCCGGACACGCCATCGAACTCCAGATCTAGCACCCCACCACGACTAAAACGCCGAAGGAGGAAACCATATCTGTCATCCACGAACCACGAGCCCAGCACATGCTCCGTCTTCCAGATGTCGTCGATGCAGACCACAATCTGCATCCGCTCTTGGATTACCTCCCAAGCTTCGCGCCGACGCTGGAGCAAACGCCGTCGCAACGGTGGAGCCCGAGGACACAGGTCCACCACGAGGATGCCGCCGCCGCCACGCCATCCTTGCTTGAACAGACTGGTTTCCAAATCCATCTCCAACCATAGGACCGATGGCCTCGTTAGGAAAGGATCCGAAAAATCTTTATTCAGCGTTGTCATCGTCGCCGCCGAAGCAAAGACGATGAACAACCTAAAAAACTAGACTACGAAAGAGTAAAAACGATCCACACGCGTGGATCCGGCGACCCCCCTCACCACCGACGACCGAGGTCGCCGGCGGAGGGGAGCCGCCGGAGAGCGGCGTTGGAAGACCGGCCTCCCCTGGCGGCGGCTAGGGTTCCAGCCGCCAGGGACGAGAGGAAAACAGGGTAGAGCGAATATCATTCTTTTAGTGACTTGGGCATCTTCAATGCAAGGCGCTTGCGTAGGCGCTAATGGATAAAAAATTAAATACCATAAAATAAAAATTAAATACCGCAGGCGCTTCTGTTTTTTAGAGTTGGCGCCTTTTCTATAAACAAGTTTACCTTTTTTTTTAGAAAAACGCTTGCTTTTGACCGACCTATTTTCGGAAGAAAATAGGTCGCGTCTCGCGCGTGCCACGCGTTCACCTGGTCCCACCATGAACCCATCGCCCGTCCTTATCTCCAGCGCGAGCACACCAGCCACCCATTCCTTTTTCTTGCCACAACATCCCGATCCCCTTTCTCTCTGCTGCTTTCCTCTCAACGCCACGCGTGCTTCGTCTCCGCCATGAGCGATGCAGCTCAAGCTCCCTAGTGTCACACCTGCACCCACTAGTGCCACGGTGGACCTGATCAGCCAATAGGAAGAGGAGGAACAAGTCATCGGGCCAAGTCAGCATCGGGACAGAGTCATGAGAGGCTACTTTACCTGCCCCTGCGTGGGCGCGTGGGCATGCGTGTGTATTGTGATCTCTCTGTCATCTCTGTAAACTAAACCTTCCTCTCATCCCAGTAAAGCTATTTCCCCCTTCTCTGAATCTCTTCCCCATTCCCCTCGTGCGATCTGTTCTTGAGGATCGTCACAACTGGTAATCAGAGCCTTCTGCGATCCCGGCCAGAAATTTTCTTCCACCCACTCCGCCGCGAGATCGATCTGTAACATCCACTGCTCTGGGTGTTGATTTGCTCCGACAAATCGACACAAAATCCCAAGCAGGGTTAGATCGACCGAGCCGGACGGTGCCTCCTTCCAAACCCTCCGCACAAACCAAGCATATCCTTCTCGCCATGGCCGAATCATCGGAGGAAATCAAGTCCATGCTCTCGTCCTTGCTCACCTGCTTCGACGAGAGCAAAATCGCCGGCGACAAGCAAACGGAGGCGCAGCTCGCCTTCAACAAGCAGGTCACCGTCGATCTCGCGCACCTGCGCCGACAGGTGGATCTGACGCAGGCAGACGTCGACGAGGTTTGTCAGCAGCACGACACCGCACCACCACCACCCGCGACCTCGCCGCGCGGCCGACCACCAAGTACACCCCGGGGCGGCCCCCTCACTGGCTCCTCGGCGGCACCGGCGGATCCACATGCGCCGCAACCTCGCCTCATCAACAACGGCCCTCCTCTGCTTCAACTCCGACCCGAAGGGGGGCGTGCGGACGGCCCACACCACGGGGAATTTCCTCCGGGCCACCACGACACGGAGATGCCACGGCAAGAAGAGTACTTCACCAAGCCTCCCAAGCATGATTTCCCAAAGTTCGACGGCTCCGCGTCGTACCTATGGATCGATCGTTGCGTCGCCTACTTCGAGCTGTACCGCGTGCCGCCACATAACTGGGTGACCACGGCGACGCTGTACATCGAAGGACAGGCAGCCCACTGGCTTCAGGCTTACCGTCAGGCTCATCGGGCACTGGGCTGGGACGCCTTCTGCGCGGCGATCCGAGAAGAATTTGGGGCGGAGGAGTTCGAGCTGGAGATGAATCAGCTTCTGCATCTGCGGCAAACCGGCACGGTGGCGGCCTTTGAAGCTCACATGTACCATCTACTCGCCCTCGATGCCTCGTTGAGCCCGCGCTTCTTCGTCACCCAGTTCCTCCTCGGATTACGGGACGATCTTCGCGCCGCGGTACGCCTTCAGGCTCCGACCAGCATCACGCGCGCGTCGGTGCTGGCTCGCATTCAGGAGGAAGAAAACGACGTGCGCCGCCCACGCCCTCGACCGATTCCAGCCGGGCGGCCCCCGCCTCTGCCCGCCGCGATTCCCCCGCGACCACCAGCAGCGGCAGCGGTGGCTCGGCCGGCCAACGACGAGTTCGCTCGCGAGCGTCAACTCCGCGACTTCCGGCGTGCCAACGGGCTCTGTTTCAAGTGCGGCGATAGATACTCCCGCGAGCACCGTTGCAAGCAACAGACGCAATTGCTCACCATCCAAGTGGGCGACTACGGCGAGGTGCTCACTGACGATGCCGTGCACGCACTCGACCTGTTGGACGCACCGGAGCCGGCGCAACCGGCACCAGAGTGTTGCCTCATCTCCACCCATGCGGTCTCTGGCGGGGACTCACCGCGCATTATCCGCCTTCGCGCCATGGTGGGCAATCAGGTGATGCTGCTGCTCGTGGACTCGGGCAGCACACACAGCTTCATATCCCAGGCGTTCGCGGAACGGATCAAGGCCACTGGCACACAACTGCCGCCCGTGGAAGTGCGTGTCGCCAATGGGGAGCGCCTGGTTTGCGACAGCATGATCCCGGCTGTCCAGTGGTGGTGCTAAGGACACACATTCAGTACGGACATGCGCCAGCTTGCGCTCGGGGCGTACGACGGCGTGCTGGGCATGGACTGGCTCGAACAAAACAGTCCCATGAACTGTCACTGGCTGGACAAGACCATCTCCTTCGCGCACCAGGGCAAGACCGTCACACTGCAAGGTGTTCGACCCAAGGGCACAACTACAAACATCGACTACATCGAGCCGGATCAGTTCGCCAAGTGGCACGCCGGGAACGATATCTGGTACATGGCAGTCGTGGACTGGCGTGCGCCGAGCACGGACAAGGACAAACCCCCTCCACCAGCCGTGCAAGCGGTCCTCGAAGACTTTAGCGACGTGTTTGGCGATCCCAAGAAGCTGCCACCACACCGGCAGTATGATCACGCAGTCACCCTGGTGGAAGGTGCACCACCGGCGAACGGGCCGCCGTACCGGTACTCGCCGCTGCAAAAAGGATGAGATCGAGCGCCAAGTCGACGAAATGCTGCAGTCCGGCGTCATCACCCACAGCGTGAGTCCCTTCGCGGCACCAGTTCTCCTCGTCAAGAAGAAGGACGGGACTTGGCGTTTCTGCATCGATTACAGGCGGCTCAACGACATCACCATCAAGAACCGGTTTCCCTTGCCGATCATCGACGAACTACTCGACGAACTGGCCGGCGCGGCTTACTTCTCCAAACTCGACCTCCGCGCCGGCTATCATCAAATCCGTATGCGAGAAGAAGACGAGCACAAGACCGCGTTTAAAACGCACCATGGCCACTTCCAGTTTCGAGTGATGCCGTTCGGCCTGACGAATGCACCGGCAACCTTCCAGTGCCTGATGAATACGATCTTCGGCAAGCACGCGCGCAAGTTTGTCATCGTCTTCCTCGACGACATTCTGGTCTTCAGTGGCACCCTGGAAGAGCACGTCGAGCATCTGAGGCAAGTGTTCGAGCTTCTCTGTCAGCATGAATTGTTCGTCAAGGCCTCGAAGTGTTCTTTTGCGCAGGATAGCATTGAGTACCTGGGGCACATCATCTCCAAGGAAGGAGTGGCCACGGACGCCGACAAGACGCAGGCGATGCTGCAGTGGCCTGTGCCCACGACGGCCACTGAACTCCGCGGGTTCCTCGGTTTAACGGGCTACTACAGAAAGTTTGTAGCGCGCTATGGCATCATTGCCAAGCCGCTCACCAACTTACTGACGAAGAAGGGCTTCACTTGGTCTGAACAAGCACAAACGGCATTCGATCTGCTCAAGCGCGCCATGGCAAGCACACCTGTTCTCGCTCTGCCGGACTTTGACAAGCCGTTCGTAGTCGAGACCGACGCGTGTGACACTGGCATCGGCGCGGTGCTCGTCCAAGAGGGTCATCCAGTGGCATATTTCAGCAAGGCACTGGGTGTTCGGAATCAGAAACTGTCTGCATATGAGAAAGAGTTTCTTGCAGTGATGATGGCCGTGGAGAAGTGGCGTGCTTATCTTCAGCGCGGGCCATTCACCATCCTTACAGATCACAAAAGCTTGTCCAATTTGGGGGACCAACAACTGGAGACAGATCTGCAACGCAAGGCTATGTCCAAACTAGTGGGGTTGCAGTTCACATTTCAGTACAGAAGAGGAGCAGACAACGGGGCAGCTGACGCTCTGTCGCGGGTGGGCGCTGCACTGAGCGTGGCTGCACTCTCCCTCTGCCAGCCAGTTTGGGTGCAAGAGGTCGCCAATTCTTACGCGACGGATGCCACAGCGCAAGAGATGCTCTCCCGCCTCGCCATCCACAGCCCAGACGAGGAGGGGTTCGAGCTGCACAAGGGATTAATTCGCCGCGGTGACAGGCTCTGGATCGGCAGCAACACAGCGCTCCGCACAAAGCTCATCAGCGCGTTCCATGACAGCGCGGTGGGGGGACATTCAGGCATCACCGCCACGCACCAGCGTGTCAAGAAGCTCTTCCTCTGGCCTGGACAGAAGCGCGACATCGACGACTTCGTCAAGCAATGCCTGGTGTGCCAGCAGGCGAAACACGAGCACTACCGGCCGCCGGGACAATTGGCTCCCTTGCCGGTTCCCACGGCACCCTGGCAGGAGCTCACGATGGACTTTGTCGAAGGGTTGCCTACCTCGGAAGGATACGATTCCATCATGGTGGTGGTCGATCGCCTTACCAAATTCGCCCATTTCATTCCCCTTCGTCATCCATTCAACGCAACCAAGGTGGCGCGAGCATTCTGGGACAACATCGTCAAGCTCCACGGCGTGCCTAATTCGATCGTCTCCGACCGCGATCGCGTCTTCACCAGCGCCCTCTGGCGCGAGCTGTTCGCGGCCGCAGGCACCAAGCTGTTGTACTCCACGGCTTACCACCCGCAGACGGACGGCCAAAGCGAGAGGGTCAACCAGTGCATGGAGATGTACCTGCGTTGTGCGATCTACGACGACCCCCGTCGATGGCGCCGGTGGCTTCCGGCCGCTGAATTCTGGTACAATTCCTCCTTCCACGCCTCTCTGAACTGCACCCCGTTCAAAGCTCTGTATGGCACCGAGCCCAATTTGGGGGCCACAGCACTCTGGGACGACAAGCCGGCGCCGGTCCTCGACAACGAGCAGTGGGACTGGGGCGCGCACACCGCCCGTCTTCGTCAGCAACTGCTGCGAGCTCAGCAACGCTTCAAGAAGAAGGCGGATCGCCATCGCACGGAACGAAGCTTTCAGGTGGGCGAGGACGTGTTGCTGAAGCTACAGCCGTACGTGCAGACCTCCGTCGTCAATCGACCCTGCGCCAAGCTGGCCTACAAATTCTTCGGGCCATTCAAGGTGGAGGCCAAGATCGGGACCCTCGCCTACAAATTGATTCTGCCACCGGACAGTCGCATCCACAACGTCTTCCACGTCTCCCAACTGAAGCCGTACACGCCCAACTACACACCGGTCTTCGCTGAGCTACCCAAGCCGCCGGACCTGACTCTGGTGGAGACGGCGCCCGTGGAGATCATCGACAGACGCATGGTGAAGCGCGGCGACGCAGCCCTGGTTCAAGTTCAGGTGCGCTGGAACTCCGCTTCGCCCGCAGCCGTGACATGGGAGGATTTTGAGACGCTCAAGCTTCGTTTCCGGGCCGCCGCAATTTGGAGAGAGCCGGCTGGAGCGCCAGGTGACGCTCCTTCTGATGGAGGGGGAAATGTCACACCTGCACCCACTAGTGCCACGGTGGACCTGATCAGCCAATAGGAAGAGGAGGAACAAGTCATCGGGCCAAGTCAGCATCGGGACAGAGTCGCGAGAGGCTACTTTACCTGCCCCTGCGTGGGCGCGTGGGCATGCGTGTGTATTGTGATCTCTCTGTCATCTCTCTGTAAACTGAACCTTCCTCTCATCCCAGTAAAGCTATTTCCCCCTTCTCTGAATCTCTTCCCCATTCCCCTCGTGCGATCTGTTCTTGAGGATCGTCACAACTAGCCGCTCAAATCGATGATGCAACAAGCGGAGGCCGTTTTGCATTGCAGCTCTCGTCAGCTGCTGCCGGCGCTGCGACATAGCACTCGCAACGCTACAGAGGCGCCGCTGCTCCGGTACAACGCTTTGCTGGGGTTGACGGTGCTATGATGTAGCCTCGTCGGCGCTGCAGGGAGCTGTGATGCAACGGCCAAGATGGTACACAGATTCATCGATGCTCCGATGCAACACTTTGCTGGTGGCTGTTGGTGCTGCGATGCATCGCTCGTGGTCATTACCGGAGCTGCAGTGCAGCGGTCACGAGTCGACGACGCCGGAGCTGCGACGATGCGGTCGCGACATCGCCGGAGCAACGATGCAGCGGAGCAGCTTTGCACGGCGCCTGTCGGTGCTGCCGGAGTTGCAATGCAGCGCTCGCGACGACGCCGGAGTTGCGATGCCACGGTCGCGACTCGCGAGGACGCCGGAGCTGCGATGCAGCAGAACAGCTTTTGCACGGCGACTACCGGTACTGCCGGAGCTACAATACAGCGCTCGTGACCTTGCAGAGAGGATCATGGTGCTTCAATGCGGCGCTTCGTCGGTGTCAGCAGTATTGTGATGTCGCCGGGGCTCATGTGCTGCAATGGGAGCATAGCCCAGGTGGATGTGACGCGACATGAGGATGAAAAGCAAGAAGAGATGAGGCGCTGCTGTGAACCTGATCTAACGGCCACGCACGCCCGAATCAAACGGCTGCGCAGGCGGCTGGTCTTTTCTAAGATCATCCGGCCTACGCCTAGCAGCCGCCTTTTTTTTTACGGATGTAAACCAGTTTACCTATCCCAACCCACGTGGGGGTTTCTCAAAAAAAAAAAACTGAGGCACTGGAAGCAATCCAAGACCCTCAGTCCGATACGATCACGATAATGTACGTACTCCAAGTCCGTTTACAAGTACGATCCGATCCCGACTCCCGCGGCGGGGGAAATAAACCTATAAATGCCCCCCGAATCATGGGGTACAAACCATCAGATCCAGCCTCCTAGACAGACGGGAATTTTGGGACCAACTAAACAGCGAGTCCATAGCCCTAACCTGAGGAGGAAGATCGTGGAGACATGAAAAAACGGGGAGCCAACACCCCCGCCGCAAAGCCGAGCGCGGCCGCCCGCGCCCGTCGCGCGGAAGAGATTGTCAACGCGATGCCCGGGACAGAGGCGGAGAAGGTGGCCGTGCTGCAGCGTCAGCTCGCGTTCATGAGGGCGGGGTTCGAGGACTGCAAGCTGTACATGGCCATGGAGGAGGCGGACGTGGTGGAGGAGTACCGCCGGGCGGGCAAGCTCCACACGTACGACCCGGACAAGGAGCACATGAAGCGCCTGGCCAGGGTCGCCAAGCTCCACCCGCCGCCCGCGCACATGGTCGAGAAGATCAAACTGTACACTTACTACCTCGAGGAAGACGAGGAGGACTTCAGGATAGGACTGCACTCGTTTATAGATGAATGAATGAAATCAGAAACTTTATGTTGGTTCATGTTTGTATGGGTATACTCTCGTCGTATTTGTCGCACTTGTTAAGGTTTCCTATTTGCCTTTATGTCGGTTTGGTTGCCTTCTGTCCAATATGCATACTTTGAGAAGAAAAAGCTGAAGGGTTACAATTGGTTACACTCATTTATCGTGAAACCTGCTCACCCAATACAAGTGTAACAACCTCGGCCTACATCAAGTGAAAAGCCTCCCGCATCACAAATAATATCAGTAGCTCGTCAACTAAATCGATTGAACAAATTCCAAGAAATCGTCTCCCATCAATTGCACCAAAGACCGTAGGCGCCCACTTCTCCCTATGGATCCAACTGATGACCTCGAAGATAACTTGTAATTTTTTGGAGCTTTCGTTCTTTTGAAAATACAACCATTATTAGTGTTCCTGATGTCCCAAAGTAAAGCACAAACTCCCACACGGATCTGAGACTTCAACTTGAGATGCACCGTCACTAACCAGTTTTCGAACTTATTCGTACCAGTCGTGGGTGGAGGTAGATTAAAAGCTACATGAGCAAATCACCATAATACCTTTGTGAGAGGGTAGTGAAGAAATAGATGTTGAATCGACTCCTAATTATCACAGTAACAATAATAACCCTAAATATAACAAAATAACCTATGAAATAGTGAGATTTTGTCTTAAACAATACTAAATAAAAAATACCATACACACATTTCTCAAAAAAATGAGGCTAAATGCTTACTGGTGGCGTGTGTCCCAACTCCACGTGACTAGTTATGGCCAGCCCAATTTACCTCCGCAATCGGACACACAACCTTATCCATCACCTTCCTTGAAAGACAATCCCCTCTCTCATCTGCCGCCCTCATACTGCCTCACAACCCCCGCCACATCATTGACCTGCCCCATGTGGATTCACCACCTCCCCTAAATAACCGGTTGCCCCCCATCTCGGCCCGCAGCCTCGGTCCCCCCCCATCGATTTGGATCCCCGTTGCCATCACCGGCGTTCGCGCCTCCGCCTTTCGCCTCCTCTGACTCCATTAGCACCTCCACTCCACGGTGAGCGGTGCCGCCCTCTATTTTCATCTTTCTTTATATCCAGTATTTTTTGCTACTGATCCACTAAGTGTCATGCATGTTTAATTAGGACGAACTGTTAGATAAAAAGATAAATTTAGGTTTGTTTATAGAAATTTGCTAGAAAAATGTAGGTGTTAGAAATTAGCTAAATGTAGTTTTTAGTAGGAAAAAAATAGGTTTAGTTCGGTTAGTTCAATGCCCCTCAATTATTTCTCACCAATATTGGTTCAGCAGTTGGGTGTTTGCTGCATATGGAAAAATATTCGTACATGGATTGTTCCAAATATTGTTTTTCCTTCACATTTTTGTAAACATAAAAAATATTGCTATAGCAGTGTTGCAAACGTGTAATCAGTTTGCTACGCATAAGTGGATTTGTTGCAGTTGACGGACGGCTCTTGGATTTTAGTTTCATAATCGGATAAGCATAACAATCGGTGTCAGACACGAAGCAATACAAGCTCTCGATCCGATGCGAACACAAAGAGAAGAAAATTACGGTACATAGTGCAAACCCCGCCGAAGATTCGTCTATAAAGGAAGCAACCTAACGTGAGCCATAGAACAGAAGAGACACGAAAAGGAGTGAGGAAGCCAGGATAGGGCTCTACTCATTAGTAGGGGAGTGAAATCGAAGGCTGTCCCATCCGTTCCATGCTATGTTTGACGATTATATTAAATTATGTATAAACATGTCATTAAGCTAATACTTTTATATTTTCCACTGAATTTAGTACTATCAGTCTGGTCAGTAAGCTAGTACTTCTCGCCTTGATGGTAAGTTAGTACTTCTCTTTTTTTTGAAGCATCAAGACTTTATTCCTCATATCAGAGACATATCGTTTACAATAGCTTGAGAAATAAAGTCCGGGATGTGAGCTTCCCAAAAAGAGGAAGATCTAGTGCTAAAAGAATGGCTAGCTAAGATGTGAGCAGCCTGATTAGCTTCACGAAAACAGTGGGAGTATTCTACATTTGCAAAGTCAAGAGCAAGCTCTCTGCATTCCAGAATCGTGGCTATATTGGATCCAGTATACTCTTGATTCTGCACTGATTCCACCACGAAACTGCTGTCCGATTCAACTTGAACTTTGTTGCACCCAATTCTGCCAGCTAAATATACCCCATTACGAATTGCCAGAGTTTCAGCTGCATCAACGCTCGAAACCTGAGGAAGAAACCAAGTGGCTGCTGCTATAACGGTCCCTCGTTGGTCGCGTGCAATAGCTCTTGTTGCTCCTGAAAGAGAATCTGCCTGGAACGCAGCATCAACGTTAACTTTTATCACATCATTTGCCGGCCGCTTCCATATGTGATCTTGCTTCCTCTCTGAATACTTGCTAGAGTATGCTCGAGTAAAATTGGTCGCTAGCACTCGAATTGATATTGCAGCTTTTTCTGCTGTTTGGATCGATTCTCTCTTCACATGTTGACGCCTCTGCCACCAAAGATACCATGCCGCCACCAGAATAAGTTCAGGTATTGGTACTCCGTCAGAATTGCCTTGAGCCCGACTGAGAATTTCTATTGTAATTGATCCCGACCTGTCCTGCATAACCGCGTAGTCTATAACGTTTTGTACTCCCAATTCTTTCCAGACTTCCTGTACTCTATTGCATGTAAATAAGCAATGTTGGATATCTTCCAGCCCAACGGCACAGAAAGGGCACTGTGGTGTAAGCGGGATGTGCCTATTAGCTAATATTCCATAGCAAGGCAGTGAGCCATTCAAAGATTTCCAAGCAAAGTGCTTGATCTTCCCAGGCAATTTAAGGTTCCACACTTCCTGCCATATTGTGTTAGCTTGTGTATTCCCTTGGCCATCAGATCTAGCTAGCCGGTGTCCATATGTGTGTTCAAATTCCCTATGATAAGCTGACCGGACCGAGAACGTCCCTGACCTTGTGTAATTCCATGCTATAAAATCCTCCATCACCTGAATATTTAAGGGTATTTAGAAGAAAGGGGGATTGGGATTTAGAGACCTTCATAGTTTCAACCTTGATTTAGACGCCAACACTGTTTTGCTAGTAAAGCAAGGTTGAAACTATGAAGGTCTCTAAATCCCAATCCCCCTTTCTTCTTCCGTACACACATCTTCCACCACGAGAACCAATGCATCTTCTTTTTCTCCTCTCCATCCCCCCACCAAAACCCAGCGATCTCATCGGTGATTGATTTACAAATTCCTTTCGGCAGTTTAAAGACTGACATAGCATACGATGGAATTGCCTGGGCCACTGATTTCAGTAAGATTTCCTTGCCCTGAATCGATAAGAATTTTTCCTTCCACCCTTTGAGCCTCTGACAAATCCTATCTATTAGATGTTGAAAGCAATCACTCCTATCCACACCCACCAATGTGGGCAACCCCAAATACTTGTCCGAAAGAGCTTCAGTGGCAATCTCTAGCTCTTCACAAATATCCTCTCTAACTCCAATCGGTGTATTAGGGCTGAAAAAGATGCTCGACTTAGCATTACTCACTTCTTGACCTGAGCTACCACAATATATATCAAGAACTCTTTTCAGAGTGTTTCACTCTGCATGTCAGCCTTCATTAGGATCAAAGAGTCGTCCGCAAAAAGGAGATGAGATATTACTGGAGCATTCCTACTCACCTTGATCCCTTCCAAATTTCTGAGCTCCTCCTCATGGGCCAAGAAGCTCGATAGTCCTTCTGAGCACAGCAAAAACAGATAAGGGAATAGAGGATCCCCTTGGCGTAACCCCCTTCCTGGAATAATTTCTTCAGTTTCTGTGTCATTAAAACGTATTTATACTTGACAGATGAGACACACTCCATAATCAATTGTACCCATTGTTCTTGGGACCCTAATTTCAGCATCATTCTTTCCAGAAAAAACCACTCCACTCTATCATAAGCTTTGTTCATGTCCAACTTTACTGCACAAAGGCCGGAATTACCATGAGCCTTCTTCTTTATTTTGTGGAAACATTCATAAGCTACCAGGACATTGTCTGTAATCTGCCTTCCTGGCACAAACGCACTTTGGGTAGGGGAAATAATTTCTGGTAATATGCTCTTCAACCTATTAGCAATCATTTTTGAAATGATTTTATACACTACATTGCATAGGCTAATAGGCCTAAATTGGGTGATCACCTCCGGGCAGTTTACCTTTGGCAAAAGAACAACATTAGTTTCATTCCACCCATCCGGGATCTTCCTGTTATTTATCGCATGCAGCACCTCATTGGTCAACTCTTCCCCCATGATGTGCCAAAATCTCTTGAAGAAAATTGCATGAAGCCCGTCCGGGCCCGGTGCCTTCATGTCTCCAATCTGAAATAAAGCTTTGTGCACATCGTCCCGAGTATACGGAGCAGACAAAAATTCATTCATGTTTTGCGTTACATGGGGTTTTACAGTAGCTAAAAGCTCATTATTCATCTCTCCACCTACAGAGGTAAATAAATTATCAAAGTAGTCACGAACCAGTGGCCTCAAGTTATCATTACCTTCCACCCAGTTCTGACTCTCGTTCTTCAACCTCTTTATTAGATTCCTTCTTCTCCTTGCCGAGGCACATTGCTGGAAATAGGATGAGTTTCTGTCACCTTTCTTGAGCCATCGAACCCGACCTCTCTATGCCCAGTAAATTTCATCCTGCTCCAACAGATTTTCTATCAATACCGACAACTCTTTGTGTCTCATCCTTGCTTCACTCGAGTAAGGCCCCCGCATCACCTTCTCGAGCTCTCGGCATGCAGTTTTCAGCCTAGCTTGCGGTTTCCTCAAAACCCTGCGGTCCCACTCATGTAGATCCCTATGGACTGAGTTGAATTTCTCTGTGATCGTAGGGCACAAACCGCGGTGAACAGCCTTCTGCCAAGCTGTGTTTACAATTTCGTTCACTGATTCCTCTGCCAACCATCTCATTTCAAACTTCTTGTCTCTTCTTGGGTTACTGTCCGCCACCCCCGCCAGGTGCTCGGTGTCTAGTAGAATGGGCCGGTGGTCCGATTTGCCCATATCCAGATTACTAAGACCAGCAAGCGGATGTAGTAACAGCCAAGTCGCGTTTGTGACCGCTCTGTCTAATCTTTCTCGTAACCCTCCTCGGAACCAAGTGAATATATCACCATTGTAACCGATATCCTCCAACATACAATCAGACAAGGCGTCTTGGAACGCCTGCAACCTCGACTGTTGGCGGGGCGGGCCACCATCCTTCTCAGACGAGTATAATATTTCATTAAAGTCCCCTATCACCATACACGGCAGACTTGATTGGGCATGCAGATCCCTCAAGTTCCGGAAGGTCCTCTCCTTGTGATCCCAACTAGGCTCACCGTAAATTCCTGTCATCCGCCACATTTGCCCGTCCGGTTCCTCCACCGACACATCAATGAACTCTAGAGTGGTAGTCCGGGAGTAGATCCTAACCTCCTTCTTCCAGACCATCAAGAGCCCACCTTTCCTCCCGTCCGGGCTTGGAGCCACCAACACATGATCAAAATTCAGTTTCCTCTTCAGGTTTTCTGCCTTTTCATTATCCAAATGTGTTTCAGACAGGAAAAACACATCTGGGTTAAACCGCTTCTGGTAGTCCAGAAGCGAACGAACTGTCGGGGCACCAAGAAGGCCCCGACAGTTCCAACTAAAGATTTTCATTGCGCCCGGCGATCCTCCGGAACGGAGGTCGCCGATTCCATGCTGTTAGCATTGCTTGACTCTGTCTGAATTGCCTGACCGCCATCAATTATTCTCTGTCTCTTCGATTCCTGCACCTTCTGCGGAGTACTCATCGAACTTTTGTCAGCAGGAATGACTGGGCTTCCTTCGATCATCATCACTCTCTCCGCCACCACTCCTGAAGACGAGGATGGTATGGTAGCATCTTTCAGAAAAGTTCCATCCGAGCCAACAAGTCTCTTGCGTGCTGGAGGTCCTCCGCTCTGGACCAGGCCCCCCGAACCACTAAGATCCATATTATGATTTTCCTCAACATTTGCATCCCCAGAGTTGCCTCTACCTCGGCCATTATTGCCTCCCCGTCCTGAACCCAATCCTCCTCTACCACCTCCTCTGCCCCCTCCTCTTCCCTGGCCAAAGGAGTTGGGGGCATCAAAGTTGACAAGCAGCCATTCACCCCATTCACAATCCTCATCCTTATGCATGCCATCTCCGCACTCAGTTACTAGATGGCCAATAAGTCCACAAAAATAGCAAAAATCCGGCAATTTCTCATATTCAACAGGATACTTTATGCTCTCCTTCAAAGTTATTGGTACAAATCTCACAAGCGGCGTATCCAGATCCAGGAACACCCGAGCACGGAGATACTTGGTCTGGATTGGTGGTTTCCCAACCTTCCTTTCTATCTTTTCTGCGATCTCTTTCTTCTTCATCAGCCCGTCAGGAACACCAATGATCCGTGCCCACACTGGGATTCTGTCAAGCTTGTAATCCTCCACGTTGGTGAACCCATCATATTCTTCCATCACCACCAAACCCTCTGAATTGCCATGCACCCCCTCCCATGACTCTGTTCCAATCTCCCACGCACATGAACTGTGCGAGGAAAAGGTTCTCCCCCACAGCTTTGAAGGTAACCCCCTGTGCTGTCATCGATGCATTGCGCATTGATTTATACAGGGCTACATAACTGAATGGCTTTGTCATATGAACCCTAAAAATTGCCAACCAACGAACCTCTTGAATCAAATCATCAATTTCACCCGACAGATCCAGATCTTCTCCTTCCTCACCATGCAGGTTCAAACCTGCGAACTTACTCTCCAGATTTGGTCCTGATTTGCTACCTGTATTGCCAGCACTAGTTCTGCTCGCCGCCGGCGGCGGCATCGTCTCTTTCCCACCCATGCAAAGCGATCACACAGGTCGCAGCCGTATCCGAAGCAGGTCCGGGCGGCAACCGTGGATAGTTGACAGCTAGATCGGTGTCACCCGAGGGGTAGATGGGGAACTCTCGCGGTCGCCGCGAGAGGAAAGTGGAACCCTAGAAAGCCCTGGTAAGTTAGTACTTCTCGCCTTGACGCCATTGAGCTATAGTACTTCTTTGTAGCCGCCAATCCCAAAAGTTTTCGATGTCAGTTGGACAGTAAGGGACTGTTTTTTTCGAAAGGGGGGACTCCCCGGCCTCTGCTCAGAAAGATGCATACGACCACCTTAATAAAAAAGCAAATAGGTTCAACAAGGTCTTAAAGTCTGAAACCAAAGAAACGTCAAGATCACAAAGAGCCACAGTGCCAAAAGCACAAACGCCTAAAGGCCACAACCGGCTGGCAAAATAAAGATAGAAAAACTAATTGCCTATCCTATTACATGACCGCCATCCAAACCGGTTGAAGATATCCCATGCTACCATCTCCCACCGGATAGATCCAGTAACCAACGCTCCCTGGCCTCCGTCGGAGTGAGTAACGACCACATAGGGATCAACGCTGTGGTACGGAAGATAACCTGCAAAAAATGAAAATTTGTTGTTCTGTTAAAATCCAAATCATTTCTGCAGTTCCAAATTGCCCACAATAAAGCACATACTCCTACACGAATGTGTCTAGCTGTTCGGACTCTATCCTAGAAAGACATGTTCCAAATAACATGCTGACAGAATTCAGAGGAGTAATGTTAAAGGCAATGTGCACCGTCTGCCACAACACTTTGGCCAACGGGCAATCAAGGAACAGGTGTGTGATAGTTTCATCCCGATCACAAAAACTACACCTAGTAGATCCTGTCCAGTTGCGCTTTACCAAGTTATCCTTTGTTAATATGACTTCTTTATGTACGAACCACATAAACACCTTAATTTTCAAAGGAACTTTGACTTTCCAAACATTTTCGGAACTAGGAATAGCGCTAGAGTTGATAACATCGATATAACTGAGAACTCTTCAGACCTAGTGAGCTTCCAGCACAACTGATCGGGCTGATGAGATAGCTGCACCTCCATCAGTCTCCTCACTAAGTGAAGCCACACTTCCCAATGATTGCCGGCAAGCGTTCTCCTAAAATGAATATTAAGGGGGATGGACTGAAGTATCATTGCAACATAAACATCACGTCGTTGAACAATACTATACAGGGACGGGTACTGAAGCGCCAGTGGCGTCTCCCCAAGCCATGTATCCTCCCAGAAACGCGTGGTAGTACCATTGCCGATAATAAACTTTGTCCTATTGAAAAAGGCTGATTTGACTCTCATGAGCCCCTTCCAGAAAGGCGAGTCCGTCGGTCTCACTGTCACCTGGGACAAAGTTTTGGACTGCAGATACTTACTGCGGAGAATCTGCGCCCACGTGGCATCAGTCTCAACTGATAACTTATATAGCCACTTGCTGAGAAGGCATCTGTTCTTTTTTTTAGAGAAAAGGCACGAAGGCCCGACCTCAAATTAATGAAGCCATCAACCGGCTAGGATACAATGGTGCTGAATTACAAAGGCAAAGACTTGACCAAAAACTAAAAAGTACATGCCAAATCACTACGACCGGAGCAGCAGCGAACAGAGCATCTAAGAGAAACAGCGATCAAGCCACCGGAGATCTTGTGCAGACAGAACAGCAGGGCCGAAGCCACCCTACGCCGACAATTGCCGTGGACATGAAGGCCCAGACCGCTTGAAGGAAACCATCGACTCCGCCGCCCACTGCCTCGGGCCATTGCCGGAGGGGAGACCACTATCTCCCCTTCGCCCAGACCGTGCCGGACGCCCACCACCGACCGGCAGCCAACCAGCAGACAAGGCGGGGAGCCACAGAAAGATGCGGAAGAGCCAACATGCCACCATCAACGCCGGCAACCAGGGGATCCGAGCACAGCTGCCGCCACCCACCACCAAGCAGCACGCCCAATCCACCAACCTCCCCTTGAACGGCGCCTCCAAGGAGGATCGAGACGCCAGAACGCCTCCGCCGTCCGGCCAAAAGGCCAAGACTTTCGCCTGGAGCAGGAAGGGGAAAGAGGGGGACGGATCTGGAAGCTCGACCCGCCCTCAAGAGGGGAACGGCACCGGAACGCCGCCGGCGTCGAGGTCGACGCGAAATCGACCAGGGGTTTCCCCCGTTCCAAGACTCCACCACCCCATCCTCGGCCAGATCTGGTGGGCCAGCCACCAAATCAAGAGAGGAGGTCACTGCGAGGGGAAGGGGCTGAGAGGAAGAAGCCGCCCGCTGCTGCAGCAAGGCCTCGCCGCCCTCACGCCACCCACGCGGCCGGAAGGGACGACCAGCACCTGCGCGCGCCATCCACCGGAGAGATCGACGCCGCCATCTCCACCCAGGGCCGCCGCCCTGGCTTCCAGAGCCCCTCACAGCGGCGTGAGGCAGCAGATCCTCGCCGCCACCTTCACCAGAAGACGCGCAACAGCCGGCGAGATCCTCGGGTGGCGGCGAGGCGGGGGAAGGAGGAAGGAGAGGTGGCGGTGGCTAGGGTTTGGGGTCGCTCCCGAGTCGCCCGAGAGGGGCGACGCGAGAGCCGGGGGGGAAGGAGTTCCTGCCAGATTTTTGGATACTGATGAGAAGGCATTTGTTCTTGACTTCAAGATTTTCAATGCCAAGACCCCCTTGGTCTTTTGGTCGACAAATGATATCCCACTTGGCAAGTCTGTATTTTCTTTTTAGTTCATCGCTTTGCCAGAAGAATCGGGATCGATAGAAGTCCAGTCTCTTCCTAACACCAACTGGGACTTCGAAGAAAGACAAGAGAAACATAGGCATACTCGTGAGCACCGAATTAATAAGAATCAAACGGCCTCCGTAACGGACTGTTTGGTTTGTGATTAAAATTGTCAAAGGTTGCACACATAAGGTTAGGCAAATTTGATCAACTTAGATAATTGTTTGGTTCAAGCCACACTAGGGCCCCACATGATATATACACAAAAAGTGTGATAAGATTCCCTTAGACTTGCCAACTTGTGGCTCTCATTTGTTGAACTAACCTTAGGCAAGTTTTTGCAAAAAAGTGTGACAATGCAAGGCATAGAACAAAACAGCCCCTAAGTTAATGAACGACGGTAATTGCATTCTAATCTTCAGATTTAAAATTTCAAAACTAGTAGTGGTGTGGTAATAATCTCCTGGATTCTTTCCTACATGCTGATTCAATGACCTTTTCTTTAACACAATACATTCAATGTCACTCACATACATGAACATACACACACCTCTATGAACGCATGCACGCAGTTGTGGAGGCACTGACATGTCGTTCCCTTCATGGAGGCTCCGTCTCATGAGCAAAGTTCTTATTGCTGGTGGCCGAGGGTGTGGTAATGGACGGCGGTTTCCTCTTCGCTTCGACGGTTTTGCGGCCTCGAGGATGGTGACCTCAAGTGGTGTTACTTTGCATTCCAGTTGTGCCCGAATTCCTCCCATGTGGTTTCGGTGTTTGTGTCCATCCAGAAGCTAGGGCGAGCGTCCTCATCGTTTGACGGTATGACGCCCTTCGAGCCAGGGCGAGGGGCAGGTGGGCTCCTTTTGACGATGCAGCTGGATGGCACTATCGCCGGTTTCCCAGGCGAATGTAGTGGCATTGCTTCATGTCGACTAGTACCTTTCTCGAGTTAGCCTCATTCTTTCGGTTGGCTTGACTATGGTTGAGGGCCTCGTTGACTTCAAGCGGTGCTTCATTATCCCACCTTATGCTTGCTTGTAGTCTAGTGGGTTTTGTTGTTCGTCCTCATCACCTATGTATCTTACCGTTGTTGTTGTTGTTGTTGTTGTTGTTGTTGTTGTTGTTGTTGTTTGTATCAGTCATTGTAAGGACTTCATTAATTTAAAGCCGGGCGATGGCCTCCTTTCAAAAATGCAAGCACGCACTTCCTACCCTATGAGCACCTTCAAGAGTTAGAGCCGGCATATCATCTTGAGATTGACATTATAGACGTCTTAGTTGTCGACAGGAATGTCTCCTATCACTAAACGCACATTGTCGGAAGGATTAAAATAAACTCAAAAAAACGCGAGCAACAATGTCAAGTCTAGGACTTGAACTCTGGTGCGCTGATGATACCATTGCCCTCATAACATCCAAGCATAAAAGTTGATTCGACATGATGGTACGAAAAATATTGACACATGCATCACATCAGCTAAGGCCATCGCACAAAAAGACGCTCGAAATCTTAATTCTGATCACACGGATCATGTGGATGGGCTGAACACTTATTTTTTGAGTGCAAGGTCGCTCGGGCAGTTTGGGCCATGGTTCAAGTAGTTTCGAATTTATACCCATCACGTAGTGCACGGAATATGTTCGGCAACTGGTTGCGGGGTATTGATAAACAATTCTCTGCACATATTCTTGTGGGAGCGGCGGCCTTATGTTGGGCAATGTGGCTTACCAGGAATGATATGGTTTTTAACAATAAATGTGTCTCATCTCCTATGCAATTCATGTTTGTACACGATGGCTCCGTACGTGGTCTATCCTGCAAAAGCCGGAGGACAGGGACATTTTTATGATGGCGTCTACACGGCTGGAGCGTACGGCCAGGGAAGTTTTCTACCCCATGAATGGCGGTGTGATTTACGGATAGCGCTTCTTAGGGAATTATTTTATTTTTATGGTGCTCTGGACTTTTTGGCTGTGTGCATCTAGCTATGCAAAGGCCGGACTTTTTTTTCATACGATTGTATCACCTCGATATATGTATTCAATGAAAAGTCCTTTATCGAAAAAAATGTGGATGGGCTGAACGTTGTGTTCAGATTGACATCTGCGTATGATCATCAGTAGACACGATAAGCCAGAAGATATGCTATAGCTAACTACGCATTAACCGGCACTAATTCAAGCGATCCTCATATTTGTCAGAATAATTCCTTTCCAATCACGCTGATGGCAGCAATCCCTCCACTCGATACTCCACTATAAGACCGCCATTCCATTGTCTCCCAAGTCGCAACAAACCAACCATTTCACCTCGATTCCTACCCTACCCATCTTCTTCCTCGCGGCGACCGGCGTCGATCGTCCATGGCTCGTAAGAAGGTGGCCATCGAGTACATCGCGAACGACCCGACCCGGCCGGAAGGCGACGGCGAGGAAGCGCGACATGGGGATCAAGAAGAAGGCCGGCGAGCTGTCCGTGCTGTGCGGCGTCGACACGTGCTACATCATGTACCGCGAGGGCGGGGCCTCCCCGCCGGAGGTGTACCCGTCGGTCCCGGAGGCGATGCGCGTCATCGACCGCTTCAGAGCCATGCCGGAGCTGGACCAGTGCAAGAAGAAGATGGACGGGGAGGACTACGTCCGCGAGCGCATCGCCAAGATCCAGGAGCAGCTGCGCAGGGCGCAGCGCGACAACCGCCAGCTCGAGACCACGCTGCTCCTCCACGACGCCCTCGTCGGCCGCCGCCAGGGCCTCGCCGGCGTCGCCATCGAGCAGCTCGTCAGCCTCGGCTGGATGGCGGAGAGCTACGTCAAGAAGGTGAGCGACTGCATCGCATACAGGAGTATGCAGCAGCAGCAGCAGCACGCCGGCGTGCAGGCTGAGCCGCCGCATTACGCTGCCGCCGTCGCCGACGTGGAGGCGCCGCCGCACCAGCAGCTATAAATAAAACACACGCCCTCGGATCGCAAGTCCTTCCTGATTTGTGTAGCGAGATCAGTATCTTTAGCTTTCGTAGTAGTACGTGCTTTGTTTCCCGTTATAATGTTTACACGACCAAATTCAGTACAAACTGCAGCTGGAAGGGACAATCTTTGCTGAAATGTTTGCACGTCAATTCACACAGCTTAATCGAGCTCACAACACACCAGATGAACACATCACATCACAAGACTAACGGTTTCTTTTGATGTACTTGCTTGCTGCTCCATCTTGAATTCTTGATCCAGGACTGAAGAGTGCCACACTAATTAAACATCTCTTTAGAAGATGGTCAGTTCCTTCTGTCTGACACATCGAAGCAACCTGAAGATCACACATACAGTTGCTGTCATTCATGTCGAACAACGAACATGATCGCATGGTTGCCGACTGAATATATAAATTTCAAGCAATCGGACTGAAACTACTCAAATCAACTGTAGACACCATGATGAAAGAGTTGCTTACTGCAGAATAGGTCAAGAAACCAACGCTTGAATGGATTAGTTTGTGCTCTGCTCACGTTGCTGCCTTCGTTTGCCTGCCAGAAAACGCCAGAGTAAACCGTAAACGCCGATCCTGTGATTTATTTCAAAACAAATATTTACAAGATGCAACAATGTAGAAAACCTGAGTGTTTAGTTGCGCGAAGATGGCCTTCACGTCTTCAAACACCATGTCTGGCTGCCTGTCACCATCCACCTGAGGGGGCAGGACAGGACACAACCTCACAAGTCACAATTCTCATAAAAACCCACATTATGTCACCAAAACAAAAACATTTCTTATTATTGCATCTACACTATCATAATCTTTGCAGTGAACGAACTTTGTATAATTATGTCGCTATTGAAAACTTCAAATGCGTTCAGGGCTCAGATATCGAAGCTGAAAATCAACTCATAACTATTTCCCAGAAAATAAAACGAGATTCAGATTTCTAGTTTCTTGAATAACGGATATACATATTACTGTAGCTTGGAATCTAAGAAGGCAACAGATATTCATGATCTTATTTGCTATATTCTATTTACTCTATTATATGTATGGAATTATAATTTCAGCTATTAAAGTACCCTTCGAAGCTTCCCCATTTTCTCATAGTGCTGAATAACAGGCAGGGTCGATTGCTGAAACACTTCGAACCGCCGCCGAATGGTTTCCTTGTTGTCATCATCTCTTCCCTGAAGACAACCAAATTGAGTGACACATGTTAATAAAATGAGACAAGTTGGGCCTAAGGAAACACAAGCACAAAACCTGGTTTCGATGTAGAATGCGCCGCTCCATCTCCTCCCTTGAGCAGTCAATCAACAATGCGAACTCAGGTTCTATCTTAATCTGAACACACAAATGTATATGTGTGAAGCATACAACAAGGGATTCAACTTCTTTTGGCAGTATCATAAGTACAATAGAAGCATTCTCACAATCTTCTCGTATGCTTCGCGGTTCTCTTCATTTCGCGGAAATCCATCAATAAGAAACTTATCATTTCCACTTGCAAGCATGGCCTTTAATAGTAGCCTGACAATGATCTCAGAAGGCACAAGCTTTCCTTCGTGCATGAGATTCTTGATCATTGTACTATTTGAAACAGGCAGACATTAGAAAGATATCGAGACAACGGTTACAATATAGGAGTTTATTTTCACAAATCGGGGCTAGGTTGTTATACCCTTGCTCGGTATCAGATTTAACTTCTTCTCGAAGAAGATCGCCAGCACTCAGATGGGTAAACCCAAAGTGGCTTACAATCTTAGCACACTGAGTGCCTTTGCCACTACCTGGCCCTCCTGCACCAGCAGTATAAGCAATGGACTGATCAGCTCAAAGAGTTAAGCAGGGCATATCATGGACTGCTGTATTAGTCTAGAAGAAGTAATACCTATGACAAAAACAACCGTTATCTTTTTCCCGGAGGGGAATGACCCAGCCCAATCCTGCATCCAGCAGAATTAGTAGAACAGCAAGTCATGGACGTATAGTAATTGACTCATTTTTTTAAAGGGCAAAAGACTTGCTGCATTCATTCAGTTTATTCAGAGAATATTGGGAAACATAAAAGTAACAGCTTGGGAGGACACACTTTCTGGGCACAACTGAGAATAAACTTTCGACAATAAATCAAGTCATTTCTATAGCGAGGTGAATGGCTTCCATTCAAACCAAAGGCATAGCTACAGGGTATTACGAGTTCTGAACAAAACTATACCATAACTTTGTTATGACCTGTAGTTATTGGAAAATTCAGTCAATGCTGGTCAGCTTATTTACTTGTGAGCCATACAATTCTCCTGAAAACTAGTGCTTAGCTTAGTGCTGGAATCCTGACAACATGCAGCTACACCACAGCAGAACATAAACATGATTTATTGATCAACTCTCCAAGGGAAGGCTGTTGTCTTTACACTGTTTAGGGTGCTAATAAAATGGGTTTGCCCTCTGAAGGCTGCACCAGTTTGACAAAAAAAGATTCATTGATTGATCAATATAGTCAGATGCTACTGAACTTAATTAGTACTCCCTCCGTACGGAATTACTTGTCGCAGAAATGGATGTATCTAGACGTATTTTAAAATTCTAGATACATCCATTTTTATTCATTTGCGCGAGTAATTCGAGACGGCGGAAGTACTTTAGATGGATGGGAGGGAGTGCTAGATTTACCTTGTGTACTTCTACTACCTCTGCCATCTAGCTGGGCCGAGAAAACTGGTCAGCAGCAACACCAATCCAACTCTGAATGCAACAGGTAAGTAGTTGAGTTTACAGATTCAGACAAAGAACACGAACTGAACCAAAGAAAACACATAGGGGGAAGATTCAGATGTGAGTGCGACCCCACACGCAGTTATAGTATTTCCAAGATCCTTTCGGGCGCTTCCAGACAGGCGTA
This sequence comes from Triticum timopheevii, assembly GCA_963921465.1. Taxonomy (NCBI): domain Eukaryota; kingdom Viridiplantae; phylum Streptophyta; class Magnoliopsida; order Poales; family Poaceae; genus Triticum; species Triticum timopheevii. The sequence continues at coordinate 131,763,397 of OY997266.1, forward strand.
CGGTTCCACTGGAAACTTCAGGAAGAGACACCTAATACTGTAGATTATACAAGGCTCGTCTAGAAATTTCATAACAGTAGTCACTAGATACTTCAGGAAAATGACAGCTACAATGGCGCCGATCGATGGCGTTGTGAACTGGAGCTGCCTGAAGTAATTGGACGACATTCGTATACTGTCTCCGGTCTCTAGTCCAGGAGTACTCCTACATACCCAAGAACAGTACTGACCGACCGATATTCAACAAAATTCAGGCGGAGTGAAATATCTAAAAACCATGGAAGATTCCGGAGGAAAACACCATACTAAAAAGGTGAATGGAGATTTTGCTGCTATGCGCTACGCAGAGATGTGCTCTGCTCTCCCATCAGAGATATAGAGATAAAATAGGATGACGAAAATAGGTAGGAGGCGGGAGGAGGAGGAGGAGGAGGAGGAGGAGGAGGAGGAGGCTTACCGGAGAGAGCTTGCCGTTCTTGGCAACGGTGGAGCGACGGCCGCGGCGACGTACGGGGAGGAATTCGATTCTGCTGGCTGGTAGCCTCGAGAAGAAGTAAAGGTAGCTAGCGAACGATTTTGTGCAAAGAAGAGACGAGAGTGTAGTACGTAGAGAGGAGAGCAAAGCAAAAGGAGGCCAGCAAAGGAGACGCGTGTGGAAAGAGATTCTTACACATACTATTTTGAGCAATATATAGGAGATGCATGCTGACTTTTATTTTCCCCGACTAGTAATTTTTTCGCCAAAAAGGTGGATTTTATTTGTTCAAAATATAGCACAAGTTGATATAAAGCACTTACTAAAACAGAAGAGCGGCTATCAAAGTTATATAAGGGCATTTCCAACACTGATCCTCAAAACACCAGTAAACGTCATGACTGACGTGTTGTCCCATCCAACATGGCCCGTATCGGTTTGTACAGACGCATTTTTCCTTGCAAACCGCAAACGTGGGGCTTCGTGGGCGTCTGGATCGCAGTCATGCCCACGTCTGACCGCAGGCCCACCCAAACCCCCTCCCTCGCCCCCGCGCTTTCCGTCTGAAACGGTCAGCGCCGCTTCAGAGCATCAGTGCGGCATTCATGCCCGGCCAGAGCGGACGCGGTCTCTCACTCGCGTCGGCATTGAAGCAGCGTGCCCTCCGAGAGAGCGCCGTCTGCGACACTTCCCGGTGTAGGATGCTTCTCCGCGTTCAAACGACACGACGACCGATCGTCCGTCTGTCGCCCGCATTAATGACGCGCAGTTGCAGAGGCGGCTACTCCGACGCCACTCGTCCGTCCCTCTACCACCCACAATTCTCATCTTGCCCGCTATATAAACTACAACCCTAGCCATACACTAGTGAAGAAAAGTCTACATATGGCGTGCCAAAAAAGACCATGCTGGCATGGACACCCGACGTCACCAATATGATGTCATTGTTTAACTTTCTTGGATAAAAACATAGATCGGATCATAAACTCAAAGTTCATCGGATCCCAACAAACACATCGCCAAAAGACTTACATCATATGGATCTCCAAGAGACCATTGTATTGATAATCAAGAGAGAGAGGAAGTCATCTAGCTACTAACTATGGACCCGTAGGTCTACAAAGAACTACTCACACATCATAGGAGAGGCACCAATGAAAGTGGTGAACCCCTCCATGATGGCGTCTAGATTGGATCTGGTAGTTCTGGACTCTACAGCGGCTGGATCAATATTTCGTTGACTCCCATAGGGTTTCTAAAATATTGGGATATTTATAGAGCAAAGAGGCGGTTCGGGGGGCACCCGAGGTGGGCACGACCCACCAGGACGCGCCTGGGCCTCCTGGCACACCCTGGTGGGTGCTTCTCCCCTCGGACAGCTCCCCAGGTGCTTCCTTGGCCCACTGGCTTTGTTTTGGCCCCAAAAAAATCCTCCAGGAGTTTCGTTGCGTTTAGACTCCATTTGATATTGATTTCCTGCGGCGTAAAAAACATGCAGAAAACAGCAACTTGCACTATGCACTATGTCAATAGGTTAGTACCAAAAAATGATATAAAATGACTATAAAATGATTGTAAAACAACCAAGAATGATAATATAACAGCATGGAACAATAAAAATTTATAGATACGTTGGAGACGTATCACTCATGCCCACACCCTTTACTTTCCGCAATTAATACTTGCTCATATTGATCTATCTTGTGCTACTTGAATTCCTTAGTTGTTACTACATTTCCATATCTTTGTGATATAGTTTGTGCTTGCTAGTTTCCTTAAGTGCCTATCTTAGTTAGCATAGGTTGTTGGTGCACTTGGTTGAGCCTAGCATATTTTATGATTTGTGCTTAAAAAGTATCCATTTAGTTTAATTCCGCATTAGGATAAAGACAAATTCATAAAAGTTTTAAAACGCCTATTCACCTCCCTCTAGTCATCATCTAGATCCTTTCAACATGAATGACCCAAAATGATGGCCTATTGTGCTATCGTTCGGGAATTCGAAGGCAAGTTTGATGGGCTAGAACTGCATCCCATAAAACGAGGCGACAACATTGCAGCTGACAACTTGGCGTGAGTCGGATCATCATGAGAGCCCCGTGCCAGATGGGACCTTCCTAGGAATACTACACAGGCCCTCCATCAAGATTCAAGACCATGAAGAGGTTGCATCGAGCTCCATTGCACTCGACGTTGCAGCCCCGAGTGGCAGTTCGCCATCCGAAGCCGCACATGAAGAGGCCGTACTGGCAGTCCTCACCCAAGATTGGACCAAACCATTACTAGCCTACATGACTAAAGGCGAGATCCCGCAAGACAAAATGGAGGCCCGTCGTATCGTCTGTCGCTCCAAGCTTACACAATCATCAATGATGAACTCTACAAGCGCGACCAAGTGGGAGTTTTTCAGCGTTGCGTCACCGAAGAGAAGGGCAAACAACTGCTACAGGAAATACATGCGGGGGCTTGCGTGCATCACGCAGCCCCCAGAACAATTGCAGCGAAGGCTTTCCGCCATGGTTTCTTCTAGCCCCACACAATGTGTGACGCCTAGGAGATAATCTGGAGCTTTGGGGGTCAATGGAAGGGCTTTGAATTAACATCTTGTATGTCTGAGATAAAATTATTCTATAGATGTCTCTTGTCTCATTTGCGTTCTTCATGCCTAGAGGTATCTAGGATCATGGAGAGCGAGCCACGGAGAGGCTAAGGGCGATTGTGAAGTGCTATTTTGAACACCTGTGACATAAAGGTTTAGTACGGTAACATGGATCCTCCCTCTGGAGATTGAAGAAGTGTAGTCATTATAATCTTAATTATTGAGGCAACCCCGCGAAACGGATAAGGCCTTCGGTTGGACAATTGGCTATTGATGTACGGCGCGTGCCGGTTAAGATGTAATATTTGGACATATCCCCACTTCAGTTCGTAACAAGCACGTCTCGATGGGTGACTTCCAACGCACAAATTAAGATCATATTTGGTTTTAACACAAATATATGGTTGTAAGTATTAAGACCTCATACTTTTTGATTTTGATCTTGTCAAAGGCTGGAAATGTTCTTTAATGAAAGCTTGCTTGAGGCCCTAGCTGGTCCCGTGTGTTCAATAAGTCAGGGTCACTTCTGGGGGAAAAGGCGAGAATCGTTTCTGCTCCATTTCTGGATCACCAAAGGAAGTAATCAACTTTCACCCCAGAGCTCGAGATAAGGTGCACGTAGCACCACCATCAAAGTCACACATGTGTTGTTACCATCACTTTTTTACGATCCCAACAACTACATGCGAACTGCCACTGCGCAACTATCTCTGCATCAAGCCTTCGTCTGTAGTTTACACCCCATCTCCGAAGTTAATCACCAGATCTAGAGAGATGAACCCTCTCCGAAGACTTTTTCGGTGACCATCGTCGTCATATGGAGTGGTAGGAGGTTGTTGTAGTACAACCTACAACCACCATCATTCGATTGATCAGATCTACATCACTACCACCATTGTAGTGGATCCACAGGAGGTCGTTGTAGCCATGCTGCAGCGGAGGACAATGCACAACCACCCGCGCATCGAAGAAGCCACCCTAGTCACAGGCGCATAACAATCGTCCGTAGGTAGGCTTGGATGCGCGCCCCGAATGCTTGCGCGCTACACAAAGACACCGCAAAGCCGGAGCAGCCCACCAGGAGGGAGCCTCTCCAACTAGAAGTAGATAAAGGTTACCGGACTATCCATTTATTTACGGTTGTTATTATTTGTCAGGGTATACATTTTCAATGTTTGCTATATGTAAGTTCCGTTAAGTACATTAGAGGTACACATACTTGCTCTATACATACATGTGTAATAAAACCAGAGGTACACATACACCAAAGATACACATAACACATGCTTGCTCTATACATACATGTGTACCTCTCGTGTAGTTGACTTTACGTAGGTTGTCTGGATTTTGTTCTTGTTAGTATAAATCGTTTTTTCCACAGAAGTGGATGAGGAGAGAGGCTGGTTATTTGTGCAAGGAAGTTTTTGACATATTTGTATGGAGACTTTTGACTAACGGTTTGAAATTTTGGGAAGGGGATTTGTGACGCGCAGGGGCAGGGGCACCGACCCCATCTTTTTGGCTTTCAGTTTCAATCTTTGGCAAGGTTTGAACTGAAAGTCTAAATTAAGTTTCATCTTCATATTCATGTTTCTTGTGACAGGGGCTTTCAAATAATATCGGTTTTGAATACATTTTGATGAGTTATAAAAACTTCGTTAAGTTTCACCTACTGAGACTTGATAAGAAAAACGACGAAAATCACAAGTTTCAGAACTAAAACTTAAAACCTGTTGTGTCCTCGTGTGGAATCCAATAACTTTGGGATCACAAGGGGCAATCGTGCGGCCGGATACGGCTCGACAGGTGCTTGCCCTTGCGAATTTCTGCTAGATGAAAGCCTATTTCAACAAGTATACACTTGTATCTACAAGCTAGATTTGCGTGCTGAATTGGAAACATTATGGTCAAATGATCACTATACAATGTACTCCTATAAGATTTACGTTTTCACGGAGAGAAAAGTATGTTTTTGTCCCTCAAGTTTCCCAAAAGTATAGACTTGGTATCTCAATCTTTTTTGGTAGATATTTGGTCGTTCAAGTCTCAAAACCGGAGAAGTGGTTTAAAACCAGATTTTAAGCACGTTGATCGGGTTTGACTGGTTTTGACCATGGTGACCAGGTTTGGCCGATGAACAGTAAATTCAATAAAATAGCAAATAAAATTGAAAGATGCTTGAGTGCACTAGGTGCGCGTAAATTTTTGTGGTCAAATAACATCCGAGGAGCTATAGAAAAAGCAAATATTGATTTTCTTTTTGTGAGCCAAATTTTGTTTTGTTTGCCACGAGCTCCTCGAATGTCGGAAAACCACACAAATTTTCACGCATCTAGCGCACCCAAGCATCTTGGTTGCCACAAAATTTCAGATTTTTTTGGTTGTTTTTATTTTTTTATTTACTGTTATTCAATAAAAACAACTCAACTGGTCAAACCGGGTCAACATGGTCAAAATCTGGTTTTGGACAAAACTTATCTTATTTTGAGACTTGAAGGACCCAGTGTCTACCAAAAAATCTCGAGGGACCAACTCTATACTTTTGAGCAATTTAAGGAACAAAAACATACTCCCTCCGTCCGAAAATACTTGTCGATGAAATGGATGTATCTAGATGTGCTGTAGTTGTAGATACATCCATTTCTATCCATTTATGCGACAAGTAATTCCAGACGGATGGAGTACTTTTCTCTATCATGAATAACTGAGAATGTTCGTACCCAGCTTGTTTGGTATTGAGAAACAGTATGATGAGGCGACCTACGAGCCTCCACGGTGTTTTGAGCCTTCCAGCCGTCGGATTGCTCTAACAAACGATGTAGATCGTTCCCAGGTGACTGATGCGATGCAAGCACCGTCTCGCGGGCCGCTGCTCCGCACAACGAGCTGTTGTTCATGTTCGTAATCGGGCCATCAAACTCCCAGGCTAAGGCCGCGCTCCGGTTTCTGCCTCGGAGAAAAAAACTGGCCATTCACACGCAATAGGCCCAGGTTATCTTCCTATTTAGCGTTGCAGGCGCCGGTTTATACTGTTTTTCGCTAACCGGGCAATTCCTATTTAGCGTTGCAGGCGCCGGTTTGTACTGTTTTTCGCTAACCGGCGCCTGCTGAAGCTACTCCTGCGTCTTAGGCGGGCCGGCCCATATTAGTTTTTTTTCCTGTTTTCTAAACTCGAGATAACTCCTGTTTTCTGAACTCGAGATAACTGAAAAAAAGCGCGTGAACTAGGAATCGAACCTGATACCGCGGCGTTTCAGTAATCAGCGCATAACCAACTCGACCACTTCACCAGGTGTCATTACAAACATATTTTCATCCATTTATTTATTCTTCCTTTTCCTTTTATATTTTTTTCTCTATCCTTTTCTACTTTCTTTTCCAAATTCGTAATTGTTTTCTTCAAATAGATGAACTTCTTCTCTAAATCCGTGAACTAAATTTTTGGAAACTCTTGAACTTTTTTTTTGAATTGATGAACCTTTTTTTAAAATAGATGAACTTATTTTTCAAATTTGATGAACTTTTCTTAAAATCGATGAACTTTTTCTCAAAACGATGAACTTATTTGCAAAATCGATGAATTTTTTTCAAAGTAGGTGAACTTTTTTCAGAATCGAAGAACTTTTTCAATTTAGATGAACTTTTTCCAAATTTGATGAACTTTTCTTCAAATTTGATGAACTTATTTTTAAAATCGATGAACTTCTTTTGAATTCATGAACTGTTTTTTGAATACATGAACTTTTTTGATTTGGTAAACTTAATTTTGAATACGTGATTTTTTTTGCGTGCTCAAGAACTCTGTCTGTAATATGTGAACATATACTGAAATAATTGAAAAAAATAAATGATACAGTATATTGGGAAATAAATAGCGCGTCCATGTTTCTATTTCTTTAAATCTTTCCCGCTGTGAGTGCACGCTAGGAATTAGCTGGTGCGGTGGCTAGCCTCTCCGCTTGGAAGCGAGAGGGCGCTAGGTCGAATCCCGGTCGGGATGTTATTTTTGGCTCACGAGACCTCACGCGTGAACCCTGGCAGCAGCTCCTCCTCTATGTACAACCGCATCAACAGGATGTAGTCAGTGGCGGAGCCGCCCCCCGGCCTTTGACCAATTTCTGAAGATTTTGTTCAGGGAGACTTAGATTAAAACATTTTTAGCATTTGGCCCCCCAGACACTGATGTTTTGTGTTTCGCCCCCCAGAGTTTTTAGGCTAGCTCTGCCACTGGATGTAGTGTCATCCCCTTGTCGCTGGAAACGGAGGGCTCGGGAGGAGGAGACCAAGGTTTTGGTTACCGAATGGTGCATTTTTAGCGAGGGAGGCCGGTAAACGTGGTTACCATGGTTACCACAAAATTTCGAGCAAATTTTGAATGAATTTCAAACGAAATTTATAATTAAATTCTGAATTCGAACTTTCAAAATAGATATAGATATCGCTTGAACTTATATTTATCATAAAAGAGTTTCTTGCTCAGTGGAACGTTGTCTACACACGTGCTGTCAAGTGCTACCATACTTTACTACACATTGCGCTTTTGAATTCAAAAACTCTGAATATTTTTGCTCGAAATGCCCATTTACTGAGGGGGGACCGAAATATGCGGTAACCATGATAAATCTCGAAATTTCGAGTGCTAACCAAAACCCTGGAGGAGACTGGTGAAGGCGGGAAGGGCGCGATGGCCATCATGGAAGAAGTGGTGCGGCTGGTCCTGGTCAGGAACACATCGACGGCCGACGAGGGTTGCCCCTTCTGCTGTCCGCGTTCCCTTATAGCACAATCATGGAGTTGATCTCCAAAGCAACGGATGGCAACACGCACCACAGCCACACCATGTTTCTTTCTGTCAGGGATGGTGTCCAGGGAATGGCAGAATACTTGTCGGTAGCAGGCCTTGACCGAACTGCTCATCTTTATCGTGGGTTTCCTCTGGTTTTGCACAGCTTCGTGAATTTTGTGGAGTCCAAGAACCAGCCTGGTTCAACCGTATACCTATACAAAACTACTACCCAGCAACATGAGGTCATAGATTCTTGAGTTATACTCCCTCCGTCCAAAAATACTTGTCGAAGAAATGAATGTATCTAGACGTATTTTAGTTCTAGACACATTCATTTCTATTCATCTCTGCGACAAGTAATTCTAGACGGAGGGAGTACTAATTTGATTGCTGCATTTCCAATGTCCGACGCATTTCAGTGTCCTTACATTTCAGAAGCATAATTCTAATTTTTGTGTTGGAGACAACTAATGTCATCAATGAAAATCAAGTAAGTTTTTCTTTCCAAATACACTGCTTAAGAGTGCATGTTCCCAATTGCTACGTCCATGTTCACATTATAAATGGTATGCTTGGGTATTCATATATGTTCTTTTCTAGAGTACAGAATTCAGAATTGCTTGATCGCCTGATCGAACAGTTGGTGTTGTATGTTAGTGTATTTTTATTTATATGTCCTTAAACTCACGATTTTGTACTATGTGATGCACATAATTTTCTTGTTACCTTGATGCGAAAGTAGTTAATGATCTCTATGCCGATTGTCCTGAAACTAGAACAGTTTCCTCGCCTCTGCTCCGGTTAGTTACATTGTATTTTGCCTTAAGAAATGATTTTCCCATATTTTTAATATATCCATAGGTATTGGCGTGTTGCCAATCAGCCTTGGGACATAGCTGCAGTCCTCGGCCAAAGCAGTAACATTTATTATTATTATTATTTTGAAAAAAGGGTGAAACCCTAGCCTCTGCATCAGAACGATGCATACGGTCACCTTTATTATAAAGCAAATAAGTTCAACAAAGGTCATGAAGTCTTAAACAAACAAACGAACCACAAAAAGGCTCATGAAGAGCGAAAAGAAAAGTCACAACCGGCAGGCAGAAGCTAGATAGAAAAACTAATTGCCTACCCTATTACATGACCGCCATCCAAACCGGTTGAATATAGCCCGAGCTACCATCTCCCATCGGATAGATCTAGTAACCAAAGCAATAACATTAGTTTGCCCATTATCTTATCCTCTGCTTTGCTTATCCTCTCCCATTTGTGATGTGCTTCCTGCTGCCTTAGCTTACATCACCACCTCCTGTCAACCCTACAATTTGCTGAAGGCACACGCAGGTAGGAAATCCTTGACATTTGACATCTTTCTCCTTATATTAACCTAAATACCATATTTCAAGCTATAATTAACAGAACACATAGTTTTAGCGACTTAATTGTCAAACCACACAACTTATATGCTTTACATGTTGTGGTTTAGGTATCATGCACCCCGAGTGTGATAATTTTTGTATGTATCATGGACAAGATAAAATCTACACATGGCTTCTATCCAAAATAGTCCGATGGTTATTTTAAATTTTTTCAACTTGCGTTGCTTTCTCATTTAAATGGACGGGCGCGGCAACACGCGCCTTTCTGTTTTAGTCCTATCTGCTGAAATTTAGTCTATTCTGGGACAGCCGAATAACTATTTCAGAAATTCCTAAATAAATCCTAGAGGCTCACTTAGCCCGTTTGTGCAAGGCAAGGGATACTACTAAAGTTTTAGTCCCATATTGCTAGTTTAGTGGGAGTTGGACCTCCTTATAAGGGAGGTTCTTTCCCCACTTGTATGAGCATGAGAACAAGAGGGACATCCACGCGCGCTCCTCCTCTGCCGCCCGCCTCGTCATGACGCGCCGCGGGTTGCGGGTTGCGGGAATGAGCCGAGCCGATGTAAATTTTTGCCACGCACTACGGGTATACTAAAGGTCACGCGAAAGCTGAAACGTTTTGCTGTAGTGGAGATTGAATACGAACGGTGCACCTCTTCGCCTGCTGCCTGTTTGTTTCGTCTCCCTCGTTCTCTTCAGCTCCCAGCGCAGTCTCTCGCCTCCTTCTCTTGCGCCTATAAAAGGGAGGTCGCTCCTCTCAGAGAGACGCACCAAAATCTCTTCCTCCTCTCACCACAAGTTCCTGAGCACTACGCTACTGCTACGTTCTTCCCCATCCCGGCTTGCGGTGTGCACAGCAGGTCGGTACAGTAGGCCTCCGAAACCGCACCTTTTGAGTCCTGTACGGGAGAAGGGTGATAAGGTTTTTGGGGAGCGCTCTGCGCGACTGCTGACTTCTTCATCACGGACGCCCCGGACTCCGACGACTACTTCCCCGACGTCGACAACCTTGACGACATGGAGGACACCGACCCCAAGTCCAGTTCCTCTGCTCCGGCTGCTGTCTAGTACGTGTTCTTATCTTTCCTGTTAGAAGTCCTGTAACTGTTCCTTCTTCTAGTGTTTGCCCTAGACATGTTAGGCTCTACTTCATATATGCATCTTGATCTACTGTCTGCTCTAGAGATGATTGGTTCTAACTCATATATGCAGATATTATTTACCTTCTCTTTTTCAAATTGTATGCCTTGTTTTATCACTGCTATACTAGTCATGCTTTATCTAGTATTTCTATTAATAAAATCATTCGGTAAATTGCTCATATTTCCAACAATCCAAAAACCTTATTATAGGCAATTTACCCCAAGTGGTTTTGCTGCTTCCATGAGACCTCCTATGTTTGAGGGTATCCACTATAAGAGGTGGCGCGTGAGAGCAGTCTTATGGTTTCAAACCATGAGTTGCTATGATGCCACTCTTGGCAGACCTGAAGGAGAACTTGATGGTCAACAGGCACAAGCTTTTCAGAAAATGGATACTCTGTTTAAGGCTGCTTTCTTGAGTGTTCTTGGTGAGAATGTAGTTGATACTTATGCGTCAATTGACAATGGAAAAGATATGTGGGACGCACTCGAGGCCAAGTTTGGGGTCTCGGATGCCGGCACTGAGCTGCCATCATGGAACAATTCTACGATTACAGGATGACTGAAGAGCGCTCCGTGGTTGAGCAGGCTCATGAGATACAGCCATTTGAGAACTTGAGCACTTCAATTGCATGCTACCAGACAAGTTTGTTGCCGGGGGTATCATCACTAAGCTTCCTCCTTCATGAAGGAACTTTGCTACCTTACTGAAGCATAAGAGATAGGAGTTTTCTGTTTCGGATCTCATTGGTACTCTTGATGTGGAAGAAAAGGCAAGAGCCAATGACACACGTGCTCGAGGTATTGAGGGAGGATCTAGTGCCAATCTGGTACAGAAGAAAAACTTCCAGTCCCACAAGTTCAAGAACAAGGGCAAGCTTGATGGTAAAGCAAAGTTTGATGGGAAGAACAAGGCTGTACAACACACGAACTTCAATAAGAAGAGTGACAAGAAGAAAGGTGCTTGCCATGTGTGTGGAGATCCTGATCATTGGGCTCCTAGTTGTCCTAATCGCTATGACAAGCGTCATCCTGGGAAAGGCGGCAAGACCGCTAATATTGTCATTGGAGACACTGACATGAAGGATGCTGGGTATGGTATATTTCTCACTATTCTTTCAGTATGTCATTCTCCTGATTGGTTAATTGACACGGGTGCTAATGTGCATGTATGCGGTGATATTTCCATGTTTTTGTCTTATCAGACCGCAGGGACTTCAACCGTGCTAATGGGCAACGGTTCAAGTGCTTCTGTTCGTGGTGTTGGCACGGTCGATCTGAAGTTTACTTCGGGGAAGATCGTGCGGCTGAAGAACGTGCATTATGTCCCCTCCGTCAATAAAAATCTTGTTAGCGGATCTCTTCTGTGTAGAGATGGCTATAAGCTTGTCTTTGAGTCGAATAAATTTGTAATATCCAAGTATGGAACCTTTGTTGGTAAAGGCTATGAGTCAGGAGGCTTGTTTCGTTTATCCTTATCAGACGTTTGCAATAAAGTTGTTAATCATATTTGCAACAATAGTGAATCAAATGTGTGGCATTCGCGTCTTTGTCATGTTAACTTTGGTTGCATGTCGCGACTAGCGAAGTTGAACTTAATCCCTAGTTTCACCACTGTCAAGGGATCTAAGTGTCAAGTGTGTGTGCAAGCTAAGCAACCTCCTAAGTCTCACGTGACTGCGGAGACGAGAAATCTTGCACCACTAGAACTTATACATTCAGATCTATGTGAAATGAATGGTGTTTTGACAAAAGGTGGAAATAAATATTTCATAATGTTAATTGACGACTCCACTAGATACTGCCGTGTGTATCTTCTGAAATCTAAGGATGAGGCTTTGAACTTTTTCAAGATCTATAAAGCTGAAGTGGAAAACCAACTTGATCGAAAAATCAAGAGGCTTAGGTTCGACCGTGGTGGAGAGTATTTTTCCAATGAATTTAATGCTTTTTGTGCGGAACATGGTATAATCCATGAGAGGACGCCTCCCTACTCACCTCAGTCAAATGGGGTGGCCGAAAGAAAGAATCGTACTCTAACTGATTTGGTTAACGCCATGTTAGACACATCGGGTCTCTCCAAGGCATGGTGGGGGGAGGCGATATTGACAGCATGTCATGTCCTAAATCGAGTACCCACAAAGAACAAAGAGATAACTCCATTCGAGGAATGGGAGAAGGAAATGTTAAAACTCTCTTATCTGCGAACATGGGGTTGTTTGGCGAAAGTCAATGTTCCAATTCCAAAGAAGCGGAAGCTTGGACCAAAGACTGTGGATTGTGTTTTCCTGGGATATGCTTTTCATAGCATTGGCTATAGATTCTTGGTTGTAAAATCTGAGGTATCTGACATGCATGTCGGTACGAATTTCTTTGAAGATATCTTTCCCATGAAGGATATGGCTAGCTCATATAATCAGGAGATGCCTAGTTCATCGAATCAGGAACCAGTTACAATTAGCGAACCTGCCATTTCGATGGAACACTTTGAAAGTCCTGTGGAGGAGAACAATGAAGTTTCTACTAGGAGCAAGAGATAGAGGACAACAAAGTCCTTTGGTGATGATTTTCTTATGTATCTCATAGATGATACTCCCAGTTCTATTTCGGAGGCCTATGCATCGGAAGATGCTGACTACTGGAAGGAAGCGGTTCGTAGCGAGATGGATTCCATCTTGCCGAATGAAACTTGAGAGATAACTGATCGTCCTTATGGGTGCAAACCTATAGGATGCAAATGGGTATTCAAGAAGAAGCTTAGGCCTGATGGTACTATTGAAAAGTACAAGACTCGGCTCGTGGCTAAGGGTTATACCCAAAAGGAAGGTGAAGACTTCTTTGATACTTACTCATCTGTGGCTCGACTGACCACTATTCGAGTTCTACTTTCACTAGCTGCCTCACATGGTCTTCTCGTTCATCAAATGGATGTTAAGACTGCTTTCCTAAATGGAGAGTTGGATGAGGAAGTTTATATGGAACAACCAGATGGGTTTGTAATAGATGGTCAGGAAGGGAAAGTGTGCAAGTTGTTGAAGTCTTTGTATGGACTCAAGCAAGCACCCAAACAGTGGCATGAGAAGTTCAAAAGAACTTTAACAGCTGCAGGCTTTGTTGTGAACGAAGCTGACAAATGTGTGTACTATCGCCATGGTGGGGCGAGGGAGTTATGCTTTGCTTGTATGTTGATGACATACTGATTTTCAAAACAAATCTGAATGTTATTAAGGAGGTCAAGGATTTCCTATCTCGCTGTTTTGAGATGAAGGATTTAGGAGCGGCTGATGTCATTCTGAACATCAAGTTGTTGAGAGATGATGATGGTGGGATTACATTGCTTCAATCTCACTATGTGGAAAAGATCTTGAGTCGCTTTGGCTATAGTGACTGCAAGCCCTCTCCAACACCATATGATGCTAGCATGCTGCTTCGAAAGAATCGAAGAATTGCTAGAGATCAATTGAAGTATTCTCATATTATTGGCTCGCTTATGTACTTAGCCAGTGCTACAAGACCTGGCATCTCTTTTGCTGTTAGCAAACTGAGTCGTTTGTCTCAAAACCAGGAGATGTGCATTGGAAAGCTTTAGAGAGAGTTTTGCGTTATTTGAAAGGCACTACGAATTATGGAATTCACTACACCGGGCACCCAAAGGTGCTTGAAGGGTATAGTGACTCAAACTGAATCTCAGATACTGATGAGATAAAGGCCACGAGTGGATATGTATTTACTCATGGAGGTGGTGCTGTTTCTTCGAAGTCTTGCAAGCAGACCATCTTAACGAGGTCAACAATGGAAGTAGAACTCACAACACTAAATACAGCTACGATCGAAGCAGATTGGCTTCGCCGGCTCTTGAATGACTTGCCGGTTGTTGAGAAACATGTACCGGGTATCCTTATGAACCGCGACAATCAAACTGTGATCACGAAGGTGAACAACTCAAAGGATAACATGAAGTCATCAAGACATGTTCAGAGAAGGTTAAAGTCTGTCAGAAAAATGAAAAACTCCGGAGTTATTGCATTGGATTATATCCAAACGTCTAAAAATCTGGCAGATCCTTTTACTAAGGGTCTATCACGTAATGTGATAGATAATGCATCAAGGGAGATGGGTATGAGACCCACAATATGAGTTGTTCACAGTGGTAACCTATTCTTTGTGATCGGAGATCCCGTGAATTAGATGTGGAAGACAAGCTGTTGGTCAACTGGGAGGAGAATACCCTTACTATTAAAAATACCACTCCATGAAGATGCAATACTCTCCTAATCTGCATGGCAGGTTGATGTATATCTTAATGTGTTCTAAGTGGCTCTTTGAAGCAGAGATGTTGTCCTGCAGAACATTTTTTGAAGAACGCACCTATATGAGTCTGATTGTTAAATGTCGCAATCTATGAAAGTAGGGTTCTCTCTAGTAAACTCATGAAAGGTCTCGGAGTATGACGCATAAGCTCCACCCGCGGGGAAGATCCACGGTAGCCACGTACCGGTCAAGGTTTTATGTGAAGCTAGATTTGCAGAAAACTTGCAGTTCAAGGCTCAGTCCACTGTTCAAGTTGCTTACTAGTGTAGCATAGAGTTCTAGGTGGAAGTTCAACTTAACAGTCTCCACTGCAGTACCGGTATATAAAACAGTGTTTTGGAACCAAAGGCAAATTTTGTGTGCCTCTTGGATCTGGTGGGGGATTGCTGGAATTTAGTCTATTCTGGGACAGCCCAATAACTATTTCAGAAATTCCTAAATAAATCCTAGAGGCCCACTTAGCCCATTTATGCAAGGCAAGGGATACTACTAAAGTTTAGTCCCACATTGCTAGTTTAGTGGGAGTTGGACCTCCTTATAAGGGAGGTTCTTTCCCCACTTGTATGAGCATGAAAACAAGATGGACATCCACGCGCGCTCCTCCTCCGTCACCCGCCACGCCACGCCTCATCACGACGCGCCGCGGGTTGTGGGAATGAGATGAGCCGATGTAAATTTTTGCCACGCACTACGGGTATACTAAAGGTCACGCGAAAGCTGAAACGTTTTGCTGTAGTGGAGATTGAATACGAACGGCGCACCTCTTCGCCTGCTACCTGTTCGTTTCGTCTCCCTCGTTCTCTTCAGCTCCCAGCGCAGTCTCTCGCCTCCTTCTCTTGCGCCTATAAAAGGGAGGTCGCTCCTCTCAGAGAGACGCACCAGAATCTCTTCCTCCTCTCGCCACAAGTTCCTGAGCACTGCGCTGCTGCTACGTTCTTCTCCATCCCAATTTACGGCGTGCACCACAGGTCGGGACAGTAGGCCTCCGAAACCGCACCTTTTGAGTCTTGTACGGGAGAAGGGTGATAAGGTTTTTGGGGAGCGCTCTGCGCGACTACTGACTTCTTCGTCACGGACGCCCCGGACTCCGACGACTACTTCCCCGACGGCGACTACTTCCCCGACGTCGACAACCTCCTCGACAACATGGAGGGCACCGGCCCCAAGTCCAGTGCCTCTGCTCCGGCTGCTGTCCAGTACGTGTGCTTATCTTTCCTGTTAGAAGTCCTGCAACAGTTCCTTCTTCTAGTGTTTGCCCTAGACATGTTAGGCTCTATTTCATATATGCATCTTGATCTACTGTGTGCTCTAGAGATGATTGGTTCTAGCTCATATATGCAGATATTATTTACCTTCTCTTTTTCAAATTGCATGCCTTGTTTTATCACTGCTATACTAGTCATGCTTTATCTAGTACTATTTTTGTTAATAAAATCATTCGGTAAATTGCTCATATTTCCAACGCTATCTATATTGTTGAACACCTTCTCTTGCAGTGTTCGCATCCGACTTCAGGCTTTGGAACGAGAAATGAAGTTGAGAATAAGATACGGAGCAATATTCATTCCGCTCCTTTTCGCCGGTAGCTATTTCATTTTCATTTTTCACCACGAGCTGGTTGCTCGAGGCCGAAATACTCTAGGGAGACGCGGGACCATATGCGACTCGGGCGAAGACGGTCGAACCCCAGTCCCCCGCACGCGCCGGCCTTGAGCCCTCCCTGAAGGCCCGAACCACCTCCGCCCCCCAGCGACCGGAGCCCAGCGGCCGGCGATCACCGGCGAGGTGCTCTGCTCCCACCGGTTGCTCCCCCTCTAACCCTCTCCTCCCCTCCCCTCCCCTCCCCTCCCCCATTAGCGTGCGCCCATCCTTCTCCCGCACGACCAGGGAGGCCGGCACCCCTAACCTCCTCCCGAACCTGCAGGCCGCAGGCGACCGGCGACCAGGGGCTGGAGTCTGCGCCTTGCTTCTCCCCCGAATCCACTCTCCCTCGCCTAGAGTTCGCGCCAGTTGCTCCAACCCGAGGTATGGAAACCAAATTCTTCGATTCCTACATTGAGGGATAATGACTGGGATTTGTGACTGTTCCTACATTGATGGATAATGACTTGGATTTGTGACTATGAGGATAATGTGTATGCATACCTTCATATTATTGTTCACAACATTTGTGCATCGAACCATGAACTGTCAAGTGCTGCTAGTCTATTTTAGTTGTAAGCATACACCTCCTGTTCTTTCAAACCTGAAACCGACCTCTCCTGTATGGATTGTAGACGGCAAAGCTTAAGTTACTGTCAGCATTTACATTCTTCTGCACTTTTACTGTTCTTTGCAATTCATAGCATGTTTTCTGCATTTTCCAAAATGCACTGTAGATGGACAAGGAGAGGTTCAGGAAAAGAAGGTTGATGCTCATAAAGGCCGCTGCATCCGTGTCTTCGTGTATGGTCATGTTGTATGTCCGGCCCAGACTACAGAGAAAGAAAGAGAGTATTTCCTATGGGCCAATCGAGGCAAGAGACAAGGGATTGCCTTTCTAAATAATCAGATTTACAGGGATGATATAACTTGTCTGACAACGCTGAGGCTTACGAGGGCTTCTTTCTTCGGGTTGTGCCAAGTTTTGAGGAAACGCTCTTTGCTCCGTGACACTGTTCATATATGTATTGAGGAGCAAGTCGCCATGTTCTTGATCACAGTAGGACACAACCTTCGGAATAGGGTTGTAAGTGCTATTTTTAATAGGTCAGGTGAACCAGTTAGTCGCTATTTTGGACTAGTCCTCCATGCTATAGTTCAGCTAAGGGATGAGTTTATTAGGCCACCATCATTGGAGACCCCAACCAGAATTGCTGGCGACCCAAGATGAGACCCATACTTCAAGGTATGACCATGCACAGCTATATTTTTTTAGCGTAGAAACTGTTTACTTATTAAATTTTTTGGGCGGTTCTGATAATGTAGGATTGTATTGGAGCCATTGATTGTACACAGATACAGGCTTCTTCCTGTAAGAACGTGGAGACTGCCTTCCGTGGTAAGAAGTTAGTTGCAAGCCAAAATGTGATGGCAGCAATTGATTTTGACCTTCGTTTCACACATGTGCTGGCTCGTTGGGAGGGATCTGCACATGACGATGCTGTTTTAGTGGATGCGATAGAGTGTGAGAATGGCCCATGTGTTCCTCAAGGTAATAAATTTGTTCTATCATGATGTATCCACATAGAGTTAATACTACTTATTACACAATACCACCTTAGCTGCTGATATGTATTCCTAACATGTAGGTAAATTCTACCTAGTGGAAGCCGGATATGGAGCCAAACCTGGAATTTTGCCACCTTTCCACGACATGAGATATCACTTGACTGAATGGGGGAACAATCATGTGCGAGATGCAAGGGAATTGTTCAATCTTAGACACTCATCTCTACGAGTACCTGTAGAACGTGCATTCTCATCACTCAAACGAAGATTTAAAGTTCTTGATGATGCAAATCCATTCTTTCCCTCCGCTACTCAAGTGGATGTTGTGATAGCTTGCGTCATCCTCCACAACTGGGTTCTTTCCCAAGGCACTGATTGTTTCATTATACCGGAGATTAATTGGAAACCCAAACCCCCTAGTTCTCAGATAGAGCATACCCATGACGATAGACACATGGTTGAGTTCAGACAAGCCCTTACTGACAAAATGTGGGAAGACCATCAAAACTATCATCGCAATGATGCTGACTTCTTGAACACTCCAACTTACTATCACGAGATGGCCACTATCTTCAGTGATGGTGTGGCTCCTGATGTATACGCTAAGAGTGTGGATGAGCTTCTTGCTGCAGATGTGGCCGGGAATGAAATTGTTACTGGAGGAAATGACACTTTTGCTGCCAGTGTTGAAGAGTTTACACTGCCTTTTCCTATTCCCGACTGGGGGAAGAATGGTGATTCCTCTAGCAGTAAAGCATCGAAAAGGGCCAAGGTAAACAATGATGACGAGTTGATGCATTTGATGACCAGCCTTGATAACCTTGCCAAAGCTATAGAGAAATCTGAATGCGTAGATACAGATGTCCCTGACGATCTTTGGGGTAACCTGATGAATCTCCCTGGATTTGAAGAGGCGCATCTTACCCATTACTATGCTCATCTAGTTGAGAATCCTGCAATTGCTAGAGCATTCAACAAACTTAGCATGTCCAACAAAATGACATGGATAGCTAGATATATCGAGAACCACTTTTTTGAGTAGAATAGAACCTACCTTTATATTTGAACTATGTGGTAACACTGCCTTTTGTTGCCAATAGAGACAACCACTATGTGGTATGGCCGTGCTGTGTCCATGTGTGTTCTGTATCAGGCTATGCTATCTCTATGTTTGTTGTGCTACAACGGAACTAGGACTGACACTGACCTTGTAAATATTTCATGCGCACACGCCAGGCAGCCTCCGGCTCGTTGGAAATTACCCTTGCTGTATATCCTATTGGTTGGTCTGAATTTCAGCATATAGGACAGATAATGATGCTGTGAACTGAATTTTCAGTGCATAGTCAGATAAATTGTCGTTAGTGTTTGTTTATGCATACGCCTGAATTTTTTGTGCTGATGTAAGCTGTTTCTTTACAGTGTTCTCATGGGTGCTGATTTACTCTGAATCTTCAGTGTATCTACGACAGCCGTGTTTACTCTGAAGCATAGAGTAGTTTCTTGCCTCACATTCCCTGTGTCCAAGAAATTATTTAATTGTGTGTGATCTCCCTCTACTTATTATTTTTCAGTATGCACTGATGCATTCCTACTTGTTTGTGCTCTGAAATTAGCCAGCAAAGAATCAAACATGACCATCAAAACTATCACCGCAAAGAAGTTACCACCACGCCAAGCACAAGCATATACAGGATTGTATATCCACGTCTGTGCAGTGCGTACACGACACGATCAGCATCGAGCAAAACCCGATCCAAAAACCTCCAATATAGAGCCAAGAAACAGCTCAAAATGCTAATTTTATTAAGTTCATATACCCGAGCAACAGATAATACAAATGTGGGCGCCTTTAAAGGCATAGGAACAAATCGTTGCTGCAGAAAAGTACTTTGGGGCGAACATCACAGGGCCAACGCTTACACACACGTTACAGCAGATATCTGCTGTAATCACGCATGCACAGCATGGCTAAGCGTACAGCTCAGTGATGGCCATAAACCCCAAAACAGGCCTTGTCTTGTGGTGGCTGAACCCCACGTCCATGAAAATCTTGCGCCACTCGTGCTCGTCACGCTCCTTGCCTGCCGTGATCACCATCATCAGCAGATCAAACGAGACCTGGGCTTCCAGCATGGCTTTCAGAGGAGATCCGACCACTATATCAACGATTATCACTTTCCCGCCTGATTTGGGGATCGCCTTCTTGCACTGCGTCAAGATCTTCACGCAGTCCTCGTCGTTCCAGTCATGCATGATGTACTGTAATATGAACATTCGAATTAATTAGCATAGAGCAATTGTTCACCTCAAAACAAGATCTGTATTCATGGCAAAATAAAATTGTACCTTGAGGAACACCGCATCGGTCGTCGGAATGGAGCTCATCATGTCGCCTGAGATGTACTCGACCACGCCGTCGGGCGGGATGGAATTGACCACGTTGGGGAGGTCGAGCACGGAGCACTTGACGTGCGGGAAGGCCCTCGCGATGGCCCTCGCCGCGGAGCCGGTCCCGCCGCCGACGTCGACCAGCGAGGTCACCCCCTCGAACACGTCCCCGTAGTTGCTGATGACGAAGTCCATCGCGAGCTGGGTGTCGGACCCCATGCCCGCGTTGAAGACCTGGTTCATCTTCGGGTCACGCTCCATGACGCCCCACAGGTCTGCGCCGTGCGCCATCCTGAACGGCATCGCCACCGCCGCCGCGCCGTCGTCGCTCATGAACCACTCCGGCAGGTGCATGGCCGCTCTCACGTGGTACCTGGTTGTCTGGGAGAGCACGAACGGCGAGAGGCTCCCGCACGACCCGTTGGCGCCGGCGTCGTCCACCAGCAGGCGGGACACCGGCGTGAGGCCGTAGACGGCGCCCCCCTCCTCCCCATCCGCGCACTCCCCTGCAGCGGGTGCGTTGACAGTAAAGATACCGAACGCGGCGAGAAACCTCATGAGGCGAGGCAGGTGCGCCTTCTTGCTCTCCGGGACAGAAATGGCGTCGAGCAAGTCCGGCAGCGTGGCGGCGCCGCCGCATCGGTGGATGGCGTTTGGGAGACCGAGCTTGATGGCGCACTCGAGCGCCATGGATTTGAGGTAGCCGAAGGTGAGGTCCCAGAGCTCGGCGTGCGCCTGCAGAAGCTCCTCGTTGGAGAAGGTCGCCATGGGCACAGTCTACTGGTGGTGGTTTTCAATGAGCCAGGATTTGAAGATAGGGGGGGCGAAATATATAACTATCACACACTTATTATATATATCGTCTCATATAAAATCGCATCGTATATTTTGTAATGGCACAAGCAATAATAATTTATGTATGAGAAAATAACGCTTTTCTTGCAATTGTTGCTGTAAATGTAGCTCTAGGATTACCTACATAATCATACGATTAGCAAGTTGAATTTGGATCTTCTGTGCAAAGCGTTCTAATTGCAAGGGAAAGGTTTGAAAAGTGCAATGTGTTATCTTCTTCCAATCTATCACCAAGTAATCACATGTAACTACATATATGCTACTACGTAAAACATTAGGGATTGCCCTATCAGACCATATCAGTAATATGTTAATGTAAAAAAATCTACGTTTATACCTCAAAAAATGGTCCATTGCTGCCATGCATGGAAGATGGCGCGTGCTTATGGCAAGCCGGCAACAGAGATCAACATAGGCCACCATAGCGTCACCATTTGCTCGAGTTTGGATGCAGAGGAGATACAACGATCGCAAATAATGTGCTTCCTGGTGGTGGCTGATAGCCACAAGGGGGCGGCGGCGGCGGCGGCGGCGGCGGCGATTGGCGATATTAGGAATCTTAGACAAGATCGAGTGAGCTAATTGGTAATGCATGTAATTCTACAATTACACCTTCTACGGTTTGAAAGACGACCTAATATAATTCTAAAAATAAATACTAACCTTCTTTCGCGTTTGGTTGCTCATCCATGCGCCCGGCCGGCAAGATTATATTGTTGGATCGACAACGACGCTTTCCTGTCCTCTTCTCTTCTCGGAGAGATTCGTTAGAAGATCCAGCAGATGGCCGGCCGCAGGCTCATCGCAGGAGCAGTTTTTTTAGCAGATTGGAAACCAAGCGATTAGGTCTAGAGGAGACCTGAACGGCTGAACCAGACGTGCTACTTCCTAGCGTGGCTCGACCATCGTGGGCTACTTTTCATTTTTCTATTCCTGGGATTTTGGCCTTTAGCCTGCAATCGCATGCGACAAAAAGTACATGGGCTGGCATAGGGGGGGCGAAGTAGGTCACGGACAGTTGCCTAGCGAGAAAAATTAGCAACTAACTGATCGCTATCAAGGTGACAGGCGATCGTTAGGGGGGGTCTCGCCCCCCCTCGTCCCCCCTTGAATCCGTCCCTGGTAGGTAGTACTCCCTCCGTTCCTAAATATAAGTCTTTGCAGAGATTTCATTATGAACTACATACGAAGCAAAACGAGCGAATCTACACTCTAAATGCATCTATATACATTTGTATGTGGTTCATAGTGAAATTTTTACAAAGACTTATATTTAGGAACGGAGGAAGTACATCCTTGTGTGATCTGGCTTGATATATAGGCTCCCCTGCACACACTCACATGAATCAGGAGGCTCGAGGTCCCCAGGGAGACGCATGCAGTGCACCACTACCTAGTGTGCCACCTGTCACCATGCAGCGTTCCAGTAGCTGCTATGCCACGTGGACAGATAATGACAGCATTTGGAGAAATAGAGCACTGTCACTCTGTGAGCCACCCATTGACCGGCCATTGTGTGTGTGGGTAACGTGGTCGAGGCCTTAGGCCCATGGTTGCTTTTTGAAGTTAAGTTAAGAGTTACGGCCCACTTTGATTTGCAAGAAGCAGAAAAAAAATGCGATCATACAAGACCCAAAAATAGATACGGTAATCTCAAGCAACTAGCCAAAGGTTAGGGAGCTCCTAAGTGGCCGAAATCACTAATTAAGGAGTACTCTTTGCAAAGAACATTTCACTTTTCCAGGTCGTGACAAGTGGCGCACATGTAGCGCGCCACTTGTCGCAACCTGGAAATTTTCTTTTTTTTCTTTTTTTAAACCAGACATAACCCCTTTCCATTACTGCGACATAACAGAAATACAACCAGGTCCACAGAATGAGGCAGGAGAGGGGAGAGCGAGTTCAAGTACTGCCGGGAAACCTACTATGAGCACTCGCCATCGAGATAACCCATTGTAGAACGAAAACCCGGCAACACCAAATAAGTATGTAATTCAGACGGGGCTACCCCCAGACTGCTCACAAACGAGCACCAAAAGATAGTCCCACGCAGGGGAAGACTCCAAGGATGAACATAAAACTCAAAAGACAATTATTCCACCTGAAGAAAGACACCCCTGAAGACGCATCTTTACTCCTCGTTCATTTCTCCGTCGAGTTTCTTAGTCTTTGGTTGCATCACAGATGCGCATCATCCTCGATGCACTGTTCTTTAACATGTCTACTCCTGCTCGCAGATCCACCGCATCCTCCTGCTTCAACAAACCTGCCCAATAACAGAGAAAAGCGCACATAGAGAAACAACATTCAAAAGGCGTTTTCAACTGCTTAGATTCGAACGTAGCACTATTGCGACAGGTCCAGATAGCCCAGCAAAGCGCAACTATGCCAACTGTGTAAAAGATTTCCCCATTCGGGAAGTATACATAACACCAAGAATAAGCCTGCCACAAGCTGTTCGGACACAAATCAGTGCCGAGCATGCAAGCAATAACTCTCCAGGTCACCTTAACTACAGGACAGGTAAAAAAGAGATGTTGGGAAGTTTCACGCTCCCCACAGAATGAACACTTCGGGTTCCCTTTCCACCCCCTTTTTTTCATCACATCTCGAGTAAGAATAGAATCCTGGAACAACTGCCACATAAAGATTTTGATCTTTAGAGGAATGCCAGCTTTCCAAACCCACCCAAAATTGCACCCTGCGATGTTTCTTTCCAGGAAGGAATACACCGATTTAGTCGTAAAGACCGTTTTGGGACCCAGGGCCCATTTAATGACATCGGACTCATCAGAAATACAACTTTTCCTGGTGACGTCGACCATCTGCTGCCATTGTTCTTTAAGCTCATTGCTTAATCTCCTCCTAAAGAAGGATATAGGGTCTGCCTCCATACAGTTTTTCACAGTGCACTCAGGAGAGTTGCAAATCGAGAATAATCGAGGGAACTGATCCTTAAAAGGTTTCTGATCACCGATAGGATTGACCCACAGCCTAGCAATGTTCCCCGATTGTACAATAACTTTTCTCCCAGCCATGAAGAGGTCTTTCACCTTCATTATGGCTTTCCAACAAGGCAAATCACTCATCTTCATCTTAACAGATGCTATCGTAGCCCTACCAAAGTATTTGGCTTTGATTATCTCTTGCCAAAGCCCATTTTTAGTCTCCAATTTCCACCACCATTTAGTAAGAAGGCTCAAGTTTTGTTTATGCAAATCTTTCACCCCCAATCCACCTTTCTCCTTCGATCTGCATATACGAGCTCATCGCACTAAGTAATAGCGCTTTCTATTTTTAGATACCTGCCAGAAAAATCTCCTCGTATGTTTATTCAATCTGTCTATAATGGTTTTAGACAGAAGGAACATAGATATGTAATAGTAAGCAATACTGGATATATTAGCATTCAGCAACGTCAATCTCCCTCCTGATGACTGATACGTCTCCGTCGTATCTATAATTTTTGATTGTTCCATGCCAATATTCTACAACTTTCATATACTTTTGGCAACTTTTTATACTATTTTTTGGGACTAACATATTGATCCAGTGCCCAGTGCCAGTTCATGTCTGTTGCATGTTTTATGTTTCGCAGAAACCCCATATCAAACGGAGTCCAAACGGGATAAAAACGGACGGAGAATTATTTTGGAATATTTGTGATTTTTGGGAGGAAGAATCAACGCGAGACGATGCCTGAGGTGGCCACGAGATAGGGGCCCACTCCCACTTAAAGTGGGCGCGCCCCCCCACTCTCGTGGGCCACCCGTAAGGCGGTTGATGCCCTTCTTTGGCCGCAAGAAAGCTAATTTTTGGAAAACGATCTGGGCGAAGGTTTCAATCGAATCGGAGTTACGGATCTCCAGATATAAAGGAAACGGTGCCAGGGCAGAATTCCAGAACGCAGAAACAGAGAGATAGATCCAATCTCGGAGGGGCTCTCGCCCCTCCCAAGCCATGGGAGCCAAGGACCAGAGGGGAGACCCTTCTCCCATCTAGGGAGGAGGTCAAGGAAGAAGAAGAAGGGGGGCTCTCTCCCCCTTGCTTCCGGTGGTGCCGGAGCGCTGCCGGGGGCCATCATCGTCACCGCGATCTTCACCAACAACTTCACCGCCTTCATCACCAACTCTTCCTCCCTCTATGCAGCGGTGTAACCTCTCTCTTACCCGCTGTAATCTCTACTCAAACATGGTGCTCAATGATAACCCACAAGTGTAGGGGATCGCAACAGCTTTCGAGGGTAAAGTATTCAACCCAAATTTATTGATTCGACACAAGGGGAGCCAAAGAATATTCTTCAGTATTAGCAGTTGAGTTGTCAATTCAACCACACCTGGATAACTTAGTATCTGCAGCAAAGTATTTAGTAGCAAAAGTGGTATGATAATAAAGGTAACGGTAGCAAAAGTAAAGATAAATGTTTTTGGGTTTTTGTAGTAGTTGTAACAGTAGCAACGGAAAAGTAAATAAGCGAAGAACAATATATGAAAAGCTCGTAGGCAATGGATCAGTGATGGATAATTATGCCGGATGCGATTCCTCATGTAATAGCTATAACATAGGGTGACACAGAACTAGCTCCAATTCATCAATGTAATGTAGGCATGTATTCCGTAAATAGTCATACATGCTTCTGGAAAAGAACTTGCATGACATCTTTTGTCCTATCCTCCCGTGGCAGCGGGGTCCTAGCGGAAACTAAGGGATATTAAGGCCTCCTTTTAATAGAGAACCGGAACAAAGCATTAGCACATAGTGAATACATGAACTCCTCAAACTACGGTCATCACCAAGAAGTATCCCGATTATTGTCACTTCGGGGTTGTCGCATCATAACACATAATAGGTGACAATAGACTTGCAAGATAGGATCAAGAACACACATATATTCATGAAAACATAATAGGTTCAGATCTGAAATCATGGCACTCGGGCCCTAGTGACAAGCATTAAGCATAGCAAAGTCATAGCAACATCAATCTTAGAACATAGTGGATACTAGGGATCAAACCCTAACAAAACTAACTTGATTACATGGTAAATCTCATCCAACCCATCACCGTCCAGCAAGCCTACGATGGAATTACTCACGCACGGCGGTGAGCATCATGAAATTGGTGATGGAGGATGGTTGATGATGACGACGACGACGAATCCCCCTCTCCGGAGCCCCGAACGGACTCCAGATCAGCCCTCCCGAGAGAGATTAGGGCTTGGCGGCGGCTCCGTGTTGTAAAATGCGATGAAACTTTCTCTCTGATTTTTTCTCCCTGAACGTGAATATATGGAGTTGGAGTTGAGGTCGGTGGAGGTCCAGGGGGCCCACGAGATAGGAGGCCGCGCCCTAGGGGGCGCCTCCTGTCTCGTGGACAGCCTGTGGGCCCCCTGGTCTTGATTCTTTCGCAAAAAATTCTTATTAATTCCAAAAAGTGCCTCCGTGGATTTTCAGGACATTCCGAGAACTTTTCTTTTCTACACATAAAACAACATCATGGCAGTTCTGCTAAAAACAGCGTCAGTCCGGGTTAGTTTCATTCAAATCATGCAAGTTAGAGTCCAAAACAAGGGCAAAAGTGTTTGGAAAAGTAGATACTTTGGAGACGTATCACTCAACGCTATAAATTATTTCCCAATGATGTATGGCTATCTTATGATGTTTGAGTAGATCCGTTTTGTCCTATGGGTTAATTGATGATCGTGATTGGTTTGAGTTGCATGTTTTATTATTGGTGCTGTCCTATGGTGCTCTCCGTGTCGCGCAAGCGTGAGGGATCCCCGCTGTAGGGTTTTCAATATGTTTATATTTGCTTATGGTGGGTGGCGTGAGTGAACAGAAGCACAGACCCGAGTAAGTAGGTTGTTTGTGTATGGGATAAAGGGGACTTGATACTTTAATGCTATGGTTGGGTTTTACCTTAATGAATCTTTAGTAGTTGCGGATGCTTGCTAGAGTTCCAATCATAAGTGCATATGATCCAAGTAGAGAAAGTATGTTAGCTTATGCCTCTCCCTCTAATAGAATTGCAACAGT
The DNA here is from genome assembly GCA_963921465.1 of Triticum timopheevii. Classification (NCBI taxonomy): domain Eukaryota; kingdom Viridiplantae; phylum Streptophyta; class Magnoliopsida; order Poales; family Poaceae; genus Triticum; species Triticum timopheevii. Next base: position 131,790,582 of record OY997266.1, read on the forward strand.
GATTACCGGTCTAGTTATCGATTACCTTGGACAAATGACTTTCTCGTAACAAAAAGCTCTCTACTAATACTTACTTTATTGCATCTTTATCTAAACAGCCCCTAGCTTTTATTTACGTGCTCTTTATTATCTTGCAAACCTATCCTATCACACCTACAAAGTACTTCTAGTTTCATACTTGTTCTAGGTAAAGCGAACGTCAAGCGTGCGTAGAGTTGTATCGGTGGTCGATAGAACTTGAGGGAATATTTATTCTACCTTTAGCTCATTGTTGGGTTCGACACTCTTACTGATCGAAGTTGCCATCCCCTACACTTGTGGGTTATCAAGACATTTTTCTGGCGCCGTTGCCGGGGAGTCATAGCGTGGGGTGAATATTCTCGTGTGTGCTTGTTTGCTTTATCACTAAGTAATTTATTTGCTGTTCTTAGTTGTTCTTTATCATTAGTTATGGATATGGAACACGAAATACCAAAAAAATTAGGTGTACTTGCTACTCATGGAGATGGGGTAACTCCTAAAACCCTCGATGATCATCATGTGAGAAATATTTTGTACTACTTTGATAATCCCGAGAAAACCCAACTCAACTTTATAATGGGAGACATGTTGGATCAACGTGAATACTTTAGGGATTATCGCTTGACACAAAAAGGGAAACTATTATGGGATCAAATTAATATGTTGCGTTGGTATGCTCGGAATCTATGCTTGAGATATGATATTACTTGTTGCTCTAGGATGAAGGCTCCACACCTTCCCTTTTCATGCAAATATAATGATAATGAAACCTTAGCTTCTTATGCTAATGGTATATATGATTACTATGATGTTGAACAAATTGAAGAATTTATTGCTTTTAAGGCTGCTTATGAAATTGAATCTTTGTTTGAGAAGTATGAAGCTTTTGATGATGATGTTTATAGGCCTGAAAATCTTGCTATACTTAGATATTGCTATGAAAATTATGAATACAATTACAATATTAATGCATTTATTAAGGAAGTCTCCGCTGTCGAAGAAGAGACTAATATTTTGCAGGAAGCTATGGAAGAAGAAATTGATGAAACTGTGAGCTCATTGGATGAAAAAGATGATGAGGAGAGCGAAGAAAAAAAGGAGGAAGAGCGGATTGATCACCCGTGCCCACCTTCTAATGAGAGTAACTCTTCAACTCATACATTATTTAATTCCCCTTCGTGCCTACCGAAGGATGATTGCTATGATCCCGTTGATTCTCTTGAAATATCCCTTTTTGATGATGCTTGCTATGCTTGTGGCCAAGATGCCAATATGAATTATGCTTATGGAGATGAACTTGCTATAGTTCCTTATGTTAAACATGAAATTGTTGCTATTGCACCAACGCATGATAGTCCTATTATCTTTTTGAATTCTCCCAACTACACTATATCGGAGAAGTTTGCGCTTAGTAAGGATTATATTGATGGGTTGCCTTTTACCATTGCACATGATAATTTTGATGAATGTGATATGCATGTGCTTGCTGCTCCTACTTGCAATTATTATGAGAGAGGGACTATGTCTCCACCTCTCTATGTTTCCAATACGATAGAATTGCAAGAAACTGCTTATACTATGCATTGGCCTTTACTTGGTGTGCATGAATTATTCTTTTATGACATGCCGATGCATAGGAAGATAGTTAGACTTTGTTGTTGCTTGATATATGTTACTTTGTGCTCACTACTAAATTACAAATCATTGTTAATTAAAATTGGCTTTGATATACCTTGGGATTCGGGTGGATCCATTACTTGAGCACTAAATGCCTAGCTTAATGGCTTTAAAGAAAGCGCTGCCAGGGAGACAACCCGGAAGTTTTAGAGAGTCATTTATTTCTGTTGAGTGATTTCATATAGTTTAAAACAAAAAAATAAAGAGGGGAACCTAAAAACTTTTCAAAAAGGAAAGTGAAAGTGAGAAAGACAAGCATTGTTGAAGTGGGAGCTAGCCTTGAACTTTGTTCATGCTCACGGAAACTTTGTGAATCTTGATTACAGAAACTTTTCAACAAAAATAATTATCTCCTTGTATAATTCCATTGTATTATAAAAATAATGTGCCAAGGTTTGCCTTTAGGATGTTTACAATGCTTGTTGGTTTGTACGGTGTAGGACAGAAACTTTGGCTGTAGTGCGCGATTTTACATTTTTAACTGGAACGTCAAACGGTTCTTATTCCTTTTGCACTGTCTTTATGTACAACTTGTTTATTTTTCCTAATTTTGGTAGAATTTTTGGGGTACCATAAGTATGGTGGATGTTCAGATTGCTACAGACTGTTCTGTTTTTGACAGATTCTGTTTTTGATGCATAGTTTGCTTGTTTTGATGAATCTATCAATTTATATCAGTGGATTAAGCCATGAAAAAGTTATGTTACATTATACACAATGCAAAAACAAAATATGAATTGGGTTGCAACAGTACTTAGAGTGGTTATTTGCTTTATTATACTACGGATCTTACCGAGTTTTCTGTTGAAGTTTTGTGTGGATGAAGTATCTAAACGTGGAGGTCTCGATATGAGGAAAAGAAAGAGAGGCAAGAGCTCAAGCTTGGGGATGTCCAAGGCACCCCAAGTAAATATTCAAGGAGACTCAAGCGTCTAAGCTTGGGGATGCCCCGGAAGGCATCCCCTCTTTCTTCAACAAGTATCGGTATGTTTTCGTATTCGTTTCGTTCATGTGATATGTGCAAGTCTTGGAGCGTCTTTTGCATTTAGTTTTCACTTTTCTTATATGCACCATGCTGGTATGAGATAGTCCTTGGTTGATTTATAGAATGCTCATTGCACTTCACCTAAATTTTTTGAGTATGGCTTTATATAATGCTTCATGTGCTTCACTTATATCATTTGAAGTCTGGATTGCCTGTTTCTCTTCACATAGAAAACCGCCATTGTAGAATGCTCTTTTGCTTCACTTATATTTGTTAGAGCATGGGCATATCTTTTGTAGAAAGAATTAAACTCTCTTGCTTCACTTATATCTATTTAGAGAGATGACATGAATTGGTCATTCACATGGTTAGTCATAAAATCCTACATAAACTTGTAGATCGCTGAATATGATATGTTTGATTCCTTGTAATAGTTTTGTGATATAAAGGTGGTGATATTAGAGTCATGCTAGTGGGTGGTTGTGGATTAGTAGAAATACTTGTGTTGAGGTTTGTGATTCCCGTAGCATGCACTTATGGTGAACCGCTTTGTGATGAAGTTGGAGCACAATTTTATTTATTGATTGTCTTCCTTATGAGTGGCGGTCGGGGACGAGCGATGGTCTTTTCCTACCAATCTATCCCCCTAGGAGCATGCGCGTAGTACTTTGTTTTCAATGGCTTGTAGATTTTTGCAATAAGTATATGAGTTCTTTATGACTAATGTTGAGTCCATGGATTATACGCACTCTCATCCTTCCATCATTGCTAGCCTCTTCGGTACCGTGCATTGCCCTTTCTCACCTCGAGAGTTGGTGCAAACTTCGTCGGTGCATCCAAACCCCGTGATATGATACACTCTGTTACACATAAGCCTCCTGATATCTTCCTCAAAACAGCCACCATACCTACCTATTATGGCATTTCCATAGCCATTCCGAGATATATTGCCATGCAACTTCCATCATCATCATATACATGACTTGAGCATTGCTTGTCATATTGATTTGCATGATCGTAAGATAGCTAGCATGATGTTTTCATGGCTTGTCCGTTTTTTGATGTCATTGCTACGCTAGATCATTGCACATCCTGGTACACCGCCGAAGGCATTCATATAGAGTCATATCTTTATTCTACATATTGAGTTGTAAGTAAATAAAAGTGTGATGATCATCATTATTAGAGCATTGCCCCAGTGAGGAAAGGATGATGGAGACTATGATTCCCCCACAAGTCGGGATGAGACTCCGGACTTTATGAAAAATAAAAGAGGCCAAAGAAGCCCAAATAAAAAAAAGAGGCCAAAGAAGCCCACCAAAAAGAAAGAAAGAAATAAAAAAGAAAGAAAAAAACTGAGAGAAAAAGAGAGAAGGGGCAATGTTACTATCCTTTTACCACACTTGTGTTTCAGAGTAGCACCATGTTCTTCATAGAGAGAGTCTCCTATGCTTTCACTTTCATATACTAGTGGGAATTTCATTATAGAACTTGGCTTGTATATTCCGATGATGGGCTTCCTCAAATGCCCGAGGTCTTCATGAGCAAGCAAGTTGGATGCACACCCACTTAGTTTTCAGTTTGAGCTTTCATACACTTATAGCTCTAGTGCATCCGTTGCATGGCAATCCCTACTCCTCGCATTGACATCAATTGATGGGCATCTTCATAGCCCGTTGATTAGCCGCGTCGATGTGAGACTTTCTCCCTTTTTGTCTTCTCCACATAACCCCACCATCATTTTCTATTCCACCTATAGTGCTATATCCATGGCTCACGCTCATGTATTGCGTGAAAGTTGAAAAAGTTTGAGATTACTAAAGTATGAAACAATTGTTTGGCTTGTCATCAGGGTTGTGCATGATTAAATACTTTGTGTGATGAAGATAGAGCAACAGCCAGACTATATGATTTTGTAGGGATAACTCTCTTTGGCCATGTTGTTTTGAAAAGACATGATTGCTTTATTGGTACGCTTGAAGTATTGTTGTTTTATGTCAAATGATAGACTATTGCTTTGAGTCACTCATGTCTTAATATTCATGCCATGATTAGACATATGATCAAGATTATGCTAGGTAGCATTCCACATCAAAAATTATCTTTTTTATCATTTACCTACTCGAGGACGAGCAGGAATTAAGCTTGGGGATGCTGATACGTCTCCGTCGTATCTATAATTTTTGATTGTTCCATGCCAATATTATACAACTTTCATATACTTTTGGTAACTTTTTATACTATTTTTTGGGACTAACATATTGATCTACTGTCCAGTGCCAGTTCCTGTCTGTTGCATGTTTTATGTTCCGCAGAAACCCCATATCAAACGGAGTCCAAACGGGATAAAAACGGACGGAGAATTATTTTGGAATATTTGTGATTTTTGGGAGGAAGAATCAACGTGAGACGATGCCCAAGGTGGCCACGAGATAGGGGCCCATGCCCACTTAAAGTGGGCGCACCCCCACTCTTGTGGGCCACCCGTAAGGCGGTTGATGCCCTTCTTTGGCCGCAAGAAAGCTAATTTTTGGAAAACGATCTAGGCGAAGGTTTCAATCCAATCGGAGTTACGGATTTCCAGATATAAAGGAAACGGTGCCAGGGCAGAATTCCAGAACGCAGAAACAGAGAGATAATCCAATCTCAGAGGGGCTCTCGCCCCTCCCAAGCCATGGGAGCCAAGGACCAGAGGGGAAGCCCTTCTCCCATCTAGGGAGGAGGTCAAGGAAGAAGAAGAAGAAGAAGGGGGTCTCTCCCCCACTTGCTTCCGGTGGCGCCGGAGCACTGCCGGGGGCCATCATCATCACCGCGATCTTCACCAACAACTTCACCGCCTTCATCACCAACTCTTCCTCCCTCTATGAAGCGGTGTAACCTCTCTCTTACCCATTGTATCTCTACTTAAACATGGTGCTCAACGCTATATATTATTTCCCAATGATGTATGGCTATCTTATGATGTTTGAGTAGATCCGTTTTGTCCTATGGGTTAATTGATGATCGTGATTGGTTTGAGTTGCATGTTTTATTATTGGTGCTATCCTATGGTGCTCTCCGTGTCGCGCAAGCGTGAGGGATCCCCATTGTAGGGTTTGCAATATGTTTATGATTTGCTTATGGTGGGTGGCGTGAGCGAACAGAAGCATAGACCCGAGTAAGTAGGTTGTTTGCGTATGGGATAAAGGGGACTTGATACTTTAATGCTATGGTTGGGTTTTACCTTAATGAATCTTTAGTAGTTGCGGATGCTTGCTAGAGTTCCAATCATAAGTGCATATGATCCAAGTAGAGAAAGTATGTTAGCTTATGCCTCTCCCTCTAATATAATTGCAACAGTGATTACCGGTCTAGTTATCGATTACCTTGGACAAATGACTTTCTCGTAACAAAAATCTCTCTACTAATACTTACTTTTATTTAAACAGCCCCTAGCTTTATCTAAACAGCCCCTAGCTTTTATTTACGTGCTCTTTATTATCTTGCAAACCTATCCTATCACACCTACAAAGTACTTCTAGTTTCATACTTGTTCTAGGTAAAGCGAACGTCAAGCGTGCGTAGAGTTGTATCGGTGGTCGATAGAACTTAAGGGAATATTTATTCTACCTTTAGCTCCTCGTTGGGTTTGACACTCTTACTTATCGAAAATTGTTGCGATCCCCTACACTTGTGGGTTATCAATGACGCATTCCTGTCTAGCCCAGAATCACATCTTTGCACATACTTGGCTTCTAAAAAGTCCCAGTCTATCCCACGGAGGGATGAGTAACTGATTGGAACCCCCAAAAACTTCATGGGGAAGTGCCCAATCTGGCAATTGAAAATATCAGCATAAGCTTGTAGGATGTTGTCATCCCCCCAACACAAAGAATCTCACTTTTCTGATAGTTAATTTTTAACTCTGACATGAGCTCGAACATATATAAAAGAAGTTTTAGATTCATAGTTTTTTCTGGATCGTACTCAATGCAAAGGACGGTATCATCCGCATATTGCAGGATAGCTACCCCATTCTCTACCAAATCTGCAGCTAGCCCAACAAAAAGATTGTTTTTTTGTGCTTGAAGCACCATCTTGCATAAGCACTCAGCTGCTATATTAAACAAGAAAGGAGACACAGGATCCCCCTGCCTGACCCCCTTATAGCTTTGGAAGTTTGGCCCCATAGTATTGTTTAACTTGACACAAACAGTACCATTATGGAGGATCTTTCTCATCCACTCACACCATATTTTCCCAAATCCTCTATTCTCCAGGCATTTTAACATAAAGTCCCAATTAACCTTGTCATAGGCCTTCTTGAAGTCGAGCTTAATGACTATACCACATTTTTTCTTAACATAAGTATGGTGAAGGATCTCATGCAGAGCTAGCACTCCATCCATGATATTCCTGCTTTTGATAAAAGCATTTTGGTGTTTACTAAACAGAATATCAGCAAATAGGGCCACTCTATTATCTAAAACTTTTGTAATCAATTTATAGGGGCATCTCAACAGACATATAGGTCTGAATTGTTGAATCTTATTCGCTCCAGAGATTTTGGGGAGGAGAGTGATAATGCCATAATTCAACCTATACACATCCAAACTCCCTTCATGAAAAGCATGAAATAAACTCATAATATCGTTCTTCACTATCTCCCAACAATGTTGGTAGAACTCGGCCGGAATACTATCCCACCCAGGGGCCCTCTTACTGTTCATAGAAAACAAAGCTTTCTTAATTTCCTCTTTTGAAAAAGGTTTAGTTAACACCATGTTATCTGTCTCACTAATTTTCTCCCCCTCACCCCAAGCATCAGGATCCATCTGAAATAAATTTCCAGGAGCAGGTCCAAAAAGATCTTTATAAAAATCAGTTGCATGTTCAAGAAGCTTTTCAATCCCCTCAATGACATTGTCATCAATATTCAAGGAATGAATAGTGTTTTTTCGTTTATTACCATTAGCAATTTTCTGGTAGTAGGCAGTATTACTATCTCCTTTAAGCAACCATCTTTCTTTGGATTGTTGCAGTAGGTATAATTCTTCATTGACAAGGATTTCATTGAGATCCACCAATAGATTTTGTTTATTACAGAGCAGCTCTGGGTCGAGCTTCCCATCTTCCTCCAACTTTTAATTTCCTCCAATTCCCCCCTGATATTTTCCTTTCTAATTCTCTCATTCCCAAATCTATTAGACCCCCACCCTTTGAAGAATTTTTTCAATCTCTTCAGCTTGATGTTCAAAACATCAATAGGAACAGATGCATTGTCATGTTTAGACCAAATTTTATCAACCAAGGGGAGGAAATCTTCAGATTTGAGCCAACTCGGCTCGAACCTGAACTCTCTTGTGTGTGGAACTCGCACAACATGATTGTCCGAGGACACCAAGAGAGCATTATGGTCTGATATGTCCCTGACCAATTTTCTAACATTAACTAGGGGGAACATATCTTCCCAGTCACTACTCATTAACACACGATCCATATTTTTTAGGGTCGGTGTGCTTGATTATTAGTCTAAGTGTACAACCCCCCATGCATGTGAATCTCATTCAGACACATAGAATTTATAACAGAATTGAAAATGTCGGTGTGAATGGAGTGATGCCAGTTTTGTTTTTTCTCTCCACTATGTCTAAGGATATTGAAATCCCCTCCAATTAGGAATGGGGTTTGAATGTGGCTGTAAAAATCTACAAGTACCACTAAAAATTCACCTTTATCCCACTCGTGTGCAGCACCATATACTGTGCATAGGGACCAAGTTTTCTATATTTTGACATCAAAGAAACATACTTGAAGAATAAACCTCCCCTTTATCCAAGAGATAACTTCAAATCTTTCTTTCTTAACACCACACAGGATGCCACCTGATTTACCATTGGCTGGGATCTAGTCCCAATCAAACATATTGTGAGGATCTAGCTTTCTGAAATAGCTGTCTAGAAAGTTTTTTTGCAAACACACAAAGTCCGGGGAATGATCTTTGATCATTTAGGATAGGCAGGAGCTCATCCCCTTTTTTCTGCCCCCCCCCCTACAATTCCAGAATATGCCTATCATTTGACATGGTTTTTTCCCTCCCCCTCAGGTGGCTCTGTAATGATGGACATGACTGCCAGCTTTGACCTTTGCCTTTCCTATATCAGGTTTTTGGCTCCTAGTCATAGGTCTAGATATTGCTATCTTAACTTTTGGGCTTTTCTTTTTTCTGGACTTAACTAATATAAAATTGTCCTCTGGTTCATCCCCCTCCTCCCCCCATTCAGTACTAACAGGAGTTTGATCACCCTTCTCATTAGTAATATACATTACATACCCCTCAGCCTAACTATCAGAGAGGGGAGCATGTATATTACTGTTATTCTTCCTCACCTTCTCTAATTCTCTTAGGATGTTCACACTAGAGAAATTAGTGTCAGGAATAATTACACCCATCCTGGAGGCCCTAAGCATAAGATCATGATCTGAAAGCACATCAAATGAGTTGTGATTTGGGGAAATACCTTCTAAGTTTCTCTTCTTAGAAATAGCAACAGCCTTATCCTGCATTTTGCTGGCCATGTTCTGCAAGTTCCTCATGCTGAATCTTATCACATCTTCAGAGATAAGTGGAGGAGTAGGAATCACCTCCCCCATATCATCAGAAGAGGCGGGGTACTGTACCATATACTCTGATTTTTCCTGCATCTTGTCTTCCCAATATCCTTCAGTCTCTTCAACCTGAGCACATGAGTTACCTACATCTATGTAAGTTATATGTTCAGCTTGAATGTCATTAATAGAGTCAGTAGAATCATCTATATCTACATGGATCTCATCAGCATGCATCTTGCTATTATGAACAACAAGTAGTGCCTGAGATCTTAGTTCCATTTCCTTGTTACATGCCTCCTCAGCTATAGACTCAATCAACAGAGTATTATCTTCCTCTGATTCATCAGATTCCTCCTGTTCTCCCCCAATTGAATTATTAGGAGCAGACTTCCCAGACATGTTGCATTTGTTGGATTCCCAACCACTCTCTCTTTCTATCATCTTGGGTTCAGCTCTGCTTGGAGTCTGTTTTCCTAGAGACATATTTTTTTGGCAGAGTCCACATGAGACATACTAGTCTGTCTGTCAGGATCACGCACCAAGACTTTCTCAATCTCATAAAAGAAATCAAAAAATGTGTGCCAAGCACCGCTTCGGCCACATCAGGAAGCTCATCCACATTACGACAACCTAGACGGACCCGTACATATTTAGGTTTATGTAGGGTGGCCATGTCAATCTCCAATGGGACCCCAACCAACGAGGAAACATAGGCCAAGTTTCTCTCGTTCCTTCTCTCCAATGGCACATTAATCACTTTCACCCAAGCTGTCTCCATCACACCCTTAGCCCCAATATTGGCTGACCATGGGACAATTTTCACAACTACACCACACGATCTGAGTGTCATCTTATCATTGTAACAGGTGTTCTTAACATCTCTCTGATTCGGGAAGCGCATCACATATGTCTGAGGCCCAATAGGACAAGTAGTACAATGCCATTTAGTTCCTATATAATCTGAAAAGCATCTTCTAACTCCTTAATAGTAGCATTCCCCTCAATCACAGTAATGACAACACTAGTAGCTCTCTCTTTAAGCTGCTTAGCTGTGCACGAATCAGGAATGTAAACCCAGCCCATTAGCTTGAAATGCACACATGGGTGCAACACACTCCCAAGGCAAAAACGTGGTGCACACTGAAGCTAGATGACCCATCTTACTGCATCTATCGCAAAACGCTTGCGGACAACTGGCAGGGGTATGAGTAGAAGCTTTGCAGATCAACCAAGGGTCATAAGCATTAGTTGGGGGCACCTGAGCAGAAGATCCCGCATGCTGATCGTTGTTGATGACTTGTTTCTTCCTGGCGAAGTTCATTGCCTCAGATCCAGTGGGGTTAGGGTTTTTCTCCGCCCACACCCCCCAGATCTGGCCCGCTTGGCTCGATCCGCCGCGTCGTCCCAGCACTCGGTGTCGTCCGTCGCCGACGCCGTTTGCTTGTTGGTGGAGTGGTCATCGCCGTCCACCTCCTTGGACCAGGAGAAGCGACCCCTCCCACGCCCGCGGTCGAAGCGACCCGCACCGCGCCCCATCCGCCTGGATCCGAAGCCCTCGCGCCTATTCCCATGAAAGCCGCGGCCACCATGTTCCTCCATCGCTGGAACCATTGGAGTGGAAGCCACCACCTCCGTGAACGATCTAGTGTCTCCCCCTACCTTCCCCTCCCACCACAGGAAGGAGGAGGGGATTCTGGATCTAGTTTTTTGCGGCGCTTCCCAGAAGTCCGAGAGGGCAGCATCTAGGTCACAGATCGGGGATGGTGGGATCTTTATACCTCTCGTGCAGCCAGTCTCTCCTCCATGGCGCTCCAGATCTCCGTCCACGTGTCAGGCATCCATGGCGGGCGCCCCACCCGCACCAGGATGTGGACCTAGGATGCCTGGCCCCCGCACCCGGTCGCTCGTGTCGCGCCATGGCGCGTTCCGTGTACCGCCGCCTTCTGGCCGTGTCTCCCGTGCATGTGCAGCCGCACCTTCCACCATGATCCGATCCCGAACCCTAGCAAAATGACAGGGAAAATCCACGATCTGGCCGATGTCGATGTGTTTCCCGTCGCGAAGGTAGCGCGCATCCACCGTCACGCCCCTCGCGTCAATCAACATGATCCGCAGCGCACCGCGTCGTAGTAGGATCTCGCCGTCGTTGAACGTGATTGACTGTCAGGGGCAGGTCCGCTGCGAGAAAGACGCGCCAGCGAACATCACCCATGACGGTGCCTAATGTTCACCGACACAGCTAGAGAGTTCTTTTTTCGTACATCTGTTTATTCAAAACGTTTTATCTCTTAAACCGTGCATTCAAATCTCGAACCGTTTTCACCATTAGATTCCTCGCGTTGAGATCTTCAAAACCAGACCCCATCTTGATAGGTTTTGACGAACTTTTTTTTCACAAAAAACCGAACGAGAAAAACCAAGTGAAAAAACCGAACCGGGAGCACGGTTTTTTCCCTTTTCGAAAGAGGCACGCCCATGCCTCTCGCGAAATCACAACCGTTCCTCTCGTGGAAGCAAAACCGTGACTCTTGTGGAAGGAAAAAAAAATAGAAAACACGTTTTTTTGGTTTCCGAGAGGCACGGCTGTGACTCTCGCGAAAGCACAACCGTGCCTCTCGCGGAAGCAAAACCGTGACTCTCGCGAAAGAAAAAAACCCAGAAAACGCGTTTTGTTTTTTCCTTTCCGAGAGGCACGGCCGTGACTCTAGTGAAAGAAAAAAACAGAAAATGGTTTTTTTTCATTTTCGAAAAGCACAGCCGTGACTCTCGCGAAAGCACAACCGTGCCTCTCACGGAAGAAAAACCGTGACTTTTGCGAAAAAAGAAAAAGAGAAAGCATTTTTTTCTGCAATTTTTTCCGAATTTTTTTTGATCAAAAAGCTAAGGAAGACCGAGGGAAAACCAAAACGTCAAAAAACCCCGAAAAAACAGTTTAAAAAGCCGAAAACGCGTGCGAAAAGAAAAACAAAATCCGGAGGGAGCGTCCAGAACGCGACACGTGGCGAATGGCTGAGAGCATGCCAAGTGGCACTGATCGTTGCGAGTTTCCCGAAGGAGCGCTCGTTAACTAGTTGCTCTCCTAAGTGGCGCCTTCAGTGCCACTTGGTGAAAGGGCGCGCACTGCGCCTCCTTGCTGGGCCGGCACATATATAAGGCGAGTGCTCAATCCCCCTCCCCCTCTCTTGTCGCTCGAGCACAGATTGACCATCCATTGACTTTTCAAAGAAAAAAGGGAAAAACAAAAAACAAACAATAGCAAAAGAGAATATATCCACGAATTTTGAAAAAAAACAAATTTTAAAAAAAATCACGAATTTGAAAAAAAAGTCATTGGACTTAAAAAAAGTTCATTGAATTTGGAAAAAATTTCGCCGACTTTGAAAAAAATTTGCTCATCAATTTTGAGAAATAGCAAAATTTAAAATTTAAAATGAAAAATGAAAAGAATAAAAAAAAAGAGAAAAAAAGAAAAATTAAGAAAAGGAAGAAGAAGAGACCAAACGAAAAGGTTGTACTTAGTCATGTAGTTGTGTGTGGTCGATTGGCGCCGCAGATTATTTTATTTTTTATTTTCCTACAAACTTTTGTTTATATTTAAAAATATCCTAAAAATTAATAGTTGTATGTAAATTGTCTATGTATTGCTTAAAAACATATGCATTGTTAAAAAATATCCACACAACTTTTTAAAAATGTTGATGCCATTAAAAAATATATACATTACAAAAAAATTCACACGTTGAAAAATATGTTTGTGACATTTAAAAAATGTTTGCATAATGTAAAAAAAATTCATAAGTCCAAAAAATCACACCGTTCAAAAAAAGTATGTGACATTTAAAAATGCATGCATTGCAGAAAAAATTCTGACTTTTTGAAAAATGTTTATACAATGTAAAAATATTCACCTAGTTAAAAAAATGTGTGTTCATTATTTGTGAAAGTTTTAGAAGTATTCTGATAATATAAAAACATGTTTCACATAGTTTTAAAAAATCATTTATTTCTATTGCAAAATGGATAATGTGTATTTGGAAATTGTTACCGTGTATTTGAAAAAGTGTTCAAAACATGTATTTTATAAATGTAAATCATGTATTTTTAAAATGTCAAACGTGTATCAACAAAAAAAATCAAGTGTATGCTAAAATTTTATATTGTGTAGTGAGAAAAAGTGGACATGTGTTGAAAAAAAATATAACCGATAGAAACCAAGAAAGAAACAAAGAAAAAGTAAAGAAAGCCAAAATATAGCAAAGAAAGAAAGAAAACCAAAGGCTAATGAGAAAACAAATAAAAGCAAAGTAAAAGAGAAGAAAAAAGGCCCAAGGAAACCGGGGAAGAAACTAAAAGAACAGAAAAAAGAAAATAAACAGAGCGAGAGAACCCTACAACGACCGCTACGAGGCGGAATGAAATGAACCTTCACGTGCAGCGAGCATCCGCGCTAAAATGGGTTGGCCCACTTGTGCCGCGTGTAGGCAATTCCTATTAGGAATTTGTACGGGCGACATATAGCCCAGGCGCTAAGACTTTGCCAAAAAAGGAAACTGCCCCAAATGAAAACCTGTCACACATGGATATCATCTAAAAGAACCGTCTAGAGTAATTAATTATTTTTGTTCATTTTGCCGCAAGATTCTATCTTGTGCATCTAGCAAGTGTGGAACCTCTGTGATAATGAATGAGCCCCTCGCACTATGCTGGATGAAAGTACATGGTAGAGCATCATCACCACCTCACCTCTGGATCATCACCTCACCTCTCAATCTACCTGCTGAAACAAGGGGAGCCAGAGAACCTCTTCGTGTAGCATAACAACCGGACATGCCAGTGTGAGTCACACTGATTCGGCACAACAAAGTAGCAATGAGGAAAAGAGCGATTGGGTTCGGCACATGTATCTCTCTCTCTCTCTGCCGTCACCTTGACAGCCCAGGAGCCTATTAAGCGGGATATTGCCAGATCTGGCGCCCTCCTCTTCCCTCCACCCTAGGGGCAAGGAAGAAGTCTACGAGAACCACCACCGTGCACTCCTCGCAAGCTCCAGAGGCTGGATTCCCGACGGCATATCGCCAAACCACAACATAGAGTCGAGACTAACCTGGACTAATGCTACCCTAATATGCACAAGGACCCGAGCACCTCTCCATGCCCATCATCGATCCAATGCCGTCGGATGAGGCATTTGATCGGGCGGGCAGCCTTGGATGACCCTGAAAAGAGTGGGGAGTTGAAGAGAGGGAAAGAGGGAGATAAGTGTGAGGTGCTAAAAAAACTATGTTTCTAAGTAGTTCTTTCATGGGGTGGATTGGCTTGTACTGGACGTTGTTAAATTTTTCCTACTTTGGGCGTTGTAACTACTCCTTAGCCTCTCTTCTTCAATGTATATTATTAAATAATACACTATATGTGGTTTATTATAGAAGGGAAAATAATGAAAGCGATCAAGCACGATGCCCCATAGGAATGCTAGGCGTCGGTCGACTGGCTAGGATAAAGATTGGTAGCTTCAAGAGCCATTCGATTTGGCCTCCCACGGTCGTTTTATCTGCCCTCTCCCAGGAATCGTCCTCTTCCTCCGGTCAATACATGCAGAAAAATCATCACACGCGCATGACAAGGATAGAACACAAAAAAAGTCACTCACACACATGGCGGACTCCACGATCGTCGCCCACTCGAGCTACCCGCGCTCGCCCTTGGCTGCTCATGCTTGCCGGAAGTCGCCTATTGGGTTGGAGCCTCTCACCGGTCGGTCCCAGCTTCTCCATCGACTGGTCGTAACTGTTGAAAATATGCCCTAGAGGCAATAATAAATTAGTTATCATCATATTTCTCTGTTCATGATAATCGTTTATTATCCATGCTAGAATTGTATTGATCGGAAACTCAGATACATGTGTGGATACATAGACAACAGTATGTCACTAGTGAGCCTCTACTAGACTAGCTCGTTGATCAAAGATGGCTATGGTTTCCTAGCCATAGACATGAGTTCTCATTTGATAATGGGATCACATCATTAGGAGAATGATGTGATGGACAAGACCCAAACTATAAACGTAGCATATGATCGTGTCAAGTTTATTGCTATCATTTTCTGCATGTCAAAGTATATGTTCCTATGACCATGAGATCATGCAACTCACTAACACCGGAGGAGTACCTTGTGTGTATCCAATGTCACATCGTAGCTGGGTGACTATAAAGATACTCTACAAGTATCTTTGAGGGTGTCTGTTGAGTTGGCATGGATCAAGACTGGGATTTGTCACTCCGTATGACGGAAAGGTATCTCTGGGCCCTCTCGGTAATACAACATCACAATAAGCTTGCAAACAATGCGACTAATGGGTTAGCCACGGGATCTTGTATTACGGAACGAGTAAAGAGACTTGCCGGTAACGAGATTGAACTAGGTATGGGGATACCGACGATCGAATCTTGGGCAAGTAACATACCGATAGACAAAGGGAACTACATACGGGATTAGCTGAATCCTTGACATCGAGGTTCGACCAATGAAGATCTTCGTAGAATATGTAGGAACCAATATGGGCATCCAGGTCCTGCTATTGGTTATTGACCGTAGAGGTGTCTCGGTCATGTCTGCATAGTTCTCGAACCCGCAGGGTCTACACACTTAACGTGGTGACAATATAAGTATAGTTGAGTCATTATGGTGGTTACCGAAGGTTGTTCGGTGATACGTCTCCAACGTATCTATAATTTTTTATTGTTCCATGCTATTATATTATCCATCTAGGATGTTTTATATGCATTTATATGCTAGTTTATATGATTTTTGGGACTAACCTATTAACCTAGAGCCCAGTGCCAGTTTCTATTTTTTTCCTTGTTTTTGAGTTTTACACAAAAGGAATACCAAACGGAGTCCAATTGACCTGCCAATTTTTGTGCATTTTTTATGGACCAAAAGAAGCCCCGGAGTAAAAGAGTTGGGCCAGAAGAGTCTTGAGCCGTCCACGAGGGTGGAGGGCGCGCCCTACCCCCCTGGGCGTGGGCCCCTATCTCGTGGATGACCCGAAGACCCCCCCTCACGTGAGACCTACGCCAAAAATTCCTATAAATACAAAACCTCCAGAAAATAACATAGATCAGGAGTTCAGCCTCCGCAAGCCTCTGTAGCCACCAAAAACCAATCGGGGCCCTGTTTCGGCACCCTGTCGGAGGGGGGGTCCCTCACCGGTGGCCATCTTCATCATCCCGGCGCTCTCCATGACGAGGAGGGAGTATTTCACCCTCGGGGTTGAGGGTATGTACCAGTAGCTATGTGTTTGATCTCTCTCTCTCGTGTTCTTGATTTGGCACGATCTTGATGTATCGCGAGATTTGCTATTATAGTTGGATCTTATGATGTTTCTCCCCCTCTACTCTCTTCTAATGGATTTAGTTTTCCCTTTAAAGTTATCTTATCGGATTGAGTCTTTAAGGATTTGAGAACACTTTATGTATGTCTTGCATGTGCTTATCTGTGGTGACAACGGGATATTCACGTGATCTACTTGATGTATGTTTTGGTGATGAACTTGCGGGTTCCGTGACCTTGGGAATCTATGCATACGGGTTGGCACATGTTTTTGTCTTGACTCTCCGGTAGAAACTTTGGGGCACTCTTTGAAGTTCTTTGTGTTGGTTGAATAGATGAATCTGAGATTGTGTGATGCATATCGTATAATCATACCCGTGGATACTTGAGGTGACATTGGAGTATCTAGGTGACATCAGGGTTTTGGTTGATTTGTATCTTAAGGTGTTATTCTAGTACGAACTCTATGATAGATCGAACGGAAAGAATAGCTTCGTGTTATTTTACTACGGACTCTTGAAGAGATCGATCAAAAAGGATAACTTTGAGGTGGTTTCGTACCCTACAATAATCTCTTCGTTTGTTCTCTGCTATTAGTGACTTTGGAGTGACTCTTTGTTGCATGTTGAGGGACAGTTATATGATCCAGTTATGTTATTATTGCTGAGAGAACTTGCACTAGTGAAAGTATGAACCCTAGGCCTTGTTTCCTAGCATTGCAATACCGTCTGTGCTCACTTTTATCATTAGTTACCTTGCTGTTTTTATATTTTCAGATTACAAATACCTATATCTACCATCCACATTGTACTTGTATCACCATCTCTTCGCCGAACTAGTGCACCTATACAATTTACCATTGTATTGGGTATGTTGGGGACACAAGATACTCTTTGTTATTTGGTTGTAGTGTTGCTTGAGAGAGACCATCTTCATCCTACGCCTCCCACAGATTGATAAACCTTAGGTCATCCACTTGAGGGAAATTTGCTACTGTCCTACAAACCTCTGCACTTGGAGGTCCAACAACGTCTACAAGAAGAAGGTTGTGTAGTAGACATCATTCGAAGTCCTGGATGAGATATCGGACGTGACGAGGAACTCCGGAATGGTCTGGAGGTGAAGAATGATATATTGGATGAAGGGTATTGGAGTCCGGAAGTGTTTTGGGGGTACCGGGTGATGACCAGCATGACCGAAAGGGGTTTCGGGGGACCCCGGCAAGTGTTGGGGGGCCTCATGGGCCAAGGGGAGGGGAAAACCAGCCCACTAAGGGGTTGTGCACCCCCCTCATCCCATCTCACGTAATGGCTCCCTGTTTTAATACGTTCCTAGAGAAAGACTAAGTTGAAAGATATTGTAAGCAATTATGCGGACTAGGTCCATAGTCTGAGGGTTGTCCTCACTGCTACAGAGAAGGCTTATGTCCTTGATGCACCAGTTGGTGTGCCAACCCCTCTAGCGTTGTCTGTGGATGTTGTGAACATCTAGCAGACATGTTCTGATGACTACTTTATAGTTTAGTGCGCCATGCTTGACGGCTCAAATCGGGGCTTCAAAGATGTTTTGAACGCCATGGAACATATGAGATGCTCCAAGATTTGAAATTGGTGTTTCAGGCTCATTCCCGTGTTGAGAGGTATGCTACCTCTGACAAGTTCTTTGTTTACAAGATGGAGGAGAATAGCTCAGCTAGTGGGCATGTGCTTAGAATGTCTGGGTGCTATAATCGCTTGAATCAAGTGGGAGTTAATCTTCCAGAGAAGATAGTGATTGACAGATTTCTCCGGTCACTACCACCAAGCTACTAGAGCTTCATGATGAACTATAACATGCAAAGGATGAAGATGATCCTGGAGCTGTTCGTGGTGCTTAAGGCCGCGAAGGTAGAAATCAAGAAGGAGCATCAAGTGTTGATGGTTAACAAGACAATTGGTTTCAAGAAGGGCAAGAGCAAGAAGGGAAACTTTATGAATGACAAGTCAATTGCTGCTCTAGTGAAGAAATCTGAGGTTGAACCCAAACCCAAGACTAAGTGCTTCTATTGTAAGGGGAATGGTCACTGGTAGCGTAACTACCCCAATAGATAATAAGGCTGGCTACTTCAACAAAAGTATATTTGATATACATGTTATTAATGTGTACCTTACTAGTACTCCTAGTAGCACCTGGGTATTAGATACCGGTTCAGTTGCTAATATTGGTAACTCGAAACAAAAGCTGCGGAATAAACAGAGACTAACTAAGGGCTAGATGACGATGTGTGTTGGAAGTGTTTCCAAGGTTGATGTGATCACCATCGCATGCTCCCTCTACCTTCGAGATTAGTGTTGAACCTAGCTAGATAAATGCCATTTGGTGTCTGCGTTGATCATGAACATGATTAGATCGTGTTTATTGCAATACGATTATTCATTTAAGTCAATAAATAATGGTTATTCTATTTACATGAATAATACCTTCTATGGTCATGCACCAAATGTGAATGGTTTACTGAATCTCGATCGTAGCACTGGTACTCGTCGGTGCTATACAAACGGTTCTAACCCCTTTCCACGACAGCATTTGGAACCGTCGCCAAGTGAGTGTGTGTGATAGGGTGTCCTTCCCACACGACCCAGAAATCGTCGGGGATAGGCCCTCCTGGGACACAGGCTGGGGCCGTGTGCGATCGGGCGAGGCATCAAAACCCAATCATTTCCATAGGTATGTACATCCCACACGGTAATCCAAGAAAATCATTTCCGTAGGTATGTACATCCCGCACGGTGAATCCTAGAAAAATATTTCCGTTCGTATATATATCACACACATTGAATCCAAAGAATACGTTTTCCATCTTATGTACATCCCACACAGTCAATCTAGGAAAAACTTTTCCGTTCGTACGTACATCCCACACAGTTTTATGTGTAGGCTCGTGTGTGAAAGGTGTAAATATCACACGCGGTCTGCCTTGGTTAACTGTTTGCTTTTATCAACTATATCACACACGATTTGATGAAGAAAACTGTGTGGCGTTGGGCTATCCATCGCAAGCGCTTTTAGTGCTAGAACCGTTTGTAAAGGTCCATGACACACTTAGCGGGTTCATTAGTTTACAATTAATAGTTCTAGTATTACGCAAATTCATATTTCATATCGAACAACTGTTTGCCAATTTCATATCAGGCACATAAATATATTATAACATCACAGTACGGTAGCTACATGAAAACAACATAGTACAAAATATAGCTAGTTCAACTTCATAAGAACAATATATTCATTTCCCTAATCGAGATCATCCAGGCTCGTCTTGTCCACCTCTACTTTCAGTTCAGTAAGAACCTGTTTTGCACGGGCCAATTGGAAAAGTGCCTCCTCCTTTACCAACACCATCTTAGCAAAGTCTGATTTAAAAAGATCAGAGCTCATTCTCCACCTTCAACTTTTTATCCCGCATCTTCAAATATTCTTTAGCGTTGACAACAGTTTCTCTAAGCCTACGTCTATTCGCTTCCTCATACATGCTGCAGACCTTCGCTAGGCACATCTTCAAAGACTGTGGCCACTCTTGATCAACCCACTCCAAGTAAGAACACTTCTGTTCATCCTATAATATTTAAAACTAGATCAGTAACAGTTGTAGGGGAAATGGGTTTATAGCAACATAGAAAATCACCAATGCTTATTTTGAAAAACTAAAGAAACATGTTAATTATGACATATCTTCTCAAAAAGATCAATGTGCAAATGAAATAATTGGTACTGAGACAACAACCAAATTCTGGAACATCAGAAGCTATAATTAACTGCAACGACGCTACAAGTTCTTACTCATGTACAATAAATAACAAAATGAACATTTTATGAGGAAGGTACATATTTAGATACACTAAAACTGAACACTAATCGAGCCCTCTCAGGCCATCAGCGTTTTGACCGTCGGATCTACAATTCTCAGCATTTCTAGCCATTGGATGCAACTTCAATCCTGCTAAGAGCACTACACGGGCTGGGTAGATGCTCCCTAAACAAAATTGGCGGCCGTCCAACCCCCCTCCTCTCGCGCGTGGGCTGCTCTTGGCTTAATATGTACGGGCCGCTATTCCCGAAACAAAATCAAAGCCCTCTCGTTTCTTTACGACGACCTCGACCTCGACCTCTCGCCTCTCTCGTACTCTCGTTCGATTCCCACTCCGGATCTCTCCTCTCTCGCCCACGACCTTTCCGCTGCCATCGCTATCCTTCCCTTTGGCTCGCAGATCCTCGTGCCTCAGTCCTCGACTGCCCTCTCCTTTTCCTGTCTTCTCTCATGACGGCGACGAGCTCCACCTCAGGCCTGTTGCGGCACCACACCACGGGAGCCAGTACCTGATTTTTCCGACGTAGCATCTATAGTCCTTGGGAGTGTTGCTGCCAGATCCAACCTCGCCCGAGCACCCGGTCAGAGGTACGCCGCTGGACACGTTCCTTCATCTTCACCAAGTTTATTCTACATCTAACTTGTTTAGGCCCTGCTTGGATTCAGTGTAAGTTTATACACCCGGATTTAATTTACAGGTGTAAATTACCAGCCGCAGTGTATTTTCCGTCTGGAATAGAAACGAGGGATGGAGGCCTATATCGATTACGGAGGTATTTGGGAGGCAACCGACAATCCAAGCGGGGCCTTATATGTGGATGGCAACAGAAGATGATCAATAGCTTTCAAGAAATCTGAACCTGAAGTTGTCAAAGTTGAGTGCAATCTTATTCTCGTTTTCTTTTGTAGTTTAGGACTAAAACTGACTAGGAGGCAACTGAATGTGCTTACATTTTCAGAGCAGCCGTTGTCAGGTCTTATCATAGAGTCAATCGACAGTGAGCACTTGTGCGTGGGAAACCTTCAAGTTCTGTTGAGTTCATGTGATTTCTTACCCAACTCATCCCTGCAGAAACGCCCTGGACTAATTGCATAACTGTTTTTTAGAGGTGGCATCAGACAAGAGGTTGTTCGTCTTATCATAAAGTGCCACAAGAATTAAATCCCAAGAGAAACTTAATTTGTTTCCCATTTACCCAAATTGAAATTATACTGCAGCAGCTTCTCCGAGGTATACAAATAATATCCTCTCGCATAAACCTTGCTTAATCTATCAATCTCAGGTTGTCAACGTGTTCATCCATTCTATCTTAACTTCTATACGTTTCTGACCCTTGGATGTACTCCCTCCATCCCATAATATAAGTCTTTTTAAAGATTCCAATATGGACTACATACGGAATAAAATGAATGAATGTATGCTCTAACATACATCTATATACATTCGTATCCAATCCTTATTGAAATATCTAAAAAGACTTATATTTAGAAATGGAGGGAGTACTTCCAATCCCGTGTGGGCTTTGGTGCTGAACACCGAGTGCTATACAAGCTGGGCCGATGCTCACATAACAAAATCCGCAGTCGGTTATTTAGGCGTATGGGTCAACTGTTCCATGTATGCCTCGCTGGCCTGGCGATTGTATGCCTTTTCCATTCGATACAGGTGAGAGGGTCACCGCATGAGCAGCAATTAGTTGCAAGAAATCAAGGAGGTAAATAACCGATGTTAAAAGATTTTAATGGCAACTGATCGACGTGTGCCACTTGCCGGCGACGGATAATTGCGGGCGCATCCATTGGTGCTCTTTATTTACTCCACACGCGTCCATATAGTCTCATCTGACCTATTGTTCCTTCTCTTACAGAGCTCTCGGATCGACAGGTGAAGGTACAAGATGGTGTCCATTCAACAAGGGGTGGTATTTCGATCCATGGTGCCACTTCACATTCAGCTCCATCTCCATCCATCTTGGCTGGTGATCATCCCTTCTTCCTAGCCGCCAACCTCCGTGATAATTTTAGATTGTTGGATTGTGAAGTGAGATTCTAGCCATTAGCGGAGAGATGATTTATTTGGGATGAAAGGATCTCCCAGTCTTGCAAGTAAGCTATCTTAATTTGTCTAGATGTGATCTCCCTATCATTCAAATAAGCTATCTTACTTTTGTCCTTCTATGTTTTGCCTATCTATCTTATCACTGTTGGGGCGATATGTGCCGACTCTATGATTTGCTGAACATCTCCTATCTGTCTACGTATTCTTGGGTGGATTAACAATGTTGTAATATTTAACTCATTTGAAACTTTATGCCCCTCCATATTTTAAGCACTGCCTACAAGGTTATTATGTTCATCTAAAATAAGCAAGCAATCTTATAATCTTCATTGTAGATTATAAGACTCCCTCGTGCCATTCTTAGTTGAATCGTACATCATCTGGTTTAGACCATAATCTTGATATAATAGAGCTGAGAGCATAAAAATCAATTAACCAACAAAACATAAACATATGCATACAGCCATCAATGTAAATGTGTACTATATGAGTTCTGCCAACTAGCAAATAGTAAGGAGATCAGGGTGTATGTTTGAAAAATTGATAATTATTTTTTTGTTCCAAAGTTGCAATGGAAGACCACAAACCAACAAACATGTAAACATTAACATGAATATCCTTGCTATGTAATCTGCATTCTCTGGATACTCCTACTTGATTACGACATGAGCATAACTTAGGTTTGGCTTGGCACTTGTGAAACATTTTCTATATATCTTTGACTTTCTCAAGTGTAAGAAATAATGTTTGATGCTACTCCTAGAGTTTGCACCTTTTGGAAATGGATCTCGACTGAACAAAATCTCAGTCCATGTAAAATTAGCAAAACTTTACTTCTATGTGGAAATTAGTATAATGATCATTGAGCGGAGGTATATGCATACATCTTATAATGAAATGTACACTTGGAATTAAGATTCAGCAATTGTGGACTTGTCATGAAGTAGTGTACTACACGAAACCATAGTTTTCCATCCAGCTGCTTGGCTTTATTTCATCCTTACAATGATGTTTGTTCCCGTTTCCTGCAAAATCATGTTTCAGATTACTATCCATCTGCCATTTCTCCAATCAGTGAAGGCCAGATGCTGCTCCTGATCATGGTTTAACTTTCATATGTGTTTTGAACTATATTCATACTCCATGTGCTTTGGAGTATATTCATAGTTCAGTAGCGAGTATAAATCAACTCGATGTACAGATGGACATATACAATTATAAAAAAATAGACCTCCCAGCTCAGTATTTTTCTCTTTTGTGTTATTACTTACTACTGGTTGGAGTACCTTGTATTTTGTAAGGAAAGGAAAAACTTCTATGAAGTAACTTGTTTTAGTCCATTTTATATCTCTATAGTTTTATGCTTGCTTTCATTTCCATTTATTTACATGCTTACTGATTATTGTATCGTTGAAAAGTATGGGCAAGGCAACATGCATGGTCCATCATGGTGGAAGCCTTGCCATTCTCTCCACGACATACTGATGTTATGCAAGTTTCCAATTTGAGAAACACCTTATTCTATTCTTTTTAATTGGAGGTAATGGAAGAAATTATGCCATATTTGCAATATTTAATTGGCATGACCTTGATGTATGAAGTGCGAACTTGCTTACAATCGAGTGTTGTCCATCCAATCGTAGGGTGAGAGTCAACAAAATTTTGGGGTCTTGACTTACAAAGACTGTTTCTTCTGTATATATCCTTGTTCTATTGATACACATAATATTGGCTGATCAAAATAATTGTCAAGTATGAATGGTATTGTTGTCTACAGAGCAGTGGTGTTATGCTGTTACGACTCTGCACTCCTTTACTATCAACGACTAGAATTTGCCCTTCTGTTAATCTCTAATACATATATCATCTTTACAAACTTATCCCGCATGTTTTGGGCCTCTATACTTACAAATGTTCCTATCATTCTACTGGAAAAATATACGGGCGCGGCAACGCGTGCCATCATGGTCTAGTAACTACAATAACATAGCGACAGTGTTTGGGTGACATCAAATTGATACTAACAGGTGTGTACATGCACAAATTTAGTAACATAGAACTAATAGCACTAAGGATGTCCACTATGTATGCCAAAACTGGGGTAAAGACAACTGTTGCTACATCTCGCACCGGTGCCCTGCACTGGTGAGCCGATGCAGCGGAAAAAAAATCAGGGACCCGGACTCCGGAGCACGTAGTTGCTCCAATGCCCAGTTCCTTCGTGCCATAAAGATTTAGTATTTTACTGCTTGGCTGCTCGGATGTGTGGACCAAAGTTGGCTGCACAAACTACTGAAGCGGTGCCAAATAATTTTCTAATGGCACCGCTGATGAGATGGCAACAATTTAAGATACTAGGTACAAACTGTGACACTGTCTTAGGATGCGTTTGGTTGAAGGTGTGGTATGAATGGGTTGGGACCGTGACAGTGTCTGAATCAGATCTAAAAAATGATTTGTAACAACGAAAGAGGGTCTAACCTTCTCTACACATGCCAGAAACTTCCTCCCACTGTCCACAGAATCAAACGCAACTAGCTTCACGCATGGAGATTGATGGTGACAACGAGCAGATAGATCTTCAGCCACCCCGCTCCATTCGTTGCCACTGATGGTCCTAGGGAGCTACAAGAGGAAGAAATGACTCAAATCGACCACCGGGTAAAAATCCTTCATTCCAAGTGATAGACCGAGAGAGAGAGAAGAGAGGCATACCCGGGTGGTGAAGGAGTCGTCACTGGAGGAGGAACCGCTAGAGAGGTCTTTGAAGAAGACCATGGCGACCCTGACTATAGGATGCGAGACGACGAGAGCGAGGAAGCGGCTATAGCTTAGCAAAGAAGGAAGGAAGGAGTAAACAGGGGAAATGTGACTTGTGTGGGGGAGAAAAAGGGGTGGGGAAGGGAGGAAGGGGGCGTGGGTAGATATTTTGGCGGTAGGCCAAAATTTTGGAAATGTGGAGGGAAACTTTGCGCGCGGATCCGCAGGACCATTCACTTTGAACGATTGTGTGCATCGCAAATGATTCTTCTACTTTATGCGCATGGGATGGGTTTGATAATTCAAATTTTGGTGGAAATTTCCCTGGGTACGTCATTGCATAATTTAACATTGCTTGCTAATTTGGGCACACAAAAGAGCGTAAAGAAGACAGACCACACTTACTGAATCGAGCAATTTTAGTAACTGAACAGAGCCAGTTGACCTAAACATTGCTCTATCAAAAGACCAGCATTAAAAACAAAGCCTAAGTACGCATAATTTTAACAAATCCGCCGCCGCGCCGGCCTATGCATCGCCGGTGTGAGATGAGGCGTCGATGACTTGTCCTGGCGACATGCCGCCGTTGGTGGACTCCGCGTCCCCCCTGCTGAAGTCGACCGTGTCCTCGTCCTCGTCCTTGTCCTCGGTGCGCCCTCAAGGTTGTAGTACTCATAGTAGTGGCTGCGCCAGAGCTCGCGTTGGTACTTCGCCACCGATTCCTCGACGGACAGACTCTTCTCTACCTCGACCTCGGCCACGTGCAACTCCTTCTCCCGGTGCTCCTTGATCTCCACCGCCTCCTACATCTCCAGCTCCTGCTCGGCGACCTCATGAGGAAGCAGGTGCTCCATGGCCACCGCCGCCTTTTCAGACGTGGGTTGCATGCTGGAATCTGAGGTGGCCTGGAATATCTTGGCGTGTGCATCCTCGATCTTGGCGTGGATGGCCTCGACCCGGGCCAGGGCGGCATCGATGGCACGGACGACAGCTCGAGCGCTCTCGGTGTTTGCAGCCGCCGTCCCAGCAGCTGCTGCAGCCGTCTCGGTTGCTGCAGCCCCTGTCGGCTGCCGCAGACGTCCTTTCAGCAGAAGCGGATGCGGTGGCACTCTCGGCGTAGGCGGCCGCGCTCTCGGCGCAGGCGGCGGCTCTCGGGGGGGGGGGGGGAGGGGACGCGGCCATTGTACGGGCCTTCACGAAGCGTTTCCACAGCGTCATCTTTGCAAGAAGGGGGTGCAGGAATGGGGATCGGGATTCATGGATTCGGGGGTTGCCGGCACTGGAGCAGACGAGTCGGCGAAGCTTAAGGAGGGAGACTTAAATAGACTCAGGTATTTCCATCGCAAACGGTTCCTAGAAAACAACTATGTGTGATGTTGTAGATATTTTTTATTAGCTGTGAAAGACAAATTTGGAGTAAAGTGGCAAGGATGGTGTTTTAAATGAACGAGAAATTTTGTAGTACTAATAAAACTGTCATGTCAAATTTTGGAAAATTTCATGGGTCATTTGACCTTTTAAGACATTTAAGTGATTTTCCAGCCATTTAATGAACGTAATTGAAATTTGAACTACATGTACATGCAACAGCTAACCATAACGGTTTGAAAACTCATATTTCGTGTATCTGTGTGCGATTTAATTCCATGTGCAGTAAATTGGCAGGAATTTTCAAACATGTTGGTCTAACGACTATGACACAATTAAGCATGGAGTGACATGGCATTTTAATTCCAAAAAATAAAAAAAGTCAGAAACACATGAAACCTTGGTTGATGTAATGTCATGCCACCAAGATGATGTGGTAAAAATTGGCATGTTTGACGAAAGTTTGGACACACACACCCCTCACAAACAGGAGCAACTCACTAGAAGGCTCGTGGTTCCGAGAGGAAACAATGCATGTTTGATGACGAACGGGAGATAGCTTCCTCTTACGGCCTTCATTTTTTTCTACGTCTAACGTGCACTACTACAACTGTAATGTAAAATTTTTGAAAATTCTAGTGGTCATTTGACCTTTTAAAGACATTTAAGTGATTTTCTAGCCATTTAATGACCATAATTCAAATTTGAACTACATCTACATGCAACGCCTAACCAAAACAGTTTGAAAAATCATATTTGTATACTTGTTTCCATGTGCAGTAAGCTAGAAGGAATTTTCAAACATATTTGTCTCGGGACATGGACACATGCATACGTATGCATGGAGTGACATGACATTTTAATTCCAAAAAAATCAGAAACACATAAAACCTTGGTTGTGTAATGTCATGCCACCAAGATGATGTGGTAAAGAAATTGGCATGTTTGATGAAAGTTTGGACACACACCCCTCACAAACCGGAGCAACTTACTAGAAGGTTCGTGGTTCCGAGAGGGAACAATGCATGTTTGATGACGAATGGGAGATAGCTTCCTCTTACAGCCTTCAATTTTTTTTCTACGTTTAACGTGCACTAATACAACTGTCATGTGAAAATTTGGAAAATTTTAGGGGTCATTTGACCTTTTAAAGACATTTAAGTGATTTTCTAACCATTTAATGGTCGTAATTCAAATTTGAACTACATCTACATGCAACGCCTAACCAAAACGGTTTGAAAAATCATATTTTTGTGTCGTTGTGTGCGAGTTAATTCTATGATCAGTAAATTAGAAGGAATTTTCAAACATATTGGTCTCAAGGCATGGGCACATGCATGGGTTGCTATGGCATTTTAATTCCAAAAAATTAAAAAATGATCAGAAAAACATCAAGCCTTGCTTGATTTAATGTCATGCCACCAAGATGATGTGGTAAAAAAATTGGCCTGTTTGACGAAAGTTTGGACACACACCCCTCACAAACTGGAGCAACTCACTAGAAGGCTCGTGGTTCCGAGAGGGAACAACGCATGTTTGATGACGAACGGAAGATAGCTTCCTCTTACAGCCTTCAATATTTTTTCTATGTCTAACATGCACTACTATAACTGTAATGTGATTTTTTTGTAAATTCTAGGGGTCATTTGACCTTTTAAAGACATTTAAGCGATTTTCTAGCCATTTAATCACCATAATTCAAATTTGAACTACATCCACATGCAACGCCTAACCAAAACAGTTTGAAAAATCATATATGTGTACTTGTGTGCGAGTTAATTCCATGTGCAGTAAATTACAGGAATTTTCAAACATATTGGTCTCACGACATGGACACATGCATACGTATGCATGGAGTGCCATGGCAATTTAATTCCAAAAAATAAAAAAATGATCAGAAAAACATGAAACCTTGGTTGATGTAATGTCATTCCACCAAGATGATGTGGTAAATAAATTGGCATGTTTGACGAAAGTTTGGAGACACACCCCTCACAAATCGGAGCAACTCACTAGAAGGTTCGTGGCTCCGAGAGGGAACAATGCATGTTTGATGACGAACGAGAGATAGCTTCCTCTTACGGCCTTCAATTTTTTTCTATGTTTAACATGCACTAATACAACTGTCATGTGAAAATTTGGAAAATTTCAGGGGTCATTTGACCTTTTAAAGACATTTAAGTGATATTGTAACCATTTAATAACCATAATTCAAATTTGAACTACATCTACATGCAACGCCTAACCAAAATGGTTTAAAAAATCATATTTTTTTGTACTTGTGGGCGAGTTAATTCCATGTGCAGTGAATTAGAAGGAATTTTCAAACATATTGGTCTCAAGGCATGGGCACATGCATGGAGTGCCATGGAATTTTAATTCCAAAAAATTAAAAAATAATCAGAAAAACATGAAACCTTGCTTGATTTAATGTCATGCCACCAAGATGATGTGGTAAAAAAATTGGCCTGTTTAATGAAAGTTTGGACACACACCCCTCACAAACCGGAGCAACTCACTAGAAGGTTCGTGGTTCCGAGAGAAAACAATGCACGTTTGATGATGAACGAGAGATAGCTTCCTCTTACGGCCTTCAAATTTTATTCTATGTTTAACATGCACTAATACAACTGTCATGTGAAAATTTGGAAAATTTCAGGGGTCATTTGACCTTTTAAAGATATTTAAGTGATTTTCTAACCATTTAATGACCGTAGTGATACACACGTTCATAACATTGATGCCAAAAGATGTAGAGTTGATAATGATAGTACCACTTTTTTGTGGCACTGCTGCTTAGGTCATATTGGTGTAAAGCGCATGAAGAAACTCCATGTTGATGGACTTTTGGAGTCACTTGATTTTGAATCACTTGACACATGCGAACCATGCCTCATTGGCAAGATTTCTAAAACCCCGTTTTCCGGAACAATGGAACGTGCAAGTGACTTGTTGGAAATCATACATGCAGATGTGTGCAGTCCGATGAGTGTTGACACGTGAAGTGGATATCGTTATTTCCTCACCTTCACCAATGATTTGAGTAGATATGGGTATGTTTACTTAATGAAGCATAAGTCTGAAATGTTTGGAAAGTTCAAGCAATTTCAGAGTGAAGTTGAGAATCATCGTAACAAGAAGATTAAATTCCTATGATCCGATCGACGGGGAGAATATCTAAGTTATGAATTTGGCAATCACTTAAGACAATGTGGAATTGTTTCGCAGTTTATGCCACCTGGAACACCATAGTGTAATGGTGTGTCCGAACGTCGTAATTGTACCTTATTGGATATGGTGCGTTCTATGATGTCTCTTGCCGATCTACCACTATCGTTTTGGGGTTATGCATTAGAGACAAATACATTCACTTTAAATAGGGCACTATCTAAGCCCGTGGAGACGACACCAAATGAATTGTGGTTTGGCAAGAAACCTAAGTTTTTGTTTCTTAAGGTTTGGGGCTGCGATGCTTATGTCAAAAGGCTTCAGCCGGAAAAACTCGAACCCAAAGCGGACAAATGCGTCTTCATAGGAGACACAGAAGAGACGGTTGGGTATACCTTCTATCTCAGATCCGAAGGCAAAGTGTTTATCGCTAAGAATGGGTCATTTCTCGAGAAAGAGTTTCTCTCAAAAGAATTGAGTGGGGGGGTAGATAGAACTTGATAAGGTTGTTGAACCTTTACTTCAACCAGAGAGTAGCGCAACATAGAAAGATGTTTCTGTGGCACCTACACCAGTTGAAGAGGAAGCTAATGATGATGATCATGAAGCTTCGGATCAAGTTACTGTCGAACCTCGTAGGTCAACAAGGGTACGTACAGCTTTTGAGTGGTATGGTAACCTTGTCTTAGAGGTCATGTTGTTGGACAACGGTGAACCTACGAGCTATGGAGAAGCGACAGTGGGCCTGGATTGCAACAAATGGCTAGTAGCCATGAAATCCGAGATAGGATCCATATATGAGAACAAAGTATGGACTTTGGTGGACTTGCCCGATGATCGGCAAGCCATTGATAATAAATGGATCTTCAAGAAGAAGACATACACTAATGGTAATGTCACCATTTATGAAGCTCGACTTGTCGCAAAGAAGTTTCTGACAAGTTCAAGGAGTTGACTATGATGAGACTTTCTCACTCATAGCGATGCTAAAGTCTGTTGGAATTATGTTAACAGTTGCTGCATTTTCAATTATGAAATCTGGCAGATGGATGTCAAAACAAAATTTCCTTCACTGTTTTCGTGAGGAAAGGTTGTATGTGATACAACCAGAAGGTTTCGTCGATTCTAAGGATGCTAAAAGGTATGCAAGCTCCAGCGATCCTTCTATGGACTAGAGCAAGCATCTCAGAGTTGGAACATACACTTTGATGAGGCGATCAAAGCTTTTGGGTTTATATAAAGTTTGCAAGAAACTTGTATTTACAAGAAAGTGAGTGGGAGCACTACAACATTTCTGATGAGTATATGTGGATGAAATATTGTTGATCAGAAATGATATAGAATTTCTAGAAAGCATAAAAGGGTTGTTTGAAAGGAGTTTTTCAAAGGAAGACCTGGGTAAAGCTGCTTACATATTGGGCAACAAGATCTATAGAGATAGATCAAGAAGCCTGATAAGACTTTCACTGAGCACATGCCTTGACATGGGAGTTCAAAATGGATTAGTCAAAGAAGGAGTTCTTGCCTGAGTTTTAAGGTGTGAAGTTGAGTAAGACTCAAAGCTCGACCACGGCAGAAGAAAGAAAAAGGATGAAGGTCGTCCCCTATGCCTCAGCCATAGGCTCGATAAGGTATGCCATGCTTTGTACCGCACCTGATGTGTGCCTTGCCACGTGTCTGGCAAGGGGGTACAAGAGTTATCCAAGAGTGGATCACTAGGCAGCGGTCAAACTAATCCTTAGAGGAATAAGGAAATGTTTCTCGGTTATGAAGGTGATAAAGAGTTCGGCGTAAAGGGTTACGTCGATGCAAGCTTTAACACCAATCCAGACGAGTCTCAGTACCAAACCGGATACGTATAGTGGAATAGCCATTTGGAATATCTCCAAGCGGAGCATGGTAGCAGCATCTACAATATGACATAGAGATTTGTGAAGTACACGTGGATCTGACGTTACAGACCCTTTGACTCAAAACTCTCTCACAAGCATAACATGATCTAACCCCAGAACTCATTGGGTGTTGATCACATGGCGATGTGAACTAGATTATTGACTCAAGTGCAAGTGGGAGACTGTTGGAAATAGGCCCTAGAGGTAATAACAAATTAGTTATTATCATATTTCCCTGTTCATGATATTCGTTTATTATACATGCTAGAATTTAGATACATGTGTGGATACATAGACAACACCGTGTCCCCAGTGAGCCTCTACTAGACTAGCTCGTTGATCAAAGATGGCTATGGTTTCTTAGCCATATACATGAGTTGTCATTTGATAACGGGATCACATCATTAGGAGAATGATGTGATGGACAAGACCCAAACTATAAACGTAGCATATGATAGTGACAAGTTTATTGCTATCATTTTCTGCATGTCAAAGTATATGTTCCTATGACCATGAGATCATGCAAATCACTGACACCGAGGAATACCTTGTGTTTATCAAACGTCGCAATGTAACTGGGTGACTATAAAGATGCTCTACATGTATCTCCGAGGGTGTCTGTTGAGTTGGCATGGATCAAGACTGGGATTTGTCACTCCGTATGATGGAGAGGTATCTCTGGGCCCTCTTAGAAATGCAACATCACAATAAGCTTGCAAGCAATGTGACTAATGGGTTAGCCACAGGATCTTGTATTACGGAATGAGTAAAGAGACTTGCCGGTAACGAGATTGAACTAGGTATGGGGATACCGACGATCAAATCTCGGGCAAGTAACATACCGGTAGACAAAGGGAACTACATACGGTATTAGCTGAGTCCTTGACATCGAGGTTTGACCGATGAAGATCTTCGTAGAATATGTAGGAACCAATATGGGCATCCAGGTCCCGCTATTGGTTATTGACCGTAGAGGTGTCTCGGTCATGTCTACATAGTTCTCGAACCCGCAGGGTCTACACACTTAACGTTTGGTGACGATATAAGTATAGTTGAGTCATTATGGTGGTCACCTAAGGTTGTACGGAGTCCCGGACGTGACGAGGAACTCCGAAATGGTCCAGAGGTGAAGATTGATATATTGGACGAAGGGGTATTGGAGTCCGGAAGTGTTCCGGGGGTACCGGGTGATGACCAGCATGACCGAAAAGGGTTTCGGGGGGGGGGGGGGGAGGGGGGCGACAAGTCTTGGGGGACTCATGGGCCAAGGGGAGGGGGAAAACCAGCCCACTAAGGGCTGTGCGCGCCCTCACCCCATCTCATGTAACCAGGAGAGGTGGGGCTCCCCATCTAGGGTTCCCTCCACCTGGCTTGGGGGGCAAGCCACCCTAGGGTTTCCCTAGGGGGCGCCCCCATCTGCCTTCTGGCCGCCGCCCCTTAGATGGGATCTAGGGCGCTGTCGGTGTCAAAACCGGCGGATCTCGGGTAGGGGGTCCCGAACTGTGCGTCTAGGCGGATGGTAACAGGAGACAAGGGACACGATGTTT
This sequence comes from Triticum timopheevii, assembly GCA_963921465.1. Classification (NCBI taxonomy): domain Eukaryota; kingdom Viridiplantae; phylum Streptophyta; class Magnoliopsida; order Poales; family Poaceae; genus Triticum; species Triticum timopheevii. Next base: position 131,823,830 of record OY997266.1, read on the forward strand.
TTACCCAGGTTCGGGCCCTCTCGATGGAGGTAAAACCCTACTCCTGCTTGATTGATATTGATGATATGGGTAGTACAAGAGTGGATCTACCACGAGATCAAGGAGGCTAAACCCTAGAAGCTAGCCTATGGTATGATTGTTGTTCGTCCTATGGACTAAAACCCTCCGGTTTATATAGGCACCAGAGAGGGCTAGGGTTACACAGAGTCGGTTACAATGGTAGGAGATCTACATATCCGTATTGCCAAGCTCGCCTTCCACGCCAAGGAAAGTCCCATCCGGACACGGGACGAAGTCTTCAATCTTGTATCTTCATAGTCTTGGAGTCCGACCAATGATGATAGTTCGGCTATGCGGACACCCCCTAGTCCAGGACTCCCTCAGGCGCCCCCTCCTCCTCA